>CM038682.1:632188668-632876129 GCA_021605205.1 Aegilops longissima
GCCCACTTCCCACTTTGAAGTTGCTCGAGCGAAGGAACCATCATGACTTCGTTGAATTCTGCTTCTTGAAGAAAACTACTGTACTAGCGATCTTGCTAGCTACGATATTTACTCAACAGAGGCCTCCTTTCGTTCATAGGATAGGAATATGAAAATCATAGGAAGTGAGATGACATGCATCTCAATTCCTATAGAGAAAAAGATGCCATTTGATGCATAGGATAGGAATGTTTCCATTTAGTCTAGGCTAATGTCTTGGTAATTTGCTCTAAAACTACAGTAGTAACTAGTAGTCTTGGTACATGCTCGTACTGGACACACAGACACACACACTAACTACTAGTACTACTACTTCTCACATGCTGGCAGGCGCGTCGTTCTCCTTCCGGCTTTGTCGGCGACACCCACCGTGCTTGGATCTCCATGACCTCTCCATGAGCGCGTCGTCCTTTTCTTTCTTGTGGCGGGCCTCTCTTTTCTTGAGTGCTTTCGACTTTTCCGCTCCCTCATGCGGCTTTGGCGCCTCTTGCTCTACCGCCCATTCGGCCTTGGCATCTTCAAATTCCTCCCACATAGTTGTGAGGTCGCGAGCGGCGATGAACTCGGCACGGCGGGGTGCCATTGCTTCCCTACCATTTTGTGTGCGTTCGTGGGCGGCGAGGAACTCGGCGCGGTGGGATGCCATAACTGCCTTACCGGTTAGTGTGCGGCGCGGTGGCATGAACGACACTTGGTGAGAGCTCTGGGGTGGAGTGGTCGGACAACCGTATAGTGCATTGGTTTGTCAAGAGCTCAAGGACAGAAGACAAAGCAAATTAGGATTCCCCTTCAATCTTGGTCGTTTATTACCGAGTAAAATGCATTGGCGGTCATCGAACTTGTCTTGATAGCTCACTTTGATCATTGTGTACGAGATATGGTGATTATACGGTCACTGGCTCAGCGTATAGCTCCGTATTTGTATGCTTGACCAGTCAAACAGTCCGCATGCACCTCATCAGCTCGTGTTCTTTATCTATCTACGCGGGCCTACCTGTGAATGGAGAAAGAAATACTGTAAAAACCAAAATTATGCATATGTGGGGAATCAAACCACGGACTCGTCGCTGCAACGCACCCTCGTTAGCCAAAAGAAAATGAAATACTTCGTGTCAGACACTCAAGCTCACGCTGTCAAAGCATGCTAATGCATGCACGTCGCCCTCTAAATCAAAGTCCTGCTCATGGCGCCAGCATAAGCGGCGAGCCCATCACTGCGCGCCCGGCGTTGCACGACATTACTGTTTAGGCGTTTGATGGAGGCCTCTGTGACGCCGAGCATGTATTCACTGGCTCAACACCAATGGTCATACTCGGACCGCCTTGCTCATGTATATCGTCCATCACAGCGACAATCTATAAAACAGCCTAAGCTAGAGAGGGTACTATGGTAGTATGGTGCGGAGTATGTACTATCGTGAGCGACCGATCTTAGTGCCACCGCACACGAAACCCCTTCCATCGCTAGCGCGCGCTTCCGCTGAAAGCGGTCACCGTCTCTCGAGAATGTCAATACCGCATTCACGGACTTTCTGCAGGTACAATTGGTGTGTCAGCGACATGCGGGCGGGCGCCCGTTCGCCCACATGTCGATAACCAAGCGCATCTGCGGTTAAGTCATCAAGCAGCGTCCCCATTCACGCCGACGAACCTACTCCAGCGCCCGATTGTCCATCCGTGCGCGGCTCATTGCCATTCGTCCTCTATATTAACTTGAGCCCCAGCTCCCAGCCATAGCCAAAGACCCACACTTATTCTCCTTGGTCCCTTCATACATCGGCACCACTTCAACCATGGCCTCCTGGCGCTCGAAGCTCTCTTGGGCGTCTTGTCGCGAGTGCAGGCGAGGACATCGGCGGTTCCGCTCTGGGCGTGCTCCAAAGCTCTCTTCGACGTACTGTCGTAGGAGCAAACGAAGGAGATCGCCGGCTCCCCCCCGGCCGCCCTCCGTCGCCACGACCATGAAGCCGGCGCGCGTGCGCGGGCGCAGCCGGCAACGAGGAAGAGTAGTACATGGTAGGTCGCCACCACTTTGGTCCTAGGAAGGCCACAGCTCCTCCACTCAGTCGACGCCAAGCTTGGTGGGATAAAAATCGGCCGATTAGCCGCTTGATGGCGACGTGGAGGCGGAAATCTTCATAACCTTGTGCTCCGGAGGAGGAGGTTATCGAGGCGGATAAGGAGGAGGCAAAGGCAATGGCCTGCTTTCTCAGGTTCATGGACGGACATGGTGGTCGGGGCCCGGCGATCGTTTAGATTAGGTTTACAGTAGGTTTTAGTACGGTTTGTGCGAAATATGTAATGAATTTCATCCAGTTTATAGGAGAAGTTCTCGAAATGTAATGAATTTCATCCGATCAATTTGAAATTTGCTTTGTTTGCATGAATTTCGTCCGGTTAGTTCATATAGTTGTCAAAAGGTATGCGGGCAGCATCGGATGGCATGCATCAGTGTCCTCGGACAGATGCCGGTGTAAATTTGTGGGCCAGCGCTGGAGATGCCCTAACTATCATGCTATAATCGCTAACAATCCTCCATTATTTGGCAAGGAACAGTTATCCCTCGATCAAAATCAGATCTGCGGTGTTTCGCACTCCTCCCACGTAAGAGTGTAAACTCTTGCTTACATAAAAATGGAGCAAGTGGATGGCACTGTAGCACGTCATATCACTCGAACTAGCCCTCCTAACGAGCGGGAAAGCACCGCCCTCGTCATTTTGTTCTGGATTTCTATCGATCGATCGCGCGAAAATGTTACGCTTCGCAAGTTCTAAAGGAAAAGGCGGCATACTTACGAATCGTACGTGTCGCAACCCCGACAGTCCGGCTCGCACGCCACTCACCAGAGGGGACATGCATTGTCTTGCAATTTCACTGACATGTGGGACCGTAATTGAATAAACCATCGATAGCCAAAATCTAATCGCTCGGCGGGCGTCGGCTGAGAAGAGAGAAATGGGGGAAGGAGAAGAGATCGCCCGCCCGCCGTGCACGGACTCCGAGAAATATACGGTGATAATGTGAGGTGGGCCATGCTGGAGTCCGGACCGCTTCCGGAGCCCGCTCTCACCGCCCTGACCCCTCAAGACGCCAGCTGCCCGCTGCATGCATAGCAAGTAGTTCCCGCTTATGTGGAGGAGAGAGAGGCATTGACAAAGTCAAGGAGTAACAGTGGAGACAATAGCTTTCATCAAAAATAAACAATAAACAATGAATACTCATTGCTTGTCCACTATATCGGAAAGAATACTTTCATTCGCCGACATGTGGGACGTGGACCATCCTGGTCCACTTGCCATGCACAAAATTATCCTGGTCTATCCCGGTCGTATCGTAGGCCCAACCTTTCCCACTGTAAGTTGTTCGGACGAAGGAACCATCATGACTTTGTTGAATTCCGCTTCTTCAAGAAAACTTATTGTACCCACAATACTGCTACCACACGCGAAGACCGGGCGGCACTTTGTACCACGTCATATCACTTTGAAACCCACTAGGCCAAACTAGCCGCCTAGGTCATCTATTTTGGAGCGGAGGATGCGTCTCTGCACTGCTATGATTTTGTGTTGCACGTTCTCGTACTTTTGCTACGATTTTCCTACCCTATGAACCGAATGAGGCCTGAATGTATGTCGACTATTGTCTGATCGATCGATAAGCCTACAATTTTAGGAGCTAGGGCTATTGGTCGATCAATGAGGGATAAGTATAAGCATACCACGAGCTCATCAGCCCCAACGTTTCTCTTCGGTGAGTGTTTTGCAAGTACTATAGCTCGCACAGTAGCTAGCCTACTAACACAAAGAATCATCAAACAAGCCCTGCTAATATGATAAACAGTTCAAAATTACATCTAAGCATGCCATATATTACACCAAAAGCTGGTGAGGATACATCTGTTTCCATAACTCGGAGAGGGTTCGCATGATTCATCGCATGATTCACTATCAAACAAAAGTAGCAAGATCCGCCCACACAAGATAGTGCACTATACCTAAGATGGTTTGATAACACGCATCGTTCTGGTAAGTAAACACAGGGCAATGCAAACTACCCTGAAGGATTAGCGCGACCAACTATTTCTTGTCATTGATCTCTCGGGCAATGACCACAGACAGACGATGGCATGGGAATCGATTTACGGGCGATGTCCACAGGATCTGACGCGACATCGGAATCGATCTCTGGGGCGATGTCCACAGGATGGACAGCGGCATCGGAATCGATCTCCGGGGCGATGCCAACAGGACGGGCCACGACATCGGAATAATCAAGGACAACCACCGGCACCTGCACAACCCTAACATATTAGCAAGCGCATTGCAAATAATAAAAAAGCAAGCACATTGCAAATTATCAAAAACCACAACTATGGTAATAAGCCATTATTTTTTACCTTGTGCAGCTCACCAGGGGATCTCATCCCTCCGGGGGCCATCTCCTCGTCCTCGATGGGGGCCATCACCTTGCGAGGGGAATACTGCTTCTCAACGGCGACTTCCCCTCAAACTCGGTCTTGAGCCTCACATAGGTGGCAATCAGAGTTCCTGGGGTAGGCACGGTGGGGCCCTTGCTGTTCTTCCAACTTTCTTTGAGGAGTTTGTTCGCCAACGTCCTCAACTCTTTGGCCAGTGCTTGTTTCTTGGAGTTCTTCGTCTCCATGGGTTGGCCCGCCAACATGGTCAACTCGTTGGTCGGTGCTCGCTTCCTGGAAATCGCTGTCTCTAGTGGGTTGTCCGCCGGCAACTCTTTGCCTAGTGCTCCAGGATCCATCAATGAACTGACAAACAAAAAGCAATCGAAAGGAAAACACAATCGCAATGAAAACGGGAAAAGAATAGGATGTGAGAATTGGTCGGTGCTTCGCAAAAAGAAGATTATTGGAATGAAAATATAGCAGCATAACTGATTCGCCCACCTTTCCTTCGTCGGTAGAGAAGAAAAATGGCAAAACTGAGTAGCCTGGGTGAGGTTTTCTTCAAGAAAGGGAAGAAAGGGCTTGAGCAGCGTTCAATGAAGCGATGGTTGCTTCGTCCAGTCAACTTGAGGCCACCTTACCACTGCTTTGGTAAAGGTGTGGGTTTTGTGATATGACGGGTCATGACGGCCAAACCGGGGTGACAGTGAGTCTCATTGTAGCACCTCGCTGTGATTTGGTGGATGGCACGCGGGCCGGATGCTTTGAAATGTCCGCATGTAGATAGAGCGGCTAGTCATATAGGAGTGCTCAATATTGTGCACATGACCAAAGCGGAGAGGAAAACAAGAGAACTACGTAATTAATGCATGAGTTTAATTAGGGTAGTTTTGTAAAGTACGAGATACAGTACATTCCTCCAATCGCAAAATGCCTTGGTTCATGAGATTTGAGATTTGTGCCCTATAAACCGAAGGGAGGGGGTACTGCACACGGTGTAGTCTAGTCCCTTGTTGAAATCTCTAGAAAGGCAAATACTCATTTCCGGTTTACAGGTCTATACTACTCCCTCCGTCTAAGTGTGTAAGTCATCTTACGAAAACCAAATAGTCCCAAAACACTTAGGCGCGGTGCATTAATTTCTACCTTGTTTCTTGTTTCTTGACATACATATCAACCAATAAGAGATGAGAGGTGTGCATGCTTTTAATGACTTGCAATGGCTAGTTCATTGCATGGAATGCTATTAATTAGCAAATAAACATTGGTGACCCTAGGAGGAAATGGTGCTAAGCGCGTGGACCTATGCAGAATGAGTATTAACCAATGGATAATGGAGTTTAATTGTTAAACAATAGCAATTTTGTCTCATGCAAGAACCTGGCTAGTACTCCAAGGAACCGCACCACGCGAGCGTTCGCAACTGCCACGTTTGGTTTGCGCTTGGCTCTTCGCCTCTTCGAGAAGATGAACAATGATGTTACTCCTACTTCTACAGTATCGAATCCACTACTGCATGTCCGTCCACCTCGTGCGGGAGAGATAGTGTGTAGCCAAAGCTTCTACTTACTTCTCCTGCCTTTGCGTCTATGATAGGTGGGCCCAACAGGTGGTTGGCCCACCTGTCATGCAGCCAAAGGCAGGTGCAGTTAAGGCATCGGAGCTCGTCCGCAAGGGAGAGGGCGTCGTAGTAATCAAATTTCTCGGTCTTATGCGAGTTGACGCGACACATCAAAGCACCTTTTCGATAAAAGTCTTTTACACATTTCAAATGGGCTACTTCGTATGTAGGAGTAGACATATTCTGCTTCGTATGTAGTCACTTGTTGCAATCTCTAAAAGACTTATATTTGGAAACGGAGGAGTACAACGCATGCATGCATGCCGTGACTTTCCTTTTGATACTTGCATGTGTTGATTTGATGCACCTTGCCAAATTTTGACTATAAATTTAACTAACAAAATTTTCATGCATGTCACAAAAATTACGGGCTGTTTGGATTGTGACTATGTTTGTCTTATGTTGCCACATTATTTTTCCCACACTTGCCACACTTGCCTAACCTGAGTTGCTCAAATTGTTAGACACAGTTTGGCTTGCCTAAGGAATCTTGCCACAATTTTTGTGTCTATGACATGTGGGGTTCACTGCTAATAAAAAATTCTTGTCTTAGGTGTGGCTAATAAAAAGACTTATATTTAGGAGCAGAGGAGTAGAAAATATAAACAATAATGCATGTTGGGGCAACCCACGTTTCCGCTAATTTTAGCCGTGGGCTTGTTCACAATTTTACGAGGGGTGGTTGTTCATTTAATGGAGGGACTTGTAGTACCAGAATTGAGCGATACAAAGTGCGACTGGCACACCGTAACACCACTTGGAACAAGCGGGTAGCTATCTCAAAAACAATCAACAACTAAAAAACCCGCGACACGGCATGTAGTAGTACACAATTTTAAGCGATTGTTTTGATGGATTGAAAAGGAAAACTACCCCACTACTTATATATAGGCGGAGCCTCCGCTTGCTTGCTAGGGCTGCTCTATTCACACACTCTCATCCTCTCCAGATCTAAACAATATAGGGGTAGTAACACTGTCTTTCTCCTTCAAAAACACGGCTTTCTATCCTCACCGCTGGTTACAGATCCGGACGTATCCCCTCCGCCGATGAAGGGAGGAGGGCAGCGTTAGGCCATCGTCGACAGCGAGGAGGAGACCCACTACCGGCCGCACCATTATCTCGGCCGGCGCCGCACGGGAGGTCCTCCGATCCCTTCGTGCGTTGCACGTGGGCGGATCCGCCTCCGCCGCCCACCTATCCACATCCCGACGACCTTCAGGTATATCTTCGTTCGAAACCGCCTTAGCTGTACTTCCCTAGCTCGCTACGTCACTGCATGTGCATCATTTTCTACCTCTCAGCCCCTCTCGATCGGATGGTCCAACGCCACATATTTTTTTTCTTCTATTGTTAGATGTAAAGCTACTTCATGGAGTCGAATCTTGTACTTGGTTCAAACAAGAAATAAAATGGGGGTGGGGGAATTTAGTATGTACATCGGACTTGGTACAAACAGGAAGGAAAGGGGGGTGAAAGTAGTACAGACTGGTCATCCTACCGGTCTCTTGGTCGAAAAGGGAAATATAGGGGTAACGCTGTACATAGTGGTATGACCAGGACTAGATTTGCTATCCACACATAGTATTAGGTGGCTAGAGTGAACAAAAATGGGACCAACCCAGATATGTTTCTTGGATGTTTGTTTCTCGGGGCAACAAACTATGAATCATCACTTTATGCCCCTGTTTACGTACATGGTGTTGGACTGGTGGTGCACCCACTGCCCCAGCTGTTCTTAATCTAATGTCCCTGGTAAAAATGAAGCCATGCCACTGTTATAAGCCATGACAAGTTTATCCAAATGTTTTTGCCTGTAATTGTTTGAGACTCTGACTATTTCCTCTGTGCCTTTTTGTGCAAACAGGATATCAATTCACTGGTTGTTGTTGTGACCTTTTGGTGCCTTTGCACAAAACTCTTCTTAAAAGAAGTGACTTTTGTGATGTTTAAGCTGGAATGTCGAGAATGGAACAGTTGGTTCATTTTGGTGGAACTGCACAAAGGGAGATCTGTGTTCCAATCCTCATCATCCATATTGGCGCCATAACCTTCCTTTAGGTAAGAATGATATTTAATGCATGTGTTCATCTCTATTTTCCCACTGCCATGAGAAAATAATGCTGTTTTTACTAGTACACTTGTACTCCCTCATGACAAAACCAATTCTGAATTAGAAGGCCAATCATGTACTTGGTTTCACCAACTGGTGAGGAGAAAGAGAAACAGGGCATGAAGAGGAAGAAGAAGAAGAATAAGCAGTGCCAAGGCGATCTTCTTTGAAGCGGAGGCCTCGATCGAGGCCAAGGGCTCCGCAACGACTACCTTACATGTGAGACAATCCTCCGAGGAGCCCTTCCACTTCTGCTGTCTCACTTAATTAATTAGGAGTAGTTAAGTACCACTAATTTATTCTTGCCTAATTTTCTGTTGGAGTTAAACAAATCTTTAGTAGGACCCTATGCTGAATCATGTACGTGTGTATGTTTGTCTATGGAGGTGAATCATGTGGTGGAGCAGGAGGAATATTATTAGTGTCATGACATAATGGTGCTATTGTTTTGCATGTCAATTTATTGCCATTCGTTCAATGAGGCAATGTTTTGCGTATTGTCCATCATGAATTTGATGCTACTGTTTGAGTAATATGCTAATGTCTTCCTATCCTTTCTCACTAAGCTAATGAAGGTTTCACCTTGTTCCTACTTGTGCAAACAGAGATCATGTTGTGCCAATCATACATTTTAGTGGAACTACACAAGACAATACAATGAACTGTATCCCTGCTAGTGCTTTAACTCTGCTGGAAGTTCTTGATAATCTTTCGATATAATCCCAGCACTGGTAAACAAGAGTGATTTCAACCATACATTTGAAGTGCACAAAAATATATTCTATTGTGTGATTCCAGTGAGTGCTTTATCATCTCTTATGGGACTACATGAATAAGCTTTTTTCTTAGGTTGAGTGCGGGCCTAAGGCCTTCATCCATATTAGTTTGTTGTCATCTCTATTTGTATCATGCTCTTGTCATGAGAAACTCCTTTATCTTTGCACGTTAAAGTTTTGCAACCTATGATAAATGGCAATGCTTTGAGTGTTGAGTTGAGCTAATTGGCACTGATTAAATAAACTAATACCTCTCTTTAAGCAAGACTACTATGTTGCTAACTTTACCCATTAAGATAATGAGGGTGCTTCTATTTGTTACTGTATGTTTCATCAACTAGTCCCACTATTACAGTAACCTTACTCTCTCAATATATGTGCCAACAGGGATGCTCGATTTTGGTGGAACTGCAGAAAAACTTTGGGTGCTTCATTGCCTCGACAGCTTCCGTCCTTTCTTGTCAGTCGCTAATCTCCGCTTGCTTTCTTCCTTTCTTTGTCGATCGCTTGGCTTATCTCGGCTTCAAATAAAGGAAATAGTAATTGATATGCTACCTCACACAGGTTGGTACTGGTCTTTATCCTAATTATTGTGCCTATCATATGTATTGGTAATTTGGTATTGTGCTATTGTTTGCCGATTTCATAAAGGAGTAATTTGGAGCCTGAACTCGCAGGAAAATCATTACATCGGGTGATTTCAGTAGAACTGCACAAAATGATCAGATGGACAGGTACTTATGCTGTTGCTATGTACTCCAAAGTTCACTCAGACAACCAGATCGACTATGGAAGCAGAACTCACATCATTAGACACATCATGCGTCGAGGCAAAATGGCTTCGAGAGCTTTTGATGGATTTGCCGGTGGTTGATAAACCAGTGTCGGCTGTCCTTATGAACTGTGACAATCTAACAGTGACTGCCAAGGCTAAGAGTTCAAAGGACAACATGAAATCCACAAAGCACATAAGAAGAAGATTGAAATCTGTCAGAAAATCAAGAAACTCCGGAGTAATAGCGTTGGATTATATCCAGACGGCTAAGAATCTGGCAGACCCTTTTACGGAAGTGCTATCACGGACGATGTTGACAAGAAGTGCCTATATTAATTCGAGTATCAACCGGCGTCAACCAATTGTCAAACTCAAGTATTAGGAGAGTGACGCCAAAATATTTCTTGGTGCATAGCCCAGAAAACGCAGATCCATCTTTGGTCCCAACTTGTGCCTTTTGGTTATCGACACATATGGTAGCGAACTATATGGCATGGAGTCTAAAGATTCCGACAAGTTGGTTGACGCGTATATTCATCGGCACTTAATCGATCGCACGCCAAGGATGCTCCATTTCAGTTGAACTGCACAAAAATTTGGGTGGTTCATTTTCTCAACCGCCTCCTTTCTAAATGCGCAATGTAGAATTTTGGCGAGATATAGGACCCAAGATGAGCCAGTAAACTAGTTGGATGAAAGTAGTGGCCATGTTGCTCAAACCTCCCTCGGCACGAGGCCACTATTTGAGGATAAACCTACAAGCAAAGTTCAGATTGTCTGTGCTGCCCCTTATGTACTCAAAAGTTTACTCGTACAAGAACTAATTTTAGCAAGAAGTACCTCCGATTGAACACCATTTAGCAGTCTGTACCCTAGGTAATTAAAGTTCGTCCATGGATCATATTGGCTGTGATCTCAATCATTTGGAGGCATAAACATACTGAACATGTGTATATCTGAATCTTTTTGTGAATTATGTATGAATATTGTCGTGTGATCTATCAATCATTTGGATGCATAGATATGCTGAGCTTGTGTATATATGAATCTTTTGAGTTGTTGATAGTGAATTTTGGCTATGAATATGAACGTGTCCTGTGAACCTGAGTTTGATATGAATGTTTACCTTTTCTGTTTTATTTGTGTCTGAACTTGTTAGTATGCCTTCTGTCGGGTATAAAACGCAGGTCTCTTATAAAAGTAATGTTGTGTCCAATTTATGTTTTCCCTTCTAACCACATTATATATATTTATATTATTACTATTATCATATAATTTATAGAGACTTATATATACATTATAAAAACATCCCACGTGTTATTAACTTATAAAAGTAAATGTTTAACGGAAAATCCTGGTTGTTTTTGACTCATGAGCAAGGATAATCCTGGTGATTGCGTACAAAAGCTTGCGAAGATTTTAAGGACCAATTTAATAATACGCGCTCATTTTTATTTTGAGCAATAACTCGCTAATTTCTTAATTATATATATATATATATATATATATATATATATATATATATATATATATATATATATATATATATATATATATATATATATATAATGTGCCTCTCCGGTTTATTCTTTGATATTAATTGCTCCTTCTAACATAACATTATATATATAACGAGCCCACCTAATACGTGTATTTCAAGGAAGTGCAAATGAGCTGGGATTTCTTAGAAAATATAAATGGGCCTGATTTACGCGAAATTATTTGTTCACCCAGCCCAACAAATGGACTGTACATTCTAGAAAACATGGGTTAAATATATGCCACATTTTTGCAGGCTAACATGCGGGCCAATAGGTCGAAGCCTACGCAGGGCGTTGTCAACTTGGTCAACAAATGATTGTGTCATCCACAGCCATTGGATTTATATCCAACGGTCGGCATGCACCTTCAATCTCTCGTCTTCTTCCTCCAGCGTCGCCGGGACCGCCTGGTCCGGCCTCTAGCGGCTAGCAGCTCTGCTTAGCACGCATCGCTGCGAAGCGCTACCCCACCGCCGGCCAGGCTATCTCTCCACCCCTCGACACCTCCTGTTATTCTCCACAGACTATGGCACCACGCCGCAACAGAACTAGTTATAACCCTTCTCCTCCTCTCAATCTGCAACTCCACTACCGCGTTTTCCCATCTCCGAGTCTTTCCCGTCCGCGGCCTCGCCGTCGTCCAGCGCCTCGCTGTGTTTGGTGCGGCGTGGTCAACAAACGAGAGTCATCGGAAGAGGACTGTACATGGAGAGCCTGACGGCCGGGACCACGAGGTCCATGGTCGCACGCAAGGAAAGTTCCTCCTTATTAAGCTGAAAAAAATGTTTCCTCCACCTGACAGTTGGGACCCACCGGCTGTATCTTCGCACGGAAGGAAGTGCCTCCTTATTTTGCAAAAAAAATTATTCATCCCATTGACAGCTGGGACACGTCAGATTTGGTGACTGACTTGTGGGCCTGCTAAGCGGACGTTCACGCACGGCTTTGTCAACTTAATCAACAAATGATTCTAGCAGCTGGACCGTTGGATGTAAATCCAACAGCCGTGCTCCTTCTTCAACCTCTGTTCTTGCTCCTGTCTCCCGTGCACCGTGGCTGTGCTGCCGCGCACCCGAACTAGTGAAGTTTCCCACTCCTCTCCATCTGCGACTCCACTGCCCCGTCTTCCCCATCTCCGAGTCGTTCCAGTCTGGGTGCGCTCGGCACGGTGTGGTCAACGTGGTCAACAACCGAGAGTCATCGGAAGATAACTATACGTGAGAGGCTGACAGTGGGGACGCACCACGCCCATGGACGCATGCATGCAACGGAACGTGGCGAGGTCAACGTGGTCAAGGAACGACTTCCATCGGAAGTATACTATACGTGGAGAGTCTCAGCTGGGTCCATGGCCGTAGCAAGTAAGTGCCACCTTATTACGCGGAAAATAATGATTCCTCCAACTGATAGCAGGGACCCACTGGACGGGCCACCGTATTTTGCGAAAAAAACGTTTGCCCCCTAACTGCTGGGACCCACCTGACGGGCCACCGTATTTCGCAAAAAACGTCCCCCGCTGTCAGCTCGGACCCACCGGAAGTGCCTCCTTATTACGCACAAAAAAATGAATACTCCCCCTGCTAGCTGGGACCCAGCTTGGTGGGAGGCTGACTTGTGGGCCTACTAAGTTGACGGGGACGAAAGGCTTTGTCAACTTAGTCAATATGAACGATTCTAGCTCCAGTGACCGTACGATGTCCATTCAACGGCCGTAGTGCTTCTTCAACCTCTGGTCTTCTTGCTCCAGCCGCCCAAACCAGCGCCGGTCGTGCCTCATGCTCCTGCCTCCCGTGGCCGGCTGTGCAGCCGCGGAGGCCTCACCGCCCCCTACTATTCCCACCGATGGCCAGGCCCTGCAGCGACGGCAGCCTCACACCGCAGCTGAACCAGTGAACCCTCGTACTCCTCTCCGCGCAGGCTTCCACTGCCGCGTCTTCCCCGGCTCCGTGTCGTCCCCTTCCTAGGCCTTGTTGTCTTCCACCGCCGTGGTGCTCTCCGCGCGGCGTGGTCAACGTGGTCAAGGAACGACTTCCATCGGTAGAGTACTGTACGTGGAGAGGCTGACAGCTGGGTCCACGGCCACAGCCCAGTTTTTTTGTTATTTGCCAAGTAAGTCGCTTTTGTCAGGCCTGTTGGGCTGCAAATCTTTCAAGACGAGGAGAGATTTCATTCGGCTGGCCGAGAAAATGGCCCATCAGTAATGAGAAATGGGTTGTGCGTTTTAAAACACATCAAACCGCAATTAGTTTCAAATATCTTTTTTTCATTTTGAGATTTTAAATTACATTAATTTTTATGCGTGGAGAATTTGTTGATTTTATATTGATATACATTTAATTTTAAAATCAGTTTGAATGTGATTCAAATTTGGGATTAAAACAGTTCGGACCCTTGAAATATGCAAAATTTCTTATAATTTTTAACCGTGGCCACAATATGGGCTGTAATGCTAACAAAAGAATATGGGCTCCAAAAAACCTTAAGAATTAGCAAATGGGTTGTAAATTATTAGAAATAATGGCAGATGGGTTGTATGCTGTTTTCCACAGATTTGAGGCTTTCCTAAAAAGGTTGGCGACAAGCGGTGGATGTTGGATGGCCATCCAACGGCCGTCGTGCTTCTTCAATCTCTGCTCTTCCTGCTCCAGCCGCTCAAACAAGCGCCGGTGGGACTGCCTGCTCCCTCCTCCCCGTGGCCGGCTGTACTGCCGCGTAGGCCTCACCACCCCACCGTACTCCCATCGCTGGCCTAGCCATCCCTCTACTCACCCACACTGCTGTTATTCTCCGGCGACGGCAGACCGAACCAGTAAACCCTCGTTCAGTCGTACTCCCCTCCGCGTGGGAAACAACTGCTGAGTCTTCCCTGCCTCCGTGTCGTTCCCTTCCTAGGCCTCGCCGTCGTCCAAGGCCCTGGTGCTCTCGGCGCGGCCTGGTCAACGTGGTCAACGACCGACATGCATCTGAAGTGGACTGTATGTGGAGAGGCCGACAGCTGGGTCCACGGTCGCACGCAAGGAAAATGCCTCCTTATTACGCGCAAAATAATGATTCCTCCACCTGACATCAGGGACCCACCGAAAGGGCCTCTGTATTTCGCGAAAAAAATGTTACCGCCGCTGACAGCTCGGACCCACCAGCTATATCCTCGCACGCAAGGAAGTGCCTCCTTATTACGCACAAAAAAATGAATACTCCGCCTGTTAGCTGGGACCCAGTATAGTGGCAGGTTGACTTGTGGGCCTACTAAGTTGACGGGGATGGAGGGCTTTGTCAACTTAGTCAATATGCATGATTCTAGCTCCAGTGACCGTACAATGTCCATCCGACGGCCATAGTGCTTCTTCAACCTCTGGTCTTCTTGCTCCAGCAGCCCAAACCAGCCGGTCGTGCCTCGTGCTCCTGCCTCCCGTGGCCGGCTGCGATGCAGCGGAGGCCTCACCGCCCCCTACTACTCCCACCGCTGGCCAGGCCATCCCTTTACTCACC
Organism: Aegilops longissima; assembly: GCA_021605205.1. Lineage (NCBI taxonomy): Eukaryota > Viridiplantae > Streptophyta > Magnoliopsida > Poales > Poaceae > Aegilops > Aegilops longissima. Next base: position 632,203,441 of record CM038682.1, read on the forward strand.
CACACCCCCTGTTATTCTGTGGCGACGGCAGCCTCACACCGCAGCGAACCAGTGAACCCTCGTACTCCTCTACGCGTGGGCATCCACTGCCCCGTCTTCCCCGGCTCCGCGTCGTCCCCTTCCTAGGCCTCACCGTCGTCCACCACCCTGGTGCTCTCAGCGCGGCGTGGTCAATGTGGTCAAGGAACGGCTTCCATCGGACATGGACTATACGTGGAGAGGCTGTCAGCTTGGTCCACGGCCGCAACAAGGAAGTGCCTCCTTATTACGTGCAAAATAATTATTCCTCCACCTCACAGTGCGAACCCACCGGACAGGCCACCGTATTTTGCGAAAAAATGATTCGCCCCCCTGACTGCTGGGACCCACCAGCTACATCTTCGCACGCAAGGAAGTGCGTCCGGGCAAAAAAAACGATTCGCCCCCTGACTGCTGGGACCCACCAGCTACATCTTCGCACGCAAAGAAGTGCGTCCGGGCAAGAAAACGATTCGCCCCCCTGACTACTGGGACCCACCAGCTACATCTTCGCACGCAAGGAAGTGCCTAACAGTCAGGACCCACCTGGTCGAAGCGTACGTAGCGTTGTCATTCTGGTCGCGAACGTGTACGCACATACGGGTCGATGTAGAGGCGCGCACGTGTCGTATATGTAGAGGTGCGCACGTGTCATAGTAGAGGCGCGCACGTAGCATGTACACGTACGTACAACGGCGAGGGTGCAAGAAATAAAATATGGCCACGTACGTACATACGGGCAGGGTCTCGAACGCCTACTCGTGCATACGTACATGGATGGGTCAGAACGAAGAAACAGCATCGTCGTCGTGTTCATGGGGAGCCAACCGGCTGGGTCGGAACGGAATGCGTGGTCGTATTCATCGGGAGGGCTTGGATGGAACAGGCGATGGAAATAAGGCCTGGCGTACCGCACAACGGAGGAAACGGCCTTGTGTTCGACCGGCCACGTTCGAAATAGGATCCTGCTCATAGGGAGGGGCCTGGTGTACCGCACAACGAGGAAACGGACCTCCTACGATCGAAACGGGGGTCCTGTTGATCGGGAGGGCTGTGGCGTACTGCAAAACAGAGGAAACAGACCTCCTACGGTCGAAACGGGGGTCCTGTTGATCGGGAGGGTGTGGCGTGCCGCAAAATGGAGAAATGGACCTCCTACGGTGAAGCGGGGTCTGTTGATCGGGAGGGTGTGGCGTGCCGCCAAAAGCGGATGAAACGGACTTGTGTTGGGCGCTACGGTCAAGCAGGGGTCTGTTCATTGGGAGGGTGTGGCGCACCGCAAAAGCAGGACTCCACGGATCTGTTCATCTCTACCGTCGACCTCCTCCAGCCTCCACGGGCTCCTGTTCATCCAGCCTCCACCGCGCGCTACTCCACCGGCTACTGTTCAACCACCCCTCCACGGGCACCCCTCCACCGTCCACTGTTCATCCAGCCCTCCACACCATGGGGTCCAGTTCAACCACCCCTCCACGGCCACCCCTCCACCGTCTACTGTTCATCCAGCCCTCCACACCATGCGGTCCTGTTCATCCAGAGGCAACGCCACCGCTCCATCGTTCATCAAACCCCCATAGCGCTCACTGTTCATCAATCGATCAGCTTGATTAGCAGCGATGGCGAAGAATCGCTCCATCGGGTTCGATTAACAGCCATCGATCGATCCCTCGGGTTCGATGAACGCGTAACTGCGGTCTGCAATCGCCTGGTTCGATTAGAGCCCAACGCCTCGCTCGGGTTCGATTAGAGCTAACGCCGCACACACGCGCAGCAGATCGTGTACGAGAAAGCAGCGCATCGCTTCGGGCCCGACCTCCCACCGTAACCGGAACTCCCGAAATTTTCCTCCCCTCGCTTCTACCACGGTTTTTCCGTCATGGGCGCCCCAAAGAATATCATGCAGCTGCGTCTCCGCCCGCCGGGACGAAAAGCCCATTTTCTGTCATGATTTTTGTCATAGAAGTAGGAGCCCACCACATCTATGATGATACCGGGTTTTGTCACAATTATCGTCATAGAAGTGTCATATGTATGACATAAAAAAATTCGTTCGGCCCAAAATGTCACGGATGTGTCTTTTTTTTGTAGTGAGGACAGGCGCCACCTTCTTCAGCTCCGCCCGAACGCCACCTCGCTGAAGAGCCCATGCCAGGGTCGTCCTCTTCTTCTGATCCGGCGCCGTCCCAGGAGCTTGGCGTCAGATTCGGCGATCTCCTCCCGTTCCCGTCGCTCCGTCCTCCCGCTGAGTTGCCCGCGCTGCCGCGGCTCTGCTTCCTGTCGAGCAGAGGACGCCCTCTCGTCCCAGCCGCGTTGACCGCGTCCTGTCCCTCCCGCGCCAAGGCCCAGCGCGCCAGCCTCCCTTGTCGGCCACACCTCACCGTCGAACTGGGCCGTGGCCCATGGTGAGCAGCCCTCGCCCTCTGTATGTTCTGTTGGCCCAGTTGGATTCAGCCCAAATATGTTTTTTTCAGTTCTGCAATTTTAGCATTTATCCAGGTTTTACCAGTTTTGCAGAAAAACCCTCCATGTTCATGCATTAATAATTCAAACTGTGCATCGGATTAAAATGTCTTAAATATGTAACATGCTCAGAAATTTGTGTAGTTTAATAATATGCCACTTTCATCCGTGTTTAAAATGTTTAAGTTGCTGTTTGCTTTAATTTGCTTAAATGCCATGCTAAAATGCTTTATTTCATAACTAAATAACCATAGCTCCGAATTTAATAAACTTTATATGTAAATGGGGTGGAAAAATGCCTAGTTTAACATGGCGCCATTACTTTGCATCGTTAACAACTCTAAAATATGGTTTAGGGCAGAACAGTACCATAACCAAAATATGCATATGAGGATTTTCTGGAATTGTTATTTGTTGTTCCGGCCTCATTTAAACTTGCCTAAATAGTTAGTTTACTTATGCTTCACCTCTTGCCATGTTAATCAACATTTAATATTGTTGGTTACATAACCGAGAGAGAACTAAATAATTGATGTGGTGTATCGTCAATATGCAACTCGTTGCATATTGAGCTCCACTTAATTTGTAGTATTGTTTGTGCACCTTGCCATGCTGATGTCTACTACGCAACCTTCTTCTTGTAGACGTTGTTGGGCCTCCAAGTGCAGAGGTTTGTAGGACAGTAGCAAATTTCACTTAAGTGGATGACCTAAGGTTTATCAATCCGTGGGAGGCGTAGGATGAAGATGGTCTCTCTCAAGCAACCCTGCAACCAAATAACAAAGAGTCTCTTGTGTCCCCAACACACCCAATACAATGGTAAATTGTATAGGTGCACTAGTTCGGTGAAGAGATGGTGATACAAGTGCAGTATGGATGGTAGATATAGGTTTTTGTAATCTGAAAATATAAAAACAGCAAGGTAACTGATGATAAAAGTGAGCGTAAACGGTATTGCAATGCTAGGAAACAAGGCCTAGGGTTCATACTTTCACTAGTGCAAGTTCTCTCAACAATAATTACATAATTGGATCATATAAATATCCCTCAACATGCAACAAAGAGTCACTCCAAAGTCACTAATAGTGGAAAGCAAACAAAGAGATTATGGTAGGGTATGAAACCACCTCAAAGTTATTCTTTCCAATCAATCCGTGGGGCTATTCCTATAAGTGCCACAAACAGCCCTAGAGTTCGTACTAGAATAACACCTTTAGACACAAATCAACCAAAACCCTAATGTCACCTAGATACTCCAATGTCACCTCAAGTATCCGTGGGTATGATTATACGATATGCATCACACAATCTCATATTCATCTATTCAACCAACACATAGAACCTCAAAGAGTGCCCCAAAGTTTCTACGGAGAATCAAGGCAAAACGTGTGCCAACCCCTATGCATAGGTTCATGGGCGGAACCCGCAAGTTGATCACCAAAACATACATCAAGTGAATCAAGTGATATCCCATTGTCACCACAGATACGCACGGCAAGACATACATCAAGTGTTCTCAAGTCATTAAAGACTCAATCCGATAAGATTACTTCAAAGGGAAAACTCAATCCATTACAAGAGAGTAGAGGGGGAGAAGCAACATAAGGTCCAACTATAATAGCAAAGCTCGCGATACATCAAGATCGTGCCAAATCAAGAACACGAGAGAGAGAGAGATCAAACACATAGCTACTGGCACATATCCTCAGCCTCGAGAGTGAACTACTCCCTCCTCGTCATAGAGAGCGCCGGGATGATGAAGATGGCCACCGGTGAGGTTCCCCCCTCGGCAGTCTTGGAACAGGTCTCGGTTGACTTTTGGTGGCTACTGAGGCTTGCGGCGGCGGAACTCGATCTATTCTCGTCTTTGGAAGTTTTAAGTGCGTGGGTATATATGGGTGAAAGAAGTACGTCGGTGGACCTCTGGGCTGTCCACGAGGCAGGGGCGAGCCCCTAAATGGGCAGCAGGACTCCTCGTGAGCTTAGGTACTTTGTGGGTTTATTCTGGTCCAAAAATAAGTTCCGTGGAGTTTCAGGTCAATTGGACTCCGTTTGATATTCCTTTTCTTCGAAACACTGAAATAGGCAAAAAAACCAGCAATTCTGGGCTGGGCCTTCGGTTAATAGGTTAGTCCCAAAGATAATATAAAAGTGGATAATAAAGCCCAGTATTCCCCAAAACAGTAGATAATATAGCATGGAGCAATCAAAAATTATAGATACGTTGGAGACGTATCAAGCATCCGAATATTCAAGACAAAAGTTTAATATTGACATAAAAATAATAATACTTCAAGCATACTAACAAAGCAATTATGTCTTCTCAAAATAACATGGCCAAAGAAATTTATCGCTACAAAATCATATAGTCCGGTTATGCTCTATCTTCACCACACAAAATATTTAAATCATGCACAACCCCGATGACAAGCCAAGCAATTGTTTCATACTTTTGACATTCTCAAACTTTTTCAATCTTCACGCAATACATGAGCATGAGCCATGGACATTGCACTATATGTGGAATAGAATGGTGGTTGTGGAGAAGAAAAAAAGGGGGAAGATAGTCTCACATCAACTAGGCGTATCAACGGGCTATGGAGATGCCCATCAATAGATATCAATGTGAGTGAGTAGGGATTGCCATGCAACGGATGCACTAGAGCTATAAGTATATGAAAGCTCAACACAAGAAACTAAGTGGGTGTGCATCCAACTCGCTTGCTCACGAAGACCTAGGGCATTTTGAGGAAGCCCATCGTTGGAATATACAAGCCAAGTTCTATAATGAAAAATTCCCACTAGTATATGAAAGTGACAACATAGGAGACTCTCTCTCATGAAGATCATGGTGCTACTTTGAAGCACAAGTGTGTTAAAAGGATAGTAGCATTGTCCCTTCTCTCTTTTTCTCTCATTTTTTTTGTTTTTTTTTTGTTTTGGCCTTTTCTCCTTTTTTATGGCCTCTTTTTTCTCTTTTTATTTATTTATTCATTTTTTGTCCGGAGTCTCATCCCAACTTGTGGGGGAATCATAGTCTCCGTCATCCTTTCCTCACTTGGGACAATGCTCTAAAAATGATGATCATCACACTTTTATTTTCTTACAACTCAACAATTACAACTCGATACTTACAACAAAATATGACTCTATATGAATGCCTCCGGCGGTGTACCGGGATATGCAATGATTCAAGAGTGACATGTATGAATGAATTATGAATGGTGGCTTTGCCACAAATACGATGTAAACTACATGATCATGCTAAGCAATATAACAATGATGGAGCGTGTCATAATAAACGGAACGGTGGTAAGTTGCATGGAAATATATCTCGGAATGACTATGGAAATGCCATGATAGGTAGGTATGGTGGCCGTTTTGAGGAAGGTATATGGTGGGTGTATGATACCGGCGAAAAGTGTGCGGTATTAGAAAGGCTAGCAATGGTGGAAGGATGAGAAAAGTGCGTATAATCCATGGAGTCAACATTAACCATAAAGAACTCATATACTTATTGCAAAAATCTACAAGTTATCAAAGCGAAGTATTACGCGCATGCTCCTTGGGGGATAGATTGGTAGGAAAAATGCCATCGCTCGTCCCCGACCGCCACTCATAAGGAGGACAATCAATAAATAAATCATGCTCCGACTTCATCACATAACGGTTCACCATACGTGCATGCTACGGGAATCACAAACTTTAACACAAGTATGACTCTAATATCACCATCTTCATATCTCAAAACAATTATCAAGCATCAAACTTTTCTTAGTATTCAACACACTCATAAGAATTCTTACAAATCTTGTATGCTTAGCATATTAGGATTATTTAAGCAAATTACCATGCTATTTAAGACTCTCAAAATAATATAAGTGAAGCATGAGAGTTCATCTATTTCTTCAAAATAAAACCACCATTGTGCTCTAAAAGATATAAGTGAAGCACTAGAGCAAACGGCGAACTACTCTGAAAGATATAAGTGAAGATCAATGAGTAGTCGAATAATTATGCAACTATGTGAAGACTCTCTAACATTTAAGAATTTAAGATCTTGGTAATTTATTAAAACAGCAAGCAAAGCTAAATAAAACAACATCTCAAGGATAGCAAACCTCATGTGAAGAAGCAAAAACTTAGGTTCAATCGATACTAACCGATAATTGTTGAAGAAGAAAGGCGGGATGCCTACCGGGGCATCCCCAAGCTTAGATGCTTGAGACTTCTTGAAATATTATCTTGGGGTGCCTTGGGAATCCCCAAGCTTGAGCTTTTTTGTCTCCTTAATTCCTCTCATATCATCCTAAATCTCAAAAGCTTCATCCACACCAAACTCAACAAGAACTCGTGAGATAAGTTAGTATAAACCAATGCAAAAACCTTATCATACTATACTGTAGTAAATTACTAAAATTATTACTCAACATTGCATAATAAATGCCTCTGCATATTTAATACTCCTATCATCAAATAGAATCATTAAACAAGCAAACATATGCAAACATAACAGCAATCTGCCAAAACAGTATAGTCTGTAAAGAATGCAAGATTCATCATACTTCCCTAACTCCAAAAATTATGAAAGAACATTCCCACTGTAGTAAATGTATCAGAGCTTATTATGCAAAAGGTTTGAATATTTTATCACATTCTGAATTTTTTAGGGAATTTTTGCAACAGCGGTAAACTTTCTGTTTTCAAACAGCAACATGTATACTTGCAAAATAAGCATGGTAAAGGCTATCCTTGACATTTTTATTGAAACTAGAGATGCAAAACATTATTATAAATAACAGAAAGAAAATACTGACAAAATAAAATGACGCTCCAAGCAAAACACATATCATGTGGTGAATAAAAATATAGCTCCAAGTAAAGTTACCGATGAACGAAGACGAAAGAGGGGATGCCTTCCGGGGCATCCCCAAGCTTAGGCTCTTGGTTATCCTTGAATATTACCTTGGGGTGCCTTGGGAATCCCCAAGCTTAGATTCTCTTTCCACTCGTTATTCCATAGTCCATCGAATCTTTACTCAAAACTTGAAAACTTCACAACACAAAACTTAACAGAAGATCTCGTGAGCTCCGTTACCGAAAGAAAACAAAACACCACTTCAAGGTACTGTAATGAACTCATTATTTATTTGTATTGGTGTTAAAACTACTGTATTCCAACTTCTCTATGGTTTATAAACTATTTTACTAGCCATAGATTCATCAAAATAAGCAAACAACACACGAAAAACAGAATCTGTCAAAAACAGAACAGTCTGTAGTAATCTGTAACTAACGCAAACTTATGAAACTCCAAAAATTCAAAACTAAATTGGTGGAACTGGGGAATTTGTCTAGTAATCATCTTAAAAAAGAATCAACTAAATATCACTCTCCAGTAAAAAGTTGAAGCTAATCTTGTGAGCGCTAAAGTTTCTGTTTTTTACAGCATGATCATAAAGACTTCACCCAAGTCTTCCCAAAGGTCCTACTTGGCACAAAAACTAATTAAAACATAAAACCACATCTAAACAGAACCTATATGGATTATTTATTCCTAAACAGAACCAAAAAGAAAGAAACTAAAATAAAATTGGGTTGCCTCCCAACAAGCGCTATCGTTTAACGCCCCTAGCTAGGCATGATGATTTCAATGATGCTCACATAAAAGATAAGAGTTGAAACATAAAGAGAGCATCATGAAGAATATGAATAGCACGTTGAAGTCTAACCCACTTCCTATGCATAGTGATTTTGTGAGCAAACAACTTATGGGAACAAGAATCAACTTGCATAGGAAGGCAAAACAAGCATAACTTCAAAACCTTAAGTACATAGAGAGGAAACTTGATATTATTGCAATTCCTACAAGCATATGTTCCTCCCTCATAATAATTTTCAGTAGCATAATGAATGAATTGAACAATATAACCAGCACCTAAAGCATTCTTTTCATGATCTACTTGCATAGAAATTTTACTACTCTCCACATAAGCAAAATTCTTCTCATTCGGAATAGTGGGAGTATCATAAGAGACTTGAATACTATAAATTTTTTCCATATTAAAAGAGTAATGTTCAGAAAAAGGGTAATCATAATCATGACAAGTTTTATAAATATAATCATCACTACTTTTTATAGCATAAGTGTCATCACAATAATCATCGTAAGTAGCAACTTTGTTCTCGTCATAATCAATTGAAACCTCTTCCGAAATTGTGGATACATCACTAAATAAAGTCATGACCTCTCCAAATCCACTTTCATAAATATTATTAGATTCAACATCCTCCAAAATAGTGGGATCGTTACTTCCTGAAGTTGACACTCTTCCAAACCCACTTTCATCAATATAATCATCATAAGTAGAAGGCATGCTATCATCATAACAACTTTGCATATAAAAACTTGGGAGGCTAAAAGTATCACCATTATTAAACATAGCATCCCAAGCTTGGGACAAACATTAATTGCAGAAAATATATTCTCAAATATGTCATCCTCATTAAACATAGCTTCCCCAAGCTTGGGCCTTTTCATATCATAAGCATAATCACTCTCATCATTAATAGTATGGATAGCACCAATAGTATAGCAATTATCATATTCTTCCAAGCAAGTGCCAAAAAGATTTTCAAGATCATAAGGAGTATCATTATCTTCCCAATCATAATCATCACAACAAGCAATAGGCATAACGAGATCATCATCAAATGCATCATCTTCCACAATTATTTTTGATTCATTTTCATGAGGCGCACCAATAATAGGAGCAACTTTATTTGGGAGAGATACCTTTTTACCACTCTTCCTTTTTCTTTTCTTCTTCTTCACCTCATGTGTGGGTTCAATCCTATTTTTGGAGCTCCTTATTGATGAGATTGGTTGAATAGAAGGCTCCTCCTCGTTACCTGATTCATCATAAGAAATAATAGGAGAATATTGGGAAGTCTCTTCCCTTTCATTAGTATTCTCTTCATCTTCTATTTGTTTTCTTTTCTTTATGTAATTGGCAATATAAGGATTTTCAATGCAATTCACCGCACAATACATATAAATCTTCTCTAGATCAAAATCAAGAAATCTATCGAGATTAAATTTTGGAATACCCTCAGTTATACTTTTCATTTCTTCATAACCCAAAAGAAGGCTAAGCTCTTTATGATGCTCGAGGGTAATCAAATTATCACAATATTTGGACATGACTTGATCATGAAACAAATAGCATTGGAGCTTTAAATGACCATGTTCATTGCAAAGTTCACAAGGGGCGCGAAAAATATTAAATCTTTCAGCGCAATCATCAAGACTTTCTTGCAACAATTTAGTTTCTAAATACTTATGCCTCTTGCAATATCTATCTTCCCTATTTGGTGTGTACTTGCAAACCCAATGTACTCCAAAAATATTGACATGTTTATAGGAGACATTTTCATCATAACTAGTGCAATCATCATTAGTATCATGGATATTCAAAGAATTCATACTAACAACATTGCAATCATGCTCATCATTCACATATTTTATACCAAGCATTCTATGTAATTCTTCTTCTAGTACTTGAGCACAATTTTCCTTCCCATCATACTCACGAAAGATATTAAAAAGATGAAGCGTATGAGACAAACTCAATTCCATTTTTTATAGTTTTCTTTTATAAACTAAACTAGTGCTAAAACAAGAAACAAAAAGATTCGATTGCAAGATCTAAAGATATACCTTCAAGCACTCACCTCCCAACAGCGGCGCTTGAAACTGCTTGATGTCTACTACGCAACCTTCTTCTTGTAGAAATTGTTGGGCCTCCAAGTGCAGAGGTTTGTAGGATAGTAGCAAATTTCCCTCAAGTGGATGACCTAAGGTTTATCAATCCGTGGGAGGCGTAGGACGAAGATGGTCTGTCTCAAGCAACCCTGCAACCAAATAACAAAGAGTCTCTTGTGTCCCCAACACACCCAATACAATGGTAAATTGTATAGGTGCACTAGCTCGGCGAAGAGATGGTGATACAAGTGCAATATGGATGGTAGATATAGGTTTTTGTAATCTGAAAATATAAAAACAGCAAGGTAACTAATGATAAAAGTGAGCGTAAACGGTATTGCAATGCTAGGAAACAAGGCCTAGGGTTCATACTTTCACCAGTGCAAGTTCTCTCAACAATAATAACATAATTGGATCATATAACTATCCCTCAACATGCAACAAAGAGTCACTCCAAAGTCACTAATAGTGGAAAACAAATGAAGAGATTATGGTAGGGTATGAAACCACCTCAAAGTTATTCTTTCCAATCAATCCGTTGGGGTATTCCTATAAGTGCCACAAACAGCCCTAGAGTTCGTACTAGAATAACACCTTAAGACACAAATCAATCAAAACCCTAATGTCACCTAGATACTCCAATGTCACCTCAAGTATCCGTGGGTATGATTATACGATATGCATCACACAATCTCATATTCATCTATTCAACCAACACATAGAATCTCAAAGAGTGCCCCAAAGTTTCTACCGGAGAATCAAGACGAAAATGTGTGCCAACCCCTATGCATAGGTTCATGGGCGGAACCCGCAAGTTGATCACCAAAACATACATCAAGTGAATCACGTGATATCCCATTGTCACCACAAATACGCATGGCAAGACATACATCAAGTGTTCTCAAGTCATTAAAGACTCAATCCGATAAGATTACTTCAAAGGGAAAACTCAATCCATTACAAGAGAGTAGAGGGGGAGAAGCAACATAAGATCCAACTATAATAGCAAAGCTCGCGATACATCAATATCGTGCCAAATCAAGAACACGAGAGAGAGATCAAACACATAGCTACTGGTGCATACCTTCAGCCCCGAGGGTGAACTACTCCCTCCTCGTCATGGAGAGCGCTGGGATGATGAAGATGGCCACCGGTGAGGGTTCCCCCCCTCCGGCAGGGTGCCATTACTTTGCATCTTTAACAACTCTAAAATATGGTTTAGGGCAGAACAGTACCATAACCAAAATATGCATATGAGGATTTTTCAGAAGTGTTATTTGTTGTTCCGGCCTCATTTAAACTTGCCTAAATAGTTATTTTACTTATGCTTCACCTCTTGCCATGTTAATCAACATTTAATATTGTTGGGTACATAACCGAGAGAGAACTAAATAATTGATGTGGTGTATCGTCAATATGCAACTCATTGCATATTGAGCTCCACTTAATTTGTAGTATTGTTTGTGCACCTTGCCATGCTGATGTCTACTACGCAACCTTCTTCTTGTAGACGTTGTTGGGCCTCCAAGTGCAGAGGTTAGTAGGACTGTAGCAAATTTCCCTCAAGTGGATGACCTAAGGTTTGTCAATCTGTGGGAGGCGTAGGATGAAGATGGTCTCTCTCAAGCAACCCTGCAACCAAATAACAAAGAGTCTCTTGTGTCCCGAACACACCCAATACAATGGTAAATTGTATAGGTGCACTAGTTCGGCGAAGAGATGGTGATACAAGTGCAATATGGATGGTAGATATAGGTTTTTGTAATCCGAAAATATAAAAACAGCAAGGTAACTAATGATAAAAGTGAGCGTAAACGGTATTGCAATGCTAGGAAACAAGGCCTAGGGTTCATACTTTCACTAGTGCAAGTTCTCTCAACAATAATAACATAATTGGATCATATAACTATCCCTCAACATGCAACAAAGAGTCACTCCAAAGTCACTAATAGTGGAAAACAAACGAAGAGATTATGGTAGGGTACGGAACCACCTCAAAGTTATTCTTTCCAATCAATCCGTTGGGCTATTCTTATAAGTGCCACAAACATCCCTAGAGTTCATACTAGAATAACACCTTAAGACACAAATCAACCAAAACCCTAATGTCACCTAGATACTCCAATGTCACCTCAAGTATCCGTGGGTATGATTATACGATATGCATCACACAATCTCATATTCATCTATTCAACCAACACATAGAACCTCAAAGAGTGCCCCAAAGTTTCTACCGAGAATCAAGGCGAAAACGTGTGCCAACCCCTATGCATAGGTTCATGGGCGGAACCCCAAGTTGATCACCAAAACATACATCAAGTGAATCACGTGATATCCCATTGTCACCACAGATACGCACGGCAAGACATACATCAAGTGTTCTCAAGTAATTAAAGACTCAATCCAATAAGATTACTTCAAAGGGAAAACTCAATCCATTACAAGAGAGTAGAGGGGGAGAAGCAACATAAGATCCAACTATAATAGCAAAGCTCGCGATACATCAAGATCGTGCCAAATCAAGAACACGAGAGAGAGAGAGAGAGAGAGAGAGAGAGAGAGAGAGATCAAACACATAGCTACTGTACATACCCTCAGCCCCAAGGGTAAACTACTCCTTCCTCGTCATGGAGAGCGCCGGGATGATGAAGATGGCCACCGGTGAGGGTTCCCCCCTCCGTGAGTCTTGGGAACAGGTCCCGATTGACTTTTGGTGGCTACAGAGGCTTGCGGCGGCGGAACTCCCAATCTATTCTCGTCTTCGGAAGTTTTAGAGTACATGGGTATATATGGGTGAAAGAAGTACGTCGGTGGACCTCCGGGCTATCCACGAGGCAGGGGCGCGCCCGAGGGGGGGGGGGCGCCCCCACCCTCGTGGGCAGCCCGGGACTCCCCTGGTGAGTTTCCGGTACTCCGTGGGCTTCTTCTGGTCTAAAAATAAGTTCCGTGGAGTTTCAAGTCAATTGGACTCCGTTTGATATTCCTTTTCTTCGAAACACTGAAATAGGCAAAAAAACAGCAATTCTGGGCCGGGCCTTCGGTTAATAGGTTAGTCCCAAAGATAATATAAAAGTGGATAATAAAGCCCAATATTGCCCAAAACAATAGATAATATAGCATGGAGCAATCAAAAAATATAGATACTTTGGAGACGTATCACATGCCATGCCTCTTTAAATGGACATGCATCATACTTGTTTGTGCATCATGCCATGTGTATGTGATGGTTGTTTACTATGTTGTTTGCTTCTTTCCGGTGTTGCTTCTTTGGGTTAGTTCCGATAACGTCGCGTTTGTGAGGATTTGTTCGACTTCGTCCGTTTGTCTTCTTCATGGACTCGTTCTTCTTCCTTGCTGGATCTCAGGCAAGATGACCATACCCTCGAAATCACTTCTATCTTTGCTTACTAGTTGTTTGGTCTATTGCTATGCCGTGCTACCTACCACTTGCTATATCATGCCTCCCATATTGCCATGTCAAGCCTCTAACCCACCTTTCCTAGCAAACTGTTGTTTGGTTATGTTACCGCTTTTGCTCAGCCCCTCTTATAGCATTGCTAGTTGCAGGGGAAGAAAGTTGTTCCATGTTGGAACATGGATATCATGAACTTTGCCGGGATATCAAAATATCTCTTATTTAATTAATGCATCTATATACTTGGTAAAGGGTGGAAGGCTCGGCCTTATGCCTGGTGTTTTGTTCCACTCTTGCCGCCCTAGTTTCCGTCATACCGGTGTTATGTTCCTTGATTTTGTGTTCCTTACGTGGTTGGGTGTTATTGGAACCCCTTGACAGTTCGCTTTGAATAAAACTCCTCCAGCAAGGCCCAACCTTGGTTTTACATTTTCCTAACAACCTATTACCCTTCCCTTGGGTCGGCCAACCCAAGGGTAATCTTTATTTTAACCCCGGCCAGTGCTTCTCTAAGTGTTGGTCCGACCCAAGCAACCTCTTGGGCCACCTCGGGGAAATTTGTGGGCTGGTTTTACTCGTAGCTTGTCTCAACCGGTGTGTCCTGAGAACGAGATACGTGCGACTCCTATCGGGATTGTCGACACATCGGGCGGCTTTGCTGGTCTTGTTTTACCATTGTCGAAATGTCTTGTAACCGCGATTCCGAGTCTGATCGGTCCTTCCCGGGAGAAGGAATATCCTCCGTTGACCGTGAGAGCTTGTGATGGGCTAAGTTGGGACACCCCTGCAGGGTATTATCTTTCGAAAGCCGTGCCCGCGGTTATGTGGAGGATGGGAATTTGTTAATGTCCGTTTTAGAGAACTTAACACTTGACTTAATTAAAATACATCAACCGCGTGTGTAGCCGTGATGGTCTCTTTTCGGTGGAGTCCGGGAAGTGAACACGGTTCTTGTGTTATGGTTGTACGTAAGTAGTTTCAGGATCACTTCTTAATCACTTCTAGCTTCTCGACCGTTGCGTTGCTTCTCTTCTTGCTCTTATTTGCATATGTTAGCCACCATATTTGCTTAGTGCTTGCTGCGGCTCCACCTCATTACCCCATCCTTCCTATAAGCTTAAATAGTCTTGATCTCGCGGGTGTGAGATTGCTGAGTCCTCGTGACTCACAGATTCTACCAAAACAGTTGCAGGTGCCGTTGATACCAGTGCTGGTGATGCAACCGAGCTCAAGTGGGTTTTCAACGAGGTCCTTGGTCGTTACTATGTTTCGTTTCCAGATGATCAGTAGTGGAGCCCAGTTGGCACGATCGGGGATCTAGCATTTGGGGTTGTCTTCTTTTATTTTGGTTCCGTAGCCGGACCTTGATTGTATTATGGATGATGTATGTTTATACTTGTTATTTGTGTGAAGTGGCGATTGTAAGCCAACTCCTTATCCCATTCTTGTTCATTACATGTGATTGTGTGAAGATGACCCTTCTTGCGACAAAACCTACAATGTGGTTATGCCTCTAAGTCGTGCCTCGACACGTGAGAGATATAGCCGCATCATGCAGAGAAGGTTAGACCCTCTTTCGTTGTTACAAATCATTTGTTAGATGTGATTCAGACACTGTCACGGTCCCAACCCATTCATACCACACCTTCAACCAAACGCATCCTAAGACAGTGTCACAGTTTGTACCTAGTATCTTAAATTGTTGCCATCTCATCAGCGGTTCCATTAGAAAATTATTTGGCACCGCTTCAGCAGTTTGTACAGCCAACTTTGGTCCACACATCCGAGCAGCCAAGCAGTAAAATACTAAATCTTTATGGCACGAAGGAACTGGGCATCGGAGCAAAGTGCTCCAGAGTTTGGGTCCCTGATTTATTTTCCGCCGCATCGGCTCGCCAGTGTAGGGCACCGGTGCGAGATGTACCAACAGTGGTCTTTACCCCAGTTTTGGCATACATAGTGGATGACCTTAGTGCTATTAGTTCTATGTTACTAAATTTGTTCATGTACACACCTGTTAGTATCAACTTGCTGCCATCCAAACATCGTCGCTATGCTGTTGCAGTTATATTTACCTTCCTCATAAAATGTTCAATTTGTTATTTATTATACATGTGTAAGAACTTGTAGCGTCGTTGTAGTTAATTATAGCTTCTGATGTTCTAGAATTTGGTTGTTGTATCAGTACCAATTATTTCATTTGCACATTGATATTTTTAAGAAGATATGTCATAATTAACATGTTTCTTCAGTTTTCTAAAATAAGCATTGGTGATTTTCTATGTTGTTAGAAACCCATTTCCCCTATAATTGTTACTGATCTAGTTTTAAATATTATAAGATTAACGGAAGTGTTCTTACTTGGAGTGGGTTGATCAAGTGTGGCCACAGTCTTTGAAGATGTGCCTAGCGAAGCTCTGGAGCATGTATGAGCAAGAGAACAGACTTAGGCCCTGTTTGGTTCGGCTGCGGATTTCTAAAAGCAGCTATGAAAAATCTGCTGTGGAAAAACAGCTGTGGAAAATCTGATGTGAAAAAGATGTAGGTCATTTGGCAAACCAGCTGATAATGTTTTTTCAAATTTTTGCCCACAGCGGAATCAGATTTCGGAAAGCACGTCCTGGGCTGCTTCCGCTTTTGGTTCAGATTTTGGCGGATTTTTGGAATCGGATTCTGCTGGGTTCGCCCTTTGGTTCAGATTCTACTGCGCGGCAGCGGAATCCATTGATAAAAGCTGAACCAAACAGGGCCTTAGGCTTACAGAAACTGTTGTCAACGCTCAAGAATATTTCAAGATGCGGGATGAAAAGTTCAAGGTGGAGAATGAGCTCAGATTTTTTAAATCAGACTTTGCTAAGATGGTGTTGGCGAAGGAGGAGGCACTTTCCCAGTTGGCCCGTGCAAAACGGGTTCTTACTGAACTGAAAGTAGAGGTGGATAAGACGAGCCTGGATGATCTCGATTAGGGAAATGAATATATTTCTTTTATGAAGTTGAACTAGCTATATGTTGTACTGTGATGTTTTCATGTAGCTACCGTACTGTGATGTTTTCATGTAGCTACCATACTGTGATGTTTTCATGTAGCTACCGTACTGTGATGTTATAATATATTTATGTGCCCGATATGAAATTGGCAAACAACTGTTCGATATGAAATTCGAATTTGCGTAATACTGGAATTATTAATTTTAAACTAATAAACCTGCTAAATGTGTAATAGACCTTTGCAAACGGTTCTAGCAGTAAAAGCATTTGCGATGGATAGCCCAATGCCACGCAGTTTTCTTCATCAAATCGTGTGTGATGTAGTTGATAAAAGCAAAGAGTTAACCAAGGCAGACCGTGTGTGATAGTTACACCTTTCACACACGAGCCTACACATAAAACTGTATGGGATGTACGTACGAGCAGAAAGGTTTTCCCTGGATTGACTGTGTGGGATGTACATAAGAACGGAAACGTATTCCTTGGACTGACTGTGTGTGATATACATACGAATGGAAATGATTTTCTGGGATTCACTGTGTGGGATGTACATACCTACGGAAATGATTGGGTTTCGATGCCTCGCCCGATCACACACGGCCCCAGCCTGGGTCCCAGGAGGGCCTATCCCCAACGATTTCTGGGTCGTGTGGGAAGGACCCCCTATCGCCCACACTCACTTGGCGATGGTTCCAAATGCCGTCGCGGAAAGGGGTTAAAAACCATTTGTTTAGGACCGACGCGTACTAGAGAATGCCTTTGGTAAATTTTATCCTCTGCTTTGTCAACCATGCTACTCTCGAACTTCTATCTACTTCTATAAGTGCATCGTATAGATTCCTAAAATGCTCCGCTAGGTTGTATCTATGTTTTTGCCATCTGTGTGAACTCGCACTAGTACAGTGAGGTGCTATACAAACGGTTTTTAAACCCTTGCTGCGACGGCATTTGGAACCATCGGCTAGTGAGTGTGGGCGATAGGGGGATCCTTCCCACACGACCCAGAAACTATCGGGGATATGCCCTCCTGGCACACATGCTCGGCAAAATGAGGTCGTGTGCGACCGGCGAGCGACCAAATATGGTTATACGTACATTAGTGCTAAAAATACAGTTATACAGGCGAAATCATTTCCGGTCGTAAGTACGTCCCACACAGTCAGTCCCCGCTAAACGTTTCCGTTTGTATATACATCCCACACAGTCGCTCCAAGGAAAACGTTACTATTCGCAGGTACATCACACACAATTTTCCCTGTTAAATCATTTGTGATAGAGTTTCAATTGCACACGGTATTAACAATTTTATCATTTGCGTTATTGAATGCATCACACACATTGCGTACAAGAAACTGTGTGGTAAAGGTTGTCCATCACACACAGTTTTTATGTGGTAAACGTTTCCGCCAGGTGGCCTAACACAAACCGTTTTTAAGAGGATGTCGTGTGTGATTGCTCATTTATCTAACACGGTTTATTCCTAGAAACTGTGTGTCCTGAGATCATCACCCACAGTGTTTTCTCAATAACCGTTTGCAATAGAAAAACCCAATTAGCAAGCTAATTATCCTATTATTAATAATCCATTTATTAATCTAATTTCCATTTCATATTAAGAACACAATATATTTCATTTTCGTAATTGAAATACATCAGAGTACAACATCATATAGCTTCAGCACTCAGCTACCCCATTACACAACTGCACCAGCACCAAGTTTCACATGCAACATCTATAACCTTTCGAAATTAGCATCACTAGTCGTCAACCCGTGCGGTCTGCACGGGCTAGTCTGTTGTAGAAAGATGTATATGATGTGAACTTGTATTAACATTTGTTGCATTAAATACGTTATAGAAAGTCAAATTTGGAATAATTAGAATATGGTATTGATTTATTGCAACTAATAACATGCACCAATGCATATTGGTTACTTGTGTGATGGAATGTACTTTTTCCAATAAATTCATGATCTGACAATTTGCATATATGTACCAACTATGTTACACTAATAATATTGAGTTATCTAGTCATACCTTTATGGGAATGGTTGTTAGATATGTACTCACACACTGTTAATGAGAGGGGAACATATTACAATACAACATGCCAATATTAATATTCCTTTGTATACTTATTAACTAAGTCTCCCAGAACACTAACTCGTTTGTTGAAAAACTAATTAGGTAATACCTATAATGATAAATATATTTTGGTTAATATTGCAAGTGAAAATCTTGTGTGCTTGCCAAATAAATTGTCTAAAACACAAATGACACAAATATATGATGATACTTGATACGTCTCCAACGTATCTATAATTTTTGATTGCTCCATGCTATATTATCTACTGTTTTGGACCATATTGGGATTTATTTTCCACTTTTATATTACTTTTGGGACTAACCTATTAACGAAGGTCCAACCTGTAATTGCTGTTTTTGCCTATTTCAAAGTGTTTCAAGAAAGCAGAATATCAAACGAGTCCAAACAGAATGAAACCTATGGGAACGTGATTTTCTCACGAATATGATCCAGAGACTTGGACCCCACGTCAAGAAAGAAGGAGGTGGCCACAAGGGTGGGGCGCGCCCACCCCCCTAGGCGCGCCCGCCTCGTGGGCCCCGTTGCTCCACTAACGTACTCCTTCCTCCTATATATACCTACGTACCCCCAAACGATCAGATACGGTGCCAAAAACCTAATTCTACCGCCGCAACTTTCTGTATCCACGAGATCCCATCTTGGGGCCTGTTCCGACTCACGGAAAGGGAATCCACCACGGAGGGCTTCTACATCATCATCATAGCCCCTCCGATGAAGTGTGAGTAGTTTACCTCAGACCTTCGGGTCCATAGTTAGTAGCTAGATGGCTTCTTCTCTCTTTTTTGATCTCAATACAATGTTCTCTATTCGATGTAACCTTCTTTTTGCGGTGTGTTTGTTGAGACCGATGAATTGTGGGTTTATGATCAAGATTATCTATGAACAATATTTGAATCTTCTCTGAATTCTTTTATGTATGATTGGTTATATTTGCAAGTCTCTTCGAATTATCAGTTTGGTTTGGCCTACTAGATTGGTTTTTCTTGCAATGGGAGAAGTGCTTAGCTTTGGGTTCAATCTTGCGGTGTCCTTTCACGGTGTGATGGGGCAGCAAGGCACGTATTGTATTGTTGCCATCGAGGATAACAAGATGGGTTTTTTTATCATATTGCATGAATTTATCCCTCTACATCATGTCATCTTGCTTAAGGCGTTACTCTGTTTTCATTAACTTAATACTCTAGATGCATGCTGGATAGCGGTTGATGAGTGGAGTAATAGTAGTAGCTGCAGGCAGGAGTCGGTCTACTTGTCTCGGACGTGATGCCTATATACATGATCATACCAAGATATTCTCATAACTGTGCTCAATTTTGTCAATTGCTCAACAGTAATTTGTTCACCCACCGTAGAATACTTATGCTCTTGAGAGAAGCCACTAGTGAAACCTATGGCCCCGGGTCTATTCTCATCATATTAATCTCCCAACACTTTATTATTGACTTTGCTTTTTAATTTGCTTTTATTTTACTTTGAATCTTTATACCAAAAATACCAAAAATATTATCTATCATCTCTATCAGATCTCACTCTCGTAAGTGACCGTGAAGGGATTGACAACCCCTATTCGCGTCGGTTGCGAGGAGTTATTTGCTTTGTGTAGGTACGAGGGACTCGCGCGTAGCCTCCTACTGGACTGATACCTTGGTTCTCAAAAACTGAGAAATAATTAAACTACTTTGCTACATCATCCCTTCCTCTTCGGGGAAATCCAACGCAGTGCTCAAGAGGTAGCAAGAAGGATTTCTGGCGCCGTTGTCGGGGAGGTCTACGCAAAAGTCAACATACCAAGTACCCATCACAATCCCTTATCTCTCGCATTACATTATTTGCCATTTGCGTCTCGTTTTCCTCTCCCCCACTTCACCCTTGTCGTTTTATTCGCCCTCTCTTTTCCATTTGCTTTTTTCTCGCTTGCTTTTTGTTTGCTCGTGTGTTGGATTGCTTGCTTGTCACGATGGCTCAAGATAATACTAAATTGTGTGACTTTACCAATACCAACAATAATGATTTCCTTAGCACTCCGATTGCTCCCCTTACCAACACTGAATCTTGTGAAATCAATACTCCTTTGTTGAATCTTGTTATGAAAGATCAATTCGCCGGCCTCCCTAGTGAAGATGCCGCTACTCATCTAAATAGCTTTGTTGATTTATGTGATATGCAAAAGAAGAAAGATCTTGATAATGATATTGTTAAATTGAAGCTATTTCCTTTTTCGCTTAGAGATCGTGCTAAAGCTTGGTTTTCGTCTCTGCCTAAAAATAGTATTAATTCTTGGAACAAGTGCAAAGATGCTTTCATCTCTAAGTATTTTCCTCCCGCTAAGATCATCTCTCTTAGAAACGATATTATGAATTTTAAGCAACTTGATCATGTACATGTTGCACAAGCTTGGGAGAGGATGAAATTAATGATACGTAATTGCCCTACTCATGGTTTGAATTTGTGGATGATTATACAAAAATTTATGCGGATTGAATTTTGCTTCTAGATATCTTTTAGATTGGCGCGGGAGGCACTTTTATGGAAATCACTTTAGGAGATGCTACTAAACTCCTAGATAATATTATGGTTAATTATTCTCAATGGCACACTGAAAGATCTACTAATAAAAAGTGCATGCGATGGAAGAAATTAATGTTTTGAGTGGAAAGATGGATGAACTTATGAAATTATTTGCTACTAAGAGTGTTTCTTCTTATCCTAATGATATGCCTTTGTCTACTTTTGTGACGCCCCCGATTCAATCGTACACTAATCATACACACAAATGTGTACGATCAAGATCAGGGACTAACGGGAAGATATCACAACACAACTCTAAAACATAAATAAGTCATACAAGCATCATAATACAAGCCAGGGGCCTCGAGGGCTCGAATACTAGTGCTCGATCATAGACGAGTCAGCGAAAGAAACAATATCTGAGTCTGAGACATAAGTTAAACAAGTTTGCCTTAAGAAGGCTAGCACAAAGCGGGATACAGTTCGAAGAGGCGCAGCCTCCTGCACAGGATCCTCCTAACTACTCACAGTGGTCGTCGCCGGGTTGCACGTAGTAGTAGGCACCTCACGGTGTAGTAGGAGTCGCCGTCGGCAGTGGCGTCGCTCCTGGGCTCCATCGTCAGTTGCAGCAATCGGGTAGAGATAGGGAAAAAGGGAACAAGGCAACCATGAGTACTCATCCAAAGTACTACATAAGCAAGGAGCTACACTACATATGCATGGATATATGTGTAAAGGGCCATATCAGTGGACTGAACTGCAGAATGCCAGAATAAGAGGGGGATAGCTAATCCTGTCGAAGACTACACTTCTGGCAGCCTCCGCCTTGCAGCAGGTAGAAGAGAGTAGACTGAAGTCCTCCAAGTAGCATTGCATAGCATAATCCTACCCGGCGATCCCCTCCTCGTAACCCTAATAGAGAGCGACCACCGGGTTGTATCTGGCACTTGGAAGGGTGTGTTTTATTAAGTATCCGGTTCTAGTTGTCATAAGGTCAAGGTACAACTTCAAGTCGTCCTGTTACCGAAGATCACGGCTATTCGAATAGATTAACTTCCCTGCAGGGGTGCACCACATAACCCAACACGCTTGATCCCATTTGGCCGGACACACTTTTCTGGGTCATGCCCGGCCGCGGAAGATCAACACGTCGCAGCCCCACCTAGGCACAACAGAGAGGCCAGACGCGGTCTAAACCTAAGCGCCACAGTGCTGGGCCAATCGCCCTTAGCACACCTGACGTTGCGCGTCTGTGGCCGGAAGCAGAACTAGCCCCCTTAATACAAGAGCAGGCCTACGTTCCAATCCGGCGCGCCGCTCAGTCGCTGACGTCACGAAGTGCTTCGGCTGATACCACGACGTCGAGTGCCCATAACTTTCCCACGTAGTTGGTTAGTGCGTATAGACCAAATGGCCAGACTTAGATCAAATACCAAGAACTCGTTAAGCGTGTTAAGTATCCGCGAACGCCGACCAGGGCCAGGCCCACCTCTCTCCTAGGTGGTCTCAACCTGCCCTGTCGCTCCGCCTCAAAGTAACAGTCGGGGGACGTCGGGAACCCAGGCCCACCTCTACCGGGATGGAGCCAACTATCCTTTCAGCCCCCATCTCCGAACAGTATCACAGGTAATGTAATAGTGTAAAGTATATAGTATATGCCCGTGATCACCTCCCGAAATGATCACAGCCCAGTAGTATAGCATGGCAGACGGACAAGAGTGTAGGGCCACTGATGGAACACTAGCATCCTATACTAAGCAGTAGGACAGCAGGTAAAGGTAACAACAGTAGTAGCAAGGACAGGCTATGCAACAGTATAGGATTAACTGAAAGCGGTAACATGCTACACTACTCTAATGCAAGCAGTATAGAGAAGAGTAGGCGATATCGGGTGATCAAAGGGGGGGCTTGCCTGGTTGCTCAAACAAGAAGGAGGGGTCGTCGGGGACGTAGTCGACCACATGGGCATCAGCATCGTCACGGGGTCTACCAAAGAGAAGAGGGGGGAGAAATAGTAAATACATAGCAAGCAAGTGCATAACAGGATAACAGGCAGAGCTAGACGTGTTCTAACGCGGTATGAGGTGATACCGGTGAAGGGGGAAAACATCCGGGAAAGTATTCCCGGTGTTTCACGTTTTTGGACAGTGGAACCGGAGGGGAAAGTTGCGAGTTTGATATGTTAGGGGTGTGTGGCGGATGAACGGGCTGCGTATCCGGGTTCATCTCGTCGTTCTGAGCAACTTTCATGTACAAAACATTTTCATCCGAGTTACGGTTTATTTTATATTCATTTTTAAAGATATAATCAATTTATAAATTATTATTATTAATTTAATCCGAAAATGGCATGACTGCACCAGCATGACGTCATTAGTCAACAGAGGTGTTGACTGGGTCAAGCTGACGTGTGGGTCCCGCATGACATTGACTGTTTTAGTTAAATAAGTTAATTAGTTAATTAGGTTAATTAATCTTAATTGGTTACTTTAAACAGAATTAGTTAAGTTAATTAATTAATTAATATTTAATTTTAACTATCTATTTACTTATTTAGTTATTTTAATTCCTTTTTTTTAACGTTCTGGGACACGGGCCCCGTTTGTCATAGGGCTAGAGTTAGATTAATTAGGGCCATTAGTGGCTTAACCACGTGGCCACGTCAGCACTTCACGGCGGCTAACCGCCGACGCTAAACAGGGGCGGCAGAGCTCGTCGGCCGGCCATCTCCGGCGACGGCTGGAGCTGTGGGTGGCTCGGCAGGCGCATCGCGACGAGGGGCACCGGATGGTGGTCGTGGGGCTGCTGGAGGTGGGCTGCAGGGGCGCCGGCGTTGAGCGGAGCAGCGCGGGGCTCGGCCTCGCAGCGGGCACGCCGTGCGTAGGGAGAAGGGCGTGGCCTCGGTGCGTGCACGGGCGTGCAGTGACCGGACGAGGAGAGGGGGAGCTGCGGGAGCACGCGGGCGAGCGAGTCCCATCGAGGACGACTCCGGCGCGGGGTCAGAGAGGGAGATGGGGGTGGCGCTCACGGAGGGATGTAGGGTCAGGGCAGCGGGGCTCGGGGTGGATGACGAGGACGACGGCGGCGTGAGGAGGCAGGCCGGCGGTGAGGTCCCGGCGAGGTGTGGGGCTCCGGGCACCGACGATGGCCGGCAACGGCGGGGCTGAGGGAAGCCCAGCACGGGGCGGCGTCGTTCGGGGGAGGTGCTGGTGTCGGGGTCGAGCGGCTCCGGGCTCGGGGCGTTTTCGGCGGGGAGGAGGACGAGGAGGCGGCGCCGGTGAGGTAGAAGCGGGGGCGACGGGTCAAGGCGTCGTTCCCGATCTAGATCGAGGGGAATCGGAGGAGTGGGAGGTCGTCGTGGGGCTCTCCTGGGCTGGAGGGAGAGGGTGGGGATCGGCGGCGTGGGGGAGAGGCGCTAGGGTTGGCCGAGTGGGGAGTGGGGGTTATCTGGGGTGAGTGGGCGGCACTGGGGGCCGATGGCCTCTTGGGCGAGTCGAGTGGGGGGTTTGCTCTTTTTTTTTCACCTTTTCTTTTTGTTTATTTCCTTTTCTGTTTTATTTCATTTTAACGCAATTAGGCATTTTCTAAAAATGTGTTTACTTCACCATAATTACCTTTGCAATATTTGACACAGTCCGAGCATTTTAGTTTTGATGTTTGAAAACTTTTATCATTGGACTCGACTTTGAATTTGAATTGAGCGAGAATTGAATCATCGCAAGATTAGGAGCGATGAACGTGGTGACGTGACATCATTAACAGAGGTTTACTCTAGCTTAATTATCCGGGCGTCACAATTCTCCTCCACTACAAGAAATCTCGTCCCGAGATTTAAGAGGGGAGTAAGGGGGGGAAGGGAGTGGGATACGGAAAATCTAACGGATCTTCTCGGTCTTGGTTGCTCTTCTCGAAGTGGTCGACCCATAGCGTTAATGTCTTCATTCCTATGCATCAATGCATCGTGATGAGGTTTTCGTCCTTTCTTCAGGAACTCCATCGTACTTACGATAATGATAAGGGGTAACTTCTGAAGAACGGACCTTCAAGGTCAACTATCTGGCAGACAACTCAGGGAATGTGGTAGAACGTAACCCTCGAATAGATACTTAAGAAATTATCAAGAGTAAAGTGAAAAGGTACCATGAGAAGTTTCCAATGGCAAGCAATCGTTCGATGGCCTAATCAGAAGGTGAAAGGGGTTTAGAGAAACAAGAATAAGGATTGTGTCTGATGCCAAAGTTGATGATCTCTTGGAGGGTGGCTCATGAATTACATATGAGGCCACGCGTGAGGAACAACCTTGGGTACAGGGGTATAGGAGAGTCAGGTTTCGATCCTGGGAACTGTGGGTTATGGGCCCACCATGTGGGTTAAAAGTAGGAAGGGCAGAAACATCTTGCGTGATCATGCAAGCAAGGTAAGTCAGAGGGTGGCCTGTCGATTATGTCGGTAACAACGTCGGTACCAAGGGCGAGGGACGAAGAGAACCATTTTCCTGCTCGTTGAACGAGGCGGACCAATAGGCAAGGTTCTCGTCCATCGGTGGCTACCAGAATGTCATCAACAATAGTAACAGGGTCTCGCTGGCAGAATTGTACACTGGGGTGTTTATATAAGCAGGAGAATTTACTGCTTGGATCATACAGATCACAAGCAACGTTAAACCAATCAATGGAAAGGAAAATATGATCATCAGATTAAACAGAACAAAGGAAAGGGAAATGTGTTTAAACACCTATTTCAAGGTATATCCTTCGCAAGGACAAGCGGAGTATGATATCCATGACAGGATAGAAAGTAGAAAACCATTTAGGTAAAGGGGGAGGAATCTCATGATATTACCCATACAACGGTGTTAGGATAAATAATAAGTAAAACTTAGCATTGTGCTTCAAATGCTCTGATTGAAAATCGGATTACCACCGACATGCTTCGAGATAGCATTGACATGGTCTTCAATCAAAGGTCAGACTCTGGATACACCAAGGATCCATTAGGAACAACTTATAGAATAAGTCTTACAATTTCCTCATGGAAGATTGGATAACCTTGCTGAAAAGGAAACTATAACAGCAAGTCATCCGACCAGGTGTGCTAGACATGCCATCACCTTACCGGGTCATAAAAGGCCAGTGTTATAACTCTTGGAAAAATGTTCCAACCATCATATCTGACCGAGATTCAGATCTGATTGGTGTTAGGATACCTCAGACTCAGGATGCCTGAGAAGAAAAAGTGCAAAACAAATTGACGAGACGACACTGTAAGATTCTCGGGAAATGAACTATGGAAGTGAGTTCCGAACAAGGGTTCATCATTAAGCCAAGGATAGGATGAGGAGGTGGCTGATGGACTCAGCGACCATTTATTGAGATTTCCAAAAAGATGGATTGCCACAATTATGAGAACATCGACATAACATTTGTCAGATCAAGTGATATAATGAGGTATGCTCGAGGAAAACATACACAATTAAATATGAGTTGAAAGGTGCACCCGAAATATGGGCTTAGGTAGCATGGTCAATGTTAGAATGGTGATTCGATAACCAACGGTCTAAGAATGAAATATCGACCAATAACTTCAAAGCAATAGGGTTGCTAGAAGTTTTGAATTCGCACATCATAGTTCAAATGTCGGTTTTTCGGTTAGAAACAACACGGGGACAAAGAGATGAATGTAGATGGCGAGAAGTATCACTATACCAAGAATTCTTAAGAGGTGGTGCAATCCTCACAACATTCTTGATACAGAAGACAATAATACTACAAGGTAGAACAAAACATAAGCCAGATAGCAAGGAAATCAAGGTACACCACAAGACATGAACAAGTATGTGCTGGGGGAAGGCAAAAATGTTGTCGATGATAACACAAATCATCGAGGGGCAAGGATGGTATTTCTCATCACGGATTCGATTGATATCCTATAAGAGCTCAGAATGTTGATGATGATCACGACACAATTGTCGAGAGATTTCATGAAGATGTAATCGATCGGCGATGACATCAAGTCAAAGGAATG
The DNA here is from genome assembly GCA_021605205.1 of Aegilops longissima. Lineage (NCBI taxonomy): Eukaryota > Viridiplantae > Streptophyta > Magnoliopsida > Poales > Poaceae > Aegilops > Aegilops longissima. The sequence goes on from CM038682.1 coordinate 632,230,726, forward strand.
ATGACGCGAAAGGTTATTGGAACCATGAGTACGACACAACTCAAAATCAAGCTTGCTGTTCAAGGCGAAATGATATGATGAGCAAATTCGACGTAAGCTTAGCTCATCGTCGAAAACTTTGCTCCGGGAAGAAGGACCAGGTAGTACAGTTAAAAAGTTGCACGATAATGATATGGCCGATCAGGCTAGGAATGGCGTGATCGGGTACAAACTCGTACTTAAAGAAGATTGTCAAGAGTTGTTGAACCGTAGTGCAGACTCGGTTCAGTTATCGGTGTCTTTGAGTGTTTAATAACTCATAGCCCATGAAAAACTGTAATCAGTGAGAATGTAGTACTTGATGAAGAACTCATAAGAAGTTATGCAGTTCCAAGATAATCTCGAGATACCAGGGGGGTAATACTCGACGACGGATCAAAGTAGAGGTTGGACTAGGGTATTGCTCTATAGAAGACAAGTGCTTAAACTTGCACGAGAAATGGTAATTAAAGGAGAACGTGGTCGGAACCACGATTGCAAAAAGGTCAGATCCCAGATATAAGATGAACTAATACCAAGGGAATAATTAATGTAAGAGAAGCTTTAATGATAAGATCTACATCGTGTCCATGGGCATGAACACAGAGTTCAAGGTCGACTCCCACTTCTTCAATGCATAACCGTTCATTCACCGCTCTAGATAAAAATGATTTCAGTGTCAATACCTACCTGGTGAATTACCAGAGGAGTATGACCCGTGAAAACTTTCGGTTTCACACAGATTAAAGAAGGCATAGGTTCAACCCATCGGGGCTTCTTACAACATATACCATGAATTTTAGGAGTAAATAACATAAGTTCAAAAGTAGAGCATTTTGGAAATATACCCTAGAGGCAATAATAAAAGCATTATTATTATATTTCCTTGTTCATGATAATTGTCTTTTATTCATGCTATAACTGTATTATCCGGAAATCGTAATACTGCGTGTGAATACATAGACTACAATCGTCCCTAGTAAGCCTCTAGTAGACTAGCTCGTTGGTCAACAGATAGTCATGGTTTCTGACTATGGACATCGGATGTCATTGACAAGCGGGATCACGTCATTAGGAGAATGGCGTGATGGACAAGACAATCTAAGCATAGCACAAAGATCGTGTAGTTCGTTTTGCTAGAGCTTTTCCAATGTCAAGTATCTCTTCCTTAGACCGTGAGATCGTGTAACTCCGGATACCGTAGGAGTGCTTTGGGTGTACCAAAGCGTCTGGCGTGGCGGGTGACTATAAAGGTGCACTACGGTATCTCCGAAAGTGTCATTGGGTTGACACGGATCGAGGCGAGATTTGTCACTCCGTATGACGGAGAGGTATCACTTGGGCCCACTCGGTAGTGCATCATCATAATGAGCTCAAAGTGATCAAGTGTCCGTCACGGGATCATGCATTACGATCTGAGTAAAGTGACTTGCGGTAACGAGACTGAACAAGGTATTGGGATACCGACGATCGAGTCTCGGGCAAGTAACATACCGTCGACAAAGGGAATAGCATACGGGGTTGCTTGAACCCTCGACATCGTGGTTCATCCGATGACATCATCGAGGAGCATGTGGGAGCCAACATGGGTATCGAGATCCGCTGTTGGTTATTGACCGGAGGCGTCTCGGTCATGTTCGCATGTCTCCCGAACCCGTAGGGTCTACACATAAGGTTCGGTGGCGCTAGGGTTACTAGGAAGACTTGTATGTGATTACCAAATGTTGTTGAGTCCGGATGAGATCCCGGACGTCACGAGGAGTTCGGAAGGGTCCGGAGGTAAAGATTTATATATGGGAAGTTGTCAAGCGGACAGGAAGGTTTGGTCATATCGAATTATGGAGGTCCACCGGAAGGTTCGGAGGACCATCGGGAGGGGCCACCCCTTCGGGAGGCAACTTGGGCTGTGTGGGAGGCAGCCATCCCCTAGTGGGCTGGGCGCAACCCCTCCCCTTGGCCCATGCGCCTAGGGTTGAGGGGGAACCCTAAGGGGCGCCCCCTTGGGGGCAAGCCCCCTCCCTCCGCTGCCCCCTCTAGATGCATCTAGAGGGGGCCGGCCCCCCTCCTCCTCTCCCCTATAAATAGTGGGGTGAGGGGAGGGCTGCACACACCATTGAAGGCGCAACCCCTCCCCTCCCCAACACCTCTCCTCCTCCGCATAAGCTTGGCGAAGCCCTGCCGGAGAACAGTCACTCCATCTGCACCACGCCGTCGTGCTGCCATTGGAGTTATCTTCCTCAACCTCTCCTTCCTCCTTGCTGGATCAAGACGAAGGAGACGCCGTTGTCCCGTACGTGTGTTGAACGCGGAGGTGCTGTCCGTTCAGCACTTGGTCATCGGTGATAGGAATCACGTTGGGAACGTCTCCATCATCACCACTCCCTCGAACGCTTCCGTACTCGATCTACAAGTGGTATGTAGATGCAAACTCTCTCTCTTGACTCGTTGCTTAGTAGAACTCATAGATGGATCTTGGTGAAACCGTAGGAAAAATTTTAATTTTCTGCAACATTCCCCAACTGTGGTATCAGAGCTAGGTCTATGCGTAGTTCTCTAATGCACGAGTAGAACACAATTTAGTTGTGGGCGTGGATCTTGTCAATTTACTTGCCGCTACTAGTCTTATCTTTCTTCCGCGGTATTGTGGGATGAAGCGGCCCGGACCAACCTTACACGTACGCTTACGTGAGACCGGTTCCACCGACTAACATGCACTAGTTGCATAAGGTGGCTGGCGGGTGTCTGTCTCTCCTACTTTAGTTGGAGCGGATTCGATGAAAAGGGTCCTTATGAAGGGTAAATAGAAGTTGACAAGATCACGTTGTGGTTATTCGTAGGTAAGAAAACGTTCTTGCTAGAACCCAATTGCAGCCACGTAAAAGATGCAACAACAATTAGAGGACGTCTAACTTGTTTTTGCAGCAATTGTCATGTGATGTGATATGGCCAAGTTGTGATGAATGATGAATGAAATATTGTGATGTATGAGATCATGTTCTTGTAATAGGAATCACGACTTGCATGTCGATGAGTATGACAACGGCAGGAGCCATAGGAGTTGTCTTTATTTTGTATGACTGCGTGTCATTGAAGAACGCCATGTAACTTACTTTACTTTATTGCTAAACGCGTTAGCCATAGAAGTAGAAGTAGTCGTTGGCGTGACAACTTCATGGAGGCACAATGATGGAGATCATGATGATGGAGATCATGGTGTCATGCGGTGACAAGATGATCATGGAGCCTCGAAGATGGAAATCAATGGAGCTTTATGATATTGGCCATATCATGTCACTACTATATAATTGCATGTGATGTTTATTATGTTTATACATCTTGTTTACTTAGAACGACTATAGTAAATAAGATGATCCTTACTAACAATTTCAAGAAGTGTTTCCCTAAGCGTGCACCGTTGCTAAAGTTCGTCGCTTCTAAGCACCACGTGATGATCGGGTGTGATGGATTCTTACGTTCACATACAACGGGTGTAAGACAGATTTACACACACGAAAACACTTAGGGTTTACTTGACGAGCCTAGCATGTACAGACATGGCCTCGGAACACGGAGACCGAAAGGTCGAACACGAGTCGTATAGAAGATACGATCAACATGAGAATGTTCACCGATGATGACTAGTCCGTCTCACGTGATGATCGGACACGGCCTAGTCGACTCGGATCGTGTAACACTTAGATGACTAGAGGATGTCTAATCTGAGTGGGAGTTCATTTAAATAATTTGATTAGATGAACTTAATTATCATGAACTTAGTCTAAAACTTTTGAATGATATGTCTTGTAGATCGAATGGCCAACGCTCATGTCAACTTGAACTTCAACGCGTTCCTAGAAAACCAAGCTGAAAGATGGCGGCAAGCAACTATACGGACTGGGTCCGGAACTTGAGATCATCCTCATAGCTGCCAGAAACAATATGTCCTAGAAGGACCGCTAGGTGGCGCTCCGTCCCGAAGAACCAAGACATTATGAATGCTTGCAGTCTCGTCTTGATGATTACTCCCTCGTTCAAGGCGGCATGCTTTACTGACTTAGAACCGGGGCCCCAAAAGCGTTTTGAGCATCACGGAGCATATGAGATGTTCGAGGAGCTGAAACTTGTTTTCAAGCTCACGCCCGGTCGAGAGATATGACATCTCCGACAAGTTCTATAGTTGTAAGATGGAGGAAAACAGTTCATCGGTGAGCACATCTTGAAGATGTGCAGGTTGCACAACCGTATGACCCAGACTGAATATTAACCTCCACGATGAGGCGGTCATTGACAGAATCCTCGATCGCTCCCACCAAGCTACAAGAGCTTTGTGATGAACTACAACATGCAGGGGATGGTAAAGACCATTCTGAAGTGTTCTCTATAATGAAGTCAGCCGAGGTTGAAATCAAGAAAGAACATCAAGTGTTGATGGTCAATAAGACCACTAAGTTCAAGAAGGGCAAGGGCAAGAAGAACTTCAAGAAGGACGGCAAGGAAGTTGCAGCGCCCGTAAGCAAGTTGCGGGAAGAAGTCAAAGAATGGACCTAAACCCGAGACTGAGTGCTTTTATTGCAAGGGAGGGGTCCTTTGGAAGCGGAACTGCCCCAAATACTTAGCGGACAAGAAGGCCGGCAACACCAAAGGTATATTTGATATACATGTAATTGATGTGTACTTTACGATTACTCGTAGTAACTCCCTGGGTATTTGATACGGTGCCGTTGCTCATATTTGTAACTCACAGCAGGAGCTGCGGAATAAGCGGAGGCCGGCAAAGGGCGAGGTGACGATCTTGGCGTCGGGAATGGTTCGAGTTGATGTGATCGCCGTCGACACGCTACCTCTTCATTTACCTACGGGATTAGTTATGAACCTTAATAATTGTTATTTGGTGCCAAGTTTGAGCATGAATATTGTATCTAGATCTCGTTTAATGCGAGATGGCTACTCATTTAAATCCGAGAATAATGGTTGTTCTATTTATATGAGAGATATGTTTTATGGTCATGCTCCGATGGTCAATGGTTTATTCTTAATGAATCTCGGCGTAGTATTACACATGTTTATAGCGTGAATACCAAAAGATGTAAAGTTGATAACGATAGTCCCACATACTTGTGGCACTCGCCGCATTTGGTCACATTGGTGTCAAGCGCATGAAGAAGCTCCATCTTGATGGACTTTTGGAGTCTTTAGATTATGAATCATTTGACACATGCGAACCATGCCTCATGGGCAAGATGACCAAGACTCCGTTCTCGGAACAATGGAGCGAGCAACCAACTTGTTGGAAATCATACATACCGATGTAATGCGGTCCAATGGCGTTGAGGCTCATGAGAGGATATCGTTATGTTCTCACTCTCACAGATGACTTGAGTAGATATGGGTATGTCTACTTGATGAAACACAAGTCGAGACCTTTGAAAAGTTCAAGGAATTTCATAATGAAGTAGAGAATCAACGTGACGAAAGATAAAATTCTTACGATCAGATCGTGGAGGAGAATATTTAAGTCACGAATTTGGTACACACTTAAGAAAATGTGGAATCGTTTCACAACTAACGCCGCTGGAACACCTCAACAGAACGGTGTGTCCGAAGCGTCGTGATCGCACTCTATTGGATATGGTGCGGTCTATGATGTCTCTTACCGATTTACCGTTATCATTTTGGGGATACGCTCTAGAGACAGCTACATTCACTTTAAATAGGGCACCATCTAAGTCCGTTGAGGCGACACCGTATGAATTATGGTTTGGGAAGAAACCTAAGCTATCGTTTCTAAAAGTTTGGGGATCACGATGCTTATGTCAAGAAACTTCAACCTGAAAAGCTCGAACCCAAGTCGGAAAAATGCGTCTTCATAGGATACCCTAAAGAAACCATTGGGTATACCTTTTACTTAAGATCCGAGGGCAAGATCTTTGTTGCCAAGAACGGATCCTTTACGGAAAAGAGTTTCTCTCGAAAGAAGTAAGTGGGAGGAAAGTAGAACTCGATGAAGTACTACCTCTTGAACAGGATAGTGGTGCAGCTCGGGAAAATGTTCATGTGATGCCTACACCAAGCGAAGAGGAAATTCATGATGATGATCAAGGTACTTGGATCAAGTTGCTCTGAACCGTGAGGTCCACTAGGACACGTTCCGCACTGAGTGGTGCGGCAACCCTGTCACGGAAATCATGTTGTTAGACAACAATGAACCTTGAACTATGAAGAAGCGATGGCGGGCCCAGATTCCAACAAATGGCTAGAAGCCATGAAATCCGAGATAGAATCCATGTATGAAAACAAAGTGTGGACTTTGGTGACTTGCCGATGATCGAGCGATAGAAAACAAATGGATCTTTAAGAAGAAGACGGACGCGGATGGTAATGTCACCATCTATAAAGCTCGACTTGTCGCTAAGGGTTATCGGCAAGTTCAAGGGATTGACTACGATGAGACTTTCTCTCCGTAGCAAAGCTTAAGTCCGTCCGAATCATGTTAGCAATTGCCGCATACTATGATTATGAGATATGGCGGATGGGCGTCAAAACAGCGTTCCTTAACGGTTATCTTAAGGAAGAGCTGTATATGATACAACCGAGAGGGTTTTGTCGATCCTAAGAATCTTGACAAAGTATGCAAGCTCCAGCGATCCATTTATGGGCTGGTGCAAGCATCTTGGAGTTGGAACATTCGCTTTGATGAGATGATCAAAGCGTTTGGGTTTACAGACTTATGGAGAAGCCTGCGTTTACAAGAAACTGAGTGGGAGCTCTGTAGCATTTCTCATACTATATGTAGATGACATACTTTTGATGGGAAATGATATAGAATTCTTGGACAACATTAAGGCCTACTTGAATAAGTGTTTTTCAATGAAGGACCTTGGAGAAGCTGCTTATATATTAGGCATCAAGATCTATAGAGATAGATCGAGGCGCCTCATAGGTCTTTCACAAAGCACATACCTTGATAAGATTTTGAAGAAGTTCAAAATGGATCAGTCCAAGAAGGGGTTCTTGCTCAGATTGCAAGGTGTGAGATTGAGCTCAGCTCAATGCCCGACCACGGCAAAAGATAAAGAAGAGATGAGTGTCATCCCTATGCCTCAGCCATAGGATCTATTATGTATGCCATGCTGTGTACGGACCTGATGTAAACCTTGCCGTAAGTTTGGTAGGAAGGTACCAAAGTAATCCCGCAAGGAACAACTGGACAGCGGTCAAGAATATCCTGAAGTACCGAAAAGGACAAAGGACATGTTTTTCGTTTATGGAGGTGACGAAGAGCTCGTCAGAGCAGGTTACGTCGGCGCTAGCTTCGACACAGATCTGATGACTCAAAGTCACAAACCGGATCGTGTATATGTTGAATGGTGGAGCGATAAGCTGGTGCAGCTGCAAGCAGAAGCGTCGTGGCGGGATCTACATGTGAAGCGGAGTACATGGCAGCCTCGGAGGCAGCACATTAAGCAATTTGGGTGAAGGAGTTCATCACCGACCTAGGAGTCATACCCAATGCGTGGGGCCGATCAAACTCTTCTGTGACAACTTGGAGCTATTGCCCTTGCCAAGGAGCCAGGTTTCACAAGAATACCAGCACATCAAGCGTCGCTTCAACTCTATCCGTGAAAATGTTCAAGATGGAGACATAGAAATTTGTAAAGTGCACACGGATCTGAATGTCACAGATCCGTTGACTAAACCTCTCTCATGGGCAAAACATGATCAACACCGAACTCTATGGGTGTTCGATTCATCACAATGTAACTAGATTATTGACTCTAGTGCAAGTGGGAGACTGTTGGAAATATGCCCTAGAGGCAATAATAAAAGCATTATTATTATATTTCCTTGTTCATGATAATTGTCTTTTATTCATGCTATAACTGTATTATCCGGAAATCGTAATACACGTGTGAATACATAGACTACAATCGTCCCTAGTAAGCCTCTAGTAGACTAGCTCGTTGGTCAACAGATAGTCATGGTTTCTGACTATGGACATCGATGTCATTGACAACGGGATCACGTCATTAGGAGAATGACGTGATGGACAAGACAATCCTAAGCATAGCACAAAGATCGTGTAGTTCGTTTTGCTAGAGCTTTTCCAATGTCAAGTATCTCTTCCTTAGACCGTGAGATCGTGTAACTCCGGATACCGTAGGAGTGCTTTGGGTGTACCAAGCGTCACAACGAAGCGGATGACTATAAAGGTGCACTACAGGTATCTCGAAAGTGTCTGTTGGGTTGACACGGATCGAGACGAGGATTTGTCACTCCGTATGACGGAGAGGTATCACTGGGCCCACTCGGTAGTGCATCATCATAATGAGCTCAAAGTGATCAAGTGTCTGGTCACGGGATCATGCATTACTGATCTACGAGTAAAGTGACTTGCGATGCTTGAGACTGAGCGAGGTATTGGGATACCGACGATCGAGTCTCGGGCAAGTAACATACCGTCGACAAAGGGAATAGCATCGGGGTTGCTTGAACCCTCGACATCGTGGTTCATCCGATGACATCATCGAGGAGCATGTAGGAGCCAACATGGGTATCCAGATCCGCTGTTGGTTATTGACCAAGAGCGTCTCGGTCATGTTCGCATGTCTCCCGAACCCGTAGGGTCTACACATAAGGTTCGGTGGCGCTAGGGTTACTAGGAAGACTTGTATGTGATTATCGAATGTTGTTGAGTCCGGATGAGATCCGGACATCACGAGGAGTTCGGAAGGGTCGGAGGTAAAGATTTATATATGGAAGTTGTCAAGCGGACAGGAAAGGTTTGGGTCATATCGAATTATGGAGGTCCACGGAAAGGTTCCGGAGGACCATCGGGGGGCCACCCCTTTCGGGAGGCAACTTGGGCTGCGTGGGAGGCAGCCAGCCCCTAGTGGGCTGGGCGCACCCTCCCTTGGCCCATGCACCTAGGGTTGAGGGGGAACCCTAAGGGGCGCCCTTGCTTGGGGGCAAGCCCCCTCCCTTAACCGCCCCCCTCTAGATGCATCTAGGGGGGCCGCCTCCTCCTCTCCCCTATAAATAGAGGGGTGAGGGAGGCTGCACACACCATTGAAGGCGCAGCCCTCCCTCCCAACACCTCTCCTCCTCCGCATAAGCTTGGCGAAGCCTGCTGGGAGAACAGTCCTCCATCATCGCACCACGCCGTCGTGCTGCCATTGGAGTTATCTTCCTCAACCTCTCCTTCCTCCTTGCTGGATCAAGGCGAAGGAGACGCCCGTCCCCGCACGTGTGTTGAGCAGCGGAGGTGCTGTCCGTTCAGCACTTGGTCATCGGTGATAGGAATCACGTTGGGAGCGTCTCCATCATCACCACTCCCTCGAGCAGCTTCGTACTCGATCTACAAGTGGTATGTAGATGCAAACTCTCTCTCTTGACTCGTTGCTTAGTAGAACTCATAGATGGATCTTGGTGAAACCGTAGGAAAAATTTTAATTTTCTGCAACGTTCCCCAACAAAGCATGGTTGGCCAAATCGAAGAATATGATTTACGAATGGCATTACGTATCAGATAAACAACTTCTAGAGGTTTTTGTATGTGAAGGACACTGTCGGATGATAACTCAACAAAGGATCTGACGGTCCATAATAGGGCTGATGTGGGCATCGACATACGACCAGAGGACGAAACAAAGCAAGGACTTTGGATTATAGAATCAACTGACTAGTTCAAAGCTCAAAGGCAAAGGAATTAAGATTTCCAATTCAAGGGATCCAGAGCAAGGGCTCTGATTAAGGATGGATAAGCCGAGTAGGCTTAGGGGAATAATCGATGAAATTTTGATTGGTCGATAAACATCTCATGTTCAAAATGACATCTCAGCTGGAAAGATAATTTTAAAAGGATCAACCGATGATTGCGTGTATTCGCAAACATATTGAGTCAACAGACTCAATATGATAATGACAAGGAATGTCAATAAGACTACGAGACTTATGGGATTAACCATAATGCAAGCAAGCAAGAATTTCAAGAGCCAAAGGCTCCAGAGGATTTTCGGAAGATCGAATAGTATTTTGAAGACTTTTGTGAAACACATGAACAACTGGGGATGAGTGGATACTCGACAAGTGCGAGGATTTATTTGAAGGGGTATTCATGTGGCAAAGAACTGCTAGGCAGTAGGCACAAAGTATTCTCGGAACAATAGAGAAAACTTCGGGGTATCTTGTAATAACAAGATCAATGGGGGACGATCGTATGAATGGCAAGTGTAAGTAGTTATCCATACGGATTTATCAGTGGTCGGGAATAGCAAAAGTGACGGGCACAAAGTCTCGAGAGAATATCAAAGAGTATCTCCGAAATCTTCCGGGGCGTCGGTGATCATCTCGGATGAAGGGCCTCTCCGGAGAAAGTATTTTGAGAACCTAAAGTTAGATTTTAGTAAAAATCGTTTAACCCGAATAGAAGAGAGTTCAGAATCCCAGAGTAAAGGTCGAGGAGTAAAAGATCCTAGTACCACCCAATGGCAATGTGGGCCCGTAAGGCACACATCCATGTTAGTAAAAGTTTTGCAATGTCTAGACTCGACTTCGGCCAAGGAGTGTGGAAGGGGGATTCCTACAGGCAGTCGGCTCTGATATCAACTTGTGACGCCCCCGATTCAATCATACACTAATCATACACGCAAAGCGTGTGCGATCAAGATCGAGGACTCACGGAAGATATCACAACACAACTCTAAAACATAAATAAGTCATACAAGCATCATAATACAAGCCAGGGGCCTCGAGGGCTCGAATACTAGTGCTCGATCATAGACGAGTCAGCGGAAGCAACAATATCTGAGTACAGACATAAGTTAAACAAGTTTGCCTTAAGAAGGCTAGCACAAACTGGGATACAGATCGAAAGAGGCGCATGCCTCCTGCCTAGGATCCTCCTAACTACTCCTGGTCGTCGTCAGCAGGCTGCACGTAGTAGTAGGCACCTCTGGTGTAGTAGGAGTCATCGTCGACGGTGGCGTCTGGCTCCTGGGCTCCATCGTCTGGTTGCAGCAATCGGGTAGAGATAGGGAAAAAAAGGGGAACAAGGCAACCGTGAGTACTCATCCAAAGTACTCGCAAGCAAGGAGCTACACTACATATGCATGGATATATGTGTAAAGGGCCATATCAGTGGACTGAACTGCAGAATGCCGAATAAGAGGGGATAGCTAATCCCGTCAAGACTACGCTCGCAGCCTCCGCCTTGTAGCAGGTAGAAGAGAGTAGACCGAAGTCCTCCAAGTAGCATCGCATAGCATAATCCTACCCGGCGATCCCCTCCTCGTAACCACGATAGAGAGCGACCACCGGGTTGTATCCGCACTTGGAAGGGTGTGTTTTATTAAGTATCCGGTTCTAGTTGTCATAAGGTCAAGGTACAACTTCAAGTCGTCCATTACCGAAGATCACGGCTATTGAATAGATTAACTTCCCTGCAGGGTGCACCACATAACTCAACACGCTTGATCCCATTTGGCGGACACACTTTTACGGGTCATGCCCGCCGCGGAAGATCAACACGTCGCAGCCCCACCTAGGCTGTGAGAGAGGCCAACACGCGGTCTAAACCTAAGCGCCAGGGTGCGGGCCAATCGCCCTTAGCACACTTGCACGACGTCTGTGACGGAAGCGAACTAGCCCCTTAATACAAGAGCAGGCCTACGTTCCAATCCGGGCAGCGCCTCGATCATTGAAGTCACGAAGTGCCGCTGATACCACGACGTCGAGTGCCCATAACTTTCCCCGTAGTTGGTTAGTGCGTATAGACCAAATGGCGGACTTAGATCAAATACCAAGAACTCGTTAAGCGTGTTAAGTATCCATGACGCCGACCAGGGCAGGCCCACCTCTCTCCTAGGTGGTCCCAACCTGCCCTGTCGCTCCGCCTCAAAGTAACGATCGGGGCCGTGGGAACCCGGGCCCACCTCTACGGGATGGAGCCACCGTCCTTTCAGCCCCATCTCCGAACAGATATCACAGGTAATGTAATAGTGTAAAGTATATAGTATATGCCGTGATCACCTCCAAGTGATCACCCAAGAGTATAGCATGGCGCAGCGGACAAGAGTGTAGGGCCACAGATGGAACACTAGCATCCTATACTAAGCAGAGGATAGCGGTAAAGGTAACAACTTGATAGTAGCAAGGACAGGCTATGCAGCGGTATAGGATTAAGCGAAAGCGGTAACATGCTACACTACTCTAATGCAAGCGAGATAGAGAAGAGTAGGCGATATCGGGTGATCAAGGGGGGCTTGCCTGGTTGCTCAGACAAGAAGGAGGGGTCGTCGGGGACGTAGTCGACCACATGGGCATCAGCATCGTCACGGGGTCTACCGAAGAGAAGAGGGAGGAGAAACAGTAAATACATAGCAAGCAAGTGCATAACAGGATAACAAAAAGAGCTAGGCGTGTTCTAACGCGGTATGAGGTGATACGGTGAAGGGGAAAACATCCGGAAAGTATTCCGGTGTTTAGCTTTCAGACAATGGAACCGGAGGGGAAAGTTGCGAGTTTGATATGTTAGGGGTGTGTGGCGGATGAACGGGTTGCGTATCCGGGTTCGTCTCGTCGTTCTGAGCAACTTTCATGTACAAAACATTTTCATCCGAGTTACGGTTTATTTTATATTCATTTTTAAAGATTTAATCAATTTATAAATTATTATTATTAATTTAATCCAAAAATTGCATTACTGCACCAGCATGACGTCATCAGTCAACAGAGGTGTTGACTATTTTAGTTAAATAAGTTAATTAGTTAATTAGGTTAATTAATCTTAATTGTTACTTTAAACAGAATTAGTTAAGTTAACAATTTAGTTAATTAATTAATTAATATTTAATTTTATCTACCTATTTATTTATTTAGTTATTTTAATTCCTTTTTTAAACGTTCTGGGACACGGGCCCCATTTGTCATAGGGCTAGAGTTAGATTAATTAGGGCCATTAGTGGCTTAACCACGTGGCCACGTCGGCAAGATTTCACGAGGCTAACCGCCGACGCTAAACAGGGGCAGCAGAGCTCGTCGGCCGGCCATCTCCGGCGACAATTTGGGCTGTGGGTGGCTCGGCAGCGCATCGCGACGAGGGCACCGGATGGTGGTCGTGGGGCTGCTGGAGGTGGGCTGCAGGGGCGCCAGCGTTGAGCGGAGCAGCGCGCGGCTCGGCCTCGCAGCGGGCACGCCGTGCGTAGGGAGCAGGGCGCGACCATGGTGCGTGCACGGGCACGGGAGGGCACGGGCGTGCAGTGACCGGACGAGGAGAGGGGGAGCTGCAGGAGCACGCGGGCGAGCGAGTCCCGTCGAGGACGACTCTGGCGCGGGGTCAGAGAGGGAGATGGGGGTGGCGCTCACGGAGGGATGTAGGGTTAGGGCAGCGGGGCTCGGGGTGGATGACGAGGATGACTGCGGCGTGGAGGAGGCAGGCCGGCGGTGAGGTCCCGGCGAGGTGTGGGGCTCCGGGCGTCGACGATGGCCGGCGACGGCGGGGCTGAGGGAAGTCCAGCATGGGGCGGCGTCGTTCGGGGGTGGTGCTGGCGTCGGGGTCGAGCGGCTTCGGGCTCGGGGCGTTTTTGGCGGGGAGGAGGACGAGGAGGCGGCGCCGGTGAGGTAGAAGCGGGGCGACGGGGTCGGGGCGCCGTTGCCCCGATCTAGATCGAGGGGGAATCAGAGGGAGTGGGGAGGTCGTGTGTGTGGCTCTCCCCTGGCGGCGCTGGAGGGAGAGGGTGGGGATCGAGCGACGTGGGGGGGAGTGGGGCGCTAGGGTTCGGCCGAGTGAGGAGTGGGGGTTATGCAGGGGCGAGTGGGCGACACTGGGGCCCGATGGCCTCTTGGCCGAGCCAGATGGGGGGTTTGCTCCTTTTTTTCACCTTTTCTTTTTGTTTATTTCCTTTTCTGTTTTATTTCATTTTAAAGCAATTAGGCATTTTCCAAAAATGTGTTTACTTCACCATAATTACCTTTGCAATATTTGACACAGTCCGAGCATTTTAGTTTTGATGTTTGAAAACTTTTATCACTGGACTCGACTTTGAATTTGAATTCGAACGAGAATTGAATCATCACAAGATTAGGAACGGTAACCGTGGTGACGTGACATCATTAACATAGGTTTACTGGAGCTTAATTATCCGGGCGTCACAACTTTGATTGAGAATAATAATGAATCTATGGATGTGAATTTTGTTGGTAGGAATAATTTTGGTAACAACACGTATAGAGGGAACTTTAATCCTAGGCCTTATCCTAGTAATCCTCCTAATAATTATGGAAATTCCTACAAAAACTCTTATGGAAATTTTAATAAGATGCCCTCTGAATTTGAGACTAGTGTTAAAGAATTTATGAATTCGCAAAAGAATTTCAATGCTTTGCTTGAAGAGAAATTGCCTAAGTTGATGAATTGGCTAGGAACGTTGATAGAATTTCTCTTGATGTTAATTATTTAAAGCTTATATCTACTCCTCCTAAGCATGATATCAATGAGTCTCTCAAAGCCATGAGAATTTCCATTGATGAGTGCAAGGAAAGAACCGCTAGGATGCGTGCTACGAAAGATGCCTTTATTAAAGCGTGTTCTTCCAATTTCTATGAAAATAAAGATGAAGATCTAAAAGTTATTGATGTGTCCCCTATTAAATCTTTGTTTTGCAATACAAATCTTGATACAAACTCCACCTTCAACTTTTCATCCCGCATCTTGAAATATTCTTGAGCATTGACAACAGTTTCTGTAAGCCTAAGTCTGTTCTCTTGCTCATACATGCTCCAGAGCTTCGCTAGGCACATCTTCAAAGACTATGGCCACTCTTGATCAACCCACTCCAAGTAAGAACACTTCCGTTAATCCTATAATATTTAAAACTAGATCAGTAACAATTATAGGGGAAATGGGTTTCTAACAACATAGAAAATCACCAATGCTTATTTTGAAAAACTGAAGAAACATGTTAATTATGACATATCTTCTCAAAAATATCAATGTGCAAATGAAATAATTGGTACTGATACAACAACCAAATTCTAGAACATCAGAAGCTATAATTAACTACAACGACGCTACAAGTTCTTACACATGTATAATAAATAACAAATTGAACATTTTATGAGGAACTTAAATATAACTGCAACAGCATAGCGACGATGTTTGGATGGCAGCAAATTGATACTAACAGGTGTGTACATGAACAAATTTAGTAACATAGAACTAATAGCACTAAGGTCGTCCACTATGTATGCCAAAACTGGGGTAAAGACAACTGTTGCTACATCTCGCACTGGTGCCCTACACTGGTGAGCCGATGCGGCGGAAAAGAAATCAGGGACCCGAACTCTGGAGCACTTTGCTCCGATGCCCAGTTCCTTCGTGCCATAAAGATTTAGTATTTTACTGCTTGGCTGCTCATATGTGTGGACCAAAGTTGGTTGTACAAACTGCTGAAGCGGTGCCAAATAATTTTCTAATGGAACCGCTGATGAGATGGCAACAATTTAACATACTAGGTACAAACTGTGACACTGTCTTAGGATGCGTTTGGTTGAAGGTGTGGTATGAATGGGTTGGGACCGTGACAGTGTCTGAATCACATCTAACAAATGATTTGTAACAACGAAAGAGGGTCTAACTCATCAGAAATTCATGAAACTTGGCATGCTATCATGGAGCGGCATCAACACGCCTTGGTAATTTTTTTGTCCCATTTGGGGCAGGTTTGGGTATAAGCTTCTCATAACAAGCGTGATGGTTTTGGTAGGGAACGTGTCACCTTTGGGTACAAAACGATATCTGTTGCCTCTTATTGCTTTTAAAAAATTTCTAGTGTCAACGTAGAACAATAGGAGTGTTGTGTTAAATTTTGGAATTTTTCGGGGTTCGTTTGGACATTTTTATACATTAACTAGGTTTTCTAGGAATTTTATGTGCATAATTCAAATTTGAACTACATGCACATGCTCCAGTGCATATAAATTGGTAAAAAAATCAAATCTGTGTCCTTGGTTGCATGCTTAGGTCCCATGCAAGAAATGGGAATGAATGTCAAACACCCTGCCACTGTCACTGGGCCGCAAACATTGAGATACCTGATTTTTAAATTCTAGTAAATCCAAAAATCGTCTGACATTCATTAAACTTGGCATGCTATCATGGAGCGGCATCAACATGTCGTGGTAAAAAAATTATCTCATTTGGGGCAGGTTTGAGTATAAGCTTCTCACAAACCAGAACTTCTCACAACAAGCTTGATGGTTTTGGTAGGGAACGTGCCACCTTTGGGGACGAAACGACATCGGTTGCCTCTTATTGCTTTCAATTTTTTCTGGTGTCAACATAGAACAACAGGAGTGTTGTGTTAAATTTTGGAATTTTTCGGGGTTCATTTGGACATTTTTATACATTAACTGGGTTTTCTAGGCATTTTATGTGCATAATGCAAATTTGAACTACATGCACTTGCTCCGGCACATATAAATTGGTTGAAAAAACAAATTTGTGTCCTTGGTTGCATGCTTAGGTCCCATGCAAGAAATGGGAATGAATGTCAAACACCCTGCCACCGTCACTCAGCCGCAAACATTGAGATACCTAGTTTTTAAATTCTATTAAATCCAAAACTCGTCTAAAATTCATGAAAATTGGCATGCTATCATGGAGCGGCATCAACATGACGTGGTAAAAATTTTGTCCCAGTTGCGGCAGGTTTGGGTGCAAGCTTCTCACAACAAGCATGATGGTTTCGATAGGGAACGTGCCACCTTTGGGGACGAAACGATATCTGTTGCCTCTTATTGCTTTCAATTTTTTTTCTCGTGTCAACATAGAACAACATGAGTGTTGTGTTAAATTTAGAAATTTTTCAGTGTTCGTTTGGACATTTTTATACATTAACATGGGTTTTCTGGGCATTTTATGTGCATAATTCATATTTGAACTACATGCACATGATCCAGTGCATATAAATTGGTTGAAAAATCAAATCGGTGTCCTTGGTTGCATGCTTAGGTCCCACGCAAGAAATGGGAATGAATGTCAAACACCCTGCAACCGTCACTGAGCCGCAAACATTGAGATACCTGGTTTTTAAATTCTAGTAATTCCAAAACTCGTCTGAAATTCATTAAACTTGGCATGCTATGATGGAGCGGCATCAACATGTCGTGCTAAAAAAATTGTCCCATTTGGGGCAGGTTGGGGTATAAGCTTCTCACAAACCAGAGCTTCTCACAACAAGCGTGATGGTATCGGTATGTGCTACCTCTTGAGCTTGAATTGGATTTCCCCGAAGAGGAGAGGATAATGCAGCAGAGTAGCGTAAGTATTTCCCTCAGTTTTTGAGAACCAAGGTATCAATCAAGTAGGAGGCCACGCGCAAGTCCCTCGTACCTACACAAAACAAATAGCTCAATGCAACCAACGCGATTAGGGGTTGTCAATCCCTTCACGGCCACTTACGAGAGTGAGATCTGATAGAGATGATAGATAATATTTTTGGTATTTTTTTGGTATAAAGATGCAAAGTAAAATAAAAAGCAAAGTAAAAAAGCAAAGCAATAATAAAGTGATGGAAGATTGATATGATAGAGAATAGGCCCCGGGGCCATAGATTTCACAAGTGGCTTCTCTCAAGAGCATAAGTATTTTACGGTGGGTGAACGAATTACTGTTGAGCAATTGACAGAATTGAGCATAGTTATGAGAGTATCTAGGTATGATCATGTATATAGGCATCAAGTCCGAGACAAGTAGACCGACTCCTGCCTGCATCTACTACTATTACTCCACTCATCGACCGCTATCCAGCATGCATCAAGAGTATTAAGTTAATGAAAACAGAGTAATGCCTTAAGCAAGATGACATGATGTAGAGGATAAATTCATGCAATATGATATAAACCCCATCTTGTTATCCTCGATGGCAACAATACAACACGTGCCTGCTGCCCCCCCCATCACATCGGGAAAGGACACCGCAAGATTGAACCCAAAGCTAAAGCACTTCTCCCATTGCAAGAAGTACCAATCTAGTTGGCCAAACCAAACGGATAATTCGAAGAGACTTGCAAAGATAAAAATTCATACATAAAAGAATTCAGAGAAGATTCAAATATTGCTCATAGATAATCTTGATCATAAACCCACAATTCATCGATCGCAAAAAACACACCGCAAAAAGAAGATTACATCGAATAGATCTCCACGAGAGAGGGGGAGAACATTGTATTGAGATCCAAAAAGAGAGAAGAAGCCATCTAGCTACTAACTATGGACCCGAAGGTCTGATGTAAACTACTCACACTTCATCGGAGAGGTTATGATGATCTAGAAGCCCTCCGTGGTGGACTCCCCTTTCGGTGGAGCTCTGGAACAGGCCCCAAGATGGGATCTCATGGATACAGAAAGTTGCGGCGGTGGAATTAGGTTTTTGGCTCCGTATATGATCGTTCGGGGGTATGTAGGTGTATATAGGAGGAAGACGTACGCCGGTGGAGCAACAGGGGGCCCGTGAGGGTGGAGGGCGCGCCTGGGGGGAGGGAGGGTGCGCCCTCCTACCTCGTGCCTTCCCTGTTGATTGCTTGACATAGGGTCCAAGTCTCCTGGATCATGTTCGGTGAGAAAATCACGTTCCCGAAGGTTTCATTCCATTTGGACTCCGTTTGATATTCCGTTTCTTCGAAACTCCGAAATAGGCAAAAAAACAGCAATTCTGGACTGGGCCTCCGGTTAATAGGTTAGTCCGAAAAGTAATATAAAAGTGGAAAATAAAGCCCAATATGGTCCAAAACAGTAGATAATATAGCATGGAGCAATCGAAAATTATAGATACGTTGGAGACGTATCAGGCATAACCAAGCTTCACTACAGGAATCAGCTACTTTGCCGTCTGCCATGGCGGACGGCAAAGGCATGAATGGCGGACGGCAAAATCCTTTGCCGTCACCCACGGACGGCAACAGAGCTCCGCAACGTGAGGCTACGATGGCACTACTTTGCCGTCCGCTTCGGTTGGTGACGGCAAGGACCTTTGCCGTCCGCGACGGACGGCAAAGAGAGCGGACGGCAATAATTGCGCCGTCGATCCGTTAAGTGTCTAACGGCAGGCCTTTGCCGTCCGCCGCTAACGGCAAAATTTCTAGTGTCTTTGCCGTCGCCATCGATGGCAAAGTGCAGGTTCTTTGCCGTCGCCACTAATGGCAAAGTGCAGGTTCTTTGCCGTGCCATCGATGGCAAAGTGACCAAATGGGTCAGCTTCCGTGAAGCACAGACTAGATGCCACGTGTCTTCTTTGCCGTCCGCGGTGGACGGCAAAAAGCGCGTTACCGTCGATGGCGAGCGGCAAAGAGCCCGCATATTGGCTCTTTTATCTGTTTTTATTAAATCCAACAATTTTCATCACAAATATATATGACATATATAGATATATTTCAAAAGGCCATTACAGAGCAAACATATAAGATATCCAACACATAACTTCATCATCCAAACATATATATTACATGCATAGTTCCATCATACATAACAAGTTCAACATAGAGGCATCCAACCATATATATTACAATAGTTTCATCCAACGATACATGCATAGTTCAACGATACAAAAGAAACAGAGAAAGGGATAAGGAGCACTCCATCTATGCAAGCTTTAGTCAAGTGAAAGA
Source organism: Aegilops longissima (assembly GCA_021605205.1). Classification (NCBI taxonomy): domain Eukaryota; kingdom Viridiplantae; phylum Streptophyta; class Magnoliopsida; order Poales; family Poaceae; genus Aegilops; species Aegilops longissima. The sequence goes on from CM038682.1 coordinate 632,250,406, forward strand.
AATCTGCAAAATGAAAAATAAGAAAGTTAGAACAAGAAGAGTAGAACAAGAAGAAGACTAGAACAAGAAGAGTAGAACAAGAAGAAGACTAGAACAAGAAGAGTATGCCATTTATGAGCTAACTTACGTGAAATGGATCATATATGAGCTAACTAAGTTGAAATGGGTCGTTTATGAGCTAGCTAAGGTGAAATGGATCATTTATGAGCTAACTAAGTTGAAATGGGTCGTTTATGAGCTAGCTAAGGTGAAATGGATCATTTATGAGCTAACTTAGTTGAAATGGATCATTTATGAGCTAATTTAGTTGAAATGGATCTTTTATGAGCTAACTTAGTTGAAATGGATCGCTTTTGAGCTAACTTAGGTGAAATGGATCATTTATGAGCTAATTTAGTTGAAATGGATCTTTTTGAGCTAACTTAGGTGAAATGGATCATTTAAGAGCTAATTTAGGTGAAATGGATCATTTTGTAGCTAACTTGGTGAAATGGATCATTTAAGAGCTAATTTAGGTGAAATGGGTCATTTTGAGCTAACTTGGATGAACTGGATCATTTATAAGCTAACCTAGGTAAAATGGGTCATTTTAGAGCTAACTTAGGTAAAATGGATCGCCTATGAGCTAACTAAGCTAATTATGCAATTTTGACATAAGTAAGCTAAGCTGAGATCGCTTTAGAGCTAACTTAGGTAAAATGGATGGTTTTGGAGGTCAGTAAGCTTATTAAGTCATTTTGGAGGAGAAGAAGCTAAGTCTAGGTCATTATGGTAAGCATTGGAGGAAATAAAGCTAAGTCTAGGTCTTTATGCATGTGTTAAGCAAAACACTAGATAAACTTACCAAGATCCAGGAGGTGTAGAAGCGGGGTGGCTCGTGTCGGTAGTCTGGAGAAGGATCGTGCGATGCTTGTGCGGAGTTACGCTGCACCAAAGATCATTTCCAATGTCTTGTTAGCATGATGACACTCAAATGTTAAGACTAGCAAGTAATGTCCATTCAAATAAAACTCACCGTGGTCCTGTGGAGCAATCATCGGCATCGGCGGAGCGGTCGACCTGTCTTCTCGCACACGATCGCACATTTGGTTTTGACGACTCAGTCATACTAGTTAGTAATGAGACAAACACTACATGAATGTTTTGGCTAATCTGCAGAAGAAACTTACCACAAGGAGCTCGTACATGGCCCTTGCTCGCATGTCATTCCGTGCCCTCTCCTCCTCCATCATCTTTGTCGTCCTCTCCTCCAACTCCGCTGCCTCTCCGCCGCCTCCTTGAAGTTTCTCCGTTCTATCTCTCTCACTCTGTATAGCAGCCTGCAACACCACTCACATGACCATTTGTAATCATTGATGGAAGCGCACACAATGTAATAGAGAAAGATAACTGAGTATGTATCACTAACCTTGATGGCGAGTTGCACTGGCCGCTCACGAGGCCTTATCTCGTGGGGCGGAGCTCGATTGGCGCGCCTTGATCTCCGAGAGAGTGCTAGGACAACGGATAAGTCCATCTCCAATGGCTATGGAGCCATGGGACCTCCCGCCACCGAGATATCATCAACAGCTCTGGATCAATGGGACCTGGCTCGGGTTAAAGTCCTCCCTTTCCTCGCCTTCCCTCATCTCTATATCTCACGAGCTTGTTGTGGGAGGAGATGTTGGTGAAGTTGTTTGCATCATCGAGGTCGACCGAGAGAAAGCCTTGACTTTCTTGAAAGAGGCGGTGTGGGCCATGGCATACAGGTCGTACACCTCGGCACCTTATCCACCTTATTGTAGCGTGCCCGAAAGAGAGAAACAATGAAAATTAGTAATTAAAGGGCTCAAGCTAGCATGATGAATGAATTGCATGAATCATGAAGCAAACCACATACCAGTTGCTTGAACTGATATAAGTTGGAGCTGCCTTGATGGTGTGGCACACCTTCCATTTGGGCACGCTTGTCCTTGGCCTCGTTGTGGAGGGCTAGCCATTGTTTTGAGCACCACTCATCGACCAACACCTCCCAACAATCCATCCGATCCGCACACCATCTCGGAGGCGCCTAAGTTAGCAAATAGAAACTTGGCGCCACGGCTAAGAATTACTAAATGAAGGAACTTAAGTAGAGAAGGCCTTAAGAATTACCTTCATGTACTGCTCCTTACTCAGAACTTATCGCGCACGCCGGCTTGGTCTTCTTGATACCACGCAAGGCGTAGTAGTCTCGAACAGCCTGCACCCGAGCCTCGTGTCGAAGTTACGGAGTAGGCGCTGCTGACGTTCTCGATAACATGTGCGCGTCCTCCTCGTATCCCTCCTCACACCTGTAGAATGTACGCAATCAAATGAGACAATATTGATTAGTACAATTAATAACTAGCTAGTTGAAGATTTTTAAATGTGTAGGAGAAATTACCCGAACTTTTCGATCACCATATACGCCTCGTGTCGCATTACGACACCGTCGATAATCTCATCCGCGGGGCCGGGCAGCCACGTAGTGCTCCCAGCTCAATCCAAGCTCTGAAGCCGACCCTCACCGAGCAACGTGACAAACCCGGGAAGTTTTGCGGCAAAGAACTCAAGGACGGAGTTGGGCGGTGGACACTATGATGGTGGTCCCAACCTCTGCAGCATGACAAGGCCAACGCATTAGTTATTTGAAAAAACTTGAATGCACAAGGTACAAAAATATTAAATGCACTTACGTACCTCTCCCCATCAGGGAAAATCAATATACCTGGAAGACTTGCAAATGGGACAATAGTTCAAGTCCGCATAGTCAAGCCTAAATAAGGCACATCCTTCCTCACAGGCATGTATCTTCTCATAGGGCATCTTGAAGGCACGGAGGATTTTGTCCGACTGGTACAGGTTTGCAGGCATTACATGGCCTTTGGGTAGAAAGCGCCCAAATCTGTCATAATTGCGTCATAGCATTCTCTGCCCAAGTTGAACTGAGCCTTTGAGCCATTACTTGTGAGATGACATCCAACCGACAAAGCTCGGTGTGCTCGTGGAGCGGACGTCAAGACTCCAACATTTCATTGAAGGCCTTTGCAGATTCCTCCATCTCCTCGTCCGAATCCCGAGCATCATCATAGCCTTGCACCATGTTTTCCATCCCGGTACCATGCTCGTCGGTGCGACGACGATCCACCTCAGCTCGGTCATGTTGGGCAGACTCACCATGAAATGTCCACACCATATAATCGGGCGTAAAACCACTCTTCTGCAGGTGTTTGCCCATTTCAGCCTCTGTCTTCTTTTCCCAATTGCCGCACCGGAAACAGGGGCACCAGGTTTTCTTTTGGCCATTTGCAAATGCGGCTTGCACAAACCCTTAGTTTTTGTGAACCATTCAGCGCTCCATTTGTTCGACCAAGTGTGACCGGTATACATCCAAGCACGGTCACTCATCTTGACTTTCGAGCTCTTGGACACACAACAATTATATATGTAATTCACCATGTATATATTCATCGGTTGATCTACTTTGTCAATTTTATTACGTCCATGCAACCTACACTCTAATAGGTAATGATAGGTCCTAATCCACCCGTGTATGTGTAGATTGGGTTCATTTTCCCATGCTATGCTCGGATCCGGCGCAAAATTTGGCAGCACCTCCCGCCGTTCTCGATACACGTCTACGCAATAAGCAGAGAGGATGTGTAACCGGAGAACAACAGGGAGGCAATCGATTTAAATATATGCGTCGGATCCGAGCAAAGCATATGGGAAAACGAACCCAATCTACACATACTGGCTGTCCATGGATAGCGTTGGACAATTGAAGAATCAAGGTTATAAATATGCAAATGCATGCATATTTATAACTATGACGCTTTCGAACGGGAGACACATATTGGTTACGATCTTGATGATTCAAGACACATATATAGCTAGCTATCAAGTTTCATCGGAATAGATCAAATAATTAATGGGGAGGAGGAGTTGTCATTTGTGCTCACCCACGAACGAAAAGGCGAGCTCGTCAAACACACGGCGAGGTCGTCGAACACCAAACCTCGCAGCGATGAAACAACTGCACAATTAAAACTACACGATCAACACAATTATATATGATGTTTTCATAGCAAAATCGAAAATATATGACCTAACTAATAATTCACAAATATATATATGACCCGTCGGCCTCTGGAAGGCCAAAGAACACCTTTTCGGAGGTGTCGGTGGTGGGGTGTCCTGTCGGTGTCGGGTGCCGTGTCGGGTCGGGTGCTGTTTGAGGTCGGGGTGGGGTGTCGTGTCGATGTCGGGTAGTGCCGTGTCGGTGTCGGGTGTTGTTTCGGGTGGGGGGTGTGGTGTCGGCGTCGTGGTGTCCGGGTCAGGCTGGGTCGGGGTGTTGGGTCAGGCTCGGGGTCGGGGTGTCGGGGTCGGGGTGTCGGGTCAGCCTTTGGGGGTCGGGGTGTCGGGTCGGGTCGGGTGTCGGGGTAGGGGTGTCGGGTCGGGGTCGGGGTGTCGGCCCGGGTCTCGGGTCGGGGTCGGGGTCTCGGGGTGGGTGTGTCGGTCGGGTGCCGGGTCGGGTCTGGGTACCGTCGGGTCGGTCGGTCGGGGTCGGGGTGTCGGGTCGGGTCGGGTCGGGTGTCGGGTCGGGGTCGGGGTGTCGGGTCGGGGTGTCGGGTCGGGTCGGGCCTGGGGTGTCGGGGTCGGGTCTCGGGTCGGGTCGGGGTCTCGGGGTCGGGGTGTCGTGTCGGGTGCTGGTCGGGTCCGGGTACCGTGGTCGGGTCTGGGTCGGGTCGGGTCGGGTGTCGGGTCGGGTCGGGGTCTCGGGGTCGGGTCGGGGTCGGGGTGTCGGGTCGGGTCGGGTCGGGTCGGGGTCTCGGGGTGGGGTGTCTTCTTCTTCTTCTTCCTTTTCCTTTTCTTTCTTTTTTCCTTTTCTTCTTCTTCCTCCTTTTCCTTTTCTTCCTTTTTCCTTCTTCTTCTTCTTCTTCTTCTTCTTCTTCTTCTTCTTCTTCTTCTTCTTCCTCCTTTCCTTTTCCTCTTCTTCTTCTCCTCCTCTCCTCTCTTTTCTTCTTCTTATACTAAACTAAATCTAAACCTAATACTAAACATAAACCTAAAACTAAAAAACAGAAAAAGAAAAAAAAGAAGAAGAAACTCACCGAGGCGGGCGGGGGGGGGCTGGGGTGGCGAGGGTGGAGGAGGGGGTGCGGCCTGGGCGGCAGAGGAGGGGGCGGGCGGCTGGCGGCGGGCGCCAGCCGGGCGGCGGGCGGCGGGCCCGGCCTGGGCGGCGGAGGAGGGGGGCGGGGCCGGGCGTGGCGTGGCGCCAGACGGCAGGCGGCGGGGCAGTGGAAGGGGGCGCTGGGTGGCGGCGGTGGTGGTGGACGGGGCTGGCACCAAGGGCGGGGGTGAAAAGGGCGGCGGGGTGGTGCGAAGAGGTGGGAGAGAAAGAGAGAGAGGGGGGGGGGCGCCGTTAACGCTACGTGGGGCCCCCCTCTTGCCGTCCGCCATCCTTTGCCGTCCGCATTGCGTGCTCTTTTTGCCGTCCGCTAGCGGACGCAAAGAGGGCCCCGTTAGTTTTTTTTTTTTTGCAACTCGTCGGTGGGGCCCTCCTCTTGCCGTCCGCTAGCAGACGGCAGCGATCTTTTGCCCGTCAGCGGACGGCAAAGAACTGGCTGATGGTAACCTTGGTCTTTGCCATCAGCCAGTTCTTTGCCGTCCGCTTTTTGTGTAGCTGATGGCAAAGAGCTTATTTGCCGTCCGCTAGCAGACGGCAAAGATCTGGCAGATGGCAAAGTAGCTGATTCCAGTAGTGCTTAATTCCTGCTCGTCCTCGAGTAGGTAAATGATAAAAAGATAATTTTTGATGCGGAGTGCTACTTGGCATAATTTCAATGTAATTCTTCTTAATAGTGGTATGAATATTCAGATTCGAAAGATTCAAGACAAAAGTTTAATATTGACATAAAAATAATAATACTTCAAGCATACTAACAAAGCAATCATGTCTTCTCAAAATAATATGGCCAAAGAAAGTTATCCCTACAAAATCATATAGTCTGGCTATGCTCTATCTTCACCACACAAAGTATTTTAAATCATGCACAACCCCGATGACAAGCCAAGCAATTGTTTCTTACTTTTGACATTCTCAAAACTTTTCAATCTTCACGCAATACATGAGCGTGAGCCATGGATATAGCACTATATGTGGAATAGGATGGTGGTTGTGGAGAAGACAAAAAGGGAGAAGATAGTCTCACATCAACTAGGCGTATCAACGGGCTATGGAGATGCCCATCAATAGATATCAATGTGAGTGAGTAGGGATTGCCATGCAACGGATGCACTAGAGCTATAAGTATATGAAAGCTCAACAAAACGAACTAAGTGGGTGTGCATCCAACTCGCTTGCTCACGAAGACCTAGGGCAATTTGAGGAAGCCCATCATTGGAATATACAAGCCAAGTTCTATAATGAAAAATTCCCACTAGTATATGAAAGTGACAAAATGAGAGACTCTCTATTATGAAGATCATGGTGCTATTTTGAAGCACAAGTGTGGTAAAAGGATAGTAACATTGTCCCTTCTCTCTTTTTCTCTCATACTTTTTTGTTTGGGCCTTTTCTCTTTTTTATGGCCTCTTTTCTCTTTTTTTTTTAATTTTTCGTCCTGAGTCTCATCCCGACTTGTGGGGGAATCATAGTCTCCATCATCCTTTCCTCACTTGGGACAATGCTCTAAAAATGATGATCATCACACTTTTATTTACTTACAACTCAACAATTACAACTCGATACTTAGAACAAAATATGACTCTATGTGTATGCCTCCGGCGGTGTACCGGGATATGCAATGATTCATGAGTGACATGTATGAAAGAATTATGAATGGTGGCTTTGTCACAAATACGATATCAACTACATGATCATGCTAAGCAATATGACAATGATGGAGCGTGTCATAATAAACGGAACGATGGAAAGTTGCATGGCAATATATCTCGGAATGGCTATGGAAATGCCATAATAGGTAGGTATGGTGGCTGTTTTGAGGAACGTATATGGTGGGTATATGATACCGGCGAAAAGTGCGCGGTATTAGAAAGGCTAGCAATGGTGGAAGGGTGAGAAAAGTGCGTATAATCCATGGACTCAACATTAGTCATATAGAACTCATATAATTATTGCAAAAATCTACAAGTTATCAAAGCAAATTATTACGTGCATGCTCCTAGGGGGATAGATTGGTAGGAAAAGACCATCGCTCGTCCCCGACCGCCACTCATAAGCAAGACAATCAATAAATAAATCATGCTCCGACTTCATCACATAACGGTTCACCATGCGTGCATGCTACGGGAATCACAAACTTTAAATCAAGTATTTCTCAAATTCACAACTACTCAACTAGCATGACTCTAATATTACTACCTCCATATCTCAAAACAATTATCAAGCATCAAACTTTTCTTAGTATTCAATGCACTCAAAAGAAAGTTTTACAAATCTTGAATACCAAGCATATTATTATTATTAAGCAAATTACCATGCTATTTAATACTCTCAAATTAATCTAAGTGAAGTATGAGAGATCAATGGTTTCTATAAAACAAATCCACCACCGTGCTCTAAAAGATATAAGTGAAGCACTAGAGCAAAACTGTATAGCTCAAAAGATATAAGTGAGGCACATAGAGTATTCTATCAAATTCCAATCCATGTATGGCTCTCTCAAAAGGTTTGTACAGCAAGGATGATTGTGGTAAACTAAAAGTAAAATACTCAAATCATACAAGACGCTCCAAGCAAAACACATATTATGTGGTGAATAAAAATATAGCTCCAAGTAAAGTTACCGATGGAAGTGGACGAAAGAGGGGATGCCTTCCGGGGGCATCCCCAAGCTTTGACTTTTTGGTGTCCTTGGATTATCTTGGGGGTGCCATGGGCATCCCCAATCTTAGGCTCTTGCCACTCCTTGTTCCATAATCCATCAAAAAGTTTCACCCAAAACTTGAAAACTTCACAACACAAAACTCAACAGAAATCTCGTGAGCTTCGTTAGCGAAAGAAAACAAAAGACCACTTCAAGGTACTATAATGAACTCACTATTTATTTATATTGGTGTTAAACCTACTGTATTCCAACTTCTCTATGGATTATAAACTATTTTACTAGCCATAGATTCATCAAAATAAGCAAACAACACACGAAAAACAGAATCTGTCAAAAACAGAATAGTCTGTAGTAATCTGTAACTAACGCATACTTCTGGAACTCCAAAAATTCATAAAAAATAGGAAGACCTAGGAAATTTGTTTATTGATCAGAATCAATTGGAATCACTATTTTATCACATTCTGGTGATTTTTAACAATTGTTTTTGTGAACCGAAAGTTTCTGGAAATTACAGCAGGATCAAATAACTATCATCCAAGAAGATCCTATAGGTTTAAATTGGCACAAACACTATCTAAAACATAAAAACACATCTAAACAGAAGGTAGATGGATTATTTATTCAACGACAGAAAGGAAATAAATTGGGTTGTCTCCCAACAAGCGCTTTTCTTTAAAGCCTTTTAGCTAGGCATTGATAATTTTAATGATGCCCGCAAGAAAGACAAGAATTGAAGCACAAAGAGAGCTTCATGAAACACGTGAAAAACACATCTATGTCTAACATACTCCCTATGCATAGGAATCTTATAGGCAAACAAATTATCATAGCAAGCAAAAACTAGCATATGCAAGGAAGCGGAAAGAAACAATAGCAATCTCAACATAACGAGAGGTAATTTAGTGACATGAAAATTTCTATAACCATATTTTCCTCTCTCATAATAATTACGTGTAGGATCATAAGAAAATTCAACAATATAGCTATCACATAACATATTCTCAACACGATCCACATGCATTCGAAGTTGACACTCTTCCAAAATAGTGGGATTATCATTAACTAAAGTCATGATTTCTCCAAGCCCACTTTTATAAAAAATTTCATAAGATTGAATGTTATCCAAATATGTGGGATATAAAGTTGACACTCTTCCAAACCCTATTTCAATATTATTGCAAACACTATTATTAATCTTATATTCATCATGGGGCTTAAATAAATTTTCAAGATCATAAGAAGAATCTTCCCAATCATGACTATTGGACATAGCAAAACTAGCATCCCCAAGCTTAGGGTTTTTCATATTATTAGCATAATTTACATCAATAGAATTTATAATAAAATCATTGCAATCGTGTTTTTTATTCAAAGATCTATCGTGATGCACTTCATCACAATTTTCAGATTTACGGATTTCATGCAAAAGCTTATAAAGATAATCTAGTGCATCCAAATCACTAGGAATTGGTTCATCATAATTGGATCTCCTAAAAAGATTGGCAAGAGGATGAGGATCCATAGATATTAGCTTCTCTGTTTAGGAATAAATACTCAACTATTTCAACCAAGCGAGAAAACGAGCCAAGAAAGACATCAAGGCGAACGGAAAAGAGAGGGCGAATAAAACAACAAGGGTGAAGTGGGGGAGAGGACAACGAGAGGCAAATGTCAAATAATGTAATGCGAGAGATAAGGGATTGTGATGGGTACTTGGTATGTTGACTTTTGCGAAGACTCCCCGGCAACGGCGCCAGAAATCCTTCTTGCTACCTCTTGAGCTTGCGTTGGATTTCCCCGAAGAGGAGAGGATAATGCAGCAGAGTAGCGTAAGTATTTCCCTTAGTTTTTGAGAACCAAGGTATCAATCCAGTAGGAGGCCACGCGCAAGTCCCTCGTACCTACACAAAACAAATAGCTCAACGCAACCAACGTGATTAGGGGTTGTCAATCCCTTCACGGTCACTTACGAGAGTGAGATCTTATAGAGATGATAGATAATATTTTGGGTATTTTTTTGGTATAAAGATGCAAAGTAAAATTAAAAGAAAAGCAATAATAAAAGTGATGGAAGATTGATATGATAGAGAATAGGCCCGGGGGCCATAGATTTCACTAGTGGCTTCTCTCAAGAGCATAAGTATTTTACGGTGGGTGAACGAATTACTGTTGAGCAATTGACAGAACTGAGCATAGTTATGAGAGTATCTAGGTATGATCATCTATATAAGCATCACGTCCGAGACAAGTAGACCGACTCCTGCCTGCATCTACTACTATTACTCCACTCATCGACCGCTATCCAGCATGCATCTAGAGTATTAAGTTAATGAAAACAGAGTAACGCCTTAAGCAAGATGACATGATGTATGTCGGTGGGAAACGACACCTATGGGATCACTGAAATCCCTTCTACAGTTGCGGGGCGCGGGGATCGTGAGAAGAGCAGGACCAACAGGTGACACAAGGGGGATTTACCCTGGTTCGGGCCGCAAGGATGCGTAAAACCCTAATCCTGCTTTGGTGGATGTATTTAGTGTTCTTGAGCTCTCGAACTAGCTCTAGGTGCTGCCAGGTTCCAAAGAGCCGAATCCTTTCTCTGTGCGCCGTGGGCCTCCTTTTATAGGTGAAAGGGGCTGCCACAGTGGCACACAGGAGGAGTGCTACAGTGTCGCGAGTCTATCGCTAGTATTACAGGACAAGACGCATTTAATGCGAGGCTTAGGTGTCCCTTCGCTTTATTGGGGATGGGGGCGAGGCCCGTTCCGTCCGTCGCCGCTCCTCCTTGCTTTGACACGCGCCCTGGCCAGCGACGCATGCGGTGCCATGTAGGCAGGCAGGCAGCTGAGGTCGCACGGTGGTGGAGCCTCCACGAAGGATTGCATGCCGCCACGCAGGTGCCTGCCCAGCTGGTTGGGTCGGCAGCTGCATGCGAACGACGGCAAAGACTTATCTGGTGCGGGCTTGGCAGTGGCCCAGCTGGTGCGCTTTGGCGAGGGCCTTGTCGGGTGGCCCGTCAAGGGTCTTGTCGTGGAATGCTGGCCTCCCCGGCAAGGGTCTTGCCGGGTGGCCCGGCAAGGGTCTTGCCGGGTGGCCCGGCAAGGGTCTTGCCGGGTGGCCCGTTAAGGGTCTTGCCGTGGCGCGCTGGCCTCCCCGGCAAGGGTCTTGCCGGGGGTCTTGTGGGTTTCTTCGGTGAGGATGGTTGCCCTCTTATCCTCATTTGATCTTGAGCATACTATGTCTTCACAAAGATCTGATGCCACCACGGAGGTGCCTCCCGAGCCCTGTCCCAACGCATTTGTCTGAGCATTGGTGGGCTCAAGGGTGGCTCGCTTGGCTGGCGTGGGAGAGCTGCCCCGGCAAGGGTCTTGCCGGGGCTGCTGAGGCTGCCCCAGCAAGGGTCCTTGCCGGGGGAACCTGCTACGCTTATCTGATCTTTGTGGCCTTGGTCTTTGTTGTTGCTTCATTTGTCCTCGTGGCTTTGGCTTCTCTTCAGCTCCCCTTTCCTGCTATGTCTATGCGTGGTCGTGGCGGGAGGCTCTGACTGCCCGTGCACAAGTAAAGGGGTCAAAAGCAGAGCCCCTACTTTTGTACACCAACAGGTTCCCCCGGGCCCGGGCCACACATAGGCGCAGCACGTTGTTGGGCCAGGGCCAGAACGGTGCGCGGGCAGTTGGGGCGGATTTTTACCGCGGCCACTGTTCCGTCCGCCGTGCTTCCCCACGACCCGTGTTGAATGCGCGGTGTGGGGGTCGTGCGCGCGCGCATGACGGAAGCATGCTGGCGTCACCTTATGGTGGACAGTAAAGAGGTGGCTTGCGTGTCTCTTTGAAACCGCAGGGCAGCCCCATTTATCGCCTCGCCGGGAACCGCTGCTCCACGTGTCCCACTGCCCCCCCCCCTCGCCACATTCGCCGCATGCATAACGCAGAGCAAGTGACAGGCGCACGGGACATGGGTAGTCGAGCGCGTGCAGGTCGATTCCCACGCGCCTTCAATGGAGCGGGGAGGGCAGTCGACGGCCCCGCTTGCTGTCATTTCAGGAAGTCGGATTGGCCGAGAGGGGGCGGTCGAGCCCCGCCCCTGCCCCTTTATAAAGAGGGGAGCGGGAGGAGCGGTGCCCCTCAATCTTTTGCCATCCGGCTCTCTTCATTCCTGCTTCCTTTCTTCTCCTGCCATGGCGAGGGGGCGTGGCGGTGCTTCATCGGTGGCGGCGAGGGTTTCAGCTAGACAACGTGTCACTCCTCCCTAAGAGCTCGTAGCGGCGGAGCCGGCCGCTAGAGGAAGGGGGACGGGGCGAGGTCGAGGCCGTCGCGGTGCTCGAGGGAGAGGAGGACGGGGCGGCAGATCAGCCTCGCCTGCCCCAGCAGCCCGTCCTCCGATGGAGGGCCACGTCGGGGACAACCCCTGCGAATTCTTCGTCAGGCTGCGCCATCCACCGTGCCGTCGCCTTCGCCTCCCAACCCCATTTGCGCGGGAGATGGAGCTGGATCCGCCGCAAGCGTTGCGGCTGCACATGAGGGGTTGTGGGAACAGCGGCACATGGGTCAACGTCGAGTTCCTCGCCCCTCACGTCATGTATCTTCACCGAGGGTGGAAGACCTTCGCTCGCCTCCACAGCTTGATGGATGGGCTCGATCTCCATTTCAAACTAATGGAGGGCGGCCTTCTCTCCGTCAAAACCTTCGGGCACTTCGGGACCCGCGTGAGGTGCTGTGTGGAGAGCTCTTCTGATGATGAAGATTCCTCCTCGAGCGAGAGTGACGAGGAGTACAACGGCAGCGACAGTGAGGCCAGCGGGCGGCAGGATGACGGGTCCGACTAGGCGTCGGGCGCCGCTCCGGGCGGCACTGGTGACCCCATCATCCGTGTCGCCGGCTCCTTGAACTTCTCGGGGTCGTCTCCTTGGGCGGCTGGCGTTGGGAGGCTGCGGAAGAGGAAGAGGCGGACGGCAAGGCCGTCAAGTCGGAGTCTGTGGTACCAACGCCTTCGTCGCTCTTGATCGACGCCCCGCCTTGTCTTCGAGCTCTGCCTCCGGCGCCGCCATCACCATCCAGCCCTTGGATGGCCACCAAGATGTTCTCTTGGTGTCTTCTGCCACCCGTAGCTCGCCTAGGCGCCCCTTTTGCCCCTGCTTTTCTTGTTCCATTTCCTGAGGAGAGGGACAAGAAAGGGATTAGGGGCACCTTATCTCTTTTTAGTTTGTAAGCCTTCGGGCCTTCATTAGCTTTAGAACTTATAATCCCCTTGTTCACGTTTTTCATTTCGTATGAACTGTACCTGTACGGGATGTTTTTCAATGAAAAAGGGATGTTTGCCGGGATTTTCGTTCATGGGTAGAACCCACGACAAGGAATGAATCCTCGTTATCCTTAAGACAAACGTTTTCTCGCCCGGCAACAGGCCTTGCTGTTTCCCCACTTCGCTCGACCTTTCTCACGCTCTTGGCGGAGGCAGGGATGAGGTGGGCTTAGGCCCCCCGTTCCTTCTCTTTGTGTAACACCCCGGATGTAACTTTCCATATTTGTAACTCCAACTCTTGCCATTTTCGGCATTGTGATATGATATTCCCTCCGTGGTTGGGTTTTTGTCTTTTGTTTTGCATTTTGTCCATGTCATGCATTTCATATCATGTCATCATGTGCATCGCATTCGCATACGTGTTCGTCTCATGTTTTCGAGCATTTTCCCCGTTGTCCGCTTTTGCAATCCCGCACTCCTATGTCCCCGGCGTCCCCTTTACGCTTTTTCCATGAGCGGTACTAAACTTTCTTGATTGGACCGAGGTTTGTCAAGTGGCCTTGGTACACCACCGTAGACCACTGTCAAGTTTGGTCATTTGGAGCTCGTTTGGTACTCCAACGGTTAACCGCACTCGCCAAGGCCTCTTTTAAGTTGCAGCCCAACACCCTTCAAAACAGCCCAAAACCCATCTAAGTCACTTCCATGCTCTCCGTCGTCGGATCACGATCGTGTGACGAAAACTACAACTCATTTGGAGCTTCCTAGCTCCTTCTACCTACAAAACACCCCTTCCCAAACCGGATCCCCAAACCCTAGCCCGCTCCTCCGCAAGCCGGACACGTCCGTCCGCGGACGAAACTCGCCGCCCGCCGCGGCTAATCGGGGGGCCGCCCGTGGCGCATACTGCCACAGCGCCGCCCGGCCGCTGGCCGTCGTCGGCCCTCTGGCCCAGCCGCCGCCGCCCGCTGGCGCCCTCGCCCTCGCCCGCGTCGCCTCCGCCCGCAGCCCCGCTCCGCCTGCCTGCCATCGCCGGGATCACCGCGCCCCTCGTTCCTTGCCCCGGCTGGCCGCGCCCGCCATACCACGCCGCCTGCCGCCGCGCCGCCCCAGCCGCCTGGCCTCTCCTTCCTCCTCCTCCTCCGGAGGTTCCGCCGTCCTCGATTCATACCACTGGATCTCAGATCCACGGAGGTTGACTTTCCCGAGCCCCGATTTCCTCTAAGTCATATTTCAGATTACTTTGTTGCATTTTCATCATGCCATAACTTTGCACCCGTGGCTCCGTTTGGGACGTATAGCATACCTAATTGTTCGTCTCGAAGAGTAGATCATTTCATCGCATTGCATCATTTTCATTTGAGCTCATCTTGATGCCCGAAAAGCTGTTGGAAGAGGGCTATGTGATGTTAGTTTCATTTCTTAATGTAACATGCACTTTTGTCATTTTTGCCATGATTGATGTGTGCACCCTATGATCTTGAGTCCTACATGTGTTTTGTAATATGCCATGCCATATTTACAGGGTGTATGCCATGTATTTTTGTGATCTCTGTGGTGACTAGCACAAGCATGCAAACTAGGCTTCATGATGTTGCTGATTTCAGCCCTGCTTTCTTGATATTTTTATGCCATGTTAACTTGATGCTACCGAGATCCATGCATATTTTGAGATACTTCAGTAAGGATGTTTTGAACATATGGTTATTCTATATCCATCCATGCCCTTGTTTGCAATTATGGAGTGCCATAGCTTGAGTCAATCGAGCTCTACTTTTGCTATAAAATGTTTCCTGGCAGATTGTTTACATGTTATTCAATTTTGCCAAGGTTGTTGTAGTTGATCCGTGTATGCTATGATGTTGTTCTTGCCATGTATAGATTCTATGACATGTCTTCTTGACAGATGTATGCTTAGATTATCTTGTAATGCTCTGTAGTGAGTGCATCGAGCTCTTAAACATGCCTACTTGTTATCTGTTTTTGTCATGCCCTGTTGCTGAATCTGTTAACGAAACTTGCTATTTTGACATGGGTGCTATTGCATCTTCTGATCCTTTTTGGCTCATGGTCAGTAAGGGACTTTTGTTCTATGCTTTGAGTAGATTCATGCCATGCCTTGCTTTGCTATTATAAGTTCCTGTAGCATGTTGTTTGCTTGCTCTGAACATTGCTTCCTGATGCTGATTCTACCATTTTCAGTATTTTCTCTAAGTCTGTGAAGCTGATATGTTTTGCACTTTTTCCATGCTTGTTTGGACCTGTTCTGTTGCGAATTAGCCGTAGCTCAGTGTTCATATTTTGTCAAGCATCTTGAGTAGATCACTGCCATATGCCTTGTTGGTACGTTTGGGTGCAGTAGCTTTATTTCTTGTTGCTTGCTATGTGGTATCATGCTGTTAATGACAGATTTGTGTCATTCTTGTTTTGCTTGTCATTTGCAAACCGTGCATCCGATTCCGGTGATCTTTATACCGATTTCAACCGAAATTATCTCACCTTTCCAGCGGCATACTTGGTTTGCCAAGTTGATGCCTGGTTCATCATTTTCCTTCCGGAGCACACATACGCATTACATATCACATCTCGCATATCATGTCATATATTGCATCATGTTGCTTGTGCATTGCACCGTGATTTATTGTGGTTCCATTGTTTGTGTTCTTGCTTGGGTAGAGCCGGGAGACGAGTACGTGAACGAGGAACCTGTTGAGAACGCTTACGAGGATCAAGCTTTCGACAACTCTGAGAACTTTGCAGGCAAGATGACCATACCCTCGAAATCACTTCTATCTTTGCTTGCTAGATGCTCGCTCTTTTGCTATGCCTATGCTATGATGCCTATCACTTGCTATATCATGCCACCCATATTGCCATGTCAAACCTCTAACCATCCTTTCCTAGCAAACTGTTGTTTGGCTATGTTACCGCTTTGCTCAGCCCCTCTTATGGCGTTGCTAGTTGCAGGAGAAGATGAAGTTTGTTCCTTGTTGGAACATGTTTACTTGTTGGGATATCACAATATCTATTGTTTAATTAATGCATCTATATAC
Source organism: Aegilops longissima (assembly GCA_021605205.1). Classification (NCBI taxonomy): domain Eukaryota; kingdom Viridiplantae; phylum Streptophyta; class Magnoliopsida; order Poales; family Poaceae; genus Aegilops; species Aegilops longissima. The sequence continues at coordinate 632,266,556 of CM038682.1, forward strand.
TTGGTAAAGGGTGGAAGGCTCGGCCTTATGCCTGGTGTTTTGTTCCACTCTTGCCACCCTAGTTTCCGCCATACCGGTGTTATGTTCCTTGATTTCGCTCCTTACACGGTTGGGTGATTTATAGGACCCCTTGACAGTTCGCTTTGAATAAGACTCCTCCAAAGAAGGCCCAACTTTGGTTTTACCATTTGCCACCTAAGCCTTTTTCCCCGGTTTTCGCGAGCCCGAGGGTCATCTTTATTTTAACCCCGGACCAGTGCTCCTTGAATGCTGGCCCTAACTAGAGCCCTATGCAGCCCCTCAAGGAAACTTGAGGTCTGGTTTTAGTTGTAACGGACTGCTCATCCGGATGTGCCACGAGAACGAGATATGTGCAGCTCCTATCGGGATTTGTCGGACAATCGGGCAGCTTTGCTGGTCTTGTTTTATTGCTGTCGAAATGTCTTGTAGTCCGGGATTCCGAGACTGATCGGGTCTTCCAGAGAAGGAATATCCTTCGTTGACCATGAGAGCTTATAATGGGCTGTTGGGACACCCCGCAGGTATTATCTTTCAAAGTCGTGCCCGCGGTTATGAGGCAGATGGGAATTTGTTAATGTCCGATTGTAGAAAACCGAAGTTGACCTCAATTAAAATACACATCAATCGCGTGTGTAACCGTGATGGTCTCTTCTCGGCGGAGTCCGGGAAGTGAACACGGTGTTGGAGTAATGTTTGACGAAGTAGTTCAGATCACTTCTTGATCGCTACTAGCTTCACGACCGTGCTTGGCTCCTCTTCTCGCTCTCTTTTGCGTAATGTAGCCACCATATATGCTAGTCGCTGCTGCAGCTCCACCTCAAAACTCTGTCCTTCCTATAAGCTTAAATAGTCTTGATCTCGGGTGTGAGATTGCTGAGTCCCGTGACTCATAGATTCTACCAAAACAGTTGCAGGTGCCGACGATGCGGCAGGTGACGAACCGAGCTCAAGTGGGAGTTCGACGAGGAACGTGGTCGTTACTATGTGTCTTTTCCTCGATGGTCGATGAGTGGAGCCAGTTGGGACGATCGGGATCTGTAGCATTTGGGGTAGTCTTCTTTTCATTTTGGTTCCGTAGTCGGACCTTGAGTGTAATCTGAATGATGGATGTTTATTTATGTATTGTGTGAAGTGGCATCGTAAGCCAACTATGTATCTCTTTCCTTATGTATTACATGGGTTGTGTGAATATTACCTCACTTGCGACATTGCTTTCAATGCGGTTATGCCTCTAAGTCGTGCTCGACACGTGGGAGATATAGCCGCATCGAGGGCGCTATAAGTTGGTAATCGAGCCATCCCGACTTAGGAGCCCCCGCTTGATTGTTTGTTTGGCGTTGTTGAGTCTAGAACAAAAATGTTTTGAGTCTTAGGATTATATATATCGGAGAGTAGGATTCTTTTTACTCCCAGTCCCTTCGTCGCCTCTGGTGAGGTCTCCCGACGAGAAGTTTTGACTCTCCTCTCCTCAAATTTCACTAAAAAAATTTTAGGATCACGCTGGTATCTTGGAATCGTTCCGATGGTTTTGTGACGAGAACATTGTTCTTGGTGCCCTCGACATTTAGGGGTTGTGGCAGTGTTCCGGGGAGTTGAGCTCCGAGGTGTTGTCTTCACAATTTTATCGCTGCAGTCTCGAATAACCGAGATTTGCCGACATCAAAAATCTCTTTTGTACAGTTGTTGGTGAGATAACCCGATAACCCAAAGATCTTTGAGGCGAGCTCGGGAGTATTGCCATGACTCGATAACGGATGCTTTTCAAGGTCGAGGTACACGATTTCAAGGTTTCTTGGTTATGTGTTGACGGATGGATACAGCTGGATCTAGGTATTGTTAGTTTGGGTGATATATTTTGTGTCCCCTGTATCCCCAACACCAGATTGCATAACCGAAAGTTTGGGAGTTTATAGGTGGGATTCAAGTAGCTCTTAGTATTTCTTCCGCAGATATTTGGTTTGTGATTGGGTAATCCTTACCACTTATTTGTTCCATCGTACTTTGTTATTTTTTCATCAACCCTTTATCAAGTGGCTTCTCACCTTAATGGACGGTGATGTTAGCTTTTGGAATTCATTCGCTCATCCTTGTTCAATGTTTATTGTGAAGATTACATGTTGCAATTTCTATCCGTTGATTCAACTTGTCTATCCGCTCTATCAAGTGCTAACGGATGTCACCTCTTCAGATGGCTCCGCCAACGGTCTGAATCCGGATCACAATGATGGAAGTCATCCAGAACCTCCACCTCCACCTCCGCCTCCGAGGCATGGCAAGCTATCATGGCAGCCACCAATGCCAATGCTCGATGATTTTGCAACTCTTGCAAGAACGCACCCAAGGGCAAGGCAATCAAGGAAATCAAGGTCAAGGCAACAACCAGCCGCACTTTGCTACCCTCAATCAGTTCCTCGCTAATCAGCCAAGTCTTTCAACTTCGTGTCGAGGCCACAGACGCCGACGATTGGCTTGTGGACATCTGCAAACATTTTGAATGTAGCAATGTCGACCCGAGGACTTTGTCAAGTTTGCTTCGCTTCAACTTAAGGACCAAGCTGCCGAGTGGTTCCAAGAATACAAAGATTCCAAAGGAGGTCGTGTCATTACGGGATGAGTTCCGCCGAGACTTTGAGCTCACCACATTCAAAAGTGTTGTTGAGAGCAAGCGTGAGGAGTTCCGCAATCTCAAGCAAGGCAACATGTCCGTGTATCAATACAATATCCAGTTCCAGAAACTCGCCGCTTCGCTAAGCAAGATGTCCACGATGAAAAGAGTATGATCTATCAATTCAGAGGTGGTCTCAGAGAAGATCTGCAATTAGCTCTCGTGCTTTTGAGCCGAAAAGTATGATGAATTCTACAACATGGCATCAAGCAAGAAGCTGCCCAGCTCAAATGTGAGGCTTCTAAGAAAAGAATCAGGATGCAGTTCAGTCTTCTTCTTCCTCTCAAGTGGCAGCTAAGCAGCAGAAGTTCTACCTTCCACCTCCTCCGTTCCGTCAGCCTTATCAGCAGAAGAACTCAGGTGGTCGTGGATCTTCCCACCCACCCAACCCAAAGCTATCGTAACAAGTCTAATTCTCAAGCTCCAAGGTCAAATGCTCCTTATCACCGTCCGCTCTCAGAGGTGACTTGCCACAAGTGTCAGCAGAAAGGTCACTATGCGAACAAGTGCTTCAACCAAAGGCGCCTTCCGCCTCCTCCTCCTGTGAGATCTTCCAGCAATGCAGTGGTCAAGCATAATCCAAAGCATGCCAAGGTGAACATGATGAATGCAGCTCAAGCAGAGGAATCTACTGATGTGATAATGGGTAATCTCTCAGTTAATGATATTCCTGCAAAAGTCTTATTTGATGGTGGTGCATCGCATTGTTTCATGTCAAGACCGTTTTTCGCCAAGCATGATTTCACTTTGGAATTTTTGGATGGACCTCTAGCAATTGTTTCCCCGGGCAAGCACATGAGTTCTAGTTTGTTGGTTCTGAATGTCGGTATCAAGATGGGCGAATATAGATTTCTGGCTAAACCAATTGTCCTTGGTGACTCGGATATTGATCTTATTCTCGGGATGGATCGCTTTCAAAGACAAAGCTCAGCTTGATTGTGCTGCCAGGAAATTCAATTGACTCACTCTTCTAATGATGTGATCATCTATGCCGCTCGTGATGAAACCATTCGGTTGTTTTCTCTCAATGAGAAGGGAGAATTGGATGCTATCTCTCGATTCCAAATGCTTGTGAGTACCAAAATGTCTTTCCGAAGAGCTTCCAGAATGCCTCCTCACCGCCAGCTTGAGTTCAGTTATCGATCTTGAGCCCGCATCGAACCCGTTTGCAAGCGCCCATACAAGCTTGGACCTAATGAGCTAAAGGAATTGAAGAAGCAGCTCTATGAACAAGAGCGTTTGGGTTTGATCGAGACCGATTTCATCTCCTTGGGGTTGTGGTGTTCTTTTGTCCGAAGAAGGATGGCACGGACCGACTTTGCGCCGATTACCGTCCATTGAATAAGAAGACAATCAAGAACAAGTATCCACTTCCCAACATCAATGAGCTATTCGAGCAACTCAAAGGTGCTAAAGTGTTCTCCAAGCTTGACCTTCAGATGGGTTATCATCAGATTCAGATTCGTGAACAAGATATTCCCAAGACACAGATTCGAACAAGCTTTGGTTCTTATGAATATCTTGTCATGTCTTTCGCCTTGTCAATGCTCCTCCAACATTCTCTCGGATGATGAACTTCATCTTCAACCCCTACACCAATGAATTCGTCTTGGTCTATCTTGATGATATTTTGGTCTTCTCCAAGAATAAGAAGGATCATGCCAAACATTTGCGATTGGTGCTAGACAAGCTCAGAGAGCATCAATTCTATGCGAAGTTTTCCAAATGTGAATTTTGGCTTGATGAAGTTCTTTACCTTGGTCACATCATCTCTGCCAAGGGCATCACTGTTAATCCCGAGAAGGTGTTTGCAGTTGTGAATTGGGAACCTCCTCAGAATGTCAAGCAGCTCCGCAGTTTTCTTGGACTTGCAAGCTATTGCCGAAGATTCGTTGAGAATTTCTCCAAGATTGCAAAGCCTCTTTCCAACCTCCTCCGAAGCATGTGAAGTATGTCGGTCTCCCGAGTGTGACGTTGCTTTCAATACTCTCAAAGAGAAACTCGTCACAACTCCCCGCCTTGACTCCTCCCGATGAATCCAAGCCATTCAAGTTTATTGTGATGCTTCTCTTCAAGGTCTCGGTGCTGTGTTAATGCAAGAGAAGAGAGTTGTGGCCTATACCTCTCGTCCGTGAAGCCCAACGAAAAGAACTACCCCACTCATGATCTTGAGTTGGCGGCAGTTGTCCATGCATTGATAACATGGAGACATCTCTTGTTGGGAAGGAAAGTGGACATATTCACCGATCACAAGAGTCTCAAGTATATCTTCACTCAACCCAACCTCAACCTCAGGCAAACTCGATGGGTCGAAATGATTCAAGAGTACAACCCAAGTATTGAATATACTCCGGGCAAGGCCAATGTGATTGCAGATGCTTTGAGCAGGAAGGCTTATTGCAACAGTTTAATCCTCAAGCCCTTCCAACCGGATCTTTGTGAAGCTTTCCGCAAGCTGAATCTTCAAGTTGTTCCTCAAGGCTTTCTTGCCAACCTCATAGTCTCTCCTACTTTGGAAGACCAGATTCGTGAGGCTCAACTCCTGGATACCATGGTGAAAAAGGTGAAACGTGGTATCGACAAGGGCATTTCCAAGTACAAGTGCTTCCACATTGATGACAAAGATACTCTTTTCTTCGAGGACCGGATTGTGGTTCCTAAGGGTGATCTTCGTAAAGTCATTATGAACGAGGCACACAATTCGCTTCTATCCATCCATCCTGGAAGTACGGAGATGTACCTTGACCTCAAGCAGTCGTATTGGTGGACTCGAATGAAGCGAGAAATTGCTCAATTCGTGAATGAGTGTGATGTCTGCAGAAGAGTGAAAGCAGAACACCAAAGACCAGCTGGTTTCCTCCAACCTCTTGCTATTCCGGAATGGAAGTTTGATCATATTGAAATGGACTTCGTGACTGGTTTTCCAAAGTCCAAGCGTGGAAATGATGCTATCTTCGTTGTCATTGACAAGCTTACTAAAGTGGCTCATTTTCTTCCTAACAAAGAATCCATCACAGCAGCTCAGTTGGCAGAGCTATACACCTCCAGGATTGTCTCCTTGCACGGCATTCCACAAGTGATCTCTTCAGACCGTGGCAGCATCTTCACCTCCAAGTTTTGGGATTCTTTTCAGAAGGCCATGGGCACCAACATTCGTTTCAGCACAGCTTTCCATCCTCAAACAAGTGGCCAAGTCGAGCGAGTCAATCAAATCCTTGAAGACATGCTCAGGGCTTGTGTCATTTCCTTCGGTATGAAGTGGGAAGATTGTCTTCCATATGCCGAGTTCTCCTACAACAACAGCTTCCAAGCGAGTTGGGCAAGGCCCCATTCGAAATTCTCTATGGCGTAAAGTGCCGTACTCCTCTCAATTGGTCCGAGACAGGTGAACACCAACTTCTTGGCAACGACTTGATCACAGAAGCCGAAGAAATGTCCAAAGTCATTCGTGAAAATCTCAAAGCTGCGCAATCGCGCCAGAAGAGCTATTATGATAACAAGCACCGTGATGTGGCTTTTGAAATCGGAGACCATGTCTACCTCCGCGTCTCTCCAATGAAAGGCACTCGTCGCTTCGGTATCATAGGGAAGCTTGCCCCTAGATACGCGGGTCCTTTCAAGATCATTGGCAAAAGAGGCAATCTCGCCTATCAACTCGAGCCTCCCTCCAACTTCGCAAACGTGCACGATGTGTTTCACGTGTCACAGCTTTGCAAGTGCTTCAAGACTCCTGAACGCACTACCAACTTCGAAGAAATTGACCTCCAAGAAGATCTCTCTTATCATGAGCACCCAGTTGCTATTCTTGAAGAAACCGAGCGCAAGACTCGCAACAAGTCAATCAAATTCCTGAAAGTGAAGTGGTCACACCATTCCGACCGAGAAGCTACCTGGGAGCGTGAGGACCACCTCTGTTCCGAATATCCGGAGTTCTTTCAGTCCTAGATCTCGGGACGAGATCCTCTTGTAGTGATGGAGTGTTGTAACACCCCGGATGTAACTTTCCATATTTGTAACTCCAACTCTTTCCATTTTCGGCATTGTGATATGATATTCCCTCCGTGGTTGGGTTTTTGTCTATTGTTTTGCATTTTGTCCATGTCATGCATTTCATATCATGTCATCATGTGCATCGCATTCGCATACGTGTTCGTCTCATGTTTCCGAGCATTTTCCCCGTTGTCCGTTTTGCAATCCGGCACTCCTATGTCCCCGGCGTCCTCTTTTACGCTTTTTCCGTGAGCGGTACTAAACTTTCTCGGAATGGACCGAGGTTTGTCAAGTGGCCTTGGTACACCACCGTAGACCACTGTCAAGTTTGGTCATTTGGAGCTCGTTTGGTACTCCAACGGTTAACCGCACTCGCCAAGGCCTCTTTTAAGTTGCAGCCCAACACCCTTCAAAACAGCCCAAAACCCATCTAAGTCACTTCCATGCTCTCCGTCGTCGGATCACGATCGTGTGGGCGAAAACTACACCTCATTTGGAGCTTCCTAGCTCCTTCTACCTATAAAAACAACCCCTTCCCCGAAATCCGGATCCCTAAACCCTAGCCCCGCTCCTCTCGCCTTGCGGACACGTCCGTCCGCTGACACGACTCCCGCCGGCGCACGCGAATCGGGGGCCGCCACGTGGCGCCCACCACCAGCGCCCGCTGCCCCACTGCCCGTCGCGGCCCCCTCAAGCCGCCCGGCCGCACACCGCCAGCCTCGCCCTGCCCGCCTGCGTCGCCTCGCCGCCGCCCGCCCGCCCGCGCCGCGCCGCGCCGGCCATCGCGCCCGCCGCGCCTCCCCGCCGTTCCTCGCCCCGCCTGCGCCGGCCGCCCCTCGCGCCAGCGCCCGGCCGCTTCGCCCGGCCGCCCCGCCTCTCCTTCCTCCTCCCTCCTCCTCCGGCGAGGTTCCGCCGTCCTCGATCCAGCGCTACCGGATCTCAGATCCACGGGAGGTTGACTTTCCCCGAGCCCCGATTTCCTCTAAGTCATATTTCTGCAGTTACTTTGTTGCATTTTCATCATGCCATAACTTTGCACCCGTGGCTCCGTTTGGGACGTATAGCATACTGAGTTGTTCGCCTCGAAGAGTAGATCATTTCATCTCATTGCATCATTTTCATTTGAGCTCATCTTGATGCCCGAAATGCTGTTGGAAGAGGGCTATATGATGTTAGTTTCTTTCTTAATGTAACATGCACTTTTGTCATTTTGCCATGATTGATGTGTGCACCCTATGATCTTGAGTCCTACATGTGTTTTGTAATATGCCATGCCATCTTTACAGGGTGTATGCCATATATTTTTGTGATCTCTGTGGTGACTAGCACAAGCATGCAAATTAGGCTTCATGATGTTGCTGATTTCAGCCCTGCTTTTGTTGATATTTTTATGCCATGTTAACTTGATGCTACCGAGAGATCCATGCATATTTTGAGATACTTCAGTAAGGATGTTTTGAACATATGGTTATTCTATATCCATCCATGCCCTTTTTTGCAATTATGGAGTGCCATAGCTTGATTCAATCGAGCTCTACTTTTGCTATAAAATGTTTCCTGGCAGATTGTTTACATGTTATTCAATTTTGCCAAGGTTGTTGTAGTTGATCCGTGTATGCTATGATGTTGTTCGTGCCATGTATAGATTCTATGACATGTCTTATTGACGGATGTATGCTTAGATTATCTTGTAATGCTCTGTAGTGAGTGCATAGAGCTCTTAAACATGCCTACTTGTTATCTGTTTTTGTCATGCCCTGTTCTTTGAATCATTAACGAAACTTGCTATTTTGACATGGGTGCTATTGCATCTTCTGATCCTTTTTGGTTCATGGTCAGTAAGGGACTTTTGTTCTATGCTTTGAGTAGATTCATTCCATGCCTTGTTTTGCTATTATAAGTTCCTATAGCATGTTGTTGGCTTGCTCTGAACATTGCTTCCTGATGCTGATTCTGCCATGTTCAGTATTTTCTCTAAGTCTATGAAGCTGATATGTTTTGCACTTTTTCCATGCTTGTTTGGACCTGTTATGTTGCGAATTAGCCATAGATCAGTGTTCATCTTTTGTCAAGCATCTTGAGTAGATCACTGCCATATGCCTTGTTGGTACGTTTGGGTGCAGTAGCTTAATTTCTTGTTGCTTGCTATGTGGTATCATGCTGTTAATGGCAGATTTGTGTCATTCTTGTTTTGCTTGTCATTTGCAAACCGTGCATCCGATTCCGGTGATCTTTATATCGATTTCAACCGAAATCATCTCACCTTTCCAGCGGCATACTTGGTTTGCCAAGTTGATGCCTGGTTCATCATTTTCCTTCCGGAGCACACATACGCATTGCATATCACATCTCGCATATCATGTCATATATTGCATCATGTTGCTTGTGCATTGCACCGTGATTTATTGTGGTTCCATTGTTTGTGTTCTTGCTTGGGTAGAGCCGGGAGACGAGTACGTGAACGAGGAACCTGTTGAGAACGCTTACGAGGATCAAGCTTTCGACAACTCTAAGAACTTTGCAGGCAAGATGACCATACCCTCGAAATCACTTCTATCTTTGCTTGCTAGATGCTCGCTCTTTTGCTATGCCTATGCTACGATGCCTATCACTTGCTATATCATGCCACCCATATTGCCATGTCAAACCTCTAACCATCCTTTCCTAGCAAACCGTTGTTTGGCTATGTTACCGCTTTGCTCAGCCCTCTTATAGCGCTGCTAGTTGCGTAAGAAGATGAAGTTTGTTCCTTGTTGAACATGGAGATGTTGTTCCTTGTTGGAACATGTTTACTTGTTGGGATATCACAATATCTATTGTTTAATTAATGCATCTATATACTTGGTAAAGGGTGGAAGGCTCGGCCTTATGCCCGGTGTTTTGTTCCACTCTTGCCACCCTAGTTTCCGCCATACCGTGTTATGTTCCTTGATTTCGCGTTCCTTACACGGTTGGATAATTTATGGACCCCTTGACAGTTCGCTTTGAATAAGACTCCTCCAAAGAAGGCCCAACTTTGGTTTTACCATTTGCCACCTAAGCCTTTTCCCCGGGTTTCGCGAGCCCGAGGGTCATCTTTATTTTAACCCCCGGACCAGTGCTCCTTCGAGTGCTGGCCCAACTAGAACCTGCGGCAGCCCCTCAAGGAAACTTGTGGTCTGGTTTTAGTTGTACGGACTGCTCATCCGGATGTGCCTCGAGAACGAGATATGTGCAGCTCCTATCGGGATTTGTCGGCACAATCGGGCGGCTTTTGCTGGTCTTGTTTTATTGCTGTCGAAATGTCTTGTAGTCCGGGATTCCGAGATCGATCGGGTCTTCCCGTAGAAGGAATATCCTTCGCTGACCGTGAGAGCTTATAATGGGCTGTTGGGACACCCGCAAGGTATTATCTTTCAAAGCCGTGCTGCGGTTATGAGGCAGATGGGAATTTGTTAATGTCCGTTGTAGAAAACCCGTTGACCTTAATTAAAATACACATCAATCTGCGTGTGTAACCGTGATGGTCTCTTCTCGGAGTCCGGAAGTGAACACGGTGTTGGAGTAATGTTTGACGAAGTAGTTCAGATCACTTCTTGATCGCTACTAGCTTCACGACCGTGTTTGGCTCCTCTTCTCGCCTCTTTTGCGTAATGTAGCCACCATATATGCTAGTCGCTGCTGCAGCTCCACCTCAAAACTCTGTCCTTCCTATAAGCTTAAATAGTCTTGATCTCGCTGGTGTGAGATTGCTGAGTCCCGTGACTCACAGATTCTACCAAAACAGTTGCAGTGTGCCGACGATGCCAGTGCAGGTGATGCAACCGAGCTCAAGTGGGAGTTCGACGAGGAACGTGGTCGTTACTATGTGTCTTTTCCTGATGGTCAGTGGTGGAGCCCAGTTGGGACGATCGGGGATATGTGTAGCATTTGGGGTAGTCTTCTTTCATTTTGGTTCCGTAGTCGGACCTTGAGTGTAATCTGAATGATGGATGTTTATTTATGTATTGTGTGAAGTGGCGACTGTAAGCCAACTATGTATCTCTTTCCCTTATGTATTACATGGGTTGTGTGAAGATTACCTCACTGGCGACATTGCTTTCAATGCGGTTATGCCTCTAAGTCGTGCTTCGACACGTGGGAGATATAGCCGCATCGAGGGCGTTACACTTTGCTGCCGCGGCTATGACCAAATCCAGACCCAGGGGATAATCCTTGGGTCCCGAAAAGGGCGAGCACGGTAGCTCAGAGATAGAACGGGGTTTCACGTATTCCAGTCCATAACGAAATGCATGATAGAGGATAAAGGACTTTTCTAGATCTGCAGCCCCCGGTGATCTTGGCTTGCTGTGGAGGGATCCTTGTTCTTGCAGCCCCCGGCAACTTTGGCTTGCCGGGGCCCGGGCGCTGGTCTATTCCCTTCCTTCCAAACCAGCTCGGCAAGAATACTTACGTGCCCTGCGAACCAAAGAAGACAGAGAGGAACAGAGAGACGCGCACTCGACCTCTAAGCTAGGGGTTAGCCGCAGCTAAGCACTATCGACCCTAACCAAGGAAGAGACTCAACCTAGCATGCATGCTATAACTTAGGCGCCGGTAACCGCTTATTTATGCTCGTGGTCTGCTACCGCTCACACAGGGTTACATGCCTTGCCCGGCAAGGCTTGTAAAAGGGTGGCTTGTCGGGGCTCGCAGCCGCTACTTTATGGGTAAAACTTCATGAAGATGCTCGATATTCCAGGAGTTGCTCACTGGAATGGCGTCTTCGGTCTCCAGCCGGACTGCGCCGGGCCTGGTGACTCGTGTTACCCGATAAGGGCCTTCCCACTTCGGCGTCAACTTGTTGGAATTCTTGGCCGACTGAATGCGCCGAACAACAAGGTCGCCTTCCTCAAGGCTCCGGGCATGAACCTTGCGGCTATGGTAGCGGCGCAAGGCTTGCTGGTAGCATGCTGCTCTCACAGCCGCCCGGAGATGATCTTCCTCAAGGAGTGTCGCGTCATCTTGGTGCAACTGCTCTTGCTCAAGCTCATCATAAGCGAGCACTCGAGGTGACCCATATGTGAGTTCCGTGGGGAGAACTGCTTCTGCCCCGTAAACTAGGGCAAAGGGTGTCTGGCCGGTGGCTCGATTTGGCGTCATTCTGATCGACCAAAGAACCGCCGGCAACTCATCAATCCAACGCCTTCCGCTCTTGTGCAGCCTGTCAAAAGTCTGCATCCTTAAGCTTTGTAGGAACTCGGCATTTGCTCTGTCCGCTTGGCCGTTGCTCTGTGGGTGTGCCACGGAAGCAAAATAGACCCTGCTGCCGAGATCTTCAACATATTGCATGAAGGCATGGCTTGTGAACTGTGTGTCGTTGTCGGTAATGATCCTGTTAGGCACCCCGAAACGGCACACTAGTCCCTTGAAGAACTTGATGGCTGACTGCGCTGTCACCTTCCTTACTGCTTCCACCTCTGACCACTTTGTGAACTTGTCGATTGCGACGTACAAGTACTCAAAGCCCCCGACAGCACAAGGGAAAGGGCCCAGCATGTCGAGCCCCCAGACAGAGAAGGGCCTGGAGAGAGGGATAGTTTGAAGGGCTTGAGCCGTTGATGGAGCTTTGAATGGAACTGCATGCTTCACACTTGGTTACCAGCGCCACACATCTCGGAGGCGGTGGGCGGAAGAAACCTTGCCGGAAAGCCTTGCGGCAAGGGCTCTCGACCCTATGTGGGAGCCACATATGCCTCCATGTATCTCTCGCCAACAGCTTTAGTCCTTCTTACCGGGATGCACATCAATTTCATTCTATTCGTCTTCTTCTGCATAACACGTTATCAACGAATTGGTACAGAGCAGACGGCGGGCTACTTTTTCGCTTCTTCCTGCTCCTCGTGAAGCTCTCCTTTGAAGGAATTGATGGTGTGCTGCGCCCATGCTGAGCCTCGTGGCTCACGGCAAGGACCAAAGGCATCTCTTACGCCATGGGAGCGCCGCCCACGGCCATGACCTGAGGTCCTGCCAGAGTCGGTCGCCCCGTGGCAGGGTCGGCATCCACGGCAACATCTTCGCCGGTGGCTCCGGGGAGCTCGGTGGGGAAGTACTTGCCGGGGTCTAGCTTCCTTCGCTTGCCCTGCCCGGTTGACGGCTCAACGGATGGTTGGGTTAACTAAAGCACAAAAGTACCTGGTTCCACATGTAGCTTGAGGGCAGCGCGCTTTGACAGGTAGTTGGCGATGTCATTCTCTGCTCGAGGGACATGCTCCGCTTGTATACCATCAAAGCGCTCCTCCAGTTTCCTCACCTCGTCCACGTAAGCTTCCATCAACGGGCTTTGACAGTCTTTGTTGATCTGCCTGACGACGAGCTATGAGTCGCCCCTGACGCTGAGCTTTTTAACCCCGAGGTTCGCCGTGATCCTGAGACCGGAAAGCAAGCCCTCGTACTCGGCGGTGTTGTTGGTTGACATCTCCCGGGGGAAATGCATCTGGACGACGTACTTGAGGTGCTCTCCGCTGGGTGCGACAAGCAGCACACCAGTGCCGGCGCCTTGCAGCGAGAAGGCACCATCAAAGTACATGATCCAGCCATACTCGCTTCCTTGTCGGGGAGAGTGGTCTCGTACCTCTTCTTCAGCGCCGAGGTCCATTCTGCAACAAACTCCACCAAGACTCGCTCGAATCGCCCGTACTTTTGAACTTTAAACCAAGCTTGATAGCTCAGGCCCATTCCACGATCCTCCCCTTGCATCTCGGGTTATGCAAGATCCGCTGCAATGGGAGGCGGGTGACCACCGTGACCTCATGCGCTGAAGTAATGGTGCAGCTTCCTCGAAGCCATAAGGAGGCTGAAGAGCAGCTTTGCACACCGAGTACTCGACCTAGCCCTCGCAAAGGGAGCCGATGAAGTAAACTTGGTGCTGCACCATTTTCTTCTTCTGCGCTTCTTCACCTGGTTGCGTGGGTCCCACAGACGGTGTGCGATCTTGCCGGGGCCGAACCCTGCCGGGGGTTCAGCCTTGCCGGGGCTGAGCCCTGCCGGGGAGGGTTCTGCCCGCCAACCGCCGACTCTGCCATTGTTGTTGTCTTCTCATCGACCTCTCTCTGCGCCACTGGTGCAGCGCTAACCACCTAATTCGTTGCCGCGAGATAAAGCAGCAACGGTTCTTGTGGTTTGGGCGCAACCAGCACTGGGTAGAGGAGAGGTACTTCTTCAAATCTTGTAGCGCTGCCTCGGCCTCTAGGGTCCACTCCATTGGCCCTGCTTTCTTTAAGATCTTGAAAAAAGGAAGGGCACGCTCCACGGACTTGGAGATGAACCGGCTCATGGCAGCAACGCAACCAGTGAGCCGATGCACGCCCTGATCCGCTTTGGGTGCCCTAATCTGCTCAATAGCCTTGATCTTATCTGGGTTTGCTTCAATCCTGCCATTGGGACAAAGAACCCGAGAAGCTTGTCGGACGGGACGCCAAGACACACTTCTCGTGGTTCAATTTGAGGTTGATCTTGCGCAGGTTCCCAAATGTTTCTCCAGATCTTGCACGAAGCGCCGCTTTGTCCTTGGTTTTGACCACTATGTCATCCATATAAGCTTCCATATTTCTATGTAGTGGGGCTCAAAACCAATTTGACTGCTCTTGCAAAGGTCGAGCCAGCACTCTTCAACCCGAAGGCATCCGAAAAAGCAATACGTACCACATGGGGTGATGAATGATGTCTTTTCCTCGCCTTCCTTTGTCATGAAGATCTGGTGGTATCCTCGAGTAGGCGCCCAGAACGATAAGAGATCACACCCAGCCGTGGAGTCAACAATCTAGTGAATGCGCCGACAACGGAAAGGATCCTTTGGCAGGTTTTATTAATGTCTCGTGTAATCAATACACAGCCTCCATTTCCCATTTGCCTTGGGCACCACTACGGATTGGCCAACCACGTTGGATGGAGTACCTCTCTCACCAAACCCGCCTCTAGCTTCCTGATTTCTCCGTGATGAACTCCTGCCTCTCGAGCTTGCTTCGACCTTCTCGCTTGATGGGCCGCGATGGGGATGCACAGCAAGGTGGTGCTCAATCACCTCCACAGGACGCTGGGATGTCGGAGGCTTGCCATGCAAACACATCGAGATTCGCCCGCAGGAAGGCGACGAGCTCGCTTCCTATTTGCCGCCGAGGGTGGAGCTTATGGTAAAACTCCCCCCGCATGGCCCCTCCTTGACGGGCACCTTCTTGGTCTCGTGGCGTGGCTCGACTTCTTGCTCTTGCCGGGCGGAGCTCTCTGCACGTCCTCAACGGGAGCGCAACACCTCAAGAGGTGCGCTTGCCGAGAGGGTGCTAGGAGTCTCGCCGGTCTTATCCCTCGGGCTCATAGGAGCAGTACCTTAGCGGCACTCTGCTGCAATCGCTTCCAGTAGAGTTGGTCAGCACATATCAACGATCTTTCTTGTCGGAGGGGACGGTGATGATGTTCATTGGCTCGGCATCTTCAAAGATGTTGTAGGCGAGTGTGAAGCCGCCATGAACTTGGCCATGCCGGGCGACCGAGGATACCGTTGTAAGGCAAAGGGATCTCGCTACATAAAAACAATCCTCTCCATCCGTGGTTCAGCTCGCCACTTAATGTCACGGCAGCATGATCTTTCCTTTGGCTGACTCCTCCCGGTTAACCCTTGAACGCACTCCGCCTCCTTGAGGTCTCCATCGGGATTTGTAGCCTTCTAACCACAACAGGCGAGATCAAGTTCAGGTCGGCCTCGCGTCAACCAACATCTTTGTCACCTTGAGGTTGCGGATTGTTGGTGAAACCAACAATGGCAAGCACCGACCGCAGATGGTGCGGTCGGTGGTCCTCGTGTCGAAGATGATGGGCGGATGGACCATTTTAGCGGCTTCGTAAGGCCAAAGGATGGCTCCACCATCGTGATCTCACGCGCCACCGCTTGAGTTGGCGGTGGGATGTGTAGCGAGGCGCCGCCATCGACGCACATGGCCTCGTGGCTTCAAACTCGTGGTCGCCGGACTCGTCGTCCTCGCCATGATCATCGCCTTCCTGCTTGTCGCGGCCCGGCGGCTCTCTTGTCGACACTCCTTGCCGCAGCGGCCTCCTTGGCCGCCATGTTTCTGCCGATCCTCGCACCATCTGAGCCTTTCTCCTTGTCCCGCCGCCATACGGCTTTACGCTTTCGGCGAAAGCAGCTCTACCTGCCGCAGTTTTGGAGCTCGTGGCCTTGGTGCGGTGGATCTTGTAGTACTGCTTGTCGGAGCCTCTGGCTTGTCGGCAGCCGCTAAGGCCCTGCAAGCGCCACACCGGCAATCTCCTTGCTGTGGTCGCCGCTTTGGTCTTCTTGGTGGTACCGTGTCGCCGGATCCTCAACGGCAAGTACGGCCTTGTTCTTTGCGCTTCCTATTACGGCGCCGGCCCTTCTTTGCTGGGTGGCGGTATCACCAGTGGAGTCGGTTTCCGCACCGCATCTTCGCCGGGTACTTCCTTCCTCCCGCACGAAGCGCACCGATCGCCGTAACATAGAGCTCGCCACATCCTTAACCTTGTTCATCGCCATTCTTCACACATCTTGCGATTGCGCATGTTCTGATGGAACACACTGATCACGGGGCGGGATGAACATCGGGGATGTTGTACCGCACCCGGCTGAATCTTTGGATGTACTTGCGCAGGTTTTCTCCTTCCTTCTGGGGGATGATGTGCAAATCACTCGCCTGGCCATGCACTTGGTGACCTCCAGTAAAGGCGCCAACAAACTCATGGCACAGATCCACCCAAGAAGAGATGGAGTCCACCGGCAAGTGCATCAACCATGACATAACATTAGGCTTGAATGCCAACGGGAAGTAGTTGGCAAGCACCTTATCGTTGCGGGCCCAAGCAGCATGCATCGCAATGGTGTAGATGCTGAGGAACTCTGACGGGTGAGTCTTGCCGTTGTACTTCTCGCCAACGTCGGGTTTGAACATACGGTGGGAGGGCCACTGGAACTGCCACAGCTCACGTGTGAAGGCCGGACAACCCACCTCGTAAGGTAGGCCACCGTAGCCTCCCGGCGCTGGGTGGTCCGTGAGCGTGCTCGCCGCCCGTCCGTCTGGTGGTGGCGCGGCCACGCCGGGCGCCGATCGTAGTTTGAGCATCCTCATGAGCCTGCTCCCAAAGGACTTGGCGCTTATCGCGGTTGGTCCGCGGGTCGGACGATGCGATGGAGATATCATCACGAGCTTCGCCATGACGGGCCGACGCCGGGGTGGTCGGGATGGAGGTGGGGAGTACACCGTGGCCGCGTCGCCTCCAGCGCGGCCTCCGCTTGCACGCGGCAGCCCGGTGGAGCAACGGCCAACGGGTTCCGCCGGCCGCAGCCCGTCGTTGTTGGCGATTCCGACGAGGCTCCGGACGGTGGCCCTCCATTCGTCGAGCTTCTCCGCAGCGGGAGGAAAATCGAGGAGCAACTGCGCGCGCCAGAGCTTCCGCCGGCGTGGGTGGCGGCGAAAGCTGGGTAGACCGCGACGCGCCTCGACTCCTAACCATGTTAGAAGGAGCTGCGTCACGGCTCCGCGGCCGTTCGACAACTCCATCAGTACCTCGGCGCGCATGCTGGCCCTCTTCTTCATGTAATGGACGCACGGGACTCTTCCCAGGGCGGCGCGCAGGGTCACCGGCAAGGTGACGCCGCTCGTCGCGCACAACCTGAGAGGAGCGCACCGTGGGCGCCGGTATTGGTGTCTTGGAGACCGCCGTGCCGCCGCCTGGTGGGACGGCAGCATCCCTGGAGGGCCCTGCGCAGCCTACGAGGGGCCCGACTTCGTCTCTGGAGCCTGCGACTAGTGGCTCGTCGCCCGGCGCGCGAACGACGCAGCTCGCCGAGCCCGAACCATCAGGGCGATGTGGATGTTCGCGGGCCGCGCCACGGGTCCTCTCCGCGGCCGGTCCACTGCCGGTTCGCGCCGGTACCAACCCGGTTCCGGACGAACCGATTGCCGTGGTCGCCTTCTTCTTAGGAGCCAGGGCAATGAAGAACAACTAGGCTAACTGTTGGACCAGATTCTCAGAATAGCGCTCCCCTACCTGGCGCGCCAAAGATGTCGGTGGGAAACGACACCTATTAGATCACTGGAATCCCTTCTACAGTTGCGGGGCGCGGGGATCATGAGAAGAGCGGGACCAATAGGTGACACAAGGGGGATTTACCCAGGTTCGGGCCGCAAGGATGCATAAAACCCTAGTCCTGCTTTGGTGGATGTATTTAGTGTTCTTGAGCTCTCGAACTAGCTCTAGGTGCTGCCAGGTTCCAAAGAGCCGAATCCTTTCTCTGCGCGCCATGGGCCTCCTTTTATAGGCGAAAGGGGCTGCCACAGTGGCACACAGGAGGTAGAAAGTGCTACAGTGTCGCGAGTCTATAGCTAGTATTACAGGACAAGACACATTAAATGCGAGGCTTAGGTGTCCCTTCGCTTTATTGGGGACGGGGGCGAGGCCCGTCCCGTCCGTCGCCGCTCCTCCTTGCTTCGACATGCGCCCTGGCCAGCGATGCATGCGGTGCCATGTAGGCAGGCAGGCAGCTGAGGTGGCATGGTGGTGGAGACTCCACGAAGGATTGCATGCCGACATGCAGGTGCCTGCCCACCTGGTTGGGTCGGCGAAGACTTATCTGGTGCGGGCTTGGCAGTGGCCCAGCTGGTGCGCTTTGGCGAGGGCCTTGTCGGGTGGCCCGGCAACGGTCTTGCCGTGGAACGCTGGCCTCCCCGGCAAGGGTCTTGTCGGGTGGCCCGGCAAGGGTCTTGCCGTGGCGCGCTGGCCTCCCCGACAAGGGTCTTGCCGGGGGTCTTGTGGGTTTCTTCGGTGAGGATGGTTGCCCTCTTATCCTCATTTGATCTTGAGCATTCTATGTCTTCACAAAGATCTGCATGCCACCACGGAGGTGCCTCCCGAGCCCTGTCCCAACGCATTTGTCTGAGCATTGGTGGGCTCAAGGGTGGCTCGCTCGGCTGGCGTGGGTGAGCTACCCCGGAAAGGGTCTTGCCGGGGCTGCTGAGGTTGCCCCAGCAAGGGTCCCTGCCGGGGGAACCGGCTACGCCTATCTGATCTTTGTGGCCTTGGTCCTTGTTGTTGCTTCGTTTGTCCTCGTGGCTTTGGCTTCTCTTCAGCTCCCCTTTCCTGCTATGTCTATGCGTGGTCGTGGCGGGAGGCTCTGACTGCCCGTGCACAAGTAAAGGGGTCAAAAGCAGAGCCCCTACTTTTGTACACCGACAATGTAGAGGGATAAATTCATGCAATATGATAAAAAAACCCCATCTTGTTATCCTCGATGGCAACAATACAATACGTTCCTTGCTGCCCCTACTGTCACTGGGAAAGGACACCACAAGATTGAACGCAAAGCTAAGGACTTCTCCCATTGCAGGAACTACCAATCTAGTTGGCCAAACCAAACGGATAATTCGAAGAGACTTGCAAAGATAACCAATCATACATAAAAGAATTCATAGAAGATTCAAATATTGCTCATAGATAATCTTGATCATAAACCCACAATTCATCGATCTCAACAAACACATCGCAAAAAGAAGATTACATCGAATAGATCTCCACGAGAGAGGGGGAGAACATTGTATTGAGATCCAAAAAGAGAGAAGAAGCCATCTAGCTACTAACTATGGACCCGAAGGTCTGAAGTAAACTACTCACACTTCATCGGAGAGGCTATGATGATGTAGAAGCCCTCCGTGGTGGATTCTCCTTCCGGCGGATCTCCGGAACAGGCCCCAAGATGGGATCTCATGGATATAGAAAGTTGCAGTGGTGGAATTAGGCTTTTGGCTCCGTATCTGATCGTTCGGGGGTACGTAGGTATATATAGGAGGAAGAAGTATGTCGGTGGAGCAACAGGGGGCCCACGAGGGTGGAGGGCGCGCCTGGGGGGTGGGGGGAGGGCGCGCCCCCCTACCTCGTGCCTTCCCTGTTGATTGCTTGACGTAGGGTCCAAATCTCCTGGATCATGTTCGGTGATAAAATCATGTTCCCGAAGGTTTCATTCCGTTTGGACTCCGTTTGATATTCCGTTTCTTCGAAACTCTGAAGTAGGCAAAAAACCAGCAATTCTGGGTTGGGCCTCCGGTTAATAGGTTAGTCCCAAAAGTAATATAAAAGTGGAAAATAAAGCCCAATATGGTCCAAAACAGTAGATAATATAGCATGGAGCAATAAGAAATTAAAGATACGTTGGAGACGTATCAGTATGGAACGTGCCACCTTTGGGGACGAAACGGTATCCGGTGCCTCTTATTGCTTTCAAAATTTTTCTAGTGTCAACATAGAACAACATGAGTGTTGTGTTAAATTTTGGAATCTTTCGGGGTTCATTTGGACATTTTTATACATTAACTGGGTTTTCTAGGCATTTTATGTGCATAATTCAAATTTGAACTATATGCACATGCTCCGGTGTATATAAAGTGGTTTAAAAATCAAATATGTGTCCTCGGTTGCATGCTTAGGTCCCATGCAAGAAATGGGAATGAATGTCAAACACCCTGCCACCGTCACTCAGCCTCAAACATTGAGATAACTGTTTTTAAATTCTAGTAAATCCAAAACTCGTCTGAAATTCATGAAACTTGACATGTTATCATGGCGCGGCATCAACATGCCGTTGTAAAGATTTGTCCCAGTTGGGGCAGGTTTGGGTACAAGATTCTCACAACAAACGTGATGGTTTTGGTAGGGAACGTGCCACCTTTGGGGACGAAACGATATCCATTGCCTCTTATTACTTTCAAAAGAATTACTACCAACAGAAAACAACATGAGTGTTGTGTTAAATTTTGGAATTTTTCAGGGTTCGTTTGGACATTTTTATACATTAACTGGGTTTTCTTTGCATTTTATGTGCATAATTCAAATTTGAACTACATGCACATGCTCCAGTGCATATAAATTGGTTGAAAAATCAGATTTGTGTCCTTGGGTGCATGCTTAGGTCCCATGCAAGAAATGAGAATGAATTTCAAACACCAGTGCACTGTTGATTGCCGGCAAAACGTTGAGAAATCCAAAATGCGTCTGAAATTCATGAAACTTGGCCTGCTATCATGGAATGGCACCCGACATGTTGTGGTATTTTTCATGTCCATTTTGAGAGAAGGATGTCGGTGGAAAACGACACCTATGGGATCACTGGAATCACTTCTACGGTTGGCGGGCGCGGGGTTGTAAGAAGAGCAGGTTTAGGAGCTAGCACAAAGATCGTTTACCCAGGTTCGGGTCGCGAGGAGATGTAATACCCTAGTCCTGCTTTAGTGTGTATTTGAGAGTGTTCTTGAGCTCTCGAACTAGCTACGGTGGCTGCATAGTTCCAAAGAGCCGAATCCCTCTCCTGGTCGCCTCGGGCCTCCTTTTATAGGCAAAAGGGGTTGCCACAGTGGCACACAAAGAGGTGGAAAGGTGTACAGTGCGCGAGCTTATCGCCCGGCATTACGGGACAAAGTGCATTAAATGCGCTACTTAGGTGTCCACTAGCTTTGTTGGAGACGGGAACGAGGCCAGTCCCGTCCGTCGCAGCTCCGCCTCGCTTTGACACGCGCCCAGGCCAGCGATGTGTGCAGCGCCATGTAGGCAGGCAGGCTACTGAGGTGGTGCGGTGGTGGATTCTTCACGAAGATCTGCATGCCACCATGCATGTGCTTGCTGAGTTGGTGTAGAGGTTGCCCGTCGCCACGCAGGTGTCTGCCCAGCTGGTTGAGCTAGCAGCTGCTTGGGGACGGCGGTGGCATCTTGGCAAACGCGGGCCTGGCTGCGGCCACGCTGGTGTCCTCGACAAGGGTCTTGCTGGGGGGGCAAGGGTCTTGCCGTGGTGCTGCGGTCGTCCCCAGCAAGGCGCTTGCCGGGGGTCTTGTGGATTCCCTCGGCTAGGATCCCGCCGAGGGTCCCCGTCTTCTGGTGCTCATCTGATCTTGTGTATTTATGGTCTTGACAAAGATCTGCATGCCACCACAGAGGTACCTCCCGAGCCCTGAGTCCAATGTAGTTGTTGGTGGTGTTTGGAACCCTTGTGCTCAAGGGTGGCTCGCTCTGTTGGCATTGGGCAAGTTGCCTCAGCAAGGCTCTTGCTGGGGCCGCGGAGGTCGCCCCTTTGCTCTTTTACGCTTCCGGTCTTGGTGTCACCTTATTTGTCTTATGATTCGGTTTCCCTCCGGCTTCCCTTCTCTGCTTTGTTAAGTGTGGCCGCGGGCGCGGGTCTGACTGCCCGTGCACAAGTAAAGGGGTCAACAGGAGAGCCCCTACTTTTGTACACCGACAGGAGCCCCCGAGCCTGGGCCACACATAAGTGCGACGCGTTGTTGTGCTAGGCCCAGAACGGTGCACGGGCAGGTGGGCGGATTTTACCGCAGTAACTGTTCCGTCCGCTGCATTGATACGTCTCCGTCGTATCTATAATTTTTGATTGTTCCATGCCGATATTATTCAACTTTCATATACTTTTGGCAACTTTTTATACTATTTTTGGGACTAACATATTGATCCGATGCCCGATGCAGTTCGCTCATTGCATGTTTTGGTTTCGAGAATATCCATATCAAACGGAATCCAAATGGGATAAAAACGGATGGCGAATTATTTTGGAATATTTGTGATTTTTGGGAAGAAAATCAACGCGAGACGGTGCCCGAGGTGGCCATGAGGGTGGGGCCCACGGCCACTACAGGCAAGCATGCCCCCCACCCTCGTGGGCCCCTTGTAAGGCGGTTGATGCTCTACTTTGGTCGCAAGAAAGCTAATTTTTGGAAAAAGATCTGGGCAAAGGTTTCAATCCAATCGGAGTTACGGATCTCCAGATATAAAAGAAACGGTGAAAGGGCAGCAGACGTGAACGCATAAACAGAGAGAGACAGAGAGACAGATCCAATCTCGGAGGGGCTCGCCCCCCTCCCACGCCATGGAGGCCAAGGACCAGAGGGGAAACCCTTCTCCCATCTAGTGAGGAGGTCAAGGAAGAAGAAGACGAAGGGCCCCCTCTCCCCTTCTCTTTCGGTGGCGTCGAAACGCTGCCGTGGCCATCATCATCACCGCAATCTTCACCAACAACCTCACCACCATCATCACCAACTCTTCCCCCCTCTATGCAGCGGTGTAACCTCTCTCTTACCCACTGTAATCTATACTTAAACATGGTGTTCAACGCTATATATTATTTCCCAATGATTTATGGCTATCCTATGATGTTTGAGTAGATCCGTTTGTCCTATGGGCTATTTGATGATCAAGATTGGTTAGAGTTGCATGTTTTATTATTGGTGTTGTCCTATGGTGCTCTCCGTTCGCGCAAGCATGAGGGATTCCGGCTGTTGGGTTTGTAATATGTTCATGATTTGCTTATGGTGGGTGGCGTGAGTGACATAAGCACAGACCCGAGTAAGTAGGTTGTTGCGTATGGTATAAAAGGGACTTGACACTTTAATGCTATGGTTGGGTTTTACCTTAATGATCTTTAGTAGTTGCGGATGCTTGCTAGAGTTCCAATCATAAGTGCATATGATACAAGCAGAGAAAGTATGTTAGCTTATGCCTCTCCCTCAAATAAAATTGCAATAATGATTACCGGCCTAGTTATCGATTGCCTAGGGACAAATAACTTTCTCGTGACAAAAAGCTCTTTAATAAAACTAGTTTAGTTGTGTCTTCATCTAAACAGCCCCTAGTTTTTATTTACGCGCTCTTTACTTTCTTGCAAACCTATCCAACAACACCTACAAAGTACTTCTAATTTTATACCTGTTTCCGATAAAGCGAACGTCGAGTGTGCGTAGAGTTGTATCGGTGGTCGATAGAACTTGAGGGAATATTTGTTCTACCTTTAGCTCCTCGTTGGGTTCGACACTCTTACTTATCGAAAGAGGCTACAATTGATCCCCTATACTTGTGGGTTATCAAGACCTTTTTCTGGCGCCATTGCCGGGGAGCAATAGCGTGGGGTGAATATTCTCGTGTGTGCTTGTTTGCTTTATCACTAAGTAATTTTTATTTTCTATTCTTAGTTGTTCTCTATCTTTAGTTATGGATATGGAACACGAAATACCAAAAAAATAGGTGTACTAGCTACTCATGGAGATGAGGAACCTCCTAAAACCCTCGATGCTCGTTATGTGACAGATATTATGTTCTACTTTGATAATCTAGAGAAAACCCCATTCAATTTGGTAATGGGAGTAACGTTGGATCAACATGAATACTTTAGGGATTATCGCTTGACACAAAAAGGGAAAATATTATGGGATGAAATTTGTATGTTGAAGTGGTATGCTAGGAAACTATGCTTGAGATATGATTATACTTGTTGCTCGAGGATGAAGGCTCCACACCTTCGCTTTTCATGCAAATTTAATGATAATAAAACCTTAGCTTCTTATGCCAATGGTATCTATGATTACTATGATGTGGAACAAATAGAAGAATTTGTTGCTTTTATGGGTGCTTATGAAATTGAATCTATGTTTAAAGAGTTTGAAGATTTTGATGATTCAGTTTATAGACCTGAAAATTTAGCTATCCTTAAATATTGTTATGAGAATTATGAATACAATTACAATATTAATGCACTTATTTAGAAAGTCTCCGCTGTCCAAGAAGAGACTAATATTTTGCAGGAATCTACTGTGGGCTCATTGGATGAAAAAGATGATGAGGAGAGCGTAGAACAAAAGGTGGAAGAGCGGATTAGCTACCCGTGCCCACCTTCTAATGAGAGTAACTCTTCAGCTCATACATTGTTTAATTTCCCTTCGTTCTTACCGAAGGATGATTGCTATGATCCAGTTGATTCTCTTGAAATATCCCTTTTTGATGATGCTTGCTATGCTTGTGGCCAAGATGCCAATATGAATTATGCTTATGGAGATGAACTTGCTATAGTTCCTTATGTTAAACATGAAATTGTTGCTATTGCACCCGCACATGATAGTCCTATTATCTTTTTGAATTCTCCAAACTACACTATATCGGAGAAGTTTGCTTTTATTAAGGATTATATTGATGGGTTGCCTTTTACCATTGCACATGATGATTTTGATAGATATAATATGCATGTGCTTGCTGCTCCTACATGCAATTATTATGAGAGAGAACTACATCTCCGCCTCTTTATGTTTCCAACACGATAGAATTGCAAGAAATTGCTTATACTATGCATTGGCCTTTACTTTGCGTGCATGAATTGTTCTTTTATGACATGCCGATGCATAGGAAGAGAGTTAGACTTCGTCATTACATGATATATGTTGCTTTGTGCTCACTACTAAATTACAAATCATTGCTAATTAAAATTGGCTTTGATATACCTTGGGATCCGGGTGGATTCACTACTTGAGCACTATATGCCTAGCTTAATGGCTTTAAAGAAAGCGCTGCCAGGGAGACAACCCGGAAGTTTTAGAGAGTCATTTATTTCTGTTGAGTGCTTTCATATAGTTTTAAAACAACAAAAATAAAGAGGGGAACCTGTTGGGGATATATCTATTTGTGTAAACCGCCCAGGAGGGGCTGGGTTATGCAAGGACGATTCATCATATGAAGCCCAAGATCAAGCTTGAAGACGCCGGTTCAATAAAGGGCCTAAAGCCCACATGCGACTTAAGGCCCGTAGTGATAAACCGCCGTAATGGCATGACTTGTGTTATAAGGCAGGATTAACTAGTCACCGAGCCGAACACTGTTTATGAGCCGGCCGGGACTGTAAGCCGCAGGGTGTCAACCCGTGTATATAAGGTGACGACCCGTCGGCGGCTTAGGGAAAGTAACATCACCTCGAGAACCAGGCATAGCAGATTTGCTCCCTGGTGATCGAAACCCCAGCAATTCCATCCCAACTAGACGTAGGCTTTTACCTTCTTCGTAAGGGGCCGAACTAGTATAAACCTCCCATGTCCTTTGTACCACTTTAACCCCTTTAAGCTTCCTAGTTGCGATGGCTCCACGACTAAGTCCTTTCACGAGGACATCTGCCATGACAATTCCATGACAGTTGGCGCCCACCATGGGGCCAGCGCACGGTGGATTTGAGTTCTTGAATGGCAACTTTGAAGGGCTCAAGGGATACAGTGTGGGCCGGGTGACCAAGAGTAGTCGCGGCAAGCTCTACATCGACGACGCTGGCTGGGGCCCTGACACCGACTCAATTGAGTACGGGTACCGGGTCCCCTTCGGCAGAATCCATGTCTTCATCGGCCGGATCGGCGAGCCGGGCCCTGAGCCGGATATCTGCACCGACATCGTCGAAACGGCTCAACATGCGAGCCCCGCCCAGGCCCAGCCCACCGTGAAGCGTGCCTTCATGGGTTGCATCCATGGAGGAGAACTTTTTGAAAGATCCGCGGTTGGCGGTGAGACGGCCATCTATTCTGACGGTGAATTGTCCACTGGTGAGACGGATTCGTTATACCAACTGCAAGATGGCAGGCTTGGGGGCTATTCCGATGGCAGCGATATTCGGACCCTTTGAGCCGTAAGCGGTAGGAATCTTCATGGCTGGCACTCAACCTGGCCAAAACTCTACGGCTGCGGCCGGGGCAGGAGGCCCTGTGCACCCGCCGGCTCAGGTGCTGATTGATCTCATGGACAAGTTGACGGCCCTGTTGACCGCCACAGTTATTCCTGCAAGTCAAGATGAACACGATGCAGAGGTGGCACAGGTACGTGAGGAGATAGCCCGAGCCAAGGAGGCCTTAGCAGCTGAGGACACCAGATTGGCCGCAGAGCGGGCGGCTTTGGATGCACGGGCCCAATAGCTTTAGTCAGAGGCTTTCCAGCTTACGATGAGCCTGAACGCATCTAACGAGGTGATGAGGAGGAGACACCAGAAAACTCAATACCGTTTGCCTCCGGTTTATGATCCTCAAAACCTCTTCTCCACGCCTAGAGCCGGCCCTAGTAACCCGCCAGAGGCAAATCAATTCGTAACATCCGGAGCAGGGGCACCGGTTCAGCCTCGGGTGATGGCGCCTCCTCATGTGAATATGGCCCCGCCCCGCTACGTACCAACACCACCGGGTCACTTTTCTAACCCCATGGAGAACCTGATCGCGGCATCGACACGTTTGGCGGCTGTCCCGTTAGACAGCGACGATCCAACAGCAGTGGAGACTCGAAGGATCAGAGAACTCGTCCGGACGGCTCTGGCTCAGCAGGAGGCTTATTCCTATAGTCGAGACAAGATTCATTCGACTCCTCACCCAAGCCGGAGCCCAAGTTACAGCAGGCATATGGATTCGGAGGCCTTGTCAAGCAACGCCCAGCGCCGTAACCAACCCGGTGGTTATAACCCGGTGCAGGACAGGATACGTCAAGAGGACGAGCGGGCGGCTCAACTAGCGGCTCAACAGGCGGCTCATCAAACCTTCAGGGATTATCCAACTACTTCTGTTGAGGCAGGAGTGGCCACCAGAACCGGTGGTGTTCCTTGTTTGGTGCCAGCTTTGCATAATGTGCGTTGATAACCCACAAGTATAGGGGATCGCAACAGTTTCCGAGGGTAGAGTATTCAACACAAATTTGTTGATTCGACACAAGGGGAGCCAAAGAATATTCTCAAGTATTAGCAGCTGAGTTGTCAATTCAACCACACCTGGAAACTTAATATCTGCAGCAAAGTATTTAGTAGCAAAGTAATATGATAGTGGTGGTACTTGATAACAAAAGTAAAGACATCAAAAGTAATGTTTTGGTATTTTTGTAGTGATTATAACAGAGTAGCGGAAAAGTAAATAAGCGTAAACCAGTATATGGAAAACTCGTAGGCACGGATCAGTGATGGATAATTATGCGGATGTGGTTCATCATGTAATGATCATAACATAGGGTGACACAGAACTAGCTCCAGTTCATCAATGTAATGTAGGCATGTATTAGTAAATAGTCATACGTGCTTATGGAAAAGAACTTGCATGACATCTTTTGTCCTACCCTCCCGTCGCAGCAGGGTCCTATTGGAAACTAAGGGATATTAAGGTCTCCTTTTAATAGAGAACCGGAACAAAGCATTAGCACATAGTGAATACATGAACTCCTCAAACTACGGTCATCACCGGGAGTGGTCCCGATTATTGTCACTTCAGGGTTGCCGGATCATAAAACATAGTAGGTGACTATAGACTTGCAAGATAGGATCAAGAACACACATATATTCATGAAAACATAATAGGTTCAGATCTGAAATCATGGCACTCGGGCCCTAGTGACAAGCATTAAGCATAGAAAAGTCATAGCAACATCAATCTCGAGAACATAATGGATACTAGGGATCAAACCCTAACAAAACTAACTCGATTACATGATAAATCTCATCCAACCCATCACCGTCCAGCAAGCCTACGATGCAATTACTCACGCACGGCGGTGAGCATAATGAAATTGGTGATGGAGGATGGTTGATGATGACGACGGACGAATCCCCCTCTCCGGAGCCCCGAGCGGACTCGAGATCAGCCCTCCCGGAGAGATTAGGGCTTGGCGGCGGCTCCGTATCGTAAAACGCGATGAAACTTTCTCTCTGGTTTTTTTCTCCCTGAAAGCCAATATATGGAGTTGGAGTTGGCGTCGGAGGGCATCCAGGGGGCCCACGAGGAAGGCGGGCGCGCCCAGGGGGGAGGGGCGCGCCCCCACCCTCCTGAGCAGGGTGTGGGCCCCCTGGTCTTCATCTTTGGCGAGGATTTTTTATTATTTATTATAAGATATTCCGTGGAGTTTCAGGTCATTCCGAGAACTTTTGTTTTCTGCACATAAAACAACACCATGGCAATTCTGCTGAAAACAGCGTTAGTCCGGGTTAGTTCCATTCAAATCATACAAGTTAGAGTCCAAAACAAGGGCAAAAGTGTTTGGAAAAGTAGATACGACGGAGACGTATCAACTCCCCCAAACTAAAACCCTTGCTTGTCCTCAAGCAATTCAGTTGACAAACTGAAAGAGAAAAAGAAAAACTTTTACAAACTCTGTTTGCTCTTGTTGTTGTAAACATGAAAAGCCAGCATTCAAGTGTCAGAAATTATTATGAACTAACCATACTCACAATAACACGTAGGTCTCACAATTACTCATATCAATAGCATAATCAGCTAGCGAGCCATAATAATAAAACTCGGATGAAAACACTTTCTCAAAATAATCATAACATGATATAACAAAATGGTATCTCGCTAGCCCTTTCTGAGACCGCAAAACATAAATGCAGAGCACCTTTAAAGATCAAGGACTGACTAAACATTGTAATTCATGGTAAAGAGATCCGATCAAGTCATACCCAATATAAACCAATCATAATGAATCCAAACGACGAGTGTGCTCTTCAATGGTGCTTTTTAATAAGAAGGGTGATGACTCAACATAAAAGTAAATAGATAGGCCCTTCGCAGAGGGAAGCAGGATTTGTAGAGGTGCGAGCTCGATTTTGAAATAGAGATAAATTATATTTTGAGCGGCATACTTTCACTGTCAACGCAACAGCTATGAGATGGCTGTATCTTCCATACTACATGCATTATAGGCATTTCCCAACCAGAATGGTAAAGGTTTATACCCCCCCTCCTCCACAAGCATCAATCCATGGCTTGCTCGAAACAACGAGTGCCTCCAACATTCAACGGGTCCCAAGGGGAGTTTTGTTTAATTATTTTGATTTGTTTTGATCTTTTTGGATCATGGGACTAGGCATCCCGGTTACCGGCCCTTTCTCGTGAATGAGGAGCGGAGTCCACTCCTCTTGAGAATAATCCACCTAGCATGGAAGATATAGGCAGCCCTAGTTGCACATGAGCTGCTCGAGCATACAAAACAGAATTTCATTTGAAGGTTTGGAGTTTGGCACATACAAATTTACTTGGAACGGCAGGTAGATACCGCATATAGGAAGGTATAGTGGACTCATATGGAACAACTTTGGGGTTTAAGGAGTTTGGATGCAAAAGCAGTATTCCGCTTAATGCGGTGAAGGCTAGCAAAAGACTGGAAGCGACCAAGCGAGAGAGTGACAACGATCGTAAACATGCATTAAAATTAATTTACACCGAATATAAGCATGAGTAGGATATAATCCACCATGAACATAAATATCATGAAGGCTATGTTGATTTGATTCAACTACATGCGTGAACATGTGCCAAGTCGAGTCACTCAATTTTAATAGCATGTTGGCACGCAAGGTAAACCATTATAACTCATAGCTAATCAAGCATGGCACAAGCAACTATAATCTCTAATTGTCATTGCAAATATGTTTACTTCATAATAGCTGAATCAGGAACGATGAATCATCATATTTACAAAAACAAGAGAGGTCGAGTTCATACCAGCTTTTCTCATCCCAATAAGTCCATCATATATCATCATTATTGCCTTTCACATGCACGACCGAACTGTGTGTATAATAATAAGAGTGCACGTGCATTGGACTAAGCTGGAATCTGCAAGCATTCAACTCAAGAGAGAATACAAGTAATATGGGCTCTAAGTTAAATAAACGATCATGCATATGAGAGCCACTAAGCATTTTCAATATGGTCTTCTCGACCCCCAAAGAAAGGAAAAGAAATAAAAACTATTTACACGGGAAAGCTCCCAACAAGCAAAAGAAGAACAGGAAATATTTTTGGGTTTTCTTTTAAATTATTACTACTACAGCAGGAAAAATAGACTAACTAATTTTTTGTTTTTTTCTTAAGGTTTATCAAACACACAAGAAGAAAGCAGGAAAAAGAAAATAAACTAGCATGGATATTACAGTGAAAGAGTATGAGCACCGACATCTAGCAATGAGTGTGTGTGAACATAAATGTAATGTCGGTGGGAAATACGTACTCCCCCAAGATTAGGCTTTTGGCCTGAGTTTGTCTATTGCCAGGGATAGCCTGGCTGATACCCGTAGGTGTAGCTGGGGTCGTACCGTGATGCAGCAGCTACCGCCTCCTGAGCTGCAGCGTGGCGTCGAGCTGCCTCCGCTCTCCTCTCGTACTCATCTGCCTCCTCTCTGGTAATAATATATTTTCCTCTCGCCTGAAAATCAAAGAAGGCAGGAGCAGGAAGAGCAACACGGACCACATGCCGTTTGTTAAAGATTAGTTGATACTGGAAAGGTGGTCCAATCCTCTCAATCAACTGGTGAGAAGACATAGAATCAAGATCTAAATAAGAAGGGGGTAACTCAATATCACCCTCACGAATGTCTACATCAAGAAAATTAGCAAAGCGGGTTGCATAAATTCCTCCAAAGAAATCTCCGTTACGTCTATTAAGATGCAACCTACGAGCTACAATGGCTCCCATATGATAAGCTTGGTCCCCTAACACAGCGCTTACGAGAATCTTGAGATCAGGGGCACACATGTGACATGCTTCATCCTTAGCATTTATGCATCTACCAATGAAGAGAGCAAAATAATGTATAGCGGGAAAGTGAATGCTCCCTATAGTGGCCTGCGCTATATCTCTAGATTCCCCCACAGTTATTCTAGCAAGAAAGTCTCTATATTCAGATTTAGGGGATCCACGATACTACCCCAAGATGGAAGTTTGCATGCAAGAGTGAAATCTTCTAAGTCCATGGTATAAGATTTGTCATAAAGGTCAAACATGGTGAAGGAGAATTACGCGAAGATGAAAAATCAAACCTCCCCACAAATGAACTTGTGAGGTAACGATACTGGGGGCATTTATCAGCTTTAAAGTCCTCAAGACCGGCATTACGCAAATATGCTTAGAATTCTTCTTTAATTCCCACTTGATTCATAAAAGTTTCGAAGGCCATTCACGGGGCCTCACGGAGCGTCTCTTAGTGGTTCCTCGTCACCATCACGCATTGCAAGCACAGGACCTTGCTTCCTTGAAGAACAACCTTGGAACATCCTCCTAAGCATATTGTTTCCTCTGAAAATAATTCTGAAATTTTAGTAACTTCAAACAAAAGTGAACCAACTTCAATAAAACTGATAGCAACTACTCATACAAGTGCCTAGAGCATATATCAAGCATTAGAACTACTTGGAACCATATAAATTTGACATGCAAGCTCAAGAACATGGTCACCTATGCAGCACAAATTTGCAATGGATAAAGCACTAGAACAAAAACTAATTGGACCAATGGAGGAGTCACATACCAAGGAACAATCTCCCCAAGCAGTTTTGCGAGAGGTGCTTTGAGCAAGGAGATAGAAAATCACAGCAACGGGGGCTGGAACTCGTGCTTGAGTTGGTTTCTCGGGTTTGTGTGAGACAAAGGAAGAAGATGGGTGCAAGGATAAGTGAAGGAGGGCCACCGTGGGCCCACGAGGCAGGGGGCGTGCCCAGGGGGTAGGGCACGCCCTCCACCCTCGTGGCCAGGTGGCAGCTCCCCCCGCGGTAATTTTTGCACTAAAAATCCTCAAATATTCCCGAAAAATCATATTAAATTGGCATGGCATTCTGAGGACTTTTATTTTCGGGATATTTTTATATTCCACGGATAAGTCGGGAGACAGACAGAAAAATACTATTTTACTTTATTTTTACTAAAGAACAGAAGATATAAAGAGGGTACAGAAGGTTGTGCTTCTAGTTTCATCCATCTCATGCTCATCAAAAGGAATCCACTAACAAGGTTGATCAAGTCTTGTTAACAAACTCATTCCGATTAACATGAAACCGGAGAAATTTCGAATAACACTATGTTACCTCAATGGGTATATGGACATCCCAATAATAAGTATATCATATTTCTTCTTGACAGTAGGGAGAGGAAATTCAAAACCCCCAAATATAATCGATGGAATTTTTCCAACAGAGTTGATACTATAAACTTGAGGTTGTTTCCTCGGAAAGTGTACCGTATGCTCATTACCATTAACATGAAAAGTGACATTGCCTTTGTTGCAATCAATAACAGCCCCTGCAGTACTAAGGAAAGGTCTTCCAAGAATAATAGACATACTATCATCCTCGGGAATATCAAGAATAACAAAGTCCGTTAAAATAGTAACATTTGCAAACACAACAGGCACATCCTCACAAATACCGACAGGTATAGCAGTTGATTTATCAGCCATTTGCAAAGATATTTCAGTAGGTGTCAACTTATTCAAGTCAAGTCTATGATATAAAGAGAGAGGCATAACACTAACACCGGCTCCAAGATCACATAAAGCAGTTTTCGCATAATTTATTTTAATGGAGCATGGTATAGTAGGTACTCCTGGATCTCCAAGTTTCTTTGGTGTTCCACCCTTAAAAGTATAATTAGCAAGCATGGTGGAAATTTCAGCTTCCGGTATCTTTCTTTTATTTGTAACAATATCTTTCATATATTTAGCATAAGGATTTGTTTTGAGCACATCGAGTTAATCGCATACATAAAAGATAGGTCTAATCATTTCAGCAAAGCGCTCAAAATCCTCATCATCCTTTTTCTTGGATGGTTTGGGAGGAAAAGGCATGGGTTTCTGAACCCATGGTTCTCTTTCTTTACCATGTTTCCTAGCAACGAAGTCTCTTTTACCATAACGTTGATTCTTTGATTGTGGGTTATCAAGATAAACAACAGGTTCAACTTATACATCATTATCATTACTAGGTTGAGCATCATCATGAACATTATCATTAACATTTCCACTAGGTCCATGTTCATTACAGTTGTGTTTCAGCATCAGACATAGAGATATCATTTGGATTATCAGGTGGTTTAGCAATAGGTTCACTAGAAGTTTGCACAGTTCTATCATTTTTTTTCTTTTTCTTCCTCTTAGAAGAACTAGGCATATCAATATTATTTCTCTGAGAATCTTGCTCGATTCTCTTAGGGTGGCCTTCAGGATACAAAGGTTCCTGAGTCATTCTACCAGTTCTAGTAGCCACTCTAACGGCATAATCATTTTTCTTACTATTCATTTCATTAAGTATTTCTTTCTGAGCTTTAAGTACTTATTCTACTTGAGTGGTAACCATAGAAGCATGTTTGCTAACAAGTTTAAGTTCACCTCTAATATCAGCCATATAATCACTCAAGCATTTAATCATAAAGGTATTTTGTTTTAATTGTCTACCAAAATAAGCACTAAAGTCATCTTGCTTAAACATAAAGTCATCAAACTCATCCAAGCACTGACTAGCAATTTTAGTAGGAGGGACTTCAGCTTTATCATATCTATAGAGAGAATTTACCTTTACTACCTGTGTCGGGATATCGGGAGGTTCTTCAGTAAATAAGTAATTGAGACCATATACTTCTTCAACAGGCGGTGAATTAAGACCATGTATTTCTTCAATAGGTGGTAAATTCTTAACATCTTCAGCTTTAATACCTTTTTCTTTCATAGATTTCTTTGCCTCTTGCATATCTTCGGGACTGAGAAATAGAACACCTCTCTTTTTCGGAGTTGGTTTAGGAATAGGCTCAGTAATTGGCTCGGGAGTTGGCTCAGGAGGTGCCCAATTATTTTCATTTGTCAACATATTGTTCAATAAAATTTCAGCTTCATCCGGTGTTCTTTCCCTGAAAAGAGAACCAGCACAACTATCCAGGTAATCTCTGGAAGCATCAGTTAGTCCATTATAAAAGATATCAAGTATTTCAGGTTTCTTAAGAGGATGATCAGGCAAAGCATTAAGTAACTTGAGAAGCCTCCTCCAAGCTTGTGGGAGAATCTCTTCTTCAATTTGCACAAAATTATATATATCCCTCAAAGCAGCTTGTTTCTTATGAGAAGGGAAATATTTAGCAGAGAAGTGATAAACCATATCCTGGGGACTTTGCACACAACCAGGATCAAGAGAATTAAACCATATCTTAGCATCACCCTTTAATGAGAACGGAAATTTTTTGAGTAAATAAAGGTAGCGTGATCTATCATTATTAGTAAACAGGGCAGCTATATCATCTAACTTACGAAGATGTGCCACAATAGTTTCAGATTCATAGCCATAAAAAGGATCAGATTCAACCAAAGTAATTATATCTGGATCAACAGAAAAATCATAATAATCCTGATCAGGAACACAGATAGGTGAAGTAGCAAAAGCAGGGTCGGGTCTCATCCTACCTCTAAAAGATTCTTTACTCCATTTAACTAGCAACCTATCACGTTCACGACTATCCTGGCAAGCAAGAATAGCTTCAGTAGATTCAACATTAAAAAGGTAACCCTCAGGAATAGCAGGCCTATTTTCATCATCATTAACATCACCATGTTCAGTTTCAATAATTTCTCTTTCTCTAGACCTAGAAATTTGTTCATCTAGAAATTCACCAAGAGGCACAGTAGTATCAAGCATAGAAGTAGTTTTATCATAAGTATCATACATAGATGAAGTGGCATCATCAATAACATGCGACATATTGGAACGAATAGCAGAAGCAGGTTAAGGTGTCGCTAGCTTGTTTATAACAGAAGGTGAATCAAGTGCAGAGCTAGATGGCAGTTCCTTACCTCCCCTCGTAGTTGAGGGATAAATTGTTGTCTTAGCGTCTTTGAAGTTCTTCATAGTATCCAGCAGATATAAATCCCAAGTGACTCAAAGAATAGAGCTATGCTCCCCGGCAACGGCGCCAGAAAAAGGTCTTGATAACCCACAAGTATAAGGGATCGCAACATTTTTCGAGGGTAGAGTATTCAACCCAAATTTGTTGATTCGACACAAGGGGAGCCAAAGAATATTCTCAAGTATTAGCAGCTGAGTTGTCAATTCAACCACACCTGGAAACTTAATATCTGCAGCAAAGTATTTAGTAGCAAAGTAATATGATAGTGGTGGTAACAGTAACAAAAGTAAAGACATCAAAAGTAATGTTTTTGGTATTTTTGTAGTGATTGTAACAATAGCAACGGAAAAGTAAATAAGCGTAAACCAAATATATGGAAAACTCGTGAGGCCTTTGGATCGTGATGGATAATTATGCGGATGTGGTTCATCATGTATGATCATAACATAGGGTGACACAGAACTAGCTCCAGTTCATCAATGTAATGTAGGCATGTATTCCGTAAATAGTCATACATGCTTATGGAAAAGAACTTGCATGACATGTTTTTTCCTACCCTCCCATGGCAGAGGGGTCCTATTGGAAACTAAGGGATATTAAGGTCTCCTTTTAATAGAGAACCGGAACAAAGCATTAGCACACAGTGAATACATGAACTCCTCAAACTACGGTCATCACCGGGAGTGGTCCCGATTATTGTCACTTCGGGGTTGCCGGATCATAACACATAGTAGGTGACTATAGACTTGCAAGATAGGATCAAGAACACACATGTATTCATGAAAACATAATAGGTTTAGATATGAAATCATGGCACTCGGGCCCTAGTGACAAGCATTAAGCATAGCAAAGTCATAGCAACATCAATCTTAGAACATAATGGATACTAGGGATCAAACCCTAACAAAACTAACTCGATTACATGATAAATCTCATCCAACCCATCACCGTCCAGCAAGCCTACGATGCAATTACTCACGCACGGCGGTGAGCATCATGAAAAAAACCAGAGAGAAAGTTTCATCGCGTTTTACGATACGGAGCCGCCGCCAAGCCCTAATCTCTCCCGGGACGAATCCCTCTTGGCCCCGAGCGGACTCAGATCAGCCCTCTCGGAGAGATTGGGGCTTGGCGGCGGCTCCGTATCGTAAAACGCGATGAAACTTTCTCTCTGGTTTTTTTCTCCCTGAAAGCCAATATATGGAGTTGGAGTTGGCGTCGGAGGGCATCCAGGGGGCCCACGAGGTAGGGGGCGCGCCCAGGGGGGAGGGGCGCGCCCCCACCCTCGTGAGCAGGGTGTGGCCCCCCTGGTCTTCATCTTTGGCAATGATTTTTTATTATTTATTATAAGATATTCCGTGGAGTTTCAGGTCATTCCGAGAACTTCTGTTTTCTGCACATAAAACAACACCATGGCAATTCTGCTGAAAACAGCGTCATTCCGGGTTAGTTCCATTCAAATCATACAAGTTAGAGTCCAAAACAAGGGCAAAAGTGTTTCGAAAAGTAGATACGACGGAGACGTATCATGCGTCTGCCCAAAGACTTCAAGGGACCCCGAAAGGTGCCAAACTATACGACCGACTTACAGCCCGGGACGTGGATCGAAAGCTATGAGATGTCCATGGAGCTGTTGGAGGTCAGTGACACGGCAATGGCTAAGTCCTTCACCATGATGTTGGATGGAACGACCCGGACTTGGTTAAAGGGGCCACCGCCTAATTCCATCGGCTCATGGGCGGAGTTAAAAGCCCGGTTCATTCAGAACTTCAAAGATACCTGCAAGCAGTCCATGTCAATTGTGGACTTAACTAATTGTAAGCAAGAGGAGGGTGAATCTACCACTCATTGTGTGCGCTGGGTCAAGGAGATAATACATTCGTCTGACAAGATGGATGCCAGCTCTGCAGTCTTAATGTTGGAGAAAAATTGCCGATTTGAACCACTGAGACAGAAGCTGGGGCGCCTCAAGCGTGATTGTAATGATATGGGTTAGCTGATGGCGGCTCTAGTCAAATATGCTGATTCTGATAGTACCAAGGACCCCGCGTATGATGAAGAAAATACAGGGAAGGGAAAGAAGAACGGCAATGGAAAGGGTCAGCAGCATAACCCGACGAATCAAGGAAGTAATAAGCGTAAGGCCGATGGTAACCCGGAGTTTGTGGCCAACGCCAATTCACAGGGTAACTATCAGCAACACAAGGGGAGGCCGCCTCCTCGGTCCGGCAGGTCAGGCCCGTCTCTTGAGCAACTGCTCAATGAACCTTGGCCGAGACATGGCACTCGGGAAAGGCCGGCCACTCACTTATGGAAGGATTGCGCGATCATGAAGGCTTTCAAAAATTCCAACACGTTCGACGACAATCATGGGTCGGGTGGCGGCTCAGGTGGCGACGGTTTTCATGGCCCGAGTGGCGGCTCAAATTCCGGCTTTCAGGGAAGTCAAGGTGGCTATAATCAGCAACAGTTTGGTCAGGGAGGTCAGCAGCAGCAGCAGCAGTCGGGTTATCAGAGCAATCCAAAGTAGCTAAATAGTGGACAGTATCATGTGTTCACCACTAGCCTATGCAAACGGGACCAGAAGCTTCATAAAAGGGATGTGACGCTATTGAGCCGGCGGTTCCCCGTTATTTAAGGTGGTCAGAGCAGCCTATTGTGTGGAGTAGGGAAGATCACCCTCCCCGGGTTGACAATCCGGGTCAGTTAGCCTTGGTGGTAGCACCTCAGGTTGGTGGATATAAGTTCACTAAAGTACTCATGGACGGAGGTAGCAGCATCAACATCCTCTATTATGAGACCTTTCAACGTATGGGGTTGACTGACAAAAATTTAAAGACGTCCAACACCGTTTTCCATGGAGTGGTGCCTGGTAAGTCGGCATACCCGGTTGGTAAGATTGAGCTAGAGGTAGCCTTTGGAGATGAGTATGATTCTAGGGCTGAGAAATTAACTTTTGAGGTGGTCAAAATCAGGAGTCCATATCACGCTCTGTTTGGACGGCCGGCTTACGCCAAATTCATGGCGCGACCGTGTTATGTTTATTTGTAGCTCAAAATGCCGGGTCACAAGGGCACCATTACTGTGCATGGGAGTCGAAAGATAGCCCTGGAATGTGAAGAGGGGGATGCGGCTTATGCCGAGTCTGTTTGTGCAGCAGAGGAGCTGAAGTTTTATCAAGATAACGTTGACCCGGCGGATATGACATCTCTGAAGAAGCCAACCACAGAGCATGACCCGGCGATGAAGTTTAAGTCAGCTGATGAAACCAAGCTTGTTGATTTTACTCCAGGCGACTCATCTAAACAATTCAGCATCAGTGCCAATCTGGATCCTAAATAGGAAAGCACGCTCATCGAGTTCATCCATGAGAATCGGGACATCTTTGCATGGAAACCTTCTAACATGTCGGGTGTACCGAGAGAACTCGCTGAGCACACTCTTAATATTGATCCGAAGTTTAAGCCGGTCAGGCAATTTCTGCGGCGGTTCAACGAAGAGAGACAGAAAGCTATTGGTGAGGAGGTGGCCCGTCTCTTAGTGCCCGGGTTTATTGTTGAAGTTTTTCACCCAGAGTGGTTGGCTAATCCGGTGCTTGTACTTAAAAAGAATGGCACCTGGCGGATGTGTGTGGATTACACGGACTTAAATAAGGCTTGTCCGGCTGATCCTTTTGCTCTTCCCCGTATTGATCAAATCATTGATGCTACGGCGGGTTGTGCGCGTTTGAGCTTCTTGGACGCTTACTCTGGTTATCATCAGATCAAAATGGCAGTTAAGGACCAGGAGAAGACGGCCTTCATCACTCCGTTTGGAGCCTTCTGCTACGTATCAATGTCGTTTGGGCTGAAGAGTGGCCAGGCAACTTATCAACGATGTGTATAGAACTGTCTCCACAATCAGATTGGGCGTAATTTTCACGCTTATGTGGATGATATAGTGGTTAAATCCAGAGAGAAGGAAACCTTGATAGATGATCTGAAGGAAACCTTTGACAATCTCCGGGTTTACAAGATGATGCTTAACCCGGCCAAATGTGTGTTTGGCGTGCCAGCGGGCAAGCTTTTGGGTTTTCTGGTCTCTAACAGAGGCATTGAAGCTAATCCGGAGAAGATCAAGGCGATTACCTCTTTGGCTAAGCCGGCGTGCATCAATGATGTTCAGTGACTGGCGGGTTGTATTGCTGCTTTAAGCCGGTTCATAAGCCTGTTAGGTGAGAAGGCCATACCGCTGTATCAGATGATGAAGAAAACGGACACTTTTGTCTGGGGTGATGCTGCTGATGCTGCCTTTGAATATTTAAAGAGATAGTTATCTGAACCGCCGGTCCTTGCGGCTCCCATTTATAAAGAGCCGCTACTGTTATACGTGGCTGCTAACTCGTGTGCTGTCAGTGTTGCAATTGTGGTGGAGCGCACGGAGGCTGGCAAGGAGCACCCGGTTCAACGGCCGGTTTACTACATCAGTGAGGTGCTCATTGAGTCTAAGCAAAGATATCCACATTGGCAGAAGCTTGTTTACGGGGTGTTCATGGCGAGCCGGAGGCTTAAGCAATACTTCCAGGGTCACCCATTCACCGTGGTAAGCTCTGCTGCCTTGGGAGACATCATCCAGAATAGAGAGGCCACGGGACGAGTCGCCAAGTGGGCCATTGAGCTTGGGCCTCATGGTTTGAAGTATGTGCCACACACTTCTATTAAGTATCAAGCACTGGTGGACTTCATTAATGATTGGACAGAGCTGCAGAAACCTGAGGAGAAGCCGGATAACACATATTGGACTATTCACTTTGATGGATCCAGGCAGTCGGAAGGCTCGGGGGCTGGAGTCGTTTTAGCTTCCCCTTGAGGTGACAAATTTTGTTATGTGCTCCGGCTGATGTTTCCTTGTACTAACAATGCAGCTGGGTATGAGGCCTTGCTCCATGGTCTTCAGATGGCTAAGGAGATGAATTTGAGCCGGGTAAGGTGCTTGGGTGACTCAGATCTGGTGGCTCAACAGGTGCCAGGCAAGTGGGACTCTAAGGATCCCCTCATGGCGGCTTATCGCCGTGAAGTTGATGCTGTAGCTGGGCACTTCAAAGGTTATCAAGTCGAGCACATTGATCGAAGGAAGAATGAGGCAGTTGATGCTTTAAGACGGCTGGGATCTCAGCATAAGCCGGTACCGCCTAACACCTTTTTGGATATTTTGCATAATCCTTCTGTCAAGTTGCCCATAGAGGAAGACTTAGCTGTTCCAGACCCAGAGGCACAGCTGGTGGCGGCTCTTCACGTCATCCTGGATTGGACAGTGCCATATTTGGCTTACATGACTCGGGGAGAGTTGCCTGAGATGAGACCTTGGCCAGACAAATCATCCGGCGGTCTAAATCCATGACAATTGTTCATGGTGAGTTGCATCACCGCAGTGTCACTGGGGCATTTCAATGTTGTGTGTCACCTGCGGAAGGTCAGGAAATACTTCGTGAGATCCATGAGGGGGATTGCGGTCATCATGCCATCTCAAAATCGCGTGTGGCCAAGGCTTTCCGTCATGGTTTTTATTGGCTAACGGCTCATGCTGATGCGGAGGATCTGGTCAGTAAATGTGATGGTTGTCAAAAAATTTCACGACGGGCTCATGTGCCGGCTCAAGAATTAAGGATGATTCCAATTACTTGGCAGTTTGCAGTCTGGGGGCTTGATATGGTTGGGCCTTTCAAAAGGTCCAAGTATAAAAATACACACCTCCTGGTGGCGGTTGATAAGTTTACAAAGTGGGTTGAGGCAGAGCCGGTCAGTAAGTGTGATGCAGCCACGGTGGTTCAGTTCATGAAAAAGGTGATCTTTTGTTTTGGTTTTCCACACAGCATCATAACTGACAATGGCACTAACCTTTCCAAAGGTGCTATAAGAGTTCTGTAAACGAGAACATATTCGGCTTGATGTTTCGGCAGTAGCTCATCCTCAATCGAATGGTCAAGCTGAAAGAGCCAATTAGGAGATCTTGAAAGGTATAAAACCCCGGATCATGGTCCCTTTACAGCGGACGCCGGGTTGTCGGGTGGAGGAATTACCCTCTGTGATTTGGAGCATCAACACTACACCTAACAGATCTACGAGTTATACACCTTTCTTCATGGTTTACGGAGCAGAGGCGGTCCTGCCAAGTGACATCCGTCATGACTCGCCCCGTGTGGCGGCTTACATTGAGGCTGATAATGAGCAAGCTCGTCAGGATGCACTTGATTTGTTGGATGAGAAGCGAGATTTGGCGATAGCCCGCTCGGCGATTTACCAACAAGAACTGCGCCGTTATCATAGCCGCCGGGTTAGATCCAGAACCTTTCAAGAAGGTGACTTAGTGCTCCGGCTCATCCAGGATCAATCCGACATGCACAAGCTATCCCCCCCCCCCCCTTGGGAAGGACCCTTTGTGGTCAGCAAGAATTTGAACAACGGGTCATATTACCTCATCGATGTTTGAGAGTACAGAGACTCACGTAAGTCGGAAGAGGAGACCTGTCGGCCGTGGAATATCGCTCATCTTCGGCCTTACTACACTTGAGCCACCGGCTCTCAGGATGTAAATATTTTGATGATGTATATATTATGAAAAGCAATAAAGCAGGACCTCTGTCCTTTTCATCCTCAAAATTTATATGTCTTCCTTATTATATTGATGAAACAGCCAACAGGGAGCAGATCATATTTGAATCCGGCTTTCCCTTTGGAACGGCTTATGATCATATTTGAATCTAGCCATGATCACTAGGGGGCTTCCTGTTCAAACATAGGTCGTATTCGAACCAAAGAGAACATAGCTGTCGATACCCTTTTGATTGGCATATTGCCAAACCCACTAGGGGGCTTCTTGATCATATCTGAATCATAGCTTAACCCCTTTGGGTCTGACGTGGATCATATTCGAATCAGCGTCAATAAACAACTCTTAAGGTCACTTGGGGGCTTCCTGTTCAAACATAGGTCGTATTCGAACCAAAGAGAACATAGCTGTCGATACCCTCTTGATCGGCATCGCCAAAGCCACTGGGGGCTATATGATCGTATTCGAATCTTAGCTTAACCCCTTTTGAACGGTTTACTGATCGTATCCGAATCAGAAGCCTCACAATACTTTATTTCTGTCTTTGGTAAAAGTTTTTTGCAGCCACAATTATTTGACTTAAGACCTTGTTGGAATTACATCTCAAATATATATGAGAGGTTAATGTTTAACCCGGGCTGGCTTTCAAAATTGCCGGCTCTCATATATTTCAATCATCATCTGTCTGGATGTATCCATTTTTACAGGGTTAGGATTGTCGTCTTTATGACTCAGGTTGCATAAACCGGTAGTACCAACTAAAGGATTACATGTATGCTATTTCTCTTGTGTTTAGTTTATCAGGACAAACAAGTAATATATGATTCTTTTCATAACCCGGGTTTTGTATTGTCTACATTAACCCGCCTTGTGGCGAGCCGCCAAGGGTGTTATGATTTGCTTCTATGAATAGGGCAAGTCAAGCATTCATATAAACATAAAGGAGACATATGAAAAAGTAGCATATGATGGAGGTTTAAGGATATTAAGTGCTAAAGCAGCATGCACGATGGCATAAACAGAAGCGACGTCATTTCATCCTATTACATGCCTCCACAGGGCCGGATGAGATCAAATTGTTTGTACAAAACAGATTGCATTTAAAAGCTCTCAGCAGTTTAAAGTCCTGGCTTTGCTACTCGACACCCTAAGTATCACCCTTTGTCGGCTCTTCGTCTTCTGGTTCCGGCTATGAAGACCAATCCATGCCAGATAAAGCTTCAAATTCAGCTTCTTCATCTATAAGCTCTGACGGATCAATTTCAGGAGCAAAAGTGTGCTTACTGATGGGTGGGGTTAAATCCTTCACTAGATAAGCCGGAGTTCGCAACTTTTTATTCTCCTGATCAAAAGCCGGCTGGTATTTGGACAGATCTGACTCATTGGCAATAATAGTGGCCAGCGGCCGGATTTCCTTCACACAGGCTGTAAAAGCTTTATGATCAAAAGCAGTGCCATCCTCTTGAACGCTTGGATAACCAGTGGCTACCTCAGACAGGTCAAACTTTGGTACCCATGCCTTGGCCCGGCTTAAAGCCGTAACAACACCGGCTCTTGCAGCAGATCGCTTGGTTTCTTCAAATCTCACAGGCAGCACAGAAAGCTTCTTCAGGACATCTTGCAGTAAGGTGGCTGTTTGACCTGTCGGAGAGATGGAAGCTATGGTGCGTTGCGTCCCCGTGTATAACTGTTCAACAAGGGTATACACAGCCTTTAGCTTCAGCAGCATATCTCCCTTAAGGTTGCTGCTTCGGGAACCTGATTATGGTGCATCATAAGTAAGTGACGGGTTACGTGGTTAGTATAATACATCAATTTTAATGATTAGGTATGGTGGCTTACCAAAGATAGCTGACACCATCTGATTCACACGGTTCTTTAAGCTGGTCAATTCAGTGGTTACTTCTTCAAGGGTTTTTTCGGCTTTTTCAGCATGCTTTGTAAGAGCCATCCTTTGGTCCGCCCAGGTTTTCTTCTCTGATTCAAATTCAGTTTTCAATTTTTTCTTTTCTGTCACCATAACATCAAATTTTTATATCGCCTTCTGAGTCTCAGTTTCTTGAGTAATCAGCCGGGTTTTGACATTAGTCAATTGTGACTCCAGATCTGTAGTGACAACTTGTTGACAATACCAAGTTAAATAAGATTACATTTGTCCTAATTTCAAAGTCCCAAGTCTTTTGCAAGCAAAAACACTTGGCACTTGGGGGCTAATGTACCTCAATGAACTGTATTTTCCAAACTAATGGTTCTTTACATAATCAAGTACCACCCACTTTGCCAGCAAGAGCACTTGGTACTTGGGGGCTAATGTCTCAATGAACGTTATGTTTACATGCTAACTTATAAATTTAAGTACCAAGCACTTTGCAAGCAAGAGTACTTTGTACTTGGGGACTAATGTATATTGTGGTTATGATTATACAAAGATTACTTAGTTCAACTATTTAAAAGGCCCGACTTATTTATAAGCTGGCCGTCGAAGGAGATAATATGAGCCGGATTTTGTCATAATGTTTACTTACAGCATAATACATGTTTTTTGTATCTATTCTAAAGTCTACAACATACTCATCATAAGCATTAGACTTGGGGGGCTGATATGATAAATACAGTACAGAAAAAGGTAAAAGCTCATAACTCAAATTTTTGATACATTTGTTTAACCATGTCAATTTCAAGGTCACGACTCGAATGGACCTGATTCAGATAGCCGGACATGATTTCATTGCTGCTCAACTAAGAGTAATGAGAAACGCTAAACTTCTGTTTCCGCCTCTCAATAGCTTCTTGCTTGACGGTATGTTGGGCAAGAATTATGGGATTCCCCGGCTTAACAAAGCCGGTGCCAGTAATCAGCACGTCATCCTCTGCAGTTTCAGACGGCTTAAATTGGCTCAAGGGAATGGAAGTTGAGGGGTTGG
This sequence comes from Aegilops longissima, assembly GCA_021605205.1. Lineage (NCBI taxonomy): Eukaryota > Viridiplantae > Streptophyta > Magnoliopsida > Poales > Poaceae > Aegilops > Aegilops longissima. The sequence continues at coordinate 632,311,202 of CM038682.1, forward strand.
CATCTGGGACATCTCTGGTAAGATCCGGAATCTCAGGAGGGGTATTGATGACAGGTTCTACTGGTTGTTGCTCTGAGACATCAGGAGCAGGGATTCGTGCCTCCGGTTTAGCAGCCTTTGACGGTTCAATCGGTTTATTCGCTCTTGCCTTCTTATTAGGCTTTGCCTGCCCACTACATGTATTATAACAAGTTAGATATATATGAGGGCATAGGAATGACAGGAGAAAGAGTCAAATTGCATTTACCTAGGGACGGTCTTGAAGGCCGGCAGGGCTGTTTGCGATGAGTCACCAGAGGAAGAACGGGCAATTTCCTGTTCAAAGGAAGATAAAAGATTAGAAGGTAATATACAACCTGATCATAAGGGCAGTTAATAGACAAAACCTCGGTCCGGCGCTTCCGTGAAGGAGTGTTAGGTAACCCAGAGGACAAATCGTCGCCCCCACTGGTCCGGGTTTGGCGGCGGCTCTCATGCTGTTGTTGCTTCAAAAGAAAGTGAGGGTTACTCGTCGGAATTTCGATCTTGGCAATGGTTTTGAGTCAGAGGAAATAGATATTACCTCTTCCTTAACTGCTTGGATGGTTCCTGTGTCATCCTGAAAGGAGTTAAAAGTCAATAAGATAATCAGAAAAAAGAACTAAGGGAGATCAGGGTTACCTCTTCTTCATCCTCATCAGACGTGTCATCCAGCTTAAGCAAATCTGAGGTGCTTGGTTTCTTTCTCTTTTGAGTTACAGCCTTGGCGGCTTTCCTCTCGGCCTTCTTAGCCGCGCTGGCTTGCTTAGCGGCCTCATGGTCATACTTGACCTTCCAAAATTTATCATTTGCCTATGAATAATAGTAAAGGGTTATGAGTAAGAGCAAAGCGGTTTAAAGTAAAAGTAAAGGTATCTAGACTGGTGGCTTACAGCTGGGGCAGGGTTAGTCTTGTAGAATGGACTCAAGCCGACAGTGCTGCAGTCCACCGAGCCCTCTTTCAGAAGAGACTTTGTCATAGTTTCAACTATATCATTAGGCAGATTGTCGGGGCTATGCCGCAGTGGATCATTTATCTCGCCTGTATAATTGCACATCAGGCTGAGGCGGTGGCTTAATGGGATAACCCGCCATGAGATCCAAACTCGGACCAAGTCAATGCCATTTAAACCGTTCCCCAGAAGAGCCCTGATCTTCTTTATGGTGGGGGCAAGTTTTTGACGTTCTGTGGCAGACAACTTATCTGGCAGTGGATGGTTGGATTCGAGGTGCAGGGCGCGAAAGCCGGGCAGAGGATTCTCATTATCCGGAGAAGTATCCTGATAGTAGAACCACGTCTGGTTCCAGTCCTTGGGGTGACTCGGCGGTTCAGCGTACGGGAAAAGGCAATCCCTCCGTCACTGAATGGAAATGCCACCAAGTTCCAAACTGGGTCCGTTGGCACGTTCATTCTGGAGGTTTAAATAAAACAGCTCTCGAAAAAGCAGTAGATTGGGTTCTTCTACAAGATACACTTCACAAAACACTTGAAAGTTGCAAATATTTGATATGGAGTTGGGCCCAATATCTTGAAGACGGAGGGCAAAGAAGTGCAAAACATCTCTGAAATTTTTTGAGCCGGGTGGAGAAAAGCCCCGGTTCATGTGATCAGTGAACACGATGACTTCTCCTCCCTTGGGGTGAGGTTTTTCCTCGGCCGGATCAGGAGCACGATAGGACATGATTTCCTTCTTGGGCAGATAAACAGACTTCACGAAATCAACCAGGGTGCTCTCAGTAACAACGGATTTAACCCAGTTACACGTCACGGGTGCTTTGGGAGCCTTGGGTGCCATTATGAAGTCGGAAGCCTATGAAAAAATGAAAGTTTTCTGGCTCAAATTTAAACCGGAGGAGAACATTTCAAATACATATTCAAGATGGTGGCTTACAAAGGGGCCTAATGACATATGGCTAAGTATATCCGGGTATTCAAAGCCGCCATGGGCTTGAGAAGCAGTTAACTTGTTTTAAACCGCCATGAGTGGTGGGAGTTATCAATCGAATATTGTCTATTTTAAGCCGGCGATGAGAGTCGCCATGGTTAAATGGATCTGACAGAAACAGATTTTTGCCTAAGTGTCGCACAAACAAGTTTCGCAGCTGGCAGATATTATTTTCGATCAAACAGGTGTATAGAAAATAAAATTATTCTAGACCTAGAAACCAGTATAGATGAGTTCATAAGTTCTAACGAAGCCTCTATACAAAGGAAAGGGATCTATTTGCATTCGAAATGGGTGCGAAACAGCTACCGCATCAGTTTTATACTACCTTAAGACCAAAGAAAGGCTGTGGTGGTGAAATCTATGAAGGGTTCATGAAGAACAGCAAAGAACACCGAGGAACTCGAGAATCCTAATGTGGATCTGAGGTACAGGGAGGAAGAAACTTACAGATGCAGAATTGCTGCGGGGGTTCGTCGCTGTTTTCTGGACGATTCAGGTCGATGTAGCGGCCAAGGTCGACGAAGATGCGGTGCTCTGCTGCGGCTGCGGCGGCGGCGGCGGTGGAGCTCGAGCAGCAAAGGAGTCGTGAGAGGAAGAAGACGACAGAAGGGGGAAATGGAAAAGACCTAGGGGTCGCGCCTATTTATAAGGGAGGACTGACTGAGAGAGCGTGAGAAACGAGGAGGCCAGGCGTGATTATCCAACTACTCCAACGCCTCGATTTTCGGAATGGTCAGTAAAGATAAAGATCCGTTGAGATATGACAGAGTAAAATATGAATTTAATGGAAGATGACATCACGGTGGGTTATCGTGAATCCAGAAGATGATGTCACGGCGGGTTATAACCTTTGCACAGACAAAAGGCAGAAGGCTTTTTTTAAAATATTCAAGATTGACATGAACCGGTTCAAATCAATCTGGGGCCTAATGTTGGGGATATATCTATTTGTGTAAACCGCCCAGGAGGGGCCGGGTTATGCAAGGACAATTCATCATATGAAGCCGAAGATCAAGCTTGAAGACGCCGGTTCAATAAAGGGCCTAAAGCCCACAAGCGACTTAAGGCCTATAGTGATAAACCACCGTAATGGCATGACTTGTGATATAAGGCAGGATTAACTAGTCACAGAGCCGGACACTGTTTATGAGCCGGTCGGGACTCTGTAAGCCGCAGGGCGTCAACCCGTGTATATAAGGGGACGACCCGTCGGCTGCTTAGGGCAAGTAACATCACCTCGAGAACCAGGCATAGCAGATTTGCTCCCTGGCGATCGAAACCCCAGCAATTCCATCCCAACTAGACGTAGGCTTTTACCTTCATCGTAAGGGGTCGAACTAGTATAAACCTCCCATGTCCTTTGTCCCACTTTAAACCCTTTAAGCTTCCTAGTTGCGATGGCTCCACGACTAAGTCATTTCACGAGGACATCTGCCGTGACAATTCCACGATAGAACCCAAAACTTTTCAAAAAGGAAAGTGAAAGTGAGAAAGACAAGCATTGTTGAAGTGGGAGAGCTCCTTGAACTTTGTTCATGCTCCCGGCAACTTTGTGAATCTTGATTACAGAAACTTTTCAACAAAAATAATTATCCCCTTGTACAATTCCGTTGTATTAAAAAAATAATGTGCCAAGGTTTGCCTTTAGGATTTTTACAATGCTTGTTGGTTTGTGCGGTGCAGGACAGAAACTTTGGCTGTAGTGCGCGAATTTTAGTATTTTACTGGTACGTCAAATGGTTCTGATTATTTTTGCACTGTCTTTCTATACAAATTTTTTATTTTTACTAATTTTTGCAGAATTTTTCAAGTACCATAAGTATGGTGAATGTTCAGATTATTACAGACTGTTCTGTTTTAGACAGGTTCTGTTTTTGATGGATAGTTTGCTTGTTTTGATGAAACTATCAATTTATATCAGTGGATTAAGCCATGAAAAAAGTATATTAAAGTAGACACAATGAAAAAACAAAATATGAATTGGTTTGCAACAGTACTTAGAGTAGTGATTTGCTTTATTATACTAACGGATCTTACCGAGTTTTCTGTTGAAGTTTTGTGTGGATGAAGTGTTCGAAGATCGAGGATGTTTCAATATGAGGATAAGGAGGAGAGGCAAGAGCTCAAGCTTGGGGATGCCCAAGGCACCCCAAGTAAATATTCAAGGAGACTCAACCGTCTAAGCTTGGGGATGACCTGGAAGGCATCCCCTCTTTCTTCAACAAGCTTTCTTCAACAAGTATCGGTATGTTTTCGGATTCCTTTCGTTCATGCGATATGTGCAATCTTGGAGCGTCCTTTGCATTTAGTTTTCACTTTTCTTTTTATGCACCATGCTGGTATGAGATGGTCCTTGGTTGATTTATAGAATGCTCTTTGCACTTCACTTATATCTTTTGAGCATGGCTTTATAGAATGCTTGATGTGCTTCACTTATATCATTTGAAGTTTGGATTGCCTGTTTCTCTTCACTTAGACAACCGCCATTTGTAGAATGCTCTTTTGCTTCACTTATATTTATTAGAGCGTGGGCATACCTTTTGTAGAAATAATTAAAACTCTCTAGCTTCACTTATATCTATTTAGAGAGATGACAGGAACTGGTCATTCACATGGTTAGTCATAAAATCCTACATAAACTTGTAGATCGCTGAATATGATATGTTTGATTCCTTGCAATAGTTTTGCGATATAAAGATGGTGATATTAGAGAAATGCTAGTGGGTAGTTGTGCATTAGTAGAAATACTTGTGTTGAGGTTTGTGAATCCCGTAGCATGCACGTACGGTGAACCGTTATGTGATGAAAAATCTGGCGGAACAAGTACGGGAGCAGATGTCAGGCGTCTTTTCAGTTCCTGAAAGCTGAACTCGCACTGTGGCGTCCATTCGAACTTTTTATCTTTCTTGAGGAGTTCGGTTAGAGGTTTAGCAACTTTAGAGAAATTCTCGACGAAGCGGCGGCAATAGCTCGCTAAGCCGAGGAAACTTCGAACTTGCTTAACCGATTCAGGTGGGGTCTAGTCAAGGACGGCTTGAACTCGCTCGGGATTGACAGCAATGCCCTTACCAGAGATTACATGGCCTAGGTAGGTCACTTCTGGTAACCAGAATTCACACTTAGAGAATTTGGCATAAAGGCGGTGCTCTCGAAGTTTCATCAATACTAGCCGTAGATGTTCGGCATGCTCTTCTTCATTCTTGGAGTAGATGAGTATATCATCGAGGTATACCACATTTAATTTATCCAAATACTCCATGAAGATTGAGTTCATTAACCGAGAGAAGGTGGCTAGAGCATTGGTTAATCCGAAGGACATGGCGGTGTACTCGTATTGGCCATAACGAGTAACAAAGGCCGCTTTGGGAATGTCCCCGTTCTTGATTTTGATTTGATGGTAGCCCAACCTCAAATCCATCTTGGAAAAGACTGATGATCCAGCGAGCTGATCATACAGATCGTTGATCCTGGGGAGCGGATACTTGTTTTTGATGGTGACCAAATTGACAGGTCGGTAATCCACAACCATCCGATCCGTACCATCCTTCTTCTTGACGAAGAGGACGGGGCAAGCCCATGGGGATGAACTAGGACGGATGAAACCTTTTTGCAAGGACTCATCGAGTTGTTTCTTAAGTTCAGCTAGTTCTAGGGGTGCCATCTTATAAGGTCTCCTAGAGATTGGGACGGTTCCGGGAACAAGATCTATCACGAACTCGACATCCCTGTCAGGTGGAACACCTGGCAGTTCCTCTGGAAAGACATCCGGAAAATCACGGACTATCGGAATATCTTCGAGGTCTGGAAGGGGGTTGGCATTTAAGGAGTAAAGCTGGCGCTTAGACACTCGGGTTAAAACATTAAATGTCTTGCCCGAAGGATGGGTGAGTTGAACAGTTCTAGTAGAGCAATCAATCTTAGCATAATGGGCTGACATCCAGTCCATACCCAAGATGATGTTTATGTCCGAGGACTTGAGAGCTATTAGAGAAGAAAGAAAGACTAATCTGTCGACAAGAATTTCATTCCCATGACTTATTCTAGAGGTTTGCCATCTAGAACCAGGAGTTTGAATTTCCATAGAGCTATGCATGTCACAGAATGTGGTGTTGTGCAGTCGAGCATAGCTCTCAGAAATAAATGAATGAGAAGCTCCAGTATCAAAAAGAACAGTTGCCGGATGGCAATTAACAAGGAGCGTACCGAGAACGACGTTGGGATCCTCATAGGTTTCTTCAGCAGAAACATAGTTGACATGGCCACGAGCGGTGGCAACTGGTTTAGCATAGGGTACCTTTCCTGCTGGCTTGCCACGGCCAACAGACTTCCCAACTTGACTGGGGTTGTTTTGGGGACACTCACGGATGTAGTGGCCCGTCTCTCCACACTTGAAGCAAGTTATCACATTTGGGCGTGGAGCAGCATTAGCGATGGGGCCTCCATAGGTCTTAGGCGGAACATCTGCTGGTTGGGCGAGGCGCCTCAAAGGATGGCCTCGGGGTGAAACTGGGTGGTAGAGCAGTGTTGGAATCCAAACCCGCGCTTCGGGATCGAGCGGATGAAGATCGAGTCACGGACGTGCTGCGTGAAGCCTCAAAATCAGATCGCCTTGATTTAGTGCTGATAGCCTTATTGACTAGCCGAAAAGAGGTGCACTCATGCAGACGAAGGTCTCGGCGTAGCTCGAGGCTAAGTCCCTTGCGGAACCTTGCTGCTTCTTGGCATCGGTAGAAACTTCTTGGGAGCATAACGTGCTAACCTCCCAAATTCACGGTGTAGGCATCCTTTGTCAGCCTACCTTGGGTGAAACTGCAGAATTCCTCCCTTTTGCGGTCCATAAGACCTTCTGGGATATGATGCTCATGGAAGGCGGCACTGAATTCAGCCCAAGTTGTAACTTGTCCAACCGGACGCATAGCCTCATAATTTTCCCACCAGAGACTAGCAGGGCCTTCAAGATGATAAGCGGCAAAGGTAACCTTGTCAGCCTCAGCCACGTTGGCGGAACGCAGCTTGTGGTGGATGCTGCGAAGCCAATCATCCGCGTCGAGAGGCTCGACGGAATATTTGAACTTTGGGGGATACAGCTTGACGAAATCATTGAGTGAAACCACATCATTTCTTGGCTGGCGTGCGGTGTTTTGTTCAATCCGCTCCAGTAGACGATTGGTCTCACGCTTATTGCGCTCTGCTTCCAGCATAACCTCGGCCAAAGATGGCGGTTGCGGCAGATTCACATTTCTGGCTGCACTAGCTTCTCCCTGCTCCGGAGCAGCAGGAGTGTTGCGGGTGTTGACCATCCTAGGAAACAAAGCAAAGGTTTAAACCAGGATGGCAGAATTTAACAAGGAAGTGCGGAAGGTAATGGATAGCATGAAATGCAAAGATGTTCATCCGTATGACATGGTAATATAAAACTGCAATATATATATACCAACGGTCATACACACCATTCATAGTTTAGTACAAGCCTGACGGAGTACAACTATAAGGAAAGGCGATACATCTCATCGGAAGCATTCCAACCCTATACATTATTTTTCTACACTTCCGGAACGATACACACTAAGTCATATTCCACAAGTCACGCAGGACGGTGGAGATACAACTATTACCATACTAGGAATACTACTACTAACTCAGGCAGCTCCATAGTAGTCCTCATAGAAGTCACCACCCAAGCCTGGAAGTGGAACATAATCATCCGGAAACAGACAATCCTGTGGGGCCTGTGGACCATAAGGACTCGGATGTGGCCGTGGTCCAACAAACGGTGGCAGACGAGGCCCACGAGGAGGAGTGATGCCTCCAACCTCACGCCACTCCATAAAGTCTAGCAAACTCGCCCATACAGGTACAAGTCCCTCATGTCCATATATCCGGCTTGCACGGCAGGTGCAAACCGAGTCAGAGTAGCCCAGTGATCAGAACAGGCATTATAAAGCTCCATACGCAAAGCCCGGTTCTCATGGTCCTTTTCCTCCAGCATCTCAGTAGTAGTGCGAAGGAGTGAGTCCTCATGGGATGCATCGCTGTACAAACCCTGAAGGTAGCCATGCGCCCCAGGGAGGGATGCTGGCATGTAGCGGAAATCAGTGTTGCCCAGCAAGGCAGTTCTGGCTCGAATAATAGTCATCATAGAATAGGCTGCATCTTGCACGGACGTTCCAATAGTGATTCCGAGCCCATAAGAACAGTGAAGTGGTTCAGTAGCTCCGGGATAAGATGGATAAATCCGGACCGTGCATAGATATTGGCTTTGGTTGAAATCCCTAAACTGCTCCTCGACGGTATATTCAGGATACCATCGATAACCAGACTCAATCATCACCCGAACCAGCATTGCCGTGTGACCACACACACCAATGCAACAGGTCGAACGAACCACTTGGTTACGGGGACGGGTGGCCATCTGAAAGCACAGCCACAATGCAAAGACATTAGAATTTCTAGGAAAATCGGGCAGCATAACATCTGTAAATGCTCAAAATCAGATTTGAGACATTCAAAACAGATTGCAAAACCACTTAACAACATCATATCAAGGTTCGGTTCAACTGATAGCATACTAAAAATTTAGTAGCACCGGCGAGGATGTAACCAACAATCCTATAAGTTACTACGGATTAGTAACACGTGAACTCGATAGAGAGAAAAGAGCCTAGTCCTATACCCACGTCGAATGAGAAGAGGATGACTCAGATCGAGGGCATAAGGTAAAGGAGTAAAAGAGCCTTACGTTCCTCCCACAATCAATTCCCTACATATAACTAAAGCATTTCTAGACTCAACCCGACCAGTTTGGCTTAGCGAACCTACAGGCAGCCCTGCTCTGATGCCAACGCTGTCAGGTCCCCGATTCCAAATCACGTCGACCTAGCCGGTAACACCTCATATCACTTTGCGGCCTCACGCACGGTATTCCCACGGGTGTCTCCTTACCATGGCCCGGGACCGTTTGCGTATTTTGGCTCACGTATATGACAGAGTCGCTAGCATCCACATGACCAAGAACCCAGGCCGACATGGCTAGTCGTGAACCCAAAGCGGCGCTAACCTATGGGGACAGGCATACATGAATCACATCGAGCATGTCGGTCATCAACGTATGTATTCGGGCTGTAGCACTGGCTAATGAGACTCGGTATCCGGGCTGTAGCGGGCTAGGCAGGACTCGAATACCACCGCGTGACATTTCGAAGGGACAAACATAGGAACGAAGTGAAACACATGCCGCCAGTCAAGTGTCCAAGCGGTAGTCTTTGGGCTAGCAGGACTCGGTGAACCGGGCTGTAGCGGACTACTATCGCTCAGAAGCACGAGACTACATTTCCCCATATGAGAGGCTGCCAAGGATAAACAACTAGTTTGTCGGATCCCACTCATACCAAGCATTTCAATCATACACGCAATATGCCCGATATGAGTAAATACAACAAGGCATCACAACAAAACTCTACAACTCAAGTACTTTATTTAAGAGGCTCGAGGAGCCATACATAACATATTCATACAGGTAGGGGTCACATGACCCAACACTCAAGTCATACAATCATACAAGCACATGCGGAAGCAAACTAGTCTGAGTACAGACTCTAGAAAGAAAGAAAGCTTGTTGGAGCCTTTCTATCTACAATGGCCCTTCACAAGTCTTAGATCGCCACACAGGTGGCTAGTTCACTGTCAAGTCGAGATCTACATAGAATCCATCGGAGGGGTAGTGTTGTCCTCTCAAAAACATTAATTAAGCAAACATGAGTGCGGAGGTACTCAGAAGTCTTACCACGTAATCCTATCATACATGCACATTCTCAAGAAGGTGGTGGAGTTATTTGCAGCAAGCCAGCTTTGACTCTTGGCTAAGCTATCCTACGTGACACCACTTTGTAAAGCATTTGTCGTACACGAGTCCACTAAACACCATCACAATACTCCACCGTGGATCCTCTCTCGTCATCCCACGAGAGGGCCATCCACGATACTCACACTTATCTTGAGTCTTTTAGTAGTATCCATTTACTTGTCTATGAACTGATATAGGTAACCCAGAAGTCCTTCTCCGTGGACACGGCTATTCGAATAGATCATATTAAACCCTGCAGGGGTGTACTTCTTCACACACACTCTCACCACTTACCGCCGTTTACACGACATGTACTCGGCAACCTTCAAGCGGAAGCCCAACGTGGGTGTCGGCCACAGCCTACCTAAACACTCAAGTCCCTAGTCCAGGTTTATCGCCTATTCGGGTTCCATCCGCAGGGAGTCCGGCCGAGGTTTCCCATACAGCCCCGAACGATGTGTGCAGGGTTCCCGAGATACCAAACGGGCACTCGGTACACCGGCCACGTGCCTACCGCAACACAACCCACCCCTAAGGTCAGCGTTGCGTGCGGCCCCCAGCATGCTACAAACACCAGAAACTACTTGCAACTCCCGGACTAAGAACAAGGGTGGTTAAGAAGCCGAGAGGGTCCATTGGTTTCGGGCCCAATGCGTGGTAGTAGCTAATTCATGGATCACAAACACAGATCTCAGTTCTTAGGATCGGCTTCAATGAAACAACCCACCATGTACTCCTACATGGCCTCTCATCGATACCTTTACCAAAACGGGTTCAACACTTTCACTCTCGAACCAACACAACCTTTCACTCTAGTTCATCATCCCGATGAGCCGACACGACACAACTCTAAGCATAGCAAGCATAGCATGGTAGGAATCACAAACATGGCTCAATCAACTCCTACACATACTAGTGGGTTTCATCTAATTCTTGTGGCAATGACAGTCATGCAAAGGAAGTGGGTTCAACTACCGCAGCACACAACAGTTTGAATCGCGTTGTCTTAATGCAGAAACGAGAGCGAAGCGAGAACATGGGTTTGTATCGGAATGATCAATGAGTTGCTTGCACGATGGAGCGGGGTAGAGTACGCCTTCAGATGGATAGTCGAGGTTATCCTCGAAAGCGAACCTATCACGAAAAGCATACCGAAAGTAAACACACATGACAATATGCAACAATATGATGCATGCTATGACATGGTAATATGGATGTGTGTTGGCCTAATGCAAGCTGAAATAATAGGGGATGAACTCATTTGAATCAAGGATTCAAATGATAGCTCATTTAAAATAGCCCTAAAGGTGCATTATCCTATTCTGGTTAAACAGCAAGGTTAACTTGTTTTAACATGCATGAAACCTGTACCAATGGATAGAATGGATTTTTCTGATCATTTTCCATATATAAATCTTTGCATTTGGATTTGAGATAAAAAGTTATAAGCATTTGAAATTTGAATTATATTCGGAATTTCTTGTATTAGAATAAATCCAGAAATTAGATTAATCGTCGACCATCGCCAAAGATGACGTCGAGGTCAACAGAGACGTCAGGTCAAACCTGACAGTGGGTCCAGCGTGTCGGGTAATTAGCTTAACTAATGTTTAATTAAAACTAAACCTATTTAGTTAGCAGGGCTAGGCCCCATCTATCAGTGACTCGTTGGGGTCAACGAGGGCCCACGTGGTCAAGGTCCATGTCGGCTACACCGGCGACTAGCCTTGGCGAGCCCGACGCCGGAGGAAGTGCTTTTGGCGATTCGGTGACCAAACGAGTCATGAGGGTGGCTACTGGTAGTGGGTGCAAACCGCGGCTATTGGTGGAGCCGGTTGGGGTCGGGGTGGCCGGAGTTGGCGCCGGCGACGAGCTAGGCGGCCGCCGGGGTTCGGCCAACGATGAACTTGGGGTTAGAAGGGTCGGTGAGGTGTGGGGAGTGCATGGTTAGACTCCATGGGGTGCGGTGAGTGTGAAGGACACCATGGGGTGGCCGGAGAGTGACGGGAGCACGTCGGCGACGAGCTCCTGACAGGAGTGCGGGTGAGCGTGGTTCGTTGCTACGCTGCTCGAGAGCGCGAGAGAGAGGGAGGGAGTTAGATGGGCTCACAGGCGGCGTGTAGAAGCTCTTGTCGAGGTCGGGACGAACCGGAGCGACGGGCGGCGTTGAAAGGGATCTCCGGCGACGGCGAACTCGGTCGAGGTCGGTGGGTGGACTCGGGGCACTAGAGCGAAGGGGCTCGGCTGGTTAGGGGTAGTGGAGTCTGGCGGAGCTCTGGACAAGGTAAGGAGGAGCACGGACGGCGGGGAGCACTGTTCTGACGATGGTCAGCGGCGGTGGGCGTCGGCCAAAGCGGGGAGCACGAGGGAGAGGAGCCGGGAGGAGAGGAGGTGTCCAGGGGTTCGGGGGAGAGAGAGGGCGATCCTCGGTGGCGGTGGCGAGAGGAGCGGCGATCGGGCGACCAGTGCGTGGCACCCATGCGGTGCCGCCGCCCGAGCACTGGCTGCCTGCTGGCCGAGCCAAGCAGCTGTTGGCCTGCTCTTGGGCTGGGGCGGCAGTGGGCGAGTAGGGAGGCGCCAGGTAAGTCTTTTCCTGCTTTTATCTTTTTCTAATTTTCTGCAACTTTGTGGAGTTTTCTAAAATACCAAAACAGTTTTAAAATTCACCAAAATGCTCCTGGTCCCTTGTTGGAATATTTCCAACATGAAACATTTTGGTTTGGCAATTTTTGGACATTTAAAATATTTTATATAATTTGAAATGCTCAAGTTCAAAAACTTAAGAATTAATCCAAGGACCTTTGGATGACCTAGAAAATGATGCACCACCTTTGACATAGGCTCTGAACCAAAGCAAAGATGATGAGCATTTTGAAGGGCATTTCAGGTTCATTGAAATAATTTTTAGTAAACCCTAGTTGAATTAAGGGGGGTGTTCTGGGGGTTTCCTGCCTTCCCCATTTCAAATTCAAATGAAATTTAAACATGATGCACACCCTAATGCATGGTCTAACTGGGATGTGACTGGCTCTCGCCCCTCCCACACCATGGAGGCCAAGGACCAGAGGGGAAACCCTTCTCCCATCTAGGGAGGAGGTCAAGGAAGAAGAAGATGAAGGGGCCCCCTCTCCCTTCTCTTACAGTGGCGCCGAGCAGCTGCCGTGGCCATCATCATCACCGCAATCTTCACCAACAACTTCACCACCATCATCACCAACTCTTCCCCCCTCTATGAAGCGGTGTAACCTCTCTCTTACCCGTTGTATTCTCTACTTAAACATGGTGCTCAACGCTATATATTATTTCCCAATGATGTATGGCTATCCTATGATGTTTGAGTAGATCTGTTTTGTCCTATGGGCTATTTGATGATCAAGATTGGTTTGAGTTGCATGTTTTATTATTGGTGCTATCCTATGGTGCTCTCCGTCACAAGCATAGCGTGAGGATTCAGCTGTAGGGTTTGTAATATGTTCATGATGTGCTTATGGTGGGTGGCGTGAGTGACAGAAGCACAGACCCGAGTAAGTAGGTTGTTTGCGTATGGGATAAAGGGGACTTGACACTTTAATGCTATGGTTGGTTTTACCTTAATGATCTTTAGTAGTTGCGGATGCTTGCTAGAGTTCCAATCATAAGTGCATATGATCCAAGTAGAGAAAGTATGTTAGCTTATGCCTCTCCCTCAAATAAAATTGCAATAATGATTACCGGTCTAGTTATCGATTGCCTAGGGACAGATAACTTTCTCATGACAAAAAGCTCTTGACTAAAACTAATTTAGTTGTGTCTTCATCTAAACAGCCCCTAGTTTTTATTTACACGCTCTTTACTTTCTTGCAAACCTATCCAACAACACCATGCTTTTTACCCTCCATGCTTTCCCCAATCTCGGAACCACCATCCCCTTCTTCTTCCTTCTCAAGCTCTTTCCCATGCTCGCCGCCGCCGCGCCTTCGCCATCCTTCATTCCTCGCCTCCCGCAGCCGCCATGGCACCCAGGACCAGCAGAGGCAAGGGGGTAGCCAAGGACGCTGGGGAGAAGGAGCCGCCGGAGAGCGAGTTGGCGGTGCGGCGGACGCAGCACGCCTACTTCCCGCCGACGGTCGACGCGGTCGCGCTCCGGGACTACTTCAAGCACCTGTGGGTGTGCAAGATGGGAAGCGACACGACGGGGCATCCAGCCACGCATGTCATCCCCGCCGCCTTCGCCGAAGCCGGCCCGAATCGGTACCCATTCTTCGTCGATTACTTCTCCCGCGGGCTCTATCCCCTTTCTCTGATTTCTTCAATGACGTCATGCACACCTACGGCTTCCACCTTCTGAATTTTACTACAAATGCCGTGGCCTGCGTGGCTCTTTTCGCGCACCTCTGCGAGGGTTTCGCCGGGGTGCATCCCAACACGGTGCTCTTCCGCCACTACTTCTTCCCTTGGATCCAAAAGGGGGGCGCCATTTCCGGTTGCGTCGCCTTGATCCCAAGGACCCAGGAGAAAAGGGCATATCCGGACGGCACCCAGAAGGAGAGGTGGGAGGAGTGGCAGGGCCGGTGGTGCTAGATTGAAGAGAAGGATCCACCAGCATTCTGCGAGGTTCGCCAGGCGCCGCCGGTTCGCAGAAACGACTGGAGCGATGTCGACGTCAATGACAAGAAACTCACGGTCGCCACCACCAGGGATTCTTCGTCTCACCGAGGCCGGGCTCACCCTTGAGATGATCGGGGCGGATTTCATCTGCCACCGAATCTGTAACGCCCTCGATGCGGCTATATCTCCCACGTGTCGAAGCACGACTTAGAGGCATAACCGCATTGAAAGCAATGTCGCAAGTGAGGTAATCTTCACACAACCCATGTAATACATAAGGGAAAGAGATACATAGTTGGCTTACAATCGCCACTTCACACAATACATGAGTAAAACATTACATCATCTGAGATACAATCAAGGTCCGACTACGGAACCAAAATAAAAGAAGACTACCCCAAATGCTACATAGATCCCGATCGTCCCAACTGGCTCCACTACTGTTCAGCTGAAGCGAAACAACACAATGAACAAGATCTTCATCGAGCTCCTCCTTGAGCTCTAAAAGGCCACCTGCACGGTTTCATCGGCACCTGCAAACTGGTTTTGGAAGTATCTGTGAGTCACGGGGACTCAGCAATCTCACACCCGCGAGATCAAGACTATTTAAGCTTAAAGGTAGGACAGGGTAGTGAGGTGGAGCTGCAGCAAGCGACTAGCATATATGGTGGCTAACATACGCAAAAGAGAGCGAGAAGAGAAGCAAAGCACGGTCGAACAGCTATGATCAAGAAGTGATCCTGAAACTACTTACGTCAAACATAACTCCAACACCGTGTTCACTTCCCGGACTCCGCCGAGAAGAGACCATCACGGTTACACACGCGGTTGATGTATTTTAATTAAGATCAACTTCGGGTTTCTACAACCAGACATTAACAAATTCTCATCTGCCTCATAACCGCGGCACGGCTTTGAAAGATAATACCTGCGGGGTGTCCCAACTTAGCCCATTATAAGCTCGCACGGTCAACGAAGGATATTCCTTCTACGGGAAGACCCGATTAGTCTCGAATCCGGACTACAAGACATTTCGACAGCAATAAAACAAGACCAGCAAAGCCGCCCGGATGTGCCGACAAATCCTGATAGGAGCTGCACATATCTCGGTCTCGGGGCACACCGGATGAGCAGACGTCGGGTTGGCATAGACCACGATTGCCTGTGGGGCGCCGGACATCGCTGGTTTGGGCCAGCACTCGAAGGAGCACTGGTCCGGGGTTAAAATAAAGATGACCCTTGAGTCTGCAGAACCCAAGGGAAAAAGGCTTAGGTGGAAAATGGTAAAACCAATGTTGGGCCTTCTTTGGAGAGTCTTATTCAAAGCGAACTGTCAAGGGGTCCCATAAATCACCCAACCGTGTAAGGAACGCAAAATCCGGGAACATAACACCGGTATGACGGAAACTAGGGCGGCAAGAGTGGAACAAAACACCAGGCATAAGGCCGAGCCTTCCACCCTTTACCAAGTATATAGATGCATTAATTAAATAAGATATATTGTGATATCCCAACAAATAAGCATGTTCCAACAAGGAACAACATCTCCATGTTCCAACAAGGAACAAACTTCATATTCACCTGCAACTAACAACGCTATAAGAGGGGCTGAGCAAAGCGGTAACATAGCCAAACAACGGTTTGCTAGGAAAGGATGGTTAGAGGTTTGACATGGCAATGTGGGTGGCATGATAAGCAAGTGATAGGCATCGTAGCATAGGCATAGCAAAAGAGCGAGCATCTAGCAAGCAAATATAGAAGTGATTTCGAGGTATGGTCATCTTGCACGAAATCCGCAAGGAAGAAGAACGAGTCCATGAAGAAGACAAGCGGACGTAGTCGAACGAATCCTCACAACTCGGAACGAAACGAAGCTAACGAGAGAAGCAACCCGGAAAGAAACAAACAACATAATAAACAACCATCACATAACCATGTCATGATGCACAATCAAGTATGATGCATGTCCGGTTTAAATAGCATGGCATGGCAATATGCACAAACAAAACTACAAGTTAAATGGAGCTCAATATGCAACGAGTTGCATATCGACGAAACACCACATCAATTATTTAGTTCTCTCTCGGTTATGTACCCAACAATATTAAATGTTGATTATCATGGCAAGGGGTGAAGCACAACAAAACTACCTAACTAGGCAAGTTTAAATGAGGCCGGAAACAACGAACAACAAGTCCGGAAAATCCTCATGTGCATATTTATGGATTAGGTACTGTTCTGCCCTAAACACAATTTTAGAGTTGTTAAACATGCAAAGCAAGTACACCATGTTAAACTAGGCATTTTGCTACCCCATTTACATATATAATTTATTTAAATCAGGGCTACGGTTATTTAGTTACGAAATAAATCATTTTAGCATGGCATTTAAGCAAATTAATGCAAACAACAATTATAAACATTTAAATGTTGTTAAACATGATCACGGATGACATGTGCAGGTTTTATGCAATTTTTTATGAAACGTTGACAAGAGCATTATGAAGCATTTGGTCACCATGGCGGAGCGAAAGGGTGCCACGGCGCGAAACGAAAATGGTGTCACGGCAACATTTGGTTCCGTAGCTCATGGAGATATCGGTGCAAAAGAAAGTGTGATGAGCGAGTTGAGCAAGATGGTGGGGTGTTCCGGTTACGGGTTCCCACGAGCGGTGGCATGACAACGAGGAGGAACAAGCGGCGACAATTTCGGACACGGTGCAAACGGGCATCTCATACAACATATGCATTCGTCCACGGGCGGTCGTTCGCGGGTATACCTTTGAAGCGTGCCTTTTGAACGGGTCAAGTTCGGAGGGGAAGTGGTACTCATGGTCGTAGTGGAGGTAAGCGTTCGCGACTGAAGTTGTACGTTTTTCGTAGATGTTCAGGTCGTCGGTAGAGGTACTTGGCGATCGAAGGGTACTTGGCGTGTCGTCGAGGTACACGGTTCGTGGCGTTCGTGTCGCGGTAGTAGTACGATCGTTGTTGGACTTGACGGATCCGGGGCTCCGGGCGTCGAGGTACTTGGCGAAAACCACGAAGAGGGTACTTGTACTCGCATCATCGTGGAAGTAGTCATTCGCGTTCGTTTTCGGGGAGGAACTTGACGAATCTGCGTAGTCAAACTTGGCGCTCGTGGTACACGTGTCTTCGGGCGACGGTAGTGGTACACCATTGGAGACGTACACGTTCCGTAGATGTTCGAGTCATCGATAGCGGTACTTGATGAATCCCGAAACGGACTTGGCGTCTTCGCGCGTAGGGGTACTTGGCGTTTCCGGAGACGACGGTAGAGGTACTTGGCGTATCGTCGGGGTACTTGTCGCATCATCAGGGAAGTAGTCGTTCGGGCTCCCGTGCGGACTTGGTGGTGGTGTACTTGGCGAATCCACGTAGTTGAACTTGGCGAAAAGGGTCTCCCAAAGACGTCGTGGTACTTTGCGCTACTCCTTGCTCGGTGGTCGTTGGACTTGGCGTCAACAGCAACAGCAAGGAGGCGAAGGAGATGGGGAGGTCGCGATCAACGCGGCGACGGAAGCGTCTGCAGCATCCTCCTCTCGAACAGAGGCAGGAGCGGGGCTTGGCGAAGGGCGGCGCGACAAGGGACTGCGGGGCTCCGGCGGGAGAGACTTGAGGCGCAAGGGTGGCGAGCTCGAGCAAATCCGGCGAGGACGGGCACGGAGAAGGGACGGTGGCGGCTTGAGAAGATCGGGCGGCGGGAGCGGGGAGTCCTGCGTCCGGCAGGAGCAGCGGCGGTGACTTGGCGTGGGAGCGAGCGGAGGCGGGCGACGAGCTCGATGCCCGCAAGGCGTCATGAGGAAGGAGAAGGATGGCTGTGACAGGCGATGGGGCCCGGCGAGGCGACGGAGGCGAGGAGGCCGGCGAGGACGGCCGGGGCTCTGGCTGCTGGCGCCTGGCTGCAGCGACCGGAGGGGCGACGAGGAGGAGGTAGGGCGCGGTGCTCGGGGCCGCCCGGCGAGGAGGTGGAGCCGCAAAGCGGCAGTCATGTGTGAGGGACGAGAGGAGAGATGGGGAAGACAAGGGATCGGGAAGGACGAGGGGTGGCGGCGCTGGTGTTTGGGTCGGCGAGGAGGGCTGCGGGGATGGAGTTGGGCATGGAGAGCGAGAAGAGTGGCGCGAGGGAAGCAGGAGGGATCGAGGAGATGGGGATCGGGCTGAGCGAGGGAGGAGGCGGTCGGCGAAGATCTCTGGGCGTGATCGGGAGGAGGAGGAGAGAGATGCGGGCTAGGGTTAGATGGCAGGGGCGGCTGGGCCTTGGGCCATGGAGGAGCTGGGCTGGCCTGGTTGGGCTCTCTTCTCCTCTCTCTTTATATTTTCCAAAACAGAAAATACCAAAGAGGAAAAGAAGAGGAAAGGAAGTGTTTGGGATAGCATTTACGCATGGGGTAATTTTCCGGACTACTTAAAAATATGCTCGATCCAAGAAAAATAGAAAGGCCATGATTGAAAGATTTAAATTCAAACTCATTTGATTAAATTCAAATGATTTGAATAGGAAGTGAGGTTTAGGAAGGTCCAAAATGTTGAGGATTTTGGTGGAGCTCCGGAAAATGATGAAATAATATTGGCAAGGTTTTGAGGTCAACTCGGAGCAGAAAAGGCATGGGATTTATTTTGCAAGTGGGTTATGGTGATTCCAAAACAATGGAATATTTATTATAGCTCCCTAATAATATTGGGAGTATATGTTCTAAAGAGAAATCACCATTGTGAATATCCCTCGATTTAAATGGACCGAAAACCCATACGATTTATTTAGTTGAGATTTAAAAAAATTAATGATATGATGGCATGATGACATGATGCAATGCAAGAGATGACATGATGAATGCACAAACAAAACAAATCACACGACAAAACTCGGAAACCCTGGAAGGCAACTGAAGCTCCGGTCTTGGGGCGTCACAACACTCCACCACTACGAGAGGATCTCGTCCCGAGATCTAGGATGGCACCGGAGAAAAGCGGAAGAGGAAGAGGTAAAACAAAGTTGCTTCTTTGACAAACGAGTGAAACCAATGAACCTCGAGAGGTTGAAAACTTGAAAGAATAACACAATAGAGTTGAACGAAATTGAGAACACTTTGTTAGCAGAGAAGAACAAAGAACATGATGAGAACCAAGAGCTTAGGGGACAAGATAGATTTTTGAAGCCACTCCGGTTAAAACTAGATAGAGAAGGAGTAAGAATGATATAATTTGGACAGCACTCCGACTGAAAATGGAAGGAATTGAGCATGAACTTGAGAAGATGGGATGATACTTGATGAAGTCAACAACACACTGCCTCCGAAGCTATTGAAAAATGGCACAAGGGGTAAGAAAGATTTCAGACAACACTCCGGTTGAGAAGGGAGGCAAAACTTGATAAGATGAGAGAACTCGAACGAAAACATGACACTCCGGTTAAATGGATAATGCAAGAAAAAGAACATGATCTTGACAAAACAAGGTGATGGTTGAAGAGCACAACATCGCAATGCCTCCGGAAGAAAGAATAGAAGATAGATCATTGGAATAATAGAATGGAGAACAAAAATGCCAACTTCTACCACAAATGAGCTTGGAAAGCACCCTTAAAAAGGAGGATAGAATGGAGTTGTTGGAAAACCAACAACGAAAAGAATAAGCTTGTTATGGGCTTATGGAAAACATCTCAAACTTGAGGTGAAATTCTGCCACTAACAAAAACAATTGCTTGCTTGCGATCAAAGAAAAGATGAAAACTTGATTCACCGAGAGAATAGGAGAAAACTTGGATCATTGATAAGCACCACAATTGGCAACATTCCTTGGAAAGGCTTTAGGTGAAATCTAAACCAAGATAACTCCAAGGAAGAGATTGATGGATTTAAATATCTCATTCTTGACAACAAGTGAATCATGAAACATGAATGAAACTGTCAAAATGACATAACACCACCTCAAAGATAAGGTCGAAAGAATTGCACTTGAATGCAAGATGAAGAATACTTGAACTTCTCAAAACAAAACATGTGTTGAACACCATGTTTATTTTGAGTATGGCAACGGATCTTAACTCCGAGAAAATCTTGAAGAACAATTGAAGAGCGAAAAGAATCCTTGACGAACCATCATGTAGAGCCTCCATGAAGAACTCCGGTAAGAAAAGGATGATAAAAGAAAGAGAAGTTGCAAATACAAGGTGAAACCTTGCAGTGATAAGATGAAGCTTTGAAATGATATAACTGAGAAAAAACTTGGAACTCCGGAAAGAAAGATGAACAATTGAAACCGAGAATTTATTCATCATGAACAAACTCCGAAAGAAGAATTAATCACTTGGATCAAACAAGAACAAGAATTATGTTATGCGTATCCTTCACCAATTTAAATTGATGACAAGCAACAGATTAGGCATACTACTTATTCTCGTTGAAAAAGGATTGAAGATAGATATTGCTCCACTTGGGAAGGTCTTCAACGATCCGCCGGTAGGATTTGGGAAGAACGAATGAATCTATATAATAACGAAGGAAGAGAACTCTTGAGCGAACCACTTGTAAGAATTGAAATTGAGCGTAGCAAAGGCACAATTCACCGTGAAGAATTAGAAAACGAATAAAGATGCTTGAGGGGATTTAGATACAAGAGGATGAGGAGAACATGAACTGATTAGAGGATATTTGAACGATGCACCGATAAGATTTGGAGAACGAGAGCTGAAAGCTGGAATGAATAATTCTGAGATGATGGGCTGAGAAGAATCAAACTGAAAAGACTCCTGAATTGCTCCGGATGGGTGAAAAGAATTCTCACAATCTAAAACAATTATGAGGATGGCACGAAGCTAGAACCATGAATCTTGAAGAGAATGGAGCAAGATTAAAGAGAAACTCTTCTTTGGTCTTCAAATGTTGAGAATGACGATGAGAAACATCACCATGAATTGTTGAGGCACTCCGAAATGAAAAATAGAAAGGTTGAATCAATGATGAAAAGAATTTGAAAGACCTTGGAGAAAGACATTTGACTGATGAAATCCATACTTACATCACACTTTGAAAAGAATTTTAGAAGCTCCGGAAAATTAGAAGAGTCAGGTAAGATCCTGGGAAAAGACATGTGGGTTAGGGCCCACTCAAAAGAACCACCGTTGAACAATTGTTTGAAATAGATATTGCACCGGTAGAATTAAATGGCTTGAATGAGATAGCATCCTCAAAAGAACTTGAGTGAATTGAGAATGGAAACTAGAATCTTCTGAGATATCTTCAACACTCCGGAACATTTGAATAGCGAGAAGTGGATGATTAAGAGATGCACCGACATGAGAAAACATTTGAAACGAGGAAGGGAATATGATCAACATCGAAAACTTGACTTGAGTCCACCGGAGAAGAAAATTAGAATGGAAACAATGATAAGGTTGAAGCTTCCTTAGCGTCTTCATGAGAAATCACCGGATAAAACATTAAAGGAAAAGAATGAAGAAACTTCACAGCAATAAAATGGGTACTTGGTTAGGGATATATGAGTCCTTGAAGAAAAAGGGTGGGAGGGCGGGAAAACAAAACAACTTGGGTCGGATGAAATGAACACCGTTGAGAAAAAAGCTTAGAATTGATCTTGCGAATGTTGCAATGATCAGATTTACTTGAAGAGAAGCACACCTGTTGAAAAGGATTGACATGACAATATCGATGATCAAGAAGGATTAGTATTCACATAGCAATATGAGAACACCGTTTAGAATAAGGTATGGAATCAACACTTGACTTCGAAGCAACTCGAATACCACAAATAAAACAAACAAAGGATTTGGCTTGCGGAATAAGCCGGAAACAAACATATGATAGATCCCATATCGTATCATGTGTGTGTTGGAAAGATAATCTAGGAGCTACTTGAATTCCCACTTATAAACTCCGAAACTTTCTGGTTATGCAATCAGGTGTTGGGGATCTGAGGGACACAAAATATATCACCCAAACTAACAATACCTAGATCCAGCTGTATCCATCCTTCAACACATAACCAAGAAACCTTCGGAAATCGTTTACCTCGACCTTCGAAAAGCATCCGTTATACGAGTCATGGCAATACTCTCGAGCTCGCCCCAGTACTGGGTTATCGAGGTTATCTCACCAACAACTGCACAAAAGAGATTTCGATGTCGGCAAAGCTCAGGTATTCCAGAACTGCAATGATAAAATTATGACGACAACACCTCGGAGCTCAACTCCCCGGGACACTGCCACAACCCCTAAATGTCAGGAGGCACCAAGAACAATGTTCTCGTCACAAAACCATCGGAACGATTCCAAGATACCCGCGTGATCCTAAATTTTTTTAGTGAAATTTGAGAGAGAAAAGTCAAAACTCTCGTCGGGATGCCTCACCAGGCGTACGAAGGGACCGAGGAGTAAAAGAATCCTACTCTCCGATATATATAATCCTAAGACTCAAAACATTTTCCATTCTAGACTCAACAACAACGACAAACAATCAAGTAGGGGCTCCTAAGTCGGGAAGGCTCGATTACCAACTTGTAGCGCCTCGATGCGGCTATATCTCCCACGTGTGAAGCACGACTTAGAGGCATAACCGCATTGAAAGCAATGTCGCAAGTGAGGTAATCTTCACACAACCCATGTAATACATAAGGGAAAGAGATACATAGTTGGCTTACAATCGCCACTTCACACAATACATGAGTGAAACATTACATCATACAGATACAATCAAGGTCCGACTACGGAACCAAAATAATAGAAGACTACCCCAAATGCTACACAGATCCCCGATCGTCCCAACTGGGCTCCACTACTGTTCAACTGAAATGAAACAACACAATGAACAAGATCTTCATCGAGCTCCTCCTTGAGCTCGGGTGCGTCACCTGCACGGTTGCATCGGCACCTGCAAACTGGTTTTGGAAGTATCTGTGAGTCACGGGGACTCAGCAATCTCACACCCGCGAGATCAAGACTATTTAAGCTTAAAGGTAGGACAGGGTAGTGAGGTGGAGCTGCAGCAAGCGACTAGCATATATGGTGGCTAACATACGCAAAAGAGAGCGAGAAGAGAAGCAAAGCACGGTCGAACAGCTATGATCAAGAAGTGATCCTGAAACTACTTACGTCAAACATAACTCCAACACCGTGTTCACTTCCGGACTCCGCCGAGAAGAGACCATCACAGTTACACACCTTGTTGATGTATTTTAATTAAGATCAACCGGGTTTCTACAACGGACATTAACAAATTCCCATCTGCCTCATAACCGCATGGCACGGCTTTGAAGATAATACCTGCAGGGTGTCCCAACTTAGCCCATTATAAGCTCTCACGGTCAACGAAGGATATTCCTTCTACGGGAAGACCCGATCGATCTCGGAATCCGGACTACAAGACATTTCGACAGCAATAAAACAAGACCAGCAAAGCCGCCCGGATGTGCCGACAAATCCTGATAGGAGCTGCACATATCTCGGTCTCAGGGCACACCGGATGAGCCAGACGTCGGGTTGGCATAGACCCTGATTGCCCAGGGGGCGCCGGACATCGCTCGGTTTGGGCCAGCACTCGAAGGAGCACTGGTCCGGGGGTTAAAATAAAGATGACCCTTGAGTCTGCAGAACCCAAGGGAAAAAGGCTTAGGTGGAAAATGGTAAAACCAATGTTGGGCCTTCTTTGGAGGAGTCTTATTCAAAGCGAACTGTCAAGGGGTCCCATAAATCACCCAACCGTGTAAGGAATGCAAAATCCGGGAACATAACACCGGTATGACGGAAACTAGGGCGGCAAGAGTGGAACAAAACACGGGCATAAGGCCGAGCCTTCCACCCTTTACCAAGTATATAGATGCATTAATTAAATAAGATATATTGTGATATCCCAACAAATAAGCATGTTCCAACAAGGAACAACATCTCCATGTTCCAACAAGGAACAAACTTCATATTCACCTGCAACTAACAACGCTATAAGAGGGGCTGAGCAAAGCGGTAACATAGCAAAACAACGGTTTGCTAGGAAAGGATGGTTAGAGGTTTGACATGGCAATGTGGGTGGCATGATAAGCAAGTGATAGGCATCGTAGCATAGGCATAGCAAAAGAGCGAGCATCTAGCAAGCAAAGATAGAAGTGATTTCGAGGGTATGGTCATCTTGCCTGAAATCCCGCAAGGAAGAAGAACGAGTCCATGAAGAAGACAAACGGACGTAGTCGAACGAATCCTCACAACTCCGGAACGAAACCGAAGCTAACGAGAGAAGCAACCCCGAAAGAAACAAACAACATAATAAACAACCATCACATAACCATGTCATGATGCACAATCAAGTATGATGCATGTCCGGTTTAAATAGCATGGCATGGCAATATGCACAAACAAAACTACAAGTTAAATGGAGCTCAATATGCAACGAGTTGCATATCGACGAAACACCACATCAATTATTTAGTTATCTCTCGGTTATGTACCCAACAATATTAAATGTTGATTATCATGGCAAGGGGTGAAGCACAACAAAACTACCTAACTAGGCAAGTTTAAATGAGGCCGGAAACAACGAACAACAAGTCCGGAAAATCCTCATGTGCATATTTATGGATTAGGTACTGTTCTGCCCTAAACACAATTTTAGAGTTGTTAAACATGCAAAGCAAGTACACCATGTTAAACTAGGCATTTTGCTACCCCATTTACATATATAATTTATTTAAATCAGGCTACGGTTATTTAGTTCTGAAATAAATCATTTTAGCATGGCATTTAAGCAAATTAATGCAAACAACAATTATAAACATTTAAATGTTGTTAAACATGATCACGGATGACATGTGCAGGTTTTATGCAATTTTTTATGAAAAGCGTTGACAAGAGCATTATGAAGCATTTGGTCACCATGGCGGAGCGAAGGGTGCCACAATGGCGAAAACGAAAATGGTGCCACGGCAACATTTGGTTCCGTAGCTCATGGAGATATCGGTGCAAAAGAAAGTGTGACGAGTGAGTTGAGCAAGATGGTGGGGTGTTCCGGTTACGGGTTCCCACGAGCGATGGCATGACAACGAGGAGGAACAAGCGGCGACAATTTGGACACGGTGCAAGCGGGCATCTCATACAACATATGCATTCGTCCACGGGCGGTCGTTCGGTGGTATACCTTTGAAGCGTGCCTTTTCGGAACGGGTCAAGTTCGGAGGGGAAGTAGTGGTACTCGCGGGTCGTAGTGGAGGTAGACGTTCTCGCGACTGAAGTTGTACACGTTTTTCGTAGATGTTCAGGTCGTCGGTAGAGGTACTTGGCGATCCGAAGGGGTACTTGGCGGGTCGTCGAGGTACACGGTTAAATGGCGTTCGGCGTCGCCGTAGTAGTACACTGATCGTTGTTGGACTTGACAGATCCGGGGCTCGGCGTCGAGGTACTTGGCGAAAACCACGAAGAGGGTACTTGTACTCGCATCATCGTGGAAGTAGTCATTCGCGTTCGTTTTGGGAGGAACTTGGCGAATCTGCGTAGTCAAACTTGGCGCTCGTGGTACGCGTGTCTTGAGCGACGGTAGTGGTACACCATTGAGACGCGTACGTTCGTAGATGTTCGAGTCATCGATAAGCGGTATGATGAATCGAAAGCGGACTTGGCGTCTTCGCGTAGGGGTACTTTGGCGTTTCGGAGACGACGGTAGAGGTACTTGGCGTATCGTCGGGGTACTTGTCGCATCATCGGGGAAGTAGTCGTTCGGGCTCCCGTGCGGACTTGGTGGTGGTGTACTTGGCGGAGAGGGAGAGATGGGGAAGACAAGGGGATCGGGAAGGACGAGGGGTGGCGGCGCTGGTGTTGGGGTCGAGCGAGGAGGGCTGCTGGGATGGAGTTGGGCATGGAGAAGCGAGAAGAGTGGCGGGGCGAGGGAAGCGGGAGGGGATCGAGGAGATGGGGATCGGGCTGAGCGAGGGAGGGCGGTCGGCGAAGCTCTCTGGCGGCCTTGATCGGGAGGAGGGAGGAGAGAGATGCGGGCTAGGGTTCGATAGGCAGGGGCCGGCTAGGCCTTGGGCCATGGAGGAGCTGGGCTGGCCTGGTTGGGCTCTCTTCTCCCTCTCTCTTTTATATTTTCCAAAACAGAAAATACCAAAGAGGAAAAGAAGAGGAAAGGAAGTGTTTGGGATAGCATTTACGCATGGGGGTAATTTTCCCGGACTCGCAAAAATATGCTCGATCCAAGAAAAATAGAAAGGCCATGATTGAAAGATTTAAATTCAAACTCATTTGATTAAATTCAAATGATTTGAATAGGAAGTGAGGTTTGGGAAGGTCCAAAAATGTTGAGGATTTTTGGTGGAGCTCCGGAAAATGATGAAATAATATTGGCAAGGTTTTGAGGTCAACTCGGAGCAGAAAAGGCATGGGATTTATTTTGCAAGTGGGTTATGGTGATTCCAAAACAATGGAATATTTATTATAGCTCCCTAATAATATTGGGAGTATATGTTCTAAAGAGAAATCACCATTGTGAATATCCCTCGATTTAAATGGACCGAAAACCCATACGATTTATTTAGTTGAGATTTTAAAAAATTAATGATATGATGTCATGATGACATGATGCAATGCAAGAGATGACATGATGAATGCACAAACAAAACAAATCACACGACAAAACTCGGAAACCCTGGAAGGCAACTGAAGCTCCGGTCTTGGGGCGTCACAGAATCGCTCCGCTGCACAACAAGGGGAGGCCAGCCTAGCTCTTCACGAACGCCGCTGACATCATGAGGCTCCACCCTGGCTTGGACCACAACTTCACGGTGATGGGGCACACCCACTACTGCCAGTGGCTCTTCCAGCTCGACGTGAACCGTGACGGCGAGGTCGAGCGGTCCGGCAAGGCCGCGAAGGCCAGCAAGGTCACCAAGGGGCCCTTGTTTAAGTTGTCGGTGGGGGTGGTCCCGCTGAGCAACATCTCATGCCGAACCGACATCATCGCCATGATGCCGGAGTTCAACGCGCACGACCTCGTCCCAAGTTGGGCCGAGCCGCCGGCGGATCAGGTGCAGGAGTTTTTTGACAACTTGGAGGAGAAGTATGTCCGCGTCGAACCGCAGCTCGTCCAGGACACCACCCAGGCGTAGCTGGACTACATCGCCGCCAGGGCGACGGAGGCAGAGCTCGGCAAGGAGGCCGGCAGTGCCGGCGGCGTGGAGGACAAGGTCGCGACGGCTGCGGAAGAAGAGGAGCTTGCCCAGTGGGCAGAGTCCGCTGGGGAGGCCAGCAGCGCCGGCACCGGGGCTCCTCTCATTGAGGATGTGGTCAACGAGTCACCGGAGGAGGAGGCCGATGCTGTTGATCCCCCAGCCCCGGGGAGAGGGCAAGTCTTGCGGCGGGCCACCTCCGGCGAGCCGGTCCGGCCCAGGAAGGCCGTGCAACCGCGGCAAGCCCAAGAGGGGTCCGCACGCCAGACAAAGGCCGCGGTGGTGAAGAAGTTGGTGAAGGCCGCGGTGCCAAAGAAGAAAGCAACTACTTCTTCTTCGCCCAAGCGCCCTCGGACTCCATCAGCTTCCTCTCCTCCAGCAGATGTCGACGCAGAGGTCGTCTTTGATTTTGGGTCCCTCGGCCCAAGGAGGAAGAGGAAGGCGGGAGAAAAGGAGGTGGAGGACAAGTAAGCATCTTGCTCCTTTTTGTCATCTCCGTCTCCTCAATCTGCGCCGCTTGTCTTGATCTGTTCTTCTTCTTTGCAGGGATACAGAGACACTGACCCAGAGGGTGAAGAGGGCCGGGGCTTTGGCGAGCGGCCAGCCCCCGGCAGGTACTCCCGGTACACCGCTGGTGGTGTTGAGCAGCCCGGACAGCAGCCCCTAGCACAGCCCCAGCGTAAGTTCATCACTCACCCCTCGTCGACGTGCATTGGGGGAACAATCCCTTGGCGCTGACCTTTCCGTGGTTGCAGGAGGAGGACAACAGCAGGTGGAGCCACTGGGAGCTACCCCCAACACGCCGCCCCCATCGACCATGCTGCCCCGAGGGGCATCCCCGGCAAGGGCGCCAAGCACCGAGCCCATGAACATGGAGGAGGAGGAGGAGGAGGCGAACTCGGGCACTGGTGGCTTCGCCTCGGCGCCAAATGTTGGCGGGGAGGGGACCTCTGCTTCCCAGCCCGGTACTGGTAAGACACTCGCCTTCCGTCCATGCCCTTTTTCTGTTCTTTCTGAATCTTGGTCTTGGCTTCGCATCATCCCCTTCTCGGTACCCAGATCCTCCCTCGGCGGATCCGGAGGATATAGATACCGTCATCGAGGACATCGCCAAGGATGCCGCGGCGGAGGCCGAGAAGATCGCCACCGAGGAGGCCGCCAAGGATGCTGCTGAGGACGCTGCCAAGGGGCCTGCTGGGGAGCCCGGCAAGGCTGCCGCCGAGGAGGCCGGCAAGGGGCCTGCCGGGGAGGCCAGCAAGGCCGCTGCCGAGGAGGAGGTGGTTGATGACCAAACCTCCTCCTCCGTTGCCTCTGGCTCCGGCAGGTATCTGAAGGTGAGCGACGATCTATTCGTCCACCACCCAGGGACGGCGAGCACCGGGGCGACCGTCGAGGGGGAGGTGTTCGATGAAGAAGTGCTTGCCGCCGCCGGGCTTGAGGTTGTTGACGAGCCGAGCACCGATGGCGGTGGTTCCCAGGAAGAGCGGCTCCTCCAGGCCATGGGCGCCAACTTCCAGAAGCTCCGGGCGCTTCACCGCGCCGCCTGGACAAGGCCAAGTCCAGGATGGCGGTGGTGGACAAGGCGGAGGCGGACCTCGAGGGGCATGTTGCCGCGGCGCAGACTTGGTTCCGCCAGGCCCACAAGGACCCGAAGGCCGCCCATGACGCGCTAGCTGAGCGTGAGGTGGAGCTCACCATGAAGCGGGCTGACATCAAGAAGGCCCAGGAGACGGCGAAGAACCTGGCCGCCGAAGCCGAGGCCGCTCGAACCCAACACCAGGCCGCGCTGAACTCCCAAGAGGAGTACCTTGCCGCGCGCGAGGAGAGGCTCGCCGCAACGCTTCGCGGCAAGGACGCGGAGGTGGAGAAGCTCGTCATGCAGTGGACCCAGGAGCTAGAGCAGAGGCACAAGGAGGCACTCAATGCCTAGGTTCTAGTTCACGCCGGCAAGGTGAAGGAGCTGGAGGCGGAGTGGGACGAGCTGAGGAAGCAAACCCTGGAGCTGACGGGGGAGAGGGACGCGGCCAAAGGTGCCTTGGACGACGCGCAGGCCGCGATCATCAGCAAGACCGGGCTGCTCTCCACGGCCAACGAATCCATCAAGGACATGAAGCTGAAGCTGGAGGGCCTTAAGGAGATGCTCTCAGAGGCCAAGGCTCGGGAGGAGAACCTGGCCAAGGATCTGGAGACCGAGAAGCTAAAGTGGAAGAACGAAGCCGCCAACCACAAGGATTTTGTGGAGGGCGAGAATCGCTGGATCAGCCGTCTCGAGAACGTCGCCGGCAGGATCACCACGCAGCTGGCCACCATGGGTATGCCAAATATGAGGTACGCCCTGGATCGTAGCACGACTCCTAATGCCAGGCTGACCCTATTCTTCGAGGGTGTCCTTGGAGCCCTCATCTTCACACCACCAGGGCGGCCTCCCTCGCCGATGAGTCCCAGAGGCTTTGCCGGGGTGCCATGACCAAGGTCCTCACCAAGGTGGCGTACTGGAACCCCGACCTCGACTTCGACGGCGTGCTGGAGAGCTTGCCAGAGGGTATGGACCTCGCGCCGCTCAAGGAGCGTATCAAGCCCATCATCAGCTGCATCAACAAAATCGAGAGGGTGGAGGGCCAGCACTGGGATTAGGCGCCCCGTTTCTCATTGCCGATGCAGGTTCACGACCAAGACAATTTCTATCTTTAGTTTGAACCACAGCAACAATGGATGTAATATAACTCTGTAGTACTTTTCATATTATGCACGTTACTTTCCTGTTCATTCCCCCTTTGTATGTTCACCCTACGTTAATTGGGTAGGCTTGCCGGCGTGTAACCCAGGACACGGCGCCTTGAGGACGGATCCCCAATAGCCTGCCGGGTATGCTTACTGCCAAGCGAGCCACCTTACCTCCCTCAACGCGGCCGCTCGAACTGTCGAGCTTGACTCGGGTCAGAATTGAGAGTGTTGCTAATTGCGGAAGGCTACCCTGCCGCTCTCGACGCGGTCGCTTGAGCTGTTGAGCGGACTCGAAACAGAGCAAGGGCGTTCCCAATCGCGGAAGGGCCCCCTTGCGTGCAGGTTTTCCATACAAAGAACGCAATCTCCAAGGGGAATAACCTTACATAAAAAGGAAACATTTAAAGTTCAGCATGACTTAGCTTTCCTGTCGCTGCATGGGTGCCCTTCGCGCTTGCAGGCGACGCCGTCCTCTTGGCCGTCTTCTTCTTTAGAAGCCTTGGCCACCAAGAACTGCTAAGCTGGCTGCTAAACCAGATTATCACAACTGCGCCCCCTACCTGGCGCGCCAAAGATGTCGATGGAAAACGACACCTATGGGATCACTGGAATCCCTTCTACGGTTGGCGGGCACGGGGTTGTAAGAAGAGCAGGTTTAAGAGCTAGCACAAAGATCGTTTACCCAGGTTCAGGCCGCGAGGATGCATAATACCCTAGTCCTGCTTTGGTGTGTATTTCAGAGTGTTCTTGAGCTCTCGAACTAGCTACGGTGGCTGCGTAGTTCCAAAGAGCCGAATCCCTCTCCTGGTCGCCTCGGGCCTCCTTTTATAGGCAAAAGGGGTTGCCACAGTGGCAAACAGGAGGTGAAAATGTGTACAGTGCGCGAGCTTATCGCCCGGCATTATGGGACAAAGTGCATTAAATGCGCTACTTAGGTGTCCATTAGCTTTATCAGGGACGGGAACGAGGCCCGTCCCGTCCATCGCCGCTCCGCCTCGCTTCGACACGCGCCCAGGCCAGTGATGTGTGCAGCGCCATGTTGGCAGGCAGGTTGCTGAGGTGGCGCGATGGTGGATTCTTCACGAAGATCTGCATGCCACCATGCAGGTTCTTGCTGAGTCGATGCAGAGGTCACCCGTCGCCACGCAGGTGCCTGCCCAGCTGGTTGAGCTAGCAGCTGCTTGGGGACGGCGGTGGCATCTTGGCAAACGCGATCCTGGCTGAGGCCCCGCTGGTGTCCTCAGAAAGGGTCTTACTGGGGGGGCGGCAAGGGTCTTGCCGTGGTGCTGCGATCATCCCCAGCAAAGCGCTTGCCAGGGGTCCCGTGGATTCCCTCGGCTAGGATCCCGCCGAGGGTCGCCGTCTTCTGGTCCTCATCTGATCTTCTGTATTTATGGTCTTGACAAAGATCTGGATGCCACCACAGAGGTGCCTCCCGAGCCCTGGGTCCAATGTGGTTGTTGGTGGTGTTTGGAACCCTTGGGCTCAAGGGTGGCTTGCTCTGCTGGCATTGGGCAAGTTCCCCCGGCAAGGCTCTTGCCGGGGCCGCGGAGGTCGCCCTAGCAAGGGTCTTGCCGGGGGAGTCCACCTCGCCCCTTTGCTCTTTTACGCTTCCGGTCATGGCGTCGCATTGTTTGTCTTGTGCTTCGGTTTCCCTCCGGCTTCCCTCCTCTGCTTTGTTAAGTGTGGCCGCGGCCGCGACTCTGACTGCCCGAGCACAAGTAAAGGGGTCAAAAGGAGAGCCCCTACTTTTGTACACCGACAAAGGCGCACTCGAATAACAACCAACAAAGGCATTTTGAAACAAATAGCTGCCACTGTAACATCTCAAACATTTTGTATAATTTAAATTGCGTGCGTTTTGTTTACCATTCATGTCGGGGGTTTGGTGCGACATATGCCAAAGGATGGCTTATCATGGAGGGGGCGAGTAGAACGTCGCCGGTGCCTGGAAACAGGATGAGGCGAAGACATGCACGCCGGCGAATCTTACCCAGTTTCAGGGCTCTCCGAGGAGATAACACCCCTACTGCTGCTCTGCGGGGTCTCCGCATGATCACTATGGAAAAGTGGGTACAAGAGGCTCCTTGAGCTGTTCGGGGTGAGGAAGGAGAAGGGCACGGCTTGCTCTTCTCTCCCTGTGTGTGTGTGTCTAAAACTATTAGCTTCCAACCCTTTGCATGGGTGCCCCGGGGGGTTTATATAGGTCTACCCCCCGGGGGTACAACGGTAACCCGGCTGGGTGTGGGTCCAAGCCGTCAGTCTCTAAGTCGCCGTCTTCTCCGCCGACTCTTGGGGCCCGCCGACTAGTGGGCCCCGCTGACGCCAGCATGGGGCCGACAGCCCTTGTCCGCCGCGGGCGGGTCTTGCCGGCTGCAGATTACTATAGCCGTGCTTCTAATGACGGGAGCTTGGTCATGGGGTTATGGCAACAGTGTCGCCGCCTGGCGAGCGATCACTGTTGCCATTCCTTGTCTTGTCTGGTTAATGGCGCGTGGATCCCGCGGGAGGAGCCGGCCAACTCCCGGAGGCTGACTCCATCGGGTCCGTCCTTGGGGTGCTCTCGCCGTCTTCGGTACTCCCGCCAACAGGCGGGTCCTGCCGTCTTCGGGTCGTACAGACAGGCCATCGTGGTGCGAGGAATCTGCCCACAGTCTTGATGTCAGGCGGCATAGCATGATGCTGCGCCCGGACGGAGATCTCCGTCGACGGCGCTCTGTAGCTATACTCTGCCTTTATGGATGGCGGGGATGGGCGCAGGCGGCCTTACCCCATAGTCGCCCAGGCGTGAGGTGGTGGAGGTCGTAGGCCGACTCCTTGTAGCTGGCCTCGCTGGAGGTCGCTGGCTTGGAGTCGGCTTGTCCTGAAGGCGGCCTCTGGGACTCGGCCCAGAGGGGTAGTCGGCGACTCTGTTGCCGACTATCTGAAGGCGGCTCTTTGTCTTGGGGTCTTGAGGGGCGCAGTCTGCCCCGATGTTTTGAAAGGTTCAGGGGCTCGGGTCTGCCTACCCGTAGTCCATTACTCCGACAGTAGTCCCCGAAGCTGGGGAGGCGCCGAGGGCAGCCCGTCGAGGAGCCTCGACAGCTTTATCCCTTTGATGGAAGAATCTGGACTCGGCCCGCCGTCTGCATCTGGAGTCGGCATTGCAGGGGGCCGTCTTGCTCTTCAAAGGTTTCGAAGGTCGCAGCTGGATCCGGGCGGCGTGCCTGATAAGCTTCCCGGCAGCCGCCCGTCGTGGGCCCGTCACGCGACGCCACGCGGCAGGGCCAGTCTGCCAGCCCACGCGCGTGACAAGACAGGTCCGCGCAGTAACGTCGTGGGTTAAATCGTGGGGGCGTGAGGACGTGGGCGCGATTAATCCCGCCGCCCCTACTCGCCGCAGCCCAGGCGCCTATAAGTAGGCGGGGGAGGGAGGCGGCGCGGCGCGCACTCTCTCATCCCGCTCCTGCCTCGTCTTCTTCTTTGCTCCACCGCGCCGAGCCTCGTTTCTTCCTCGCCGCGGAGATGAGCTCCTCATCAGCCGCCGCGCCTCCCACCGCGCGCTCCGGCGTGTGGGATGGCTCTATCATCGTCGACGACATAATCGAGTTCCTTCGTCAGACGCGTCGCATCCCCGGCAGCCACCTAGTGCGAGCCCGCGCCCCGCCGGAGGGCGAAATCACGCCGGCGCCGGAGGAGGGCGAGCGGGTGATCTTCCGCTCGCACCTCACGCGCGGGCTGGGGCTGCCGGCGAGCGGCTTCTTCCGCGCGTTCTTGGAGTTCTTGGGCTCGGCCGCACCACCTCACCCCAACACGGTGGTGCTGCTGGCGCCTTCGCATCCTTATCACGAAGGTTTCCTCGAGTTCTCCCCACCATCGAGTTGTGGGGGAGTTCTTTCAAGCGGCTCGGGACCCACGTCGCTCACGTGCGGCTCATGCGCACGTTCATCGCCAAGAGGAGGCCGTGCCGAGAATCCTTTCCTGCCATCCCCTCATCAAGTCGGTGAAGATGTGGCAGCTTTCGTGCTTCTCGTAAGAACGCCGCCCCGACGGCGATCAGTGAACTTGCCGCCCTCGTGGGCGGCGAATCGGCGAGCCGACCCACCAGCTGGTCCTACAGGGCCGGACGACCCTGACTCGAGCACCGCCGCCCGTCGCTGTGATGATACAGCGTGAGGGTCTGATCGGAGGAGCAGGCTTGTTGGCGCCGCCGTGGCGCACGAGTTCTCCTCTTGAGGCCATCCTCATCGATCCGCCGGATGAGCGGCCGTCGGGACCCCACGGCTGTGCTCCAAGGACATGCCCCACGCGGAGGTGGTGGACACGGTGAACTTCTTGGCGAACTGCGACCTCACGGACGAATGGCGTTTCGGCAAGGAGCCATACTCGCGCGCCAATCCCCCGCCGATGGTAAGTCGTCTCTTGCTTCTCTGTTTCCTTCCTTAGCCGGATCCGGCTCTTACTTTCCTTAGTCCTTTCTGACTCAGAATCCTCTAATGCCGCCCTCGACCGGCGCCGTGGGGCCGGCTCGCGACTTCGTCCCCGACCGGGCGGAGAGTGACGCCGACGACCCCGACTTGGGCGTGGCGGCGATGGAGGCCGATGCCGAAGGAGGGGGAGGGGCCGACGACTTCAGGCTCTCGGCCACTTTTGTAGACTGGCCTGATGATGAAGTCGCCCCCCGCCGCCAGCAGAGAGCCGGCCATCCA
This sequence comes from Aegilops longissima, assembly GCA_021605205.1. Taxonomy (NCBI): domain Eukaryota; kingdom Viridiplantae; phylum Streptophyta; class Magnoliopsida; order Poales; family Poaceae; genus Aegilops; species Aegilops longissima. The sequence goes on from CM038682.1 coordinate 632,346,194, forward strand.
GGCGCGAGCTCCTCCGCCGTCTTGGGGGGCCGAGGCGGCTCGAAGAAGCGTCGGGCGGGCCGAGTCAATAGCGGCCAGGCCAAGAGAATCAGGAGCGCCGCCGTGACTCAGTATGAAAAGCGGTCGTGAAGGCTAACCGCTTCCGGAAGGAGGTGAAGAAAGCACCGCTGGTCTCCGCGTAAGTATCTTTTTATTCTGTCTTGTTTTCTTCTGGTCCGTCTTGCCCAAGTCTTCTCATGTCCTTTTTCTCATCAGGGCTCCCCTCACTTTGGAGAGGGTCGCCGCCGCCTCCGTCATGGGGTCGGCGGAGACGTCCGCCAGCAGTCGGCGGGTTGACCCTGCGGCCGCCCTCCGGGAGGCAACAGAGCGGAATGCGCAGGAGAAGCGCGACAAGGAGGCGGCCGCCCGTCGAGAGAAGGCGGCGGCCGAGAAGGCGGTCAAAGCCGCAGCAGCAACAAGAAGGCAAGCCGAGGAGGCAAGGCGCTTCAATCGGCGCCGCTTGTCACTCCGCTGAGCTCAGCGCCACCACCGCCCGGAGTTCACGGGCAGTCGGAGGGAATCGGTGGTGAGGTCCCGTCGCAGGGAGGGAAGGCGGCGAGGTCTCTTCGCGGGGCGGCGCGCCACCTCCGCCGCCCGCCGCAGTTTGAGGTCGCCTTGAGGCAAACAGCCAGCCGGACCCACCTGCCGCCGACCGACGACGAAGTTGTGGCGCAGCTGCTTCTTCAAGTCGCCTCGCCAGGCGGGCGCCGTCTTGAGAAGGCGGACTCGGCGCGCGCCCTTTGAGACCGGCGCGCCATCTCGGCCATCCCCCTCGAGCGCTGAAGCGCCCGCGCCGCGTCACCGGGCGGGTGCGAGGAGGCGGCACGGCCTCGCTGAACACTGGCGCCTGGACGTTCAAGCGAAGCTGCGGGCCGAAGGCGCCGCCCTCCAAAACCTTTCCAAGGCGCACCTGGCTCGCGATCCGCCGTGCGGGTATGTTTTATTTCCGAATTTTCTTGTGATCTTCTTCGTGGGGCGCCAGCAGCACTCCACCGGGTGTAGTCCTCGAGTTTGGTCGGCTGGCCGAAAGCAAAGTGCCCAGAACTTTATTTGCTTACTTCCAAGTTTTTATCTGCGTCTGGAATCCTTGTTACAGGAATATCACAACCTCCGCGCTACCGCCTTCAACCGCAACGTTGAAGAGCTGAACAAGCGGACTCTTGACTGGCGAGAGCCGAGGTGAGTTTTTTCTTCGCGGGCGCGCTTGCGCACCAGCAGCTGTAGTCCCGAGATTCGGACGATCGCTGCTTGATCGGGCGGATCTTCTGGCGACCTTCTTAATCAGCGACTTAGCGCCCTTCTTCTTTTTATTCTTCAGAATCCAACGCCGCTCTGCGGGGGCAGCTGGGTACGGCCGAGACCGCCTTGCGCGCCAAAGAGGAGGAGTGCGGCAAGCTTGCCGCAGAGCGCGACCTGCTGGCTACGCAGCTGGCGGAGCAGAGGGAGCTGCTCAAGGCGGCGCGGGCCGAGGCGGAGAAGAAAGAGGCCGCCCTCCTGGCCGAATTTGAGAGCGAGCGCTCCGCCTGGACCGACAGAGAGGCGCAGCTGACCTCCGGCTTCCATGAAATCGAAGATATCGTCGATGGTAAGTTTGCTTTTACTTTCTCTTTTGGGTTGCCGACTATGGGTTAAGCCGGCTCCTGTTTTTTCTAATTTGCTTTTTCTTCTTCTTGGCAGACTTCTTCCCTGGTCATACGCAGGCGGCCAATCAGGCCATCGAGGCCGAACGCGAGGCGCGGAGGGCGGGTGGCGCCGAGATCGCAGCCAACGCCCCCCGGACCCTTGACGAGCAGCTCCTGAGCATTGAGGCTCGTCTGCGGCCGGCACATCGGATGATGCGCCGTCTTCAGCGTGTCGGGGCCCAGGCGATTGTTGCCCTGTGGCCGGACATGCCGGTTCTGCGCACTCCCAGCCGGACCGCCGACTGGCTGGAGGTCGCGGTTGGGCGTCTTGAGGCTTGGAAGGGCTCCGCGGCTCGGGCTGGAGCTCGCCGAGCCCTGGAGTTCGTCAAGGCGTGGTATCCAGGGCTCGACCTGGACCGGCTGGCCGCGTTCCGGTCAGAAGCCCAGGCGGAGCTGCAGGCCGCGGAGGGCGCCCTCGTCAAGCGTGCGGCGGTGATCGCCGACTATACGGACACCAGTGTCTTCGTCCCGGAGCGGGCTGAAGATGGTGGGGAGGCGCCGCCGGAGTGGTTCGGGATGAACCCGGACTACGGCGAGGACTCAGCGGAGGTGATCGACTCCAGCACCGAGGATGAAGACGAGGCGGAGGACGGAGATGGCATGGAGGCGTCAGAAGACGGAGCGGGCGGCCAGCCTCAGCTCGACCGTGCCTCCAGCAACGAGTCGCGCCCATCTGAGCCATCCGCTGCCGAGACGATCAACCGAGATCTGCCCAGCCAGCCGCCCGGCGCGCCGCGCCGCCGCCGCCTCCGGCCTTCCAACCCCATCCGCTGCTTCTTAGGCGCTGCCTTGGCTTTATTTTATCTGCTTGTTAGTCTTTGAAAGAACTTTGTTAGTCGCACAATTCCACCATGGGTGTATTCTGAACCTCTGTTCGAAGATCCGGCCAAGGGCCTAAGTTTGTGTAAATATTATTCTAATTTCATGTTTCCTTGCTTATTGGCGGCTTCTGACAGGAGACGGCTTAGGCACCGCACGCTACTTGTCTGACTTTAGGAAGCACTTCATAGCTCAAAAGCGGCGAGTCCCCGGGCCGACTAGTCGAGCCCGGTGCCAAACAGCATAATCAAAGGGTAACATACTCAGAGGCATAATTCTTATCATACAGATAACAAAAGAGGGCAGTCCCCGAGCTCGTCTCGGGGGGCCCGGAGTCTTGGTATTTCAAACACAAAGGGGTAGCATGGTACATACTGCATCAACTGTAAAATCTTCGGAGGAGATTCGCATTCCATGGGCGCTCCATCTCTTTGCCGGAGTCGTCCCTCTTGCGCTTTCTCGGGCTTCGGCGTCGATCAGTAGTAGGAGTCGTTGCCAAACACTTTATCGATGATGAACGGTCCTTCCCAAATACCGATAAGCTTGTGCTGGCGGTTGTTCGCTGGATCAGCGGAGCACAAGGTCGCCCTCTAGGAATGATCTTGGCTTGACCTTCTTGTTGTAGTAGCGGCGCAGGCTCGCTAGTAGATCTTTGGACGGTGAGTGCCAACAGCCGGCCCTCTTCCAAGCAGGATCGACGCCGTCTTGACGTGCTTCTTCCGCTTCCTCCTCGGTGTACATGGTGACTCGCATGAGTCGAACTCTATATCCGTTGGGATGACGGCCCGGCACCGTGAGACGAGGAAGAAGGGTGTGAAGCCGCTGACTTGTTTGGAGTCGACGCAGACTCCATAAGACGGTTGGCAACTCCTCAAGCCAGCCGGCGAACACTCCAGTGGTTCGACCAGACGAGGCTTGATGCCAGACAAGATGAGGCCGTTCGCTCGCTCCACCTGGCCGTTTGACTGCGGATGGGCAACGGACGCTAAGTCCGATCGGATGACTGCGCGCAGCAGAAGCGGGCCAGGGCGCCCTTGGCGAAATTTGTGCCGTTGTCGGTGATGATGTTGTGTGGTACGCCGTACCGAGTCGTGATGTCGGCGATAAAAGTCACTGCCGTAGGACCGTTCAACTTCTTGATGGGTTTTGCTTCTATCCACTTGGTGAACTTGTCCACCGCGACAAGTAGGTGAGTTAGGCCACCTCGTGCCGTCTTGAATGGTCCCATCATGTCCAGGCCCCAGATAGCAAAGGGCCAGGTGATGGGGATAGTCTTGAGCGCTGAAGCCGGCTGAAGCGGCTTGGAGCGGAACACCTAGCACCCCTTGCATTTTTGAACTAATTCCTTGGCTTCTTCTAGGGCAGTCGGCCAGAAGAAACCATGTCGGAAGGCTTTGGCGGAGTGCTCTGGAGGCTGCATGATGGTCGACTTTTCATACGATGGATGTCTTCGAGGATTGCTTGGCCTTGCTCGATTCGACGCCTTGGCGCTGGTAGACACCGTGGACGCCGCTGACCAGCTCTCTATTGATTATAGTATAGGCTGCCGCTCGGCGTTGCACTTGCCGAGCCAAGGTTTCATCAGTTGGTAGCTCTCCGCTTACCAAAAACTTCAAGATGGGCTGGGCCCATGAGGGTGCTGCTATTTCTTCGATCGCCAAGATTGCTACTTGGACGAGGGCGGCTGGGCTGGGAGGCGGCGGGTTGAGTCTGCAGCAGCTTGTTTGAAGAAGTCCCCGGCCGATTGGCGCAGATCCGGGCCGAGTACTGGAGTCTTTGCAAAGGTCGCCGCAGTCCCCGGGTCGGGTTCCGAAGTCCCCGGGCCGGCTTCGACTGCCGCGTTCTTGGGGGCGCCTTCAAGGATTCTTGTGCCGTCTGCCGAGGCTCTGGAGTCGGATCTGCCTTCTTTGGGGAGCCGCACAAAATGGAGTCCGATTCTGGTGACGGTTTGTGGATGGCTTGAGAAGGCGCCAAGGGCGACGCCGGATGGTATTACTGTCGGGTGGAACCGATTCTTGCTGTGGCATCTCGCTGGTCGTTGTCGTTCCTTGGTACATGGAGGAATTCGCATCCCTCAAAATATCCACTCAGCTGCTGTACCAGAAAGCGGTAGCTCGCCATATTTGCATCTTTGGCGTCCCAGTCACCGGATCATTGTTGGACCACCAAGTCAGAGTCGCCATAGCACAGGATGCGGCGAATGCCGAGTTCTTTGGCAGGCCGGAGCCCGTGGATGAGCGCCTCGTATTCGGCGATGTTGTTGGAGGCAGCAAAATGGATCTGCAGCGCGTACTTGAGCTTGTCGCCTTTAGGGAAGTGAGGACACGCGGCTCCCAAGCCGGTGCGCATCTTGAGCCATCAAAGTGCATCCGCCAATGGTGGAGTCGGTGGCGGCGAATCTTTGGTCTCGCCCAATCGACGAGGAAGTCGGCGGTGCTTGTGACTTGATGGCGGTGCGGGGCTGGTAAAGATGGTGTAGGGGCCAACTCTATGGCCCATTTGGCCACTCGGCCTGAAGCATCTCGGCTTCCGATGATCTCTGCTAGTGGGGCCGTGCAAACCACGGTGATTGAATGCTCTTGAAAGTAAGGCTTCAACTTCTTGGCGGCAAAGTGCACAACGTAACACATCTTCTGGTAGTGGGGGTAGTTCTACTTGGAGGTCGAGAGTACCTCGCTCAGGTAATATACTGGTCTCTGGATAGGTAGCGCCATGCCTTCCTCCTTGCGTTCAACCACAATAATCTGGCTGACTACCCCGCTGGTGGCGGACAATATCTGAGCATGGGCTCCTTTGGAGTCGGAGCTGCCGACCTGGGGAGTAGTCAGCATTCTTTTCAAGCGGAGAAAAGCTTCGTCCGCTTTGAGTTCCATTCAAGAAGGTGGTCTTCTTCATAAGCTGGTACAGAGGAAGGGCTTTCTCACCCACCGATCGATGAATCGATCGATAGACGCCAAGCACCGGTGAACTTCGCACATCCAGCGGTCGGTAGGGCACTTCCATTCTCTCAATTGCCTTGATCTTCACGGGTTGCACTTATGCCGCGTTCGGATACCGGGAAGCCAAGGAGCTGGCCGGTGGTACTCGAAGATGCATTCTTCGGGTTGAGCTTGATCTCGAATCGGCGCAGGTTTTCAAAGGTCTCTTTGAGGTCTTCCAACAGCATTCTCGCCCTCCGTCTTCACCACCACGCCGCCCACGTAAACGCGGGCGTTTCGCCAAGCTGCTTGAGGAGGCACTTCGCATGCAACGCTGAAAGGTGGAGCCGGCGTTCCTCGCCGAACGTCATGGTCGGCAGCGTAGGCTCCAAATGGCGTGATGAAGGCGGTCTTCAATCTGGTTCGCCGGGTTCAGCTTGATCGATGATATCCCGAGTATGCATCTAAGAAGCTCAACAGCTCGCATCCGGGTGTGGAGTCTATCACCGATCAATTCAGGTAGAGCGAACGGGTCCTTGGGGCAGGCTTTGTTGAGGCTTGTGTAGTCAATACACATCCGCCACTGCTTGTTCTTCTTTAGTACCTGGACCGGGTTCACCAACCATTCTGGAAAGAAAACTTCCATGATGAAACCGGCCGCAAGGAGCCGGGCTATCTCTTCTCCAACAACTCTTCTCTTCTCTTCTGATAGGCGGCGCAAGGGCTGCCTGACGGGCTTCACATCAGGTCGGACATGTAACTTGTGCTCGGCGAAATCCGTCGGTACACCTGGCATGTCTTTGGGGACCATGCGAAGATGTCCCGATTCTCACGGAGGAAATCGACGAGCTCGCCTTCCTATTTCTTTGCCGAGGTTCGCACCTATGACAGCAGATTTCTCTGGGTGCTCCGGTCCAAGGGTATCTTCTTGGTCTCTTTGGCGGCTTGAACGAGCCCTCGCCTTCGACTTCTTGGGTCGGACGATATCTCGGCTGCTTGCCGCCATCGCCACGACCGATCCAGAGCCGCTTCTCACCGCGATCACTGTGGACTCGGCTAGCGGCTGCTTTCATTTGCCAAAGCGGACGACTTTTTGTAGTCGCCGGCTACGGTCAGAATCCCCTTGGAACTCGGCATCTTCATCTTGAGGTAGGAGTAGTGGGGGACCGCCATGAACTTTGCCAAAGCAGGTCGGCCAAGCAAGGCATGGTAGGGGCTCTCGAGGTCCACCACTTCGGACCAGACTGGCTCTCGGCGAAAGTGATCCTTGTCCCCAAAGAGGACGTCTATCAGAATGTTGCCAATCGGTGAGCAGGAAAGGCCAGGTACAATTCCGTGGAACACAGTCCGACTATGCTGAAGCTGCCTCTGCTTGATTCCTAGCTTCTCCATTGTATCCTTATACAGGATGTTGATGCTGCTGCCTCCGTCTATCAAGATTGCGCGAAGCGAAGCGGCCCGCCTATCCGTGGCAAGGGTGGCTCCCAAGACCAGGCGAGGAGCCCGGATTCGCATCACCTCGGGTGATCAGACGGCTCGGTGATGGGCTTTCGGACCAAAGGCATGAATTCCTGGGCGTTTGATGCTACGAATTCACCTCTTGTTGCTGCCGCCGCCGCTGGCGATCATCGACCATTTGGTAAACACGACATAGGCGCCGTGCTCTTCGGCTAATCGTTTTGTATCACGCCCCGTGGCGGACAGCCGGCTCTTTGGGCGGTGGAGGCGGCGGCCCAAGAGGGCGGAGGAGGGCAAGGACGTCTCCTTGGCGATCCTGGTGAGCCAGTGGCACTTCGGGTGGTGTGATTTGACGGCTTCGGCCTGTGGAACTGCGAGGTCCGCCCGTGAGTCCGCTCGAAGAGAAGAACTAGTTGGACTTGCCGCCTTCGCCGCTTGGCAGGAGGCTGCCCTCCGCTGCTGGTTCGATTGCCGCCACTGCCGGCTGTTGGAAGCGGCTGCGGGCCTTGCACTTGTGATCATTCTGCTGTTGTCGCTGGTTGGCCGCCACTGGAGTTCTGGGAGCACGAGGAGCTACTTTGCGGTCGACCGACTTTGGTCTCCGTCTTCATGGAGGAGTCGGCGATGGCGTGCATTTATTCTGCTATGACTAGCAGCTCGTCGAGGGTCTCGGCTCGCCGCAAAGGAGCTTGTGCTTGAGGAGGGTGCCTTCTCGCACCCGGCGGTGAAGTACTCGATTACTCACCTCGTGCACTCCTTCGCAGAGTTCCGGAGCTCGCCCCAGTGCGTGAGGTAGTCGCGAGTGGACTCGTTGGGGCCTTGTACGCACAAGGACAGCTGACGAGGCTTGGGAGGTCGCTTGTATGTGCACGTGAAGTTGCGACGAAGGCCTCGGTGAAGTCGACCCAGCCGTTGATGCTGCGGGGCTTCAAGCTGTTAAACCATGTCCGGGCCGTGCCCTGGAGCATGAGGGGAACATACTTTACGGCAACGCGCTTGTTGTCGTTCGCTATGCTGACGGCCGTGGAGTAGTCCACCAGCCAGTCCTCCGGCTTCACGGAGCCGGTGTATTTGGGTGTGTCTCGGGGGATTGTGAATCCTCGGGGGAAGGGCTCGTCGCGGATGCGAGGTCCGAAACAGGGTGGGCCCAACTCATCTTCTTCTTCTAGCGCCAGGATCGTGGAGTCGCCGATCCGGTGGCGGGCGTCGTTCTCTCCGACTCCTCTCGGCGGCCAAGGCGGTCGCCGAGAGTCGGATGCTCGACGGGTGGGGCGAGACTTCGCCTTTCTCAAGGGGAGGAGGAGGCTGATAGTCGCCCCGCCGCTCCACCGCTCGGGCGGCCGCTTCGTCGCGTTCGATGGAGATGTGAGTCCGCTATGGCTGACACCGGATCTCGGTTCTTTCTTCGCGGACGCCGCCGATCGGCGCCCGAGATGTCGCGCTTGATCTCGGCGAGGGCAAGTCGTCGTGTTGTCGCCATGGCGCCCATGCGGCAGCCAGCTTCATCTTGCGCGGCGGCGCGTCGAGGAGTTGCTGGACTCGCTCCGTCATCAGCGGCGCCTCGCCCTCGGTTATCCAGCTCGCCGCGCCGCTGGGCGCAGCGAATATTCTCGGCTGGCGTGGCGTATATGTGGCGACCGCCCCAAACAGATCTGGCGAGGGTCGCGCCGCTGCGGACCGTGCCTGGCGGGCTAGGGCGGTCGAAGCCGGCGAAGCGCCTGCGCCCGATCCATCTCGCGCTGATAGGCTTCCGACAAGCGTCTCATGCTTGCCAGCTTCTGTGCACCCACGAGGAGCTGAAGGCGGCGCGCCTCCAGCGTTTCAGCGTCGGCGTCCTCCGGAATGGAGGCGGTCAGGTCTTGTAGAACAGCGTCGAGAGGGTCACGAGCCCCCCCGCCGGAGGGCTCGCCGTGACTGATGACGAGTACTTCTGTGACGGTGCTCCCGCCGCTCTCCGCGCGAGGGAGAGGCTCGTCGTAGACCACCACGTTGGTGGGGAACGCGTCAAGCGACGCGGTGTCGGAATCGACCAGCATCGGGTCGGTGGAGCCTACGGAATCTGTGGTCGGCGCGACGCCGTCGCCGATGGAGCTGCTCGAGGAGGCCCGCGAGGCTTGTGGGGGCCGTCCGTGCTGCGCCGGACGCATGCTCGCGAGAGGCGAACTCGCCGACAAGTTCGGGCGAGGCAACTTCGCCGCAGCAACCTCAGCGCCATGCAGCAGCGTCGGCGCAAACTCCATCTCGGCGTGCCGGGCTGGCTGCGCCGCCAGGAGGAAGAGGGTTCTGTCGAGCAGGTCTCCAGACGACGGTGCACCAGGCCCCACAAAGGCGCCAAATGTCGGGGGTTGGGTGCGACATATGCCAAAGGATGGCTTATCATGGAGGGGGCGAGTAGAACGTCGCCGGTGCCTGGAAACGGGATGAAGCGAAGACATGCACGCCGGCGAATCTTACCCAGCTTCAGGGCTCTCCGAGGAGATAACACCCCTACTGCTGCTCTGCGGGGTCTCCGCATGATCACTATGGCAAAGTGGGTACAAGAGGCTCCTTGAGCTGTTTGGGGTGAGGAAGGAGAAGGGCACGACTTGCTCTTCTCTCCCTCTCTGTGTGTGTCTAAAACTATTAGCTTCCAACCTTTGCATGGGTGCCCGGGGGTTTATATAGGTCTACCCCGGGGTACAACGTAATCCGGCTGGGTGTGGGTCCAAGCCGTCGGTCTCTAAGTCGCCGTCTTCTCACTTGACTCACTGGGCCCGCCGACTAGTGGGCCCAGACGGCCCAACATGGGGCCGACAGCCCTTGTCCGCCATGGGCGGGTCTTGCCGGCTGCAGACATCAGAGCTGTGCTTCTAATGACGGAGCTTGGTCATGGGGTTATGGCAACAGCCGCCGCTTTGGCGCGGCGATCCGCTGCCATTCCTTGTCTTGTCTGGTTAATGGCGCGTGGATCCCGCGGGAGGAGCCGGTCGACTCCCGGAGGCCGTCTCCATCGGGTCGCACAGACAGGCCATCGTGGGTACAGGAATCTGCCCACGGTGCTGATGTCAGGGCCGGCATGGCAACAGTGCTGCGCCGGACGGAGATCTCCGTCGACGACGACGCTCTGAGCCATACTGCCCTTTATGGATCCGGGGATGGATGGGAGGCGGCCTTACCCCATAGTCGCCCAGGCGTGAGGTGGTGGAGGTCGCGGGCCGACTCCTTGTAGCCGGCCTCGCTGGAGGTCGCTGGCTTGGAGTCGGCTTGTCCTGAAGGTGGCCTCTGGGACTCGGCCCAGAGGGATAGTCGGCGACTCTGTTGCCGACTATGTGAAGGCGGCTCTTTGTCTTGGGGTCTTGTGGGGCGCAGTCTGCCCCGATGTTTTGAAAGGTTTAGGGGCTCGGGTCTGCCTACCCGTAGTCCATTACTCCGACAATTCACGTGACGCCACGCCTCACTCTTTTAATGGCTAGGACATGTCGTGCGGACAGGTGCTTGAGTGCTTGACTAAATGGGAGGCGTGCAAGCTGTACTCCAATGTGGAGGCTCACTGGGATGTGTGCGAGTTATACTCTGCGCAGGCTCACCGGGAAGCGAGCCCTTTGACTTCCATGGCCGCCCACCTTGCTCGCCTCCTCTCCATTAATGGCGCCCAAGCCGTAGTTTAATACGGTTTTTAAATATAAAACACTCATCGCAAACCTTTTAGTTAGACCACCCGTATGCAAACCGACAACTTCCCCAGGAAGCCAAGGGAAAATGTGTCGAGCAGGATTTGTGCAGCTCTTAATCGCAAACGTTTTAGTCAGAACACCCGTATGCAAACCGACAGCTTCCCCAGGAAGCCAAGAGAAAATGTGCCGAGCGGGATTTGTGCAGCTCTTGATCGCAAATGTTTTAGGTTGAACACCCGTATGCAAAGTGAGAGCTATGGTCTTCCCCCTTAAGATGTGGGAAATTCATAGCGCAGGATTTGTGCATCCGTTCAACGCAAACGGTTGTTTTGGATGACCCGTGTGCAACCACGTACAAACAATTTGGTAAGATTTGCATCTGTCATATTGGGTATGTTACCATTTGTCAAACTGGAAAGATTGACATTTGTTGATCTAGTAATATTGCCATTTGTCAATCCTTGTAACACTGTGATTTGTCAAAATATGCAGCTAAAAATCACTAGCACTATCTAATTTTTGCAACTAAAATTCAGTAATTAAGCATAGATTTCATTCATAGATTAAGGAGTCATTCTTAATTTATACAAACAGTTTAGCTCGACAGCTGAACCGACCAAACTTTTCCCCAATTGTTGCCAACCACGTACTGAAATAGCTAGTTCAACTATATATACTAGCTAATTTTAAGTACGTTGTACAGTTCCACCACATCTATAGTCAGATGAACTGAACAAAATAGCCCCTAAATACTACTACTACGGTGGGGCTTTGTGCTACTTCCGGTAGCCTCTCCTCTGCCGAGCACGCTTAGTAAGAGGCAGAGGAGGAGGAGGAGCCTTCCGACGAGCTGGACAACTGCAATACGATGTCTGCCGCCGTTGCACGTTTAGCGACACTCGCCAGCTCGAACAACCACTGCCCCTCCAGATGACCCCTCTCGAAGCGGCCGGACTGCTCGTAGATCTCCTATTCCTCTCCTATACGTCGGTCTGTGTTGTGGCCACGGCTGAAGTAAGGCTCTTAGCATGCTCGACGAGGCGCTCCTCCTCCCGCAGGAACACGATGTAGCGCGCAAGGTCGCTGACGCACGTGCGGGCCTCGACCTCTGCCTCCCTCCTTCGGGTGGCGGTGGCGGAGCGGGTGATGATCCTGGCGGTCGACGGTGTGCTAGAGGCCACGGAGGCCGACGATGGGGTGGCAGCCACGACGGCCACCTCCCGCCTTCGGGCCATGGTGGCGGAGCGGGTGATGGTGGCCAGCAGTGGGGTGGCAGCCACGACGGCCACCTCCTGCCCTCGGGCCGCTGTGGCGGAGCGGGTAATGGCCGGCAGTGGGGTGGCGGCCACGACGGCCACCTCCCGCCTTTGGGCCGTTGCGGCGGAGCGGGTGATGGCCCTGGCTTTCGACGATGCTGTGGCGGCAACGGCGGCCGGCAACAGCTGCCGAGGGGCACCGGCTGCAGAGCGTGTGGTGGGTGTTCCGCGCACACCCAATAGGGACGCCACATGCACTACACTACGTCGGGGACTGCACCGCCGCCGTGGTGTAGCCTCCCAGCTGGAGCTGTCCTCTAATGACGGCAGAGTGGCTGAGCAACGACGACGGACTGGTGCCATTGGCGATTGTGGGAGAAGCAGACGGGATAAGCTACAGGGAGGGAGGGGAAAATGCGACGCAAGGCTCACCGGCCGTGAGGGTTTATATAGCAGGCCGGTAAGCATTGGTATTTTGGGGGATTTCACTGAGTCAGGTAGGAAGCTTGCGCGGGAACCTGCGAGGTTGCGCGGGAATAGGCTCACCGACGATTCATTGGCGCCACTTCGAGCCACCGTTTGGCCAAAAGAACGCCCCCACGCGCTACGCAAGCTTGCGTTGTAAGCCGTCTGGGGCAGTGGGGTGACAAGACGTGCGAGAGGAGGATGAAAGGACACGTACACATACGGTTAATATAAACAAACGTTTATGATTTAATTACCTACTATACCCCTGTCTTGGTTTATAAGTAGGATTTAACTAATAAAATACGAATGCATGTCGCCAAAGATTATATCGTTGGATTCGTATTTGAACATAGTTTCAAGTTATACAATTTTTGTAACATGCATTAACACTTTTTTGGTTCAATTTAAGGTTATATACCAGCAAGCATTTGCCCGCAACACACACGTCTTATTCCATCACACACAGCTCGGATGGATCAACTGTATGCCACATATCGCACACGCAACTCTAATCTGATTCGTGTTTGATGTCTCCGACATTGCTCGCACAGTTCGTCTTATTTGCCACGTATCACTGTGTCGGCCTCTGCTCGCGTCCCTCGGCAAGCTTTGCTCGCCATTAGGCGCCGCAGCACGCTCTGCTAGTGTCCGTCGGTGCGCTCAGCTCACGTCTATCGGCGTGCTTGGCTTGTGGACAATTTTTCCTTGCGTGTTCAACTGTTATACGCATATATATGGTTGCCCGCCATTGAGGCAACCACAGAGCGCTCTTCTCGCGTCCCTCCGCGCGCGTTGCCAGCAGTTACGTGTGGCACGATGGATTTACGCGCTGCAAATTAGAATTGCCAATAGGGCCTGCCGATATACCAGGCCGTCCGGCTTCCCCTTTAATTCCTGCGGCCATTATAACCATAGTCTCTTCAACCTTTCGATCGAGCCCCACAACACAACAAGCACACCCACGACGACACATAGAGAGGGGATGTCTAGCGGCTCTCCAATGGTGTTCGGCGAGCATAAAGTGGAGACCCACGCGAGGGAGACGGATCTCTCGGTGGTGTACACCATCGACCCGGCCGTGGTGGACGACTACATCAATAGCAATGAGCAGTTGCTTGCTCGAGACAAGTACAAGGTGGTCGGCATCGACCTCCAGTACACCGTCGGCCGTCCCAACATAGATCAGAAGGTTGCCGTCGCCCAGTTGTGCATGCACCATCGCGACCGTTTCACCAGGTTTGTCAACAGCACCGACTACAAGTTCGCCATGGTGGAAACCACCGACGATGTAAAAAGTGCTCACTGTTACAGGCTTGGCCTGCAAGAACGTTGTCAAAATTTGTGAGCACTACAGGGTCTGGGGCAGCACGAAGAAGGACTCCCCGGTTGAACTCGCCTCAACCATCATCGACCCATACTACGAAGAGATGAAGCAGGATGCTAGCAGAACACGTCCCGTATCCTGGCATGGGGCTTGGATGCGGCAACTAGATGAACCTCACCTTAGGTTTGCGGCCAAGAGCATGTACACATGCTATGAGATGCACAGGCGGATCATTGACATGAGGAAGTGCCTTGTTACGGAGATCGAGGAGGCCGGATCGAGCTACAACCAGAGAAAGCGTCACAAGAAGTAGATGATGATCAGATGATCATTTATCCTAGTTAATCATGCATGTAATATATATATATATAGTTTACTTTGGTGTGTGGAAATGTCATGTGTGTAGTAGCCACCTATGTAATTATGCATGTAATAGTTTACTTTGGTGTTTGCAAATGCCATGGTTGTAGTAGCCACCTATGTAAGTGGATGTTTAATTTGGTTATGCAACCATGTCCTTATAAGTGTGTGTGTGTGTGTCTATATATATATATATATATATATATATATATATATATATATATATATATATATATATATATATGTTGTTGTTCTGTATGCAATCCCATCGCACAACACACACGTCTTATTAGCAGCAATCGTCTATGTTATTGTCGGTCTCCGCACACATTTCTGATTACAGACCTGTTTGCCGCGTATCACACACATCTTGTTATATTGAACCGTTTATGTTCTCTTGTCTCAGTGCAAATAGTTCATCCGAGTGAACCGCATGCCATATATTGCGCACACCTTGATCGAGCTGACCGTTTCTTTTGTGTTGCCTAATCACAAACAGTTCATCCGAGTGGACCGTATGCTATATATCGCACACACCTTCATCTGGCTGCCCGTTTCTTTTGTTCCTCCTCATCGTAAACAGTTATATGAACTGAACCGTATGCCCTGCATCGCACACGCAACTAAAATCTGAACCGTGTTTGATGCAACCGTCATCGCAAACGTTTCACACCTTTTTCATGGTTTTTTTACACCACCGTTTGCGATTATTGCATCGCACACAGTTTCGTCGAAGGGTCTCTGATCGTAGTGTCGCGTTAGCAGCATCCTGCAGTAGTGCCGAAAGTTTTCACGAGTCATACTCTTCCAGTGTCAGATAAATTCAACACTACAACTTGTTCAAAATGAGAAGTGAATGAAAGGTTGTGCATTGAAGAAGTGGGAGTCGACCTTTAACTTTGTGTTCATGCCCATGGAAATGATGTAGACCATCACGGAAGCTTCTTGCAAATATTTAATTAGTTGTATAATTCCTCCAAGTTTCCTTAACTTGATTCCATGCAGTTATGGTTCTGACCATGCTAACCTCATTTGATAACTCCATTCCCATGCCTCGTCTATTTTTTCGACAATGTTAAAGCATCTGTCATTCGCAGATCAACGATCTAGTTCAGCTTCTATTATGTTCTACCTTTGAGTATTTCCCTATGTTATCTCGAGGATATCGTGACATTGTTACCTCTTAAGGATTCTTGCTAAAGTAATACTTTCCATCGTTTTAGTCACACTGCGGGTTTGAATTGTCCATCACTTTATGACCGACAAGTATAGGGGATATATCATAGTCCTTTTGATAAGTAAGAGTGTCGAACCCAACAAGGAGCGGAAGGAAATGACAAGCGGTTTTCAGCAAGGTATTCTCTGCAAGCACTGAAATTATCGGTAACAGATAGTTGTGTGATAAGATTGTTCGTAACGGGTAACAAGTAACAAAAGTAACTAAGGTGCAGCAAGATGGCCTAATCCTTTTTGTAGCAAAGGACAAGCCTGAACGAACTCTTATATAAAGCAAAGCGCTCCCGAGGACACATGGGAATTGTTGTTAAGCTAGTTTTCATCATGCTCATATGATTCGCGTTCGTTACTTTGACAATTTTATATGTGGATGGACCGGTGCTTGGGTGCTGCCCTTCCTTGGACAAGCCTCCCACTTATGATTAACCCCTCTCGCAAGCATCCACAACAACGAAATAAGAATTAAGATAAATCTAACCATAGCATGAAACATATGGATCCAAATCAGCCCCTTACAAAGCAACGCATAAACTAGGGTTTAAGCTTCTGTCACTCTAGCAACCCATCATCTACTTATTAGTTACCAATGCCTTCCCCTAGGAGCAAACAATGGTGAAGTGTCATGTAGTTGACGTTCACATAACACCACTAGAGGAAAGACAACATACATCTCATCAAAATATCGAACGAATACCAAATTCACATGATTACTTATAACAAGACTTCTCCCATGTCCTCAGGAACAAACGTAACTACTCACAAAGCATATTCATGTTCATAATCAGAGGAGTATTAATTATCATTAAGGATCTGAACATATGATCTTCCATCGAATAAACCAACTAGCATCAACTACAAGGAGTAATCAACACTACTAGCAACCCACAGGTACCAATATGAGGTTTTGAGACAAAGATCGGATACAAGAGATGAACTATGGTTTGAGAGGAGATGGTGCTGGTGAAGATGTTGATGGAGATTGATCCCCTCTTGATGAGAGGATCGTTGGTGATGACGATGGCTTCGATTTCCCCCTCCCGGAGGGAAGTTTCCCTGGTAGAACAACTCCGCTCGAGCCCTTGATTTGTTCTGCCCAGGTTCCGCCTCGAGACGGTGGCGCTTCGTCCCGAAAGCTTCTTTCTAATTTTTTTCCAGGTCAAAACACATCATATAGAAGGAGATGGGCATCAGGGGCCTACCAGGTGGCCCACAAGGCAGGGGGCGCACCCAGGGGGTAGGGCACGCCCCCACCCTTGTGAATGGCAGGTGGCCCCCCTCGGGTGCTTTCTTCGCCCAATATTTTTTATATATTCCAAAACAATTCTCCGTGAAGTTTCAGGATGTGATAACCCACAAGTATAGAGGATTAGTTGTAGCCTCTTTCGATAAGTAAGAGTGTCGAACCCAACGAGAAGCTAAAGGTACAACAAATATTCCCTCAAGTTCTATCGACCACCGATACAACTCTACGCACTCTTAACGTTCGGTTTACCTAGAACAAGTATGAAACTAGAATTACTTTGTAGGTGTTGTAGGATAGGTTTGCAAGATAATAAAGAGCACGTAAATAAAAAACTAGGGGCTGTTTAGATAAAGACACAACTAAGTTAGTTTTAGTAGAGAGCTTTTTTTCACGAGAAAGTTATTTGACCGTAGGCAATCGATAACTAGACCGGTAATCATTATTGCAATTTTATATGAGGGAGAGGCATAGGCTAACATACTTTCTCTTCTTGGATCATATGCACTTATGATTGAAACTCTGGCAAGCATCCGCAACTACTAATGATCATTAAGGTAAAACCCAACCATATCATTAAAGTATCAAGTCCTCTTTATTCCCATACGCCATGAACCACTTATTCGTGTTTGTGTTTCAATCACTCACGCAACACAAACAATAAGCAAACCATGAACATATTGCAAACCCTACAGCGGGGATCCCTCACGCTTGCGCGACACGGAGAGCACCATAGGACAACACCAATAATAAAACATGCAACTGAAACCAATCATGATCATCAATCAACCCATAGGACAAAACGGATCTATTCAAACATCATAGGATAGCCATACATCATTGGGAAATAATATATACCGTTGAGCATCATGTTCAAGTACAAATTACAGCGGGGAGAAGGGTGTTACACCGCTTCATAGAGGGGGAGAGAGTTGGTGATGACGGCGGCGAAGTTGTTGGTGTAGATTGTCGTTGCGATGATGGCCCCGACGGTGTTCTGGCGCCACCGGGAGAGAGGGGGAGAGAGCTTCTTCTTCTTCTTCTTCTTCTTCTTCTTCTTCTTCTTCTTCTTCTTCTTCTTCTTCTTCTTCTTCTTCTTCTTCTTCTTCTTCTTCTTCTTCTTCTTCTTCTTCTTCTTCTTCTTCTTCTTCTTCTTCTTCTTCTTCTTCTTCTTCTTCTTCTTCTTCTTCTTCTTCTTCTTCTTCTTCTTCTTCTTCTTCTTCTTCTTCTTCTTCTTCTTCTTCTTCTTCTTCTTCTTCTTCTTCTTCTTCTTCTTCTTCTTCTTCTTCTTCTTCTTCTTCTTCTTCTTCTTCTTCTTCTTCTTCTTCTTCTTCTTCTTCTTCTTCTTCTTCTTCTTCTTCTTCTTCTTCTTCTTCTTCTTCTTCTTCTTCTTCTTCTTCTTCTTCTTCTTCTTCTTCTTCTTCTTCTTCTTCTTCTTCTTCTTCTTCTTCTTCTTCTTCTTCTTCTTCTTCTTCTTCTTCTTCTTCTTCTTCTTCTTCTTCTTCTTCTTCTTCTTCTTCTTCTTCTTCTTCTTCTTCTTCTTCTTCTTCTTCTTCTTCTTCTTCTTCTTCTTCTTCTTCTTCTTCTTCTTCTTCTTCTTCTTCTTCTTCTTCTTCTTCTTCTTCTTCTTCTTCTTCTTCTTCTTCTTCTTCTTCTTCTCCTTCTCCTTCTCCTTCTCCTTCTCCTTCTCCTTCTCCTTCTCCTTCTCCTTCTCCTTCTCCTTCTCCTTCTCCTTCTCCTTCTCCTTCTCCTTCTCCTTCTCCTTCCTTCTCCTTCTTCTTCTTCCTTCTTCTTCTTCTCCTCCTTCTTCTCCTCCTTCTTCTTCTCCTCCTTCTTCTTCTCCTCCTTCTTCTTCTCCTCCTTCTTCTTCTCCTCCTTCTTCTCCTCCTCCTCCTCCTCCTTCTCCTTCTCCTCCTTCTCCTCCTTCTCCTTCTCCTCCTTCTCCTTCTCCTTCTCCTTCTCCTTCTCCTTCTCCTTCTCCTTCTTCTTCTTCTCCTTCTCCTTCTCCTTCTCCTTCTCCTTCTCCTTCCTTCTCCTTCTCCTTCCTTCTCCTTCTCCTTCTCCTTCTCCTTCTCCTTCTCCTTCTCCTTCTCCTTCTCCTTCTCCTTCTGCTTCTCGCTTCTCCTTCTCCTTCTCCTTCTCCTTCTCCTTCTCCTTCTCCTTCTCCTTCTCCTTCTCCTTCTCCTTCTCCTTCTCCTTCTTCTTCTCCTTCTTCTTCTCCTTCTTCTTCTTCTTCTTCTTCCTTGACCGTCCCCCTAGATGGGAGAAGGGTTCTTCTTGCTTGACCTTCGCCCTAGATGGGAGAAGGGTTTCCCCTCTGGTCCTTTGGCTTCCATGGTGGTGGAGGGGTGGGAGCCCCTCCGAGATTGGATCTCTCTCTGTCTCCTTCTGTTTCTACCCTCTCAAATTTGAGCCTTTCAGTGTTTCTTAAATTCCCGGAGATCCGTAACTCCGATTGGGCTGAAATTTCAACACAATTTTTATCCGGAAATTAGCTTTCTTGCGCCAGAAGAAGGGTACCAATGGCCTTACGGAGTGGCCACAAGGACCAGGGGCGCACCCTACCCCCTGAGGTGCGCCCTCCGTCCTTGTGGGCCCCCCGGGCATCGTCTCGCGTTGATTCTTTTTCCCAAATATCACATATATTCCTAAAAAATCTCTGTAAGGTTTTATCCCGTTTGGACTCCGTTTGATATGGATTTTCTGTGAAACAAAAAACATGCAACAAACAGGAACTAGCATTGGGCACTGGATCAATATGTTAGTCCCAAAAATAGTATAAAGAGTTGCCAAAAGTATGTAAAAGTTGTAGAATATTGGCATGGAACAATAACAAATTATAGATACGACGGAGACATATCAGCATCCCCAAGCTTAATTCCTGCTCGTTCTCGAGTAGGTAAATGATAAAAAAGATAATTTTTGATGTGGAATGCTACCTAGCATAATCTTGATCATATAATCTAATCATGGCATGAATATTAAGACACGAGTGATTCAAAGCAATAGTCTATCATTTGACATTAAGACAATAATACTTCAAGCATAGTAATAAAGCAATCATGTCTTCTCAAAATAACATGGCCAAAGAAAGTTATCCCTACAAAATCATATAGTCTGGCTATGCTCCATCTTCATCACACAAAGTATTTCATCATGCACAACCCCGATGACAAGCCAAGCAATTGTTTCATACTTTTAGTGTTCTCAAGCCTTTTCAACTTTCACGCAATACATGAGCATGAGCCATGGATATAGCACTATAGGTGGAATAGAATATGATGGTGGAGGTTATGTGGAGAAGACAAAAGGAAGAAATTATCACATCGACACGTCTAATCAACGGGCTATGGAGATGCCCATCAATTGATGTCAATGCGAGGAGTAGGGATTGCCATGCAACGGATGCACCAGAGCTATAAGTGTATGAAAGCTCAACTGAAAACTAAGTGGCTGTGCATCCAATTTGCTTGCTCATGAAGACCCCGGGCATTTGAGGAAGCCCATCATCGGAAAATTCCCACTAGTGTATGAAAGTCCTAACTCAAGAGACTCTCTATATTAAGAACATAGTGCTACTCTGAAGCACAAGTGTGGTAAAAGGATAGTAGCATTGCCCCTTCTCTCTTTTTCTCTCATTTTTTGTCTTTTTTTTGGCTCCCTCTTTTTTGGCCTCTTTTTTTTTCTATCCGGAGTCTCATCTCGACTTGTGGGGGAATCAAAGTCTCCATCATCCTTTCCTCACTAGGACAATGCTCTAATAATGACAATCATCAAACTTTTATTTACTTACAACTCAATATTACAACTCGATATCTAGAACAATATGACTCTATATGAATGCCTCTGGCAGTGTACCAGGATGTGCAATGATATAGCATAGCGATATCAAAGAACGGACAAGCCATGAAAATATCATGCTAGCTATCTTACGATCATGCAAAGCAATATGACAATGAACGCTCAAGTCATGTATATGATGATGATGGAAGTTGCATGGCAATATATCTCGGAATGGCTACGGAAATGCCATGATAGGTAGGTATGGTGGCTGTTTTGAGGAAGATATAAGGAGGCTTATGTGTGATAGAGCGTATCATATCACGGGGTTTGGATGCACCGGCGGAGTTTGCACCGACTCTCGAGGTGAGAAAGGGCAATGCACGATACCGAAGAGGCTAGCAATGATGGAAGGGTGAGAGTGCGTATAATCCATGGACTCAACATTAGTCATAAAGAACTCACATACTTATTGCAAAAATTTATTAGCTATCGAGACAAAGTACTACGCGCATGCTCCTAGGGGGATAGATTGGTAGGAAAATACCATCGTTCGTCCCCAACCGCCACTCATAAGGAAGACAATCAGAAAATAAATCATGCTCCGACTTCATCACATAACGGTTCACCATACGTGCATGCTTCGGGAATCACAAACCTCAACACAAGTATTTCTACCAATCCACAATTACGAACTAGCATGACTCTAATATCACCATCTTTATATCGCAACACTATTGCAAGGAATCAAACATATCATATTCAGTGATCTACAAGTTTTATGTAGGATTTTATGACTAACCATGTGAATGACCAATTCCTTTCAACTCTCTAAATAGATATAAGTGAAGCATGAGAGTTTAATTCTTTCTACAAAAGATATGCCCATGCTCTAATAAATATAAATGAATCAAAAGAGAATTCTACAAATGGTGGTTTTCTATGTGTAGAGAAACAGGCAATCGAAACTTCAAATGATATAAGTGAAGCACATGAAGCATTCTATAAAGCCATACTCAAAAGATATACGTGGAGTGCAAAGAGAATTCCGTAAATCAACTAAGGACTATCTCATTCTAGGATGGTGCATTACTAAAAGAAAAATAAAAAGCACACGACGCTCCAAGATTTACGCATATCATGTGACGAATAAAAATATAGCTCCAAGTAAAATTACCGATGATCGTTAGAAGAAAGAGGGGATGACTTCCGGGGCATCCCCAAGCTTAGTTGCTTGGGAGTCCTTGAATATTACCTTGGGGTGCCTCGGGCATCCCCAAGCTTAGGCTCTTGCCACTCCTTATTCCTTCATCCACCGTGATCTCACCCAAAACTTGAAAACTTCAATCGCATAAAACTTAACAAAACCCTCGTGAGATCCGTTAGTATAATAAAACAAATCGCCACTTTAAGTACTGTTGCAAACCAATTCACATTTTATTTTTGCATTGTAGCTACTGTACTATAACTTCTCAATGTCTTATACCACCGATAAAATCGATAGTTTCATCAAAACTAGAAAAACAATGCATCAAAAACAGAATATGTCTTAAACAGGACAGTCTGTAGTAATATGAACATCAACCATACTTCTGTAACCCCAAAATTTCTGAAAAATGAGGACAAAATAAACAATTTGTATAGAAGTAATGTTCAAAAAATTTCAGAAGCGTTAGACTTTCCAGTAAAAAATGAAAAATCATGCACTACACCCAAAGTTTCTGTTTTTTCACCGCAAAACCAAACAAGCAATCTGATCATCCTAAAGGCAAATCTTGGCACATTATTTTTATAATACAATGGAATTGTACAAGGGGATAATTATTTTTGTGAGAATCTTCATTAAAGATTCTACATTGTTTCCATGAGCATGAGCACAAGTGTTCAAGGTCGACCCTCACTTCACCAATGCATCACCTTTCAATCCTTCTCTTTTTGTGAAGTTATAAGTTCCCCTCTATATTTTTTTTGTTTTTAAACTATTTAAAAGCACTCAACATAAATAAATGACTCTCTTAAACTTCCGGGTTGTCTCCCTGGCAGCGCTTTCTTTAAAGCCATTAAGCTAGGCATATAGTGCTCAAGCAATGGATCCACCCGGATCCCAAGGTATATCAAAGCCAATTTTAATTAAGAATGATTTGGAATTTAGCAATGAGCACAAAGCAACATATATTATGCAATGACGAAGTCTAACTCTCTTCCTATGCATGGGCATGTCATACAAGAACAATTCATGCACATCAAGTAAAGGCCAATACATAGCATAAGTAGTTTCTTGCAATTTTATCGTGTTGGAACAAAGAGAGGTGGAGATGTAGTTCCTCTCTCATAATAATTGCAAGTAGGAGCATAAAGCACATGCATATTACATTCATCAAAATTATCATGTGCAACGGTAAAAGGCAACCCATCAATATAATCCTTAATAAGAACAAACTTCTCCGATATAGTGTAGCTTGGAGAATTGAAAAAGATAATAGGACTATCATGTGTGGGTGCAATAGCAACAATTTCATTCTTAATATAAGGAACTATAGCAAGTTCATCTCCATAAGCATAATTCATATTGGCATCTTGGCCACAAGCATAGCAAGCATCAATTTCATCAAAAATTGATATTTCAAAAGAATCCATGGGATCATAGCAATTATCATAGCATTCATCCTTCGGTAAGCACGAAGGGACATTAAACAATGTATGAGTTGAAGAGTTACTCTCATTAGAAGGCGGGCATGGGTAGCTAATCCGCTCTTCCTCGTTTTGTTCTTCGCTCTCCTCATCATCTCTTTCATCCAATGAGCTCACAGTTTCATCAAATTCTTCTTCCATATACTCCTGCAAAATGTTAGTCTCTTCTTGGACAACGGAGGAGTCCTCAATATATGGTTTAACATAGGCATTAGAAGTATAATTATCATAACAATATTTAAGTATGGCAAATTTTTCAGATTTGTAAAGAGTAGCATCATATGTTTCAATCAAAGAAGCAATTTAATAAGCACCCTTAAAATCAACAAATTCTTCAATTTGTTGAACATCGTAGTAATTATAAACACCCTTAGCATAAAAAGATATGATTCCATTATCACTAAACTCACATTGAAAGGGAAGGTGTTTCTTAGGATCTTCAGAACAACAAGTAATATCATATTTCACACATAAATTCCAAGCATATCATTGCAAACGGTGAATTTGATCCAGTAAAAGTTTCCCTTTTTGACATAAGCGGTGTGACACATAACAAGCATGTTCATCTAAAGATTTGCCCTCAACTAAGCTAGTTGGGGTTTCAGCACGAGCACATAGGGATAAAAGATGATCCAAGTAGAAAGCTTTAGTAGTATGATAGATTTTGGGTGGTTCTTCAACCATTGGTTTAGTAGGTATAACTTTTTTTGTGGTATTTTGCGTTTCCTACCCATAAATAAAGATAGAAAACAACTTAGAATAGAAAATAAAAACTACTTAGTTATAAAGCAAACAAGCACACACGAGAATATTCACCCCACGCTATTGCTCCCCGGCAACGGCGCCAGAAAAAGGTCTTGATAACCCACAAGTATAGGGGATCAGTTGTAGCCTCTTTCGATAAGTAAGAGTGTTAAACCCAACGAGGAGCTAAAGGTAGAACAAATATTCCCTCAAGTTCTATGGACCACCGATACAACTCTACGCACGCTTAACGTTCGCTTTACCTAGAACAAGTATGAAACTAGAAGTACTTTGTAGGTGTTGTAGGATAGGTTTGCAAGATAATAAAGAGCACATAGATAAAAAACTAGGGGCTGTTTAGATAAAGACACAACTAAGTTAGTTTTATTAGAGAGCTTTTTGTCACGAGAAATTTATTTGTCCCTAGGCAATCGATAACTAGACTGGTAATCATCATTGCAATTTTATATCAGGGAGAGCATAAGCTAACATACTTTCTCTTCTTGGATCATATGCACTTATGATTGGAACTCTAGCAAGCATCCGCAACTACTAAAGATCATTAAGGTAAAACCCAACCATAGCATTAAAGTATCAAGTCCTCTTTATTCCCATACGCCATGACCCACTTATCCGTGTTTGTGTTTCAGTCACTCACACAACGCAGATAATAAGCAAACCATGAACATATTACAAACCCTATAGCGGGAATCTCTCACGCTTGCGCGAAACGGAGAGCACAATAGGACAACACCAATAATAAAACATGCAACTTAAACCAATCACGATCATTAATCAACCCATAGGACAAAACGGATCTACTCAAACATCATAGGATAGCCATACATCATTGGGAAATATTATATAGCGTTGAGCATCATGTTCAAGTGCAGATTACAGCGGGGAGAAGGGGTGTTACATCGTTGCATAGAGGGGGAGATAGTTGGTGATGACGACGGCAAAGTTGTTGGTGTAGATTCTCGTTGCGATGATGGCCCCGGCGGCATTCCGGCGCCACCGGGAGAGAAGGTGGGAGAGCCCCCATTCTTCTTCTTGTTCTTCCTTGACCTTCCCCCTAGATGGGAGAAGGGTTTCCCCTCTAGTCCTTTGCTTCCATAGTGGCGGAGGGGCGGGAGCCCCTCCGAGATTGGATCTCTCTCTTTGTTTCCTTCTGTTTCTACCCTCTTAGATTCTAGCCTTTCACCGTTTCTTAAATTCCCGGAGATCCGTAACTCCGATTGGGCAGAAATTTTAACACGATTTTTATCCGGATATTAGCTTTCTTGCGCCAGAAGAAGGGCACCAATCGCCTTACGTGAAGGAAATATGCCATAGAGGCAATAATAAACTTGTTATTTATATTTCCTTATATCATGATAAATGTTTATTATTCATGCTAGAATTGTATTAATCGGAAACTTAGTACATATGTGAATACATAGATAAACAGTGTGTCACTGGTATGACTCTACTTGACTAGCTCGTTAATCACATGTAAGGGCATATTTATCCCTTAGGTGTTTTGGTGATTGATGACAATGCTTTTGCGGACTAATCGCGTGCCTTGAGTTTCTCAGACGCTTCATCACTAGGCACGAGACGATTCGGTGCCCCTCGAAGATTATTGAAGACGGCGTTGTTCTACGTTTCTCTTTGGTGGTTTTGAGTCGTAGGAGAGCCGTACTATTAAGAGGGGGTCCGCGTCGGAAAGGTTCGGGTGTAATCAACACGTACACATGTCCTTCCTTCCCTTTGCACTTTGGAGCGTCTCTCCGTTATCCTAGTTGTGCGTAATTTGACGGCTACTGCTGTACTTGCGGTAGTACTGCTCTATGGAGCGGTAGTACCGCAAGCACCTGCGGTAGTACCGCTGGGGGTCACGGTAGTACCGCTCCTCTGGAGCCTTAGTACCGCAGCTCCCAGGCCTAATGCTACTCCGGTACGGTAGTAGGGGCGGATGTAATTTTTTACATCTGCGCCCGCACGGTAGTACCATACCGACGTCATCTTGTGGTAGTACGCTGGTGGCCATGGTAGTACCGCCCACGAGTCGTAATACCGTGGCCCTCATACCTAGTACCGCTGCGTCGGGGTAGTAGGAGCGGATGTATTCTTTTTACATCCGCGCCTCGACGGTAGTACCGCGCCTAGTGCGCGGTAGTACCGCGTCGGAGTTTTTGCATTGTTTCATTTTCAGCGGAAGTAGGCACGGATGTATTTTATTTCATCCATGCTCTTCGTAGGCTTTGACTTTCCTGCCTTGCGGTAGTACCGCAAGGGGGAGCGGTAGTACCGCGCAAGCGGTAGTACTGCACTCAGTCAGGCTAGTCCCGACCTCTGCTGCTACCACGGAAGTACCGTGGTCCTCCACGGTAGTACCGCGTGGCCTTGCGGTAGTACCACGCTCCTGGAGCGGTAGTACCGCATGTCGCAGGCTGAACATGTGGATAACGGTTGGATCTTTTCCATGACTATAAAAGGGGCGTCTCCTACCTCTAGTTGACCACTTCTTCCATCTCTAAGCTCCATTGTTGCTCCAAGCTCCATTTTGGCCCGATCTCTCTCCCTAGCCAATCAAACTTGTTGATTTGCTCGGGATTGGGTGACAAGGGCCCGATCTACACTTCCACGAAGATATTCGATTCCCCCCACTTATCCCTACCGGATCTTGTTACTCTTGGGTGTTTGAGCACCCTAGACGGTTGAGGTCACCTCGAAGCCATACTCCATTGTGGTGAAGCTTCCTGGTGGTGTTGGGAGCCTCCAAGTGTTGTGTAGATTTCCCCAACCTTGTTTGTAAAGGTTCGGCCGCCGCCTTCAAGGGCACCAATAGTGGAATCACGGCATCTCGCATTGTGTGAGGGCGTGAGGAGATTATGGTGGCCCTAGTGGCTTCTTGGGGAGCATTGTGCCTCCACACCGCTCTAACGGAGACGTACTTCCCCTTAAAAGGAAGGAACTTCAGTAACACATCCTCGTCTTCACCGGCTCCACTCTTGGTTATTTCGTGCCTTTACTTTTGTAAGCTTACTTGTGTTGTATCTATTGCTTGCTTGTGTGCTAGTTGTCATTGCATCGTATAGGTTGTCCACTTAGTTGCATATCTAGACAACCTATTTTGTCGCAAGGTCTAAATTGTTAAAGAAAAGATTAAAATTTGATAGTTGCCTATTCACCCCCCCCCCTCTATTCAACCATATCGATCCTTTCAATTGGTATCAGAGCCTCGTCTCTTTATTAAGGACTTTACCGTCCGAAGAGTATGTTGACACCATAGACGGTGCGGAGGAGCACTCCGGTGTGAATCCTATATCGTCTACGGCCGATGGGGGAACCTCAGTCTCTCATGAGGAATTCAATGTGGCTCTAGACACATTGAAAGACTCCATGACGACCAAGGTTGAAAGCATGCTTACTAAATTTCTTGAAGGGCTTAAACTGTCCACCTCGCCGATGAAAGTGGGTGATCCCACTAACAAGGTGACGGATGCTACCTCCAACAAGGGGGAAACTAACAGTGAAAAGAGTCCTTCTACTAGTGGTAGAAATGGCACCGGCATCTTTGCCCATGTGGAACCTCCAATTTATGGAGGACCGATTCCCTCTACTCATTTAAATCATGCCGGTCCTCCTCCTAAGATTGTGAAAAATGAGGATTTTGATTCTTGGGTGTATCGTTTCAAGCGCCATTTAAAACATGTGAATACTAACCTTTGGAGAATCATTGAAGAAGGTTTCTATCCACATGACCCAAACAACTTCACCCCTCGAGAAGCCGTGGATAATCAATTCAATGAGAGTGCTCTCTTCATCATCCAAGATGCAATCCTTCCCGAAGATCTCCCTCACCTTCGACCTCATGCCATGGCCAAAGACGCGTGGCAATGCGTTGTGTCTCTCTATCAAGGAAGTGCTAGCATTCAACGCTCCAACTATGAAGTGGTACAAGATGAAGCCGATGAGTTTGCAATGAAAGAAGATGAAGAACCCCGTGAGCTCTTTCGAAGAGTGACCAAACTCGCGGTCTCACTACGAGATCATGGGAGCAAGGACACGGATGACAATTGGATCAAGCGCAAGTTCCTCAAGGCCATGATGCCCTACAACAAGGCCATGTCCTCCGTCATTCGTCAAAGACCGGACTTCCACTCCATGACGTCAAGCGAAGTGTTGGATGAGTTCGTTGCAATGAGCATCTTGGAAAAGACCGCCGACAATGCGGTGCTCCGTTCTCAAAGGGCAAAGAAGCCCAACCTTGCCTTGAAGGCCAAGGTTAGTGTGGAAGAAGAGGAAGAAGAAGGAGATGAGGAGAGCAACCCCGAAGACACGAAATATGATTATCATGAGCACATGGCTCTTGCCTCAAGACAATTTTGGAGCAAGAAGAATACAAGACCCAACTTCAACAAGAACAACTCAAGTGGCCTCAAGGGCAAGCAACGAGTTAGAACTTGTTTCAACTGTGGCAATGTGAGCCATTTCGTTGCGGATTGTCCTTACGAGAAGCGGGAAGACAATGGTGGCAAGTTCATCCGAAAAGACAAGGCCAAGTCCTTCCCCAACAAGAACAACTTTACCAAGAAGACTCCTACTCGCGGGTTGGTGGTTCAAGAAGAATACCGTGAGGATGACGATGATGATGAAGATAGTGAAGCAATAGCCATGGCATCCGTTGCCATTGCCAAACTCCTCGGGTGTCTCTCTTTGATTCACCCAACGAGAACATCACCGCCAAGTGTCTCATGGCTAAAACCACCAACAAGGTAACCCCCAACATCAAAACCACCATTATTCCTAATCCTTCTTCGATGGTTGGCTTTGATGATGGTAAGGGGTCTAATGAGGAGGTAAATGAATTTGAGTCCTTCATGAGTAAGCTCAAGGGAAAATCCAAGAAGCACTTCGTTGCTCTCTTGGAACAACTTGGTGAAGCCAATGACATGATCGAGGCTCACAAAAAAACCATCTCTAAGATGGAAGGTCATAGTCGTGACTATGCCGATGAGATATCGGATCTCTCTAATGCTCTTGAGGAAGAGTGTGGGCATCGTTTGGCTCTTGAGGAGTCACACAACGATGACCATGCCAAACTAAAGAAATATCTTGATCATGCTCTTGTTGCATCTCGTGTACTAACTTCCGAGAAGGCTAAACTTGGGGTTGATCAGGCTAGACTCAAGGAGGAGTTTGATGTACTTGACAAGGCCCATAAGGTCTTGAAAGGTGCTCATGCAAACCTCAAGGAGTCTCATGCCAACTCCAAGTTAAGCTAACCAAGGAAAAGGCCACATTTCCTCACATGGTCTTAATTGATAATGCAAATGCTACTAACCCGTGTTGTGAGCATGTGCATCTTGTGGAGGAGAATGCCAAGTTGAAGGAACAACTCGAGAAAGGTCTTGTGTCATGCATACAAGGTGAGAAGAACCTAAATGACCTTTTGAGCAATTAAAAGGAAGTTGTGGGCAAGGAGGGAGTTGGGTTCTCACCCAAGTCCAAGAACAAGAGCAAGAATGAGAAGAAGAATAACAAGACCAAACGACCTCCCCCGCTTAAGCAAACTTTTGTGAAGGAGGGAGAGGGTGCTCCTAAGGAGAAGAAGAACAATGCGAAGAGTGGTGATGCCAAAAGGGGCAAAGCCATCTCTCCCAACAAAGCCGGCGACTTTAACCCCTCTTATGTGTTGTGCCGTGCTAGTGATGGGCATGTCTATGCTAAATTTGTTGGTTCTTCTTATGAGTACATTGAATGGTCTATTTGGGTTCCTAAGACCCTCGTTACTAACATCAAAGGACCCATTACTAAATGGGTACCTAAAACCAAACATTTATCTCTTGTAGGTG
This sequence comes from Aegilops longissima, assembly GCA_021605205.1. Classification (NCBI taxonomy): domain Eukaryota; kingdom Viridiplantae; phylum Streptophyta; class Magnoliopsida; order Poales; family Poaceae; genus Aegilops; species Aegilops longissima. The sequence continues at coordinate 632,375,705 of CM038682.1, forward strand.
TTTGCTTCCAGTGGGGGATCATGGTTGCTCGATAGTGGAGCAACAAATCAGACCGGGAGCAAGGACTTGGTGGTGGACGTGCAAAAGATCCCATCTATGCCCACCAATGTCGAGTGGAGTGATGCCTCACACTCTAAGGTATTGGGTCTTGGCAAGGTTGTCATTTCTCATGATTTAACGATCGAGAAAGTCATGCTTGTTGAGTCCCTTGCATACAATTTACTTTTCGTTCGTCAACTTGCATTCATGGGCTTTGCCACTTTCTTTGACATTGTGATACTGTGGCCCTCTTGTGGAGCAAGACTCTTAAAGTAGCCTTTGTTGGGCATGTCGAGAACGGTCTCTATGTGATTAACTTTTCGAAGCAACCCACTAAGACCGCGACATGCCTAATGGCTAAAGTTGATGTGGGATGGCTTTGGCATCGCCATTTAGCCCACGTCAATATGAGATCTTTGCAAAGTCTTCTCAAGGGGGACCATGTCCGTGGAGTAACAAATGTTAGTTTTGCCAAAGATCGTGCTTGCAGTGCTTGTATCGAAGGAAAGCTTCATGAGACGGCTCACCCTCCCATGACTATCATCTACTCGAAGAGACCCTTGGAGCTCCTGCACATGGACCTCTTCGGGCCTCCATCCTTTGATAGTCTCGGGGGTAGAAAGTATTGCTTGGTGATTGTGGATGATTATTCAAGATACACTTGGGTATACTTCTTCAAGAGGAAGAGTAAGACTCAACAAACCGTCATCGACTTTGCAAATGAAGCTCAACGTCAACATAATGCAAAGATCTTGACAATAAGAAGTGACAACGGCACCGAGTTCAAGAACTACACCTTGGATGAGTTTCTTAGTGATGAGGGGATCAAGCATCGATATTCTGCACCATATACCCCTCAACTAAATGGGTTGCGGAGAGGAAGAACCGGGCGTTGATGGATGCGGCAAGGACCATGATGGCGGAGTTCAAGTCTCCATACAACTTTTGGGCCGAAGCCATCAACACCGCATGTCATGCATCCAATCGGCTCTATCTCCTCAAAGGCTTGAACAAGACTCCTTATGAGATACTCACCGGAAACAAGCCCAATCTCAAGTACTTCCGGTGTTCGGTGTAAGTGTTTCATTCTCAAGAAAGGTGTTCGTTTGTCTAAATTTGAGGCTAGAGCTTATGAGGGCATATTTTTGGTTATGCTACAAACTCTCATGCTTACCATGTTCTCAACAAGTCCACCGGACTCATTGAGAGGCGATGTAACATGGAGTTTGATTTAAAATAACGGCTCCCAAGTGGAGCAAAGTGGTACTTGTGATGTAGGTGATGAAATTCCTCCCCAAGCCATAAGAAGAATGGGTATTGGTCATATTCTACCCATTGAGGAACCCCTTGTGGCCGAAGGAGAAGGACAATGCTCCACTCAAGTGGAGCCATCACCTACTCAAGACCCACACGCTTCCTAAGAACAAAGTGAAGGCCCTCAACCTCGTGAACAAGATCAAGGGCAAGATCAATCTCAAGATGGTGGTGAACCTCCAAATGATGCCCAAGGTCAAGTTCTTCCCCTCGAGCAAGTTCAAGTTCATGAGCAAGCTCAAGATCAAGAACTAGCTCAAGGCGGCGCTCAAGATAATCAAGTCAACCCTCCTCCTTCCACATCCGAGGAGGAATTAGAGTGTCGTGCCGCGAAGATTGCTTCCAAAATCACCACCAAAGGCCATCTCATGGAGAATGTGGATGGAAGCCTAAGAAAGGGGGTAAGCACTCGTAGACAATTAGCAAACTATTGTGAACATCACGCGTTTGTCTCTTGTGTTGAACCCCAAAAGGTCTATGAGGTGCTCGAAGACTCGGATTGGCTCAATGCCATGCATGAAGAACTCAACAACTTCGAGTACAACAAGGTGTCGAGATTGGTGCCAAGGCCTTCGGGGAACCACAACGTCATTGGAACCAAGTGGATTTTCAAGAACAAGAAAGATGCTCATGGGAACATCATTCACAACAAGGCAAGATTTGTAGCACAAGGCTACTCCCAAGTCGAGGGTATCGACTACGGTGAAACCTTTGCTCCCGTTGCTCGCCTTGAATCCATTCATTTGTTGATTGCTTATGCTTCCCATCACAACTTTAAGTTGCAACAAATGGATGTGAAAAGTGCTTTTCTTAATGGTCCTATTAATGAGTTGGTCTATGTCAAGCAACCCCCTGGTTCGAGGACCCCTACTTCCTGGATCATGTGTATCAACTCGATAAGGCACTCTATGGCCTTAAACAAGCCCCACGTGCATGGTATGACCACCTTACCGAGTTGTTACAAGATCGAGGATTTGAGGTGGGGCAAATCGATCCCACTCTTTTTACTAAGAAGGTCAAAGGGGAGTTGTTTGTATGCCAACTATATGTTGATGATATTATCTTTGGTTCCCCTAACAAAGCTTTCAATGAGGAATTTGCCGCTCTCATGACCTCCAAGTTCAAGATGTCTTCGATGGGAGAGTTGAAGTTCTTCCTTAGTTTTGATATCAAACAAAGAAGAGAAGGAACCTTCATCAACCAAGCCAAATATACTCAAGACATGCTAAAAATATTCAAGCTAAGTGATGTCAAGCCGACTTCTACTCCAATGCCTACCAAGTGCCAACTTGACATTGATCCCAATGGTAAAGCGGTGGATCAAAAGGTATATCGCTCCATGATTGGCTCCTTGCTTTACCTTTGTGGATCTAGACCGGATATCATGTTGAGTGTGGGGATGTGCGCATGGTTTCAAGCCGCACCGAAGGAAAGTCACTATGTGGCGGTCAAGCGAATCTTTCGATATTTGGCTCATACCCCAAACTTTGGCTTATGGTATCCAAGAGGGGCAAACTTCAAGCTTGAAGGATATACGGATTCCGATTGGGCGGGAGACAAAGTGGATAGGAAGTCCACCTCCGGAGGGTGCCAATTTCTTGGTTGCTCTTTGGTGAGTTGGTCTTCTAAGAAGCAAAGTTGTGTGTCTCTCTCGTACACCGAAGCGGAATATGTGGCGGTCGGTAGTAGTTGTGCACAACTCTTATGGATGAGGCAAACTTTAAAGGAGTATGGTGTCACTTGTGACAAAGTGCCTCTTTGGTGTGATAATGAAAGTGCCATCAAGATTTCTCTCAACCCGGTGCAACACTTCAAGATGAAGCATATTGAGATTCGGTATCACTTCATCCGGGATCACATTAGGCGAGGGGAGATCGAGCTCAAGTATGTCAACACTCATGATAACCTTGCAGATATTTTCACGAAGCCCTTGGATGAAGCAAGATTTCACGAGTTAAGGCATGAGCTAAATATCATTGATTCGAGCAATGTGACTTGAACCCTTGCACCCCTCACCACACTCAACTTGTTGTCTAGTTTAGGTGTAGGCATGGACATAGGGGGAGTGTTGTTCTCTCAATGAACTTTTCCTCCCCCCATTATGCATAAATAGATCAAATCTTTCACATTAGCCATTTTTTATGGTACTTGTGATTCAAAGACGAGTTTTGGTCATGGGCCCAAGGATAATTCTTCGTGGTGCCATACCATCTAACTCAAACATAGGTGGCTCCGGCCACCGCCCTCTCCTTTTGAGAGGTTGTGTCGCATGGTGGTTTCTTGTTGTCTTTCTGCCTTTGGTTTGTGCGTGTTCCTGTGGTATCCTTTGTGTGAAAAGTTTCCTTGCAAAGACCTTCTTCTCGTGTTGAAACCTGTTGTGTCTTGAGCTCACGGTACTACCGCGTCCAGCTACGGTACTACCGCAGCCAGCCACGGTACTACCGCGTGTGGGGAGCACGGTACTACCGCCCCCACGTGGCAGTAATTTTTTACTGCCGCCTGGGTGAGCGGTACTACCGCTACGGTGCGGTACTTCCGCCCGAGCGGTACTACCGCTACGGTGCGGTACTTCCGCCCGAGCGGTACTACCGCGATGATATGCGGTACTACCGCGCCGGCATGGGCGCGTGGGGATAAGGACGGGCAGGGGGAGTTCTAACTCCCCCATACCCATTCACTGTTCCCCTCCCCACGTCGTCTCTCTCTCCCACGCTCAAGATCGGAGCCGGCGGTCGTCGCCGGATCTCCTCCTCCGGCTGCCCTCCCGTGATTCCGTCCGGTGGGATCATTCCCCACCACGTGCTCTTGCTATGGACCAAGGTCTTTCCCCAACCTCTTCTCGTTTTGTTGAATTCTTTGCCTCTAGGTTTTTGGGGGGAGACTTGTGTGTTCTAGAGATTCTTAGGCTCTTTCTATGCAACAGTAGGATGAAGGAGAGTAGCTTTGCGTAGGAATTATACTTGTATTTTTGTCATGTGCTAGATTTGATCACCGTAGTGCCGCCGTGGTTTCGCGGTTCTTTTCATATTCAAACTTACGTTTGGATCTGACGCGACGCGGTACTACCGCCCGTCTGGCGCGGAACTACCGCTTGTCCGGTACTACCGCCCGTCTGGTGCGGTACTACCGCGCTCACTGCGGCACTAAAACCTTACTACCGCTCCAACCATGGTACTACCGTGACCTCGCACGGTACTACCGCGACCTGGAGCGGTACTAATATTTTAGTACCGCGGGCTCTGGCAGTACTACCGTGGCTCACATCTATCTCATGGCAACTTTCACGTATACTTTCTATGTGTTTCTTGTGCTTTGCCGTGGTCTTCGCATTGATCCTCTTTGCGTTTTGTTGGTGTTTTGAGTTTCTGTCTCAGGTGGTGGCTCTCGCCGTTCCAATCCCAGTCATGACACTGGCTCCAATCGTCTGCGCAGCCCAGGTGAAGCACCAGAGGGCTCCTCTGCCCCCAAGCGCCATGTCAAGACATCAGCTAGCAAGAACAAGGAGCCCGCTAAGGGCATGGACGAGATACCCCAATCTGAGTACGCCCGTCTCAGGCAACTCCACCCGTATGTGAACCCTCGTTCTTCTGTCAAAGGTTGTGAGCTGTTTTGGAACAAGCAACAGACCAACATCTATCTAGATGTCATCAAAAACAACCAGAATACCTACGTGGATGTGAAATGGATTGAAATGCATCACATGAGGAAGGACAAGTTCCGTGATTACTTTGGAGAGGCTCTGGACTTGGTAGAGCAGTTTGGTATTGAGCATGTGATATCCTTTCACCTTGACTATGAACCTAAGCTTATCTGTCAGTTCTTTGCCTCAGTATACTTTCACTCTGATGAGGAGCGGAGGATGACCTGGATGACCAATGGCCGTAAGCTGACTGCTACCTGGAAGGAGTTCATGGATTTGCTCCACGTTCCTGATGACGGGCTCAACACTCCCGTGGGTGTTCGCCCCCAAGCTAATTCTGAGTCTCCTAACAGGGACAAGCTTCAGCCATACTATGTTGAGAAGGCGCTTCCCAATGGCAAGACGGGGTTTGTGCTCAACTCTTTTCTGGATATCATGTATCGCATCTTCCGCAACTCCTTGTTCCCTCGCATTGGTGACAAGGACAAGGTTCATGCCTATATGGTGGATATGATGCTCATTTGCGAGGAGGCTCGTTTGTCTCAGACTCAGCCACTTGATGTCTCACACATCATGTAGTGTGAGCTTCGGTTTGCGGTGTTCAACCGCAAGGTGCCTATCTATGGGCCCTATCTGTTTCTGTTGATCTTGAAGACTTGGGAGAAGATGTTCCCTGGTGAGGAGTTCCCTGCTCCAGACTGGATTCGCCATGATCCCATTTGTCTCCGTGTCAAGCCCAACTGGGGCAACACTACTACTCGTGCTGAGGCTTCTGCTGCTAGGGCTGCTGTTGATGAGGAGGATGCTGGCGCCGAGGATGTTGCTGAGGGCCGTGCTGCTAGGCCTTCCCAGAGTTCCTCTATGCCGTCGTGGGCCAAGAAGCTGAAGGACAAGATGAAGACTCTTTTCTGCATGCAAGCCAAGGGGCAGTACAGGACTCACGTGGCATCTAAGGAGAGTCGCCGCCGGGACAAGAAGATCGTGCAGCTGTATAACGAGGACGTGTCTGGTGGTTCTGAGGATCACATCACTCTAGAGGCCGAGTGGATGGAGAAGCAAGGCTACAGGTAGACTGATTCTGAGGAGGACATCGAGGAGACCATCCCTGCTGCCGAGGAGTCCGACAGAGAGGGTTGGGATGAGTTCCCTGCTTGAGCCACCTCTTGTGTGTAGGTGTCCTCTCTGCCTTTTTGGCGTCTCGATGCCAAAGGGGGAGAGAGTGTAGGGATTTGCGAGTCGGGAGTCATCGTTCGTGTTTGGTGTGTTTGCTGCTTTCTTGTTCTCGTTTGAACCTCGTTTCCGTTGCTTTTTCTTCATATGGTGTAAGTCATATGCACTCATCTATCTTAGCGAGCTTGTGATATATTGTGCTACCTTTGTGCTATGCTCTGCTTAGATGTTAGTTATCGTGCATGTGTCTCTAAAATATAGGGGAGTGTTGATCCTAGTTTGTGTGCTATGCAGTCCAAAGCATCTATCTAGATTGCACACATCTAGGGGGAGCCCGTCTATATTCTAGAGAGGTGGGGTTTGCCTTTGCCCTATATTATCTCATCTATGTGCAAATCCCGTATTGTCATCAATCCACCAAAAAGGGGGAGATTGTAAGGGCATATTTATCCCTTAGGTGTTTTGGTGATTGATGACAATGCTTTTGCGGACTAATCGTGTGCCTTGAGTTTCTCAGACGCTTCATCACTAGGCACGAGACGATTCGGTGCCCCTCGAAGATTATTAAAGACGGCGTTGTTCTACGTTTCTCTTTGGTGGTTTTGAGTCGTAGGTGAGCCGTACTATTAAGAGGGGGTCCGCGTCGGAAAGGTTCGGGTGTAATCAACACGTACACATGTCCTTCCTTCCCTTTGCACTTTTGAGCGTCTCTCCGTTATCCTAGTTGTGTGTAATCTAACGGCTACTGCTGTACTTGCGGTAGTACTGCTCTATGGAGCGGTAGTACCGCAAGCACTTGCGGTAGTACCGCTGGGGGTCACGGTAGTACTGCTCCTCTGGAGCCTTAGTACCGCAGCTCCCAGGCCTAATGCTGCTCGATGCGGTAGTAGGGCAGATGTAATTTTTTACATCCGCGCCCGCACGGTAGTATCAAGACGTCATCTTGTGGCGATACAGCGGGTGGCCACGGTAGTACCGCTCCCCGAGTCGTAATACCGTGGCCCTCATACCTAGTACCGCTGCGTCGCGGTAGTAGGAGTGGATGTATTCTTTTTACATCCACGCCTCAACGGTAGTACCGCGCCTAGTGCGCGGTAGTACCGCGTCGGAGTTTTTGCACTATTTCATTTTCAGCGGAAGTAGGCACGGATGTATTTTATTTCATCGGCGCTCTTTGTAGGCTTTGAATTTCCTGCCTTGCGGTAGTACCGAAAGGGGGAGCGGTAGTACCGCGCAAGCGGTAGTACTGCACTCAGTCAGGCTAGTCCCGGCCTCTGCTGCTGCCGCGGAAGTACCGTGGTCCTCCACGGTAGTACCGTGTGGCCTTGCGGTAGTACCGCGCTCCTGGAGCGGTAGTATCGCATGTCGCAGGCTGAACATGTGGATAACGGTTGGATCTCTTCCATGACTATAAAAGGGGCGTCTCCTACCTCTATTTGACCACCTCTTCCATCTCTAAGCTCCATCGTTGCTCCAAGCTCCATTTTGGCCCGATCTCTCTCCCTAGCCAATCAAACTTGTTGATTTTCTCGGGATTGGGTGACAAGGGCCCGATCTACACTTCCACCAAGAGATATTCGATTCCCCCACTTATCCCTACGGATCTTGTTACTCTTGGGTGTTTGAGCACCCTAGATTTGTTGAGGTCACCTCGAAGCCATACTCCATTGTGGTGAAGCTTCGTGGTGGTGTTGGGAGCCTCCAAGTGTTGTGGAGATTGCCCCAACCTTGTTTGTAAAGGTTCGGTCACCGCCTTCAAGGGCACCAATAGTGGAATCACGGCATCTCGCATTGTGTGCGGGCGTGAGGAGATTACGGTGGCCCTAGTGGCTTCTTGGGGAGCATTGTGCCTCCACACCGCTCTAACGGAGACGTACTTCCCCTTAAAAGGAAGGAACTTCGGTAACACATCCTCGTCTTCACCGGCTCCACTCTTTGTTATTTCGTGCCTTTACTTTTGCAAGCTTACTTGTGTTGTATCTATTGCTTGCTTGTGTGCTAGTTGTCATTGCATCATATAGGTTGTCCACTTAGTTGCATATCTAGACAACCTATTTTGTCGCAAGGTTTAAATTGTTAAAGAAAAGATTAAAATTTGATAGTTGCCTATTCACCCCCCCCCCCTCTAGTCAACCATATCGATCCTTTCATCACAGATGGTTTAGTTTCCTAGCCATGGACAAAGAGTTGTCATTTGATAAACGGGATCACATCATTAGAGAATGATGTGATTGACTTGACCCATCCGTTAGTTTAGCACTATGATCGTTTAATTTATTGCTATTGCTTTCTCCATAACTTATACATGTTCCCATGACTATGAGATTATGCAACTCCCTATTACCGGAGGAACACTTAGTGTGCTATCAAACGTCACAACGTAACTGGGTGACTATAAAGATTCTCTACAAGTGTCTCCAATTGTGTTTGTTGAGTTGGCATAGATCGAGATTAGGATTTGTCACTCCGATTGTCGGAGAGGTATCTCTGGGCCCTCTCAGTAATGCACATCACTGTAAGCCTTGCAAGCAATGAGACTAATGAGTTAGTTACGGGATGATGCATTACGGAACGAGTAAAGAGACTTGCCGGTAACGAGATTGAACTAGGTATTTGTTGGGGAACATAGTAATTTTAAAAAAAGATCCTACACACACGCAAGATCATGGTGATGCATAGCAACGAGAGGGGAGAGTGTGTCCATGTACCCTCGTAGATCGAAAGCGGAAGCGTTAGCACAACGCAGTTGATGTAGTCGTACGTCTTCATGATCCGACCGATCAAGTACCGAACGCACGGCACCTCCGAGTTCAGTACACGTTCAACTCGATGACGTCCCTTGAACTCCGATCCAGCCGAGCTTTGAGGAAGAGTTCCGCCAGCATGATAACGTGGTGACGATGATGATGTTCTACCGACGCAGGGCTTCGCCTAAGCACCGCTACGATATGATCGAGATGGATTATGGTGGAGGGGGGCACCGCACACGGTTAAGAGATCAAGAGATCAATTGTTGTGTCACCAAAGGGTGCCTCCCTCCCCGTATCTAAAGGAGTGGAGGAGGGGGAAGAGGGTCGGCCCCTATGGCGCGCCCTGGAGGAGTCCTACTCCCATCGGGAGTAGGATTCCCCCCTTCCAAGTAGTAGGAGTAGGAGTCAAGGAAAGGGAAGAGAGAAGAGAAGGAAGGAGAGGGCGCAGCCCATCCCCCTAGTCCAATTCGTACTAGGCCTTGGGGGGCGCGCAGCCTCTCCTCTCTCTTTCCCCTAAAGCCCAATAAGGCCCATATACTCCCCGGCGAATTCCCGTAACTCTCCGGTACTCCAAAAAATACCCGAATCACTCGGAACCTTTCCGATGTTCGAATATAGTCGTCCGATATATCGATCTTTACGTCTCGACCATTTTGAGACTCCTCGTCATGTCCCCAGTCTCATCCGGGACTCTAAACTACCTTAGGTACATCAAAACACATAAACTCATAATACAACCGTCATCGAACTTTAAGCGTGCGGACCCTATGGGTTCGAGAACTATGTAGACATGACCGAGATACGTCTCCGGTTAATAACCAATAGCAGAACCTGGATGCTCATATTGGCTCCCACATATTCTACGAAGATATTTATCGGTCAAACCGCATAACAACATACGTTGTTCCCTTTGTCATCGGTATGTTACTTGCCCGAGATTCGATCGTCGGTATCTCAATACCTAGTTCAATCTCGTTAACGGCAAGTCTCTTTACTCGTTTCGTAATACATCATCTCGCAACTAACTCATTAGTTACAATGCTTGCAAGGCTTATAGTGATGTGCATTACCGAGTGGGCCCAGAGATACCTCTCCGACAATCGGAGTGACAAATCCTAATCTCGAAATACGCCAACCCAGCAAGTACCTTCGGAGACACCTGAGAGCACCTTTATAATCACCCGATTCGTTGTGACGTTTGGTAGCACACAAAGTGTTCCTCCGCAAGCAGGAGTTGCATAATCTCATAGTCATAGGAACATCTATAAGTCATGAAGAAAGCAATAGCAACATACTAAACGATCAAGTGCTAAGCTAACGGAATGGGTCAAGCCAATCACATCATTCTCCTAATGATGTGATCCCGTTAATCAAATGGCAACTCATGTCTATGGTTTAGGAAACTTAACCATCTTTGATCAACGAGCTAGTCAAGTAGAGGCATACTAGTGACACTCTGTTTGTCTATGTATTCACACATGTATCATGTTTCTGATTAATACAATTCTAGCATTAATAAGAAACATTTATCACGATATAAGTTAATAAATAATAACTTTATTATTGCCTCTAGGGCATATTTCCTTCAGTCTCCCACTTGCACTAGAGTCAATAATCTATTTCACATCGCCATGTGATTTAACATCAATGGTTCACATCTTTATGTGGTTAACACCCAGAGTTCACATCGACATGTGACCAACACCCAAAGGGTTTACTAAAGTCAGTAATCTGGTTCACATCGCTATGTGATTAACACCCAGAGAGTACTAAGGTGTGATCATGTTTTGCTTGTGAGATAATTTTAGTCAACGGGTCTGTCACATTCAGATCCGTAAGTATTTTGCAAATTTCTATGTTTAGAATGCTCTGCATTGAGCTACTCTAGATAATAGCTCCCACTTTCAATATGTATCTAGATCGAGACTTAGAGTCATCCAGATCGGTGTCAAAGCTTGCATCGACGTAACCGTTTACGACGAACCTTTTGTCACCTCCGTAATCGAGAAACATATCCTTATTCCACTAAGGATAATTTTGACCGCTGTTCAGCGATCTACTCCTAGATCACTATTGTACTCCCTTGCCAAACTTAGTGTAGGGTATACAATAGATCTGGTACATAGCATGGCATACTTTATAGAACCTATGGCTGAGGCATAGGGAATGACTTTCATTCTCTTTCTATCTTCTGCCGTGGTCGAGCTTTGAGTCTTACTCAATTTCACACCTTGTAACACAGGCAAGAACTCTTTCTTTGACTGTTCCATTTTGAACTACTTCAAAATCTTGTCAAGGTATGTACTCATTGAAAAATCTTATCAAGCGTCTTGATCAATCTCTATAGATCTTGATCCTCAATATGTAAGCAGCTTCACCGAGGTCTTTCTTGAAAAAATCCTTTCAAATACTCCTTTATGCTTTGCAGAATAATTCTACATTATTTCCGATCAACAATATATCGTTCACATATACTTATTAGAAATGTTGTAGTGCTCCCACTCACTTTCTTGTAAATACAGGCTTCACCGCAAGTCTGTAAAAAACTATATGCTTTGATCAACTTACCTAAACGTATATTCCAACTCCGAGATGCTTGCACCAGTCCATAGATGGATTGCCGGAGCTTGCATATTTTGTTACCACCTTTAGGATTGACAAAACCTTCTGGTTGCATCATATACAACTATTCTTTAATAAATCCATTAAGGAATGCAGTTTTGTTTATCCATTTGCCAGATTTCATAAAATGCGGCAATTTCTAACATGATTCGGACAGACTTAAGCATAGATACGAGTGAGAAACTCTCATCGTAGTCAACACCTTGAACTTGTCAAAAACCTTTTGCGGCAATTCTAGCTTTGTAGATAGTAACACTACTATCAGCGTCCGTCTTCCTCTTGAAGATCCATTTAATCTCAATGGCTCACCGATCATTGGGAAAGTCAATCAAAGTCCATACTTTGTTCTCATACATGGATCCCATCTCAGATTTCATGGCCTCAAGCCATTTTGCGGAATCTGGGCTCATCATCGCTTCCTCATAGTTCGTAGGTTTGTCATGGTCAAGTAACATGATCTCCAGAACATGATTACCGTACCACTCTGGCGCGTATCTTACTCTGGTTGACCTAAGAGGTTTGGTAGTAACTTGATCTGAAGTTTCATGATCATCATCATTAGCTTCCTCACTAATTGGTGTAGGTGTCACAGGAACCGGTTCCTGTGATGAACTACTTTCCAATAAGGGAGAAGGTACAGTTACCTCATCAAGTTCTACTTTCCTCCCACTCACTTCTTTCGAGAGACACTCCTTCTCTAGAAAGGATCCATTCTCAGCAATGAATATCTTGCCTTCGGATCTGTGATAGAAGGTGTACCCAATGTTATCTTTTGGGTATCCTATGAAGACGCACTTCTCCGATTTGGGTTTGAGCTTATCAGGTTGAAACTTTTTCACATAAGCATTGCAACCTCAAACTTTAAGAAACGACAGCTTAGGTTTCTTGCCAAACCATAGTTCATACGGTGTCGTCTCAACGGATTTAGATGGTGCCCCATATAACGTGAATGTAGTTGTCTCTAATGCATAACCCCAAAACGATAGTGGTAGATCGGTAAGAGACATCATAGATCGCACCATATCTAATATAGTGCGGTTACGATGTTCGAACACGCCCATTACGTTGTGGTGTTCCGGGTGGAGTGAGTTGCGAAACTATTCCGCATTGTTTCAAATGAAGACCAAACTCGTAACTCAAATATTCACCTCCACGATCAGGTCGTAGAAACTTTATTTTCTTGTGACGATGATTTTCCACTTCACTCTGAAATTATTTGAACTTTTCAAATGTTTCAGACTTGTGCTTCATTAAGTAGATATACTCATATCTGCTCAAATCATCTGTGAATGTCAGAAAATAATGATACCCGCCACGAGCATTAACACTCATTGGACCGCATACATCGGTATGTATTATTTCTGACAAGTCAGTAGCTCGTTCCATTGTTCCAGAGAACGGAGTTTTAGTCATCTTGCCCAAAAGGCATGGTTCGCAAGCATCAAATGATTCATAACCAAGTGATTCCAAAAGTCCATCTTTATGGGGTTTCTTCATGCGCTTTACACCGATATGACCCAAACGGCAGTGCCACAAATAAGTTGCACTATCATTATCAACTTTGCATCTTTTGGCATCAATATTATGAATATGTGTATCACTATGATCGAGATCCAACAAACTATTTTCATTGGGTGTATGACCATTGAAGGTTTTATTCATGTAAACAGAACAACAATTATTCTCTGACTTTAAATGAATAACCGTATTGCAATAAACATGATCAAATCATATTCATGCTCAACACAAACGCCAAATAACATTTATTTAGGTTTAACACTAATCCGAAAGTATAGAGAGTGTGCGATGATGATCATATCAATTTTGGAACCACTTCCAACACACATCGTCACTTCACCCTCAACTAGTCTCTGTTTATTCTGTAACTCCTGTTTCGAGTTACTAATTTTTAGCAACCGAACAAGTATCAAATACCCATGGGCTACTATAAACACTAGTAAGGTACACATCAATAACATGTATATCAAATATATCCTTGTTCACTTTTCCATCCTTCTTATCCACCAAATATTTAGGGCATTTCCGCTTCCAGTGACCATTTCCTTTGCAGTAGAAGCACTCGGTTTCGGGCTTTAGTCTAGCTTTGGGTTTCTTCACGGAAGTGACAACTTGCTTGCCATTCTACATGAAGTTCCCTTTCTTTCCCTTTGCCCTTTTCTTGAAACTAGTGGTCTTGTTAATCATCAACACTTGATGCTCTTTCTTGATTTCTACCTTCATCGATTTCATCATCATGAAAAGCTCGGGAATCGTTTTCGTCATCCCTTGCATACTATAGTTCATCACAAAGTTATACTAACTTGGTGATGGTGACTAGAGAATTCTGTCAACCACTATCTTATCTGGAAGATTAACTCCCACTTGATACAAGCGATTGTAGTACCCAGACAATCTGAGCACATGCTCACTGCTTGAGCTATTCTCCTCCATCTTTTAGCTATAGAACTTGTTGGAGACTTCATATCTCTCAACTCGGGTATTTGCTTGAAGTATTAACTTCAACTACTGGAACATCTCATATGGTCCATGACATTCAAGACGTCTTTGAAGTCCTGATTCTAAGCCGTTAAGCATGGTGCACTAAATTATCAAGTAGTCATCATATTGAGCTAGCCAAACGTTCATAACGTCTGCATCTGCTCCCGCAAAAGGTCTGTCACCTAGCGGTGCATCAAGGACATAATTCTTCTGTGCAGCAACGAGGATAAACCTCAGATCAAAGACCCAGTCCGCATCATTGCTACTATCATCTTTCAACTTAGTTTTCTATAGGAACACATATGAAACATAGGGAAGCAACAACGCGAGCTATTGATCTACAACATTATTTGCAAAATACTATCAGGACTAAGTTTATGATAAATTGAAGTTCAATTAATCATATTACTTAAGAACTCCAACTTAGATAGACATCCCTCTAATCATCTAAGTGATCACGTGATCCAAATCAACTAAACCATGTCCGATCATCACGTGAGATGGAGTAGTTTTCAATGGTGAACATCACTATGTTAATCATATCTACTATATGATTCACGCTCGACCTTTCGGTCTTAGTGTTCCGAGGCCATATCTGCATATGCTAGGCTCGTCAAGTTTAACCCAAGTATTCTGCGTGTGCAAAACTAGCTTGCACCCATTGTAGATGGACTTAGAGCTTATCACACCCGATCATTACATGGTGTCTCGGCATGACGAACTTTGGCAACGTTGCATACTCAGGGAGAACACTTTTATCTTGAAATTTAGTGAGAGATCATCTTATAATGCTACCATCAATCAAAGCAAAATAAGATGCATAAAAGATAAACATCACATGCAATCAATATAAGTGATATGATATGTCCATCATCATCTTGTGCTTGTGATCACCATCTCCGAAGCACCATCATGATCACCATCGTTACCGACGCGACACCTTGATCTCCATTGTAGCATCGTTGTCGTCTCACCAACTATTTCTTCTACGACTATTGCTGCCGCTTAGTGATAAAGTAAAGCAATTACAGGCGATTGCATTGCATACAATAAAGCGACAACCATGTGGCTCCCGCCAGTTGCCGATAACTCAGTTACAAAACATGATCATCTCATACAATAAAATATAGCATCATGCCTTGACCATATCACATCACAACATGCCCTGCAAAAACAAGTTAGAAGTCCTCTACTTTGTTGTTGCAAGTTTTACGTGGCTGCTACGGGCTGAGCAAGAACCGTTCTTACCTACGCATCAAAACCACAACGATAGTTCATCAAGTTAGTGTTGTTTTAACCTTCTCAAGGACCAGGCGTAGCCACACTCGGTTCAACTAAAGTTGGAGAAACTGACCCCTGCCAGCCACCTGTGTGCAAAGCACGTCGGTAGAACCTGCCTCGCGTAAGCGTACGCGTAATGTCGGTCCGGGCCGCTTCATCCAACAATACCGCCGAACCAAAGTATGACATGCTGGTAAGCAGTATGACTTGTATCGCCCACAACTCACTTGTATTCTACTCGTGCATATAACATCTACGCATAAACCTGGCTCGGATGCCACTGTTGGGGAACGTAGTAATTTCAAAAAAATTCCTACGCACACGCAAGATCATGGTGATGCATAGCAACGAGAGGGGAGAGTGTGTCCACGTACCCTCGTAGACCGAAATCGGAAGCGTTAGCACAACACGGTTGATGTAGTCGTACGTCTTCACGATCCGACCGATCAAGTACCGAACGCACGGCACCTCCGAGTTCATGTCACACCCTTATTTTCATGCCACAACACCTAAGCTAATAAATCATGATAAATTGTGGTTTGACAAAAACTTTTGAGAATTTGGTCTTTGCTTGATTTGATTTTTGTCTACTATTTGCAAGTGCTCTAAAAATCAAATAAATCCTCCAACTCTTATACTCCTTCTACTTGATCCAAAACCTTGCCCAATGATCATGCCATGTGTGTAGGACATAAAAATAATTTCTTGCAAAAATATTTTGGCCAAAAAGTATTTTCTAAATTAGGTTTTGCAAAAAACCCTAAATTAAGACTTGAACTACAAGTACTTAATTAAGGGTGTGAAAAATCTTAAAAAGGTATATTTGAAACCTATTAGGCATAGGACTCCCATAAACCACAAAAATATAATTTTAAAAGTTGTTTTCCTATTTTATTTAAAGGCTTTTTCTTAAGGCCAGAAATGGTCTTTAATAGGTTAAAATTATTTTAAAGATTCAAAAATATTTGATAAAAATCAGGGAAGCTCAGTGGACATATATTTTACATATATAAGAGTTTCAACACATGGTCATGTTCAAAGTATTGGTCAAATCCCTCAAAACCCCTTTCTGGATATTTCAAGCTTTTGAAGTATTTACAAAGGAAATATTCCCAAAAAATTCCAAAAAAATTCTAGCATGTCACATATGACATGTTTGATGATCTTGCCAAGTCTCATGTCATGGAGAACAGTATAACCCCATGAAACCCTCTCAAAACCACTTCTGTCCTTTTTCAAGTTTGAACAACTTTGCACTATCAAACATGTCCAAATGCTCTCAAACTTGGTGCACATGCTCAAATGGTGTAATAATGCATCTAGACAAAATGGCACAAGTTGGAGAGAATGTTATCTTGATCAAAGTGCCCCAAAACCCTCTCTGTCCAGAACCAAATTTGAACAACTTTACATTGGCAACTTTCTCCTTTTGATCTCAACCTTTGTGGACATGTTCAGAACCTCAAATGATGACACAACACCAAGTGGTGCATCAAGGAGAATAGCTTTGCATGACTAAATTGTCAATTTCTGTTGATTTCTAGGGTTTACAAAAGTTGCACTGGCAACTTTGCCCAAATGAACTCAATCTTGGTGGAACCTCTTATTTTCTCATGCCATTTGACCCTGTCAAGCCTCATGACAAGGGAAGTCCAATTGCTTGCCCAAACCTACATCAAACACCTTCTGGCAGAAATTTCAAATGCATGTTTTGTCCATTTCCACTAATCTCCATGAGCTGAACTTTTTCCCACGGCTTCACCTGCTCCTCCTCTAACTCCTACATGCTTTGCTGCCCAAGGAGCAATTATTAAGGGGGGCAAAAACCCATTTTTCTTCTCTGGACAGCCACTTTTCCCTCCCTTTCTCATCTCTCTCCCACTCCTGGCAAGTTCCAGAGCATCCAAAGCCTCCCTCCCTCTTGTTTACTCTTCCTGCAGACGCCAAACACAAGTGGACGCGCGGGTGGGCGCGAAAAGCCGTGGACGCCGGCCATTTGCATGCTCTGGAGCGCGAGGCAGAGCAGGCGACCGTTGACGCCGCATCCTTCGACCGCCTCGAGCCTCCCCATTGCGCCAGTCGAGGTGCCTCGACGTCTGCAACACGCCACCGTGCTGGCCCCCTCCTTTCCCCCTCTGTCTTGCTCATGCCGCGCGTGCCCAGAGCCGCCCGAGCCCGCCAATGTCGTGCGAGCTCGTGGCTCCACCCGGAGCTCGCCCCACTCCCTCTCTCTCTCTTTCCGGCGCCCTACTCCACCCCCACTAACGCCGCAGAAAACCCCTCGCCCTCTCTCTTGGTCGCCCGAGTCGTTGCCGCGGCCACCCATGCGCCGCGTCCATGGTGAGCCACGGGTCGGCTACTTAAGGCTGCCCCCGAGCCCCCTCTCTACTCCTTTGGCTCTCTCTCCCTCCCGTGCACCCCCTGGAATGACCCACTTCCCTCCTCGCGCCCTCCATATCCCTCCATGGACGGAGAACCGCCGCCGGCCCCATGCTAAATTCGGGCTATCCCGAGCCTCTATTCTCTCCCTAGCCACTCCAGAGCCCCCTCACCACCACCGCCGACTCGCCCCACACTCCATTTCCTCCTCCCCCGTGCCTGCCTCGATGTGCCAAACCTTGCCGATAGCCTCCTCCGCGGCCATCCAGGCCACCACCGCTACAGCCCTCCCCGGCGTGCGTGAAGTACATGGGTGGGTGCGGCGTGGCCTCCTGAGCACGCCGGTGGGCGGAGCGTCGCCGGAGATGCTCTGTAGCCCCGGCAATCGCCGGCGGGAGCCGATCCTCCCCGCAGCCGGAGCGCGCGCGGGAGGTTGAAGACGACTTCTTCTTTGGGCCCAGCAGCGACGGCGACCAGTGGCGGGCCCGACCATTTAAGTTGAAACGGCTTCGGCCGGATCTGCCTCCCTTGCGCGAAGGCGCACCCCCGCAAAGCCGCCTTCGACATCACCACCTCTGCCCGCGCGGCGGGGCCGCTGGGCCGGCCCATGGTTTATCTGCCGCCCCGTGCGCAGGATAAGGTTAAAGCCTTATTTCCTTTTTCTTTTTTCTAGTTGACTTCAAAAATCCATAAATAATTCAACAGAGCTCCAAATTTGATGATTCAAATTTGTAGTAGTTCATAAATTCATGATCTATCACATGGTGCTATTTGCACATTTTTCCAGGAAACTTTTCTTCACACATATTTCGTCAAACCCTATTTTCCTATTTCTGTGATGAACTTTAGAAAATAACAGAGAGCTCGAAATTGATCCAAATGCCATGATTCAGATTCCTAGATGCCTCTAAGTTCATAACTTAGTTTATGAACATTTTTATTAATACTTTCTGTGCCACACAATATAATGAGCCATTTCTTCATATTTGTCAACTTTGCAAATTCATAGGAAATTCATTTGAACTCCAAATCCAGTGAAACCAACTCCTAGATGCTTCTAAAATCATGATTTGTTAAATGGGTGCCTTTTCTCATTTTTCAAAAATATATTTCTGTACACTTCTTGCAAATCCATAAATCCATTGATTTTATCATATTGAAATACTCAAAAATATCCACTGATCCAGTCCCAATGAAACCACTCTGATGATTTTTCATATAACCAGAGAAGTCCTAGAAAAGTCAACTTCATATTTTTAGAGCACTTTTACTTTTGCCTTGTTGTGTTGCTTATTATGGTTGCTTTCGACGATAGTTGATGAAGTAGACGAAATGCTCGGAGTTGGACCAGAGATATTTGAAGACCTCGAAGACTTTGTTAAAACAGGCAAGCAGCCCTTTGACCGTGTCTATTAAACCCTTTTTATGCATGTCATATAGCACCATATTGTTGTTGCAACAGAATCATGATGAGGTGGTAACCACCTTGATGGGTTGCCTCTGTTACTTCCTTGTTGATACTTGCATTATGCATGACTCTACCTTCCTATGAGGGTTATGCCGATGGGAGTAGATAGGATGCTAAAGTAGTTGCTACGCAAAAAGGGACGGGAATATGCATGGTGATGGAGACAAAGTATTTACAAAAGACTTTTCGAAAACCCTGTCGGGTGCCACTTATCCCTGAGGGAGATAATGAGTTGGGTAACCACTTGATGACAAAGTGGTGTACCGAGGCAAGTGTGTGTGTTGTTTTCAAAACGGATTGGTTTAAGTTGCGACCGTTATTCCAACCTTACATGCGCAACCACACTACCCTTATATGGGAAAGGGCATTATTGATTACCTAGGCCGATACTAGCTTGGAGCCTGCATTACTAGTGACGGGAGAGTTGTTGTTGCACTCTCTCGGGACGGGGTCGTGCCAGGTAGGGCGCCCAAGAACATTTTTATGGGGCACCGGACACACCGTTGGTACCCCGTGCCAGTGGTATGTGATGAATATGGGAGCGAGGCTCCACAATTTTAAGTTGTGAAATGTTGGGCACGGGGGTTACTACCAATCGAGTGGACTCTATGTTAGTGTCGTCTAGGGAAATATAGTGATCGGGTGCTTACCCCGGGTACTTGAGGTACCGCGGGTCGTGGATGACACGGAAGTTCCCCGAATCTTGTGCGTAAAGTGTGCAACCTTTGCAGAGTGTAAAATTATTCGAATAGCCGTGTCCACGGTCAAGGACAGTTGGGTAACCGCTCTTGGGCTACGTCCACATGTTTACAAACCAGTGTATGTGTTTGGATAAGTGGGAAGAACTACTTGGGTCAAGTCAAAGGACTTGACATGATTGAGTTGGGTTGGTGCCCACTCTATTTATGTTGATATCTGTAACCAGTCCTCATGGTTACTTGAATTCTCCTGATGCATGTCTTACAAGTTGTTGAACATGTCATTGCACTCAAAACTAGCTTTCTGCAAAAATTTACCTATATCATGCATTGTTGTATCTTGAACCAAAACATGGGTTGCTTGCGAGTACATTCAAAGTACTCATTGGCTTGCCACTAGTTATTTTATTGGCCAGGCATGAAAGAACATGATATGATGAAGAATACTTCAATGACGAACATGCGAGCTAGGACGCTTCCTAGTCAGAATGCCTATAGGGTTAAGGCAGATGGCATGGGTCCAAGTTATCGACGAAGATTTTCTGCTGCGATGTTATACTCAAGACTCGACCATAATGGTCCTACTTGTGTAATACGGTATGTATGGATGTAAGACTCTTGTTATTCAGCTTCTGTGTGTTCATTGAGCATTAATCTCCGGGATCACTGTACATGTGCATTCGGTGATCACGACTTATGAGTCAGGGTCCCCACAGAGCTGGTATCAGAGCCATCCTGACTGTAGGAAGCCTTAGTTAGCATGGTCGTTAGTTAGGGTAAAACTATTTCCAAAACTACTACTAGTTTTCAAATCTATCTATACTTCTCTTCCCTTCTCAGTTTTTCAAAAACTAAGGTATACTTTCCTTATTGGTCGCTTCCCCTTCAAAACCTTTGGTCGCTAGAACCCTTATGCCCTTGACCACTGGATTTCTTGTAATCCTCGTGGATAATCTAGAAGGAAGATGCCTTGCCAGGTATTCACCTACATTTCCTAAACACAGGATTGGCAACACCACAACAAGGCGATACCAACAGAAGATACATCCTCGAGGAATGAGGACATGAAGACCCACAAGATGGTGACACCCTTGACACTGCCCCAAGATTATGCGACC
Organism: Aegilops longissima; assembly: GCA_021605205.1. Lineage (NCBI taxonomy): Eukaryota > Viridiplantae > Streptophyta > Magnoliopsida > Poales > Poaceae > Aegilops > Aegilops longissima. The sequence continues at coordinate 632,396,683 of CM038682.1, forward strand.
TTAGGCTATGATGATCAGGGCATAGGGAAATGCAAGATCATGATATACATCGCTAATAGAGCAACCATGTCCTTACCATTGTTGTATCGGCAACCACCGGTGGATGAGAACCTCGCCATTTGGTTCGCCTTACTATAGTGAGCAGGAAAACGGTTCTCTTCATCCCCCGCTCTCGGTGATGATATTGTCAACAACGTGTCCGACGGATTGGACCTCTATTATGCCTTGTTAATGTCATTGCATAAAGGATGGCCACCTGGAACCGCCGACACCTTAAAAAGGCAAAAGCGATCGTCATGATTAAGAAGACAAGAGAAGACCAAGTCAATGCCATCTACGAGGAGCCACCTTCACCCCATCACCTCATCGGGCGAGAAGTTGTTGAAGATTCTTCAGGCTCAACCCAGATCGTTTCATCGAACAAGAGACGTAGAGAGACCTGAGGAAAACCCACAAGACTACATGAGGCACGGAGCAAAGCACGACTACTGAATCTGAGAACCCCTAGGGTAGGATGAGTCGTGTACCCCCTATGCGCAGTCGATTCCGTATGATGGTTCGAATAGAACCATGATTGTGTGTTGCTTGTTTTTATTTTGTGTTTTGATATAAGTCGCACCTTTGCCCTAGGCAGCATGTACGCGACTATATCACCTATCTTATCTTAATGAATGTATGTGGCCTTCACATCACTTGTTTGTTTGCACATGCACTATAGAACCCCCTTTAGGCATTCCCCTCCTCTATGCTACTTCTCCCTCTCATCTCTCTCATCAACTGAAGATCAACAAGACAAGATGCACCAAGGATTCCACCTCAGCGACCAACTAGCACTGAAGACTTTTGCTACAGCTTCCTAGACCAACTGCAGCCCCGTAAAGTTATGGTTGCCCCTCAAGATTAGAAACCCATTCCTAGACCCTTCGAGACTTCACAAGATACCCCAGCTCGAATCCTTAACCATGTGCTTAACCCACAGAATTGCAGGAGAACCAGTTAAGCCTCCGTAACCTTACTTATCACTAGGTTCAATATGGAACTAGTGGACATAGTGAACTAGCACATTACGATCCTAATATAGCACGAGAACTGACGATGCCATAGGGAAGACCAATTTGGGGATATATGAACAGAGGACAAATGACTTGATGAGTTTATATCAGTGACCTTGAGGAATTATCTGAGACTCTTCGGTGGATTATAAGGCTTTCATGTTGGTAGATGAACTTGGAGGGATCGTGTTAATAGAGTAGCGTAACTTTCATCACCCTGGAGTAAACTGGAACTTTGTAGGACAATTAGGATCACAAGCTAAGATTCTTGGAGGAATATGATTTTGACTTGATCAAATAATATCAATAGGAGGTTGTTGACATTACGAAAATGACTTGGGGGAAACGTGTATGAATTCTCGTAGGACATGAGATTTGGATTAATAGGTGATCCTACTGGAGTAAAGGTGCTGAGTAAGTCAACATGGTCCGGAGTAAATTGGATTTAGACTGAAGATCTCGATCATGAGACCATGTTTCTCGGTGGACGATAAACTAGGAGATTGGGTTAATTGTCGGAGTTGATTTAGGGTCTATATAAAGCCTGACCTTGGAGTTTACTCGACCCCAGTAATGGGAATCGGTGGGCTGACTATAGCAAAGATAGCCTTTCAAGTATCTGGGGATTATAAGATATTAGGAGATCATGTGGAACACCATAAACATTGGATTTGTAGAATTAATGGATTGTGTAGTGATTAATGGAAGTTAATGGGCTGTTGGAGTTGATTCATGGGAAGGCAACAAGATCTTGGGGTGGCATACGACGTGTTTTCTTAGGATAGAGATGAACTACCTTGGACCTTGGAAGAATGGTCTGAGCACTTGGATTGTGATGTTTAATTCAAGCTTAGCAGCTTGTACATTCTGCCCATGGATTATTTTTGCATAGATATGAGTTTGGGGATAGTTGACATGTATTGTTTTGTTAGACCTCCTCTTGGGAGTCATGAGGATAATAATAGCATGAGTGGTGATTGGAGCTGACCTACATGAGTTGATGCTTTCGGTGGTATAAGGTTATTTGTTTAAAGGACTAGATAGAACAATTGGCCTCTCAAAAATCGTGCTTAAGGATAAGATGATAAATGTTCACTCGCACACTAGAATCCTTGAAACCCTTAAGCCCCACCAAGCCACGATATGGTCGGAATCACAACCACGGGCTTTGAGCGAGAGTTCTGTCAGCACAACGGTGTGGTGACGATGATGATGTTCTACCGACGTAGGGCTTCGCCTAAGCACCGCTATGATATGATCGAGGTGGATTATGGTGGAGGGGGGCACCGCACATGGTTAAGAGATCAAGAGATCAATTGTTCTGTCACCAAGGGGTGCCTCCCTCCCCGTATATAAAGGAGTGGAGGAGGGGGGAGAGGGACGGCCCCTATGGCGCGCCCTGGAGGAGTCCTACTCCCACTGGGACTAGGATTCCCCCCTTCCAAGCAGTAGGAGTAGGAGTCAAGGAAAGGGAAGAGAGAATAGAAGGAAGGAGGGGGCGCAGCCCCTCCCCCTAGTCCAATTCGGACTAGGCCTTGGGGGCGCGCAGCCTCTCCTCTCTCTTTCCCTTAAAGCCCAATAAGGCCCATATACTCCCCGGCGAATTCCCATAACTCTCCGGTACTCCGAAAAATACTCGAATCACTCAGAACCTTTCCGATGTCCCAATATGGTCGTCCAATATATCGATCTTTACGTCTCGACCATTTCAAGACTCCTCGTCATGTCTCCGATCTCATTCAGGACTCTAAACTACCTTCGGTACATCAAAACACATAAACTCATAATACAACCGTCATCGAACTTTAAGCGTGCGGACCCTACGGGTTCGAGAACTATGTAGACATGACCGAGACACGTCTCCGGTCAATAACCAATAGCGGAACCTGGATGCTCATATTGGCTCCCACATATTCTACGAAGATCTTTATTGGTCAAACCGCATAACAACATACGTTGTTCCCTTTGTCATCGGTATGTTACTTGCCCGAGATTCGATCGTCGGTATCTCAATACCTAGTTCAATCCCGTTACCGGCAAGTCTCTTTACTCGTTCTGTAATACATCATCCCGCAACTAACTCAGTAATTACAATGCTTGCAAGGCCTATAGTGATGTGCATTACCGAGTGGGCCCAGAGATACCTCTCCGACAATCGGAGTGGCAAATCCTAATCTCGAAATACGCCAACCCAAAAAGTACCTTCGGAGACACCTATAGAGCACCTTTATAATCACCCAGTTACGTTGTGACGTTTGGTAGCACACAAGGTGTTCCTCCGTAAACGGGAGTTGCATAATCTCATAGTCATAGGAACATGTATAAGTCATGAAGAAAGCAATAGCAACATACTAAACGATCAAGTGCTAAGCTAACGGAATGGGTCAAGTCAATCACATCATTCTTCCTAATGATGTGATCCCGTTAATCAAATGACAACTCATGTCTATGGTTTAGGAAACTTAACCATCTTTGATCAACGAGCTAGTCAAGTAGAGGCATACTAGTGACACTCTGTTTGTCTATGTATTCACACATGTATCATGTTTCCGGTTAATACAGTTCTAGCATGAATAATAAACATTTATCATGATATAAGGAAATAAATAATAACTTTATTTTTGCCTCTAGGGCATATTTCCTTCAGTATTGAGATACCGACGATCGAATCTCAGGTAAGTAACATACCGATGACAAAGGGAACAACGTATGTTGTTATGCGGTTTGACCGATAAAGATCTTCTAGAATATGTAGGAACCAATATGAGCATCTAGGTTACGCTATTGGTTATTGACCGGAGATGAGTCTCGGTCATGTCTACATAGTTCTTGAACCCGTAGGGTCCGCACGCTTAAGGTTTGGTGACGATCGGTATTATCATTTTATGTGTTTTGATGTACCGAAGGTAGTTCAGAGTACCGGATATGATCACGGACATGACAAGGAGTCTCGAAATGGTCGATACATAAAGATCGATATATTGGAAGACTATGTTTGGACATCGGAATGGTTCCGAGTGAGTTCGGGCATTTACCGTAGATACACAAGTTGATTGTTTAGCCGTGTGCGGTGCCCCCTCCACAGATTTCCACCTCGGTCATATCGTTGCAGTGTTTAGGAGAAGCCCTGCGCCGGTAGCTTCATCATCACCGTCATCACACCGTCATGCTGACGAAACTCTCCCTCGACCTCAGCTGGATCTAGAGTTCGTGGGACGTCACCGAGCTGAACGTGTGCAGATCGCGGAGGTGCCGTACCTTCGGTGCTAGGATCGGTCGGATCGTGAAGACGTACGACTACATCAACCGCGTTGTCATAACGCTTCCGCTTACGGTCTACGAGGGTACGTAGACAACACTCTCCCCTCTCGTTGCTATGCATCACCTAGATGGATCTTGCGTGTGCGTAGGAATTTTTTGGAAATTACTGCGTTCCCCAACATTATGGAGTGGACACAAGGACCAGGGACGCGCCCTCCATCCTTGTGGCCCCCTCGGGAATCGTCTCGCGTTTATTCTTTTTCCCAAAAATCACATATATTCCAAAAAAATATCCATAAGTTTTTATCCCATTTGGACTCCGTTTGATATGGATTTTCCATGAAACAAAAAACATGCAACAAACAGGAACTGGCACTAGGCACTGGATCAATATGTTAGTCCCAAAAAATAGTATAAAAAGTTGCCAAAAGTATGTAAAAGTTGTAGAATATTGGCATGGAACAATAAAAAATTATAGATACGACAAAGACGTATCAGGATGCGCTTGGCTGGCCATGAGCGGCTGCGTGCATATGCGGCTCCGTTCATCGGCAGCTCGCCGTAGGGAGCTAGAAAACCATGGGAGGAGGGCGAGGCACACAATGTAGTTGCACAAGGCACGCCAGACATGCTGGGCACGACAAGGGTAGGCGGGCGCGCGCACGACCTATCTTGACGTGGTCGGTCATGGCGGTGGGCTTCGAGCAGGGGGCACCAGGCAAGGAATTGGGCAGGGGAAGATGTGAGAAGGGCCGCAAGCTTTCCGTGACGATGACACAGAGGTCGGGTAGGTCAATGGTGGCTCGGGGAGGCCAAATTTTTAGCGGAAGATCGATAACCGTGGTAGAGGTCGAGGTCCTGGGCATCGTCTACGGGCAGCCCCAGGCCTAATTTGCTGCGTAGGCCGGAGGAGAGGCGCCTAAAGGAGCTCATGGACATACTCGTACTAATCGATCTAGACTCTGGCAACGGTGACTAGCAACAGCGTCCTCAGCAGAGCTCTAAGATGCTCTCAGGCGAACTTTGAGCAATGCACTATAGGGCAGGAGGAGGCTTGGTGAGTGGGCCGAATTAACCAGGAGATCTCCATGACCGCGACATGCTCTCCTCGATCGTTGGAGACGCACGGGCGTTGGCTACGACAATAGCTGCTGGCGGCGGTGTTATGCCGAAACAGTGTCCTCCCCCTCCATGGTGTCATCGTATGCCGCCTTCCGCCTCGACGTCCATGTCCTCCACCAGGCCACTCCAAGCCTTTCCCCTGCTCCTCACACAGAGACACGCCACCCCACGCCGGCGACGGTGACCGGCCGAGCCGCCAAGTCTTGCCCTGACCAGATGTAGGCCGGTGTTGACCCTGACAGTGGGTCCCATGGCCCACATGTCAGGGAGAGAGAGTTGTGTGAGAATTTCTTTTGATTGGGTCCACTTGTAAGTGCGAGAAAGTGTGTGTGAGAGAGTTTTTTCTTTTTTAACTCTAGAGTAGGTCCCATGTGTAAGTGAGAGAGAGAGTTCTTTTTTGTTTTTACTATGGGGTAGGTCCCACGTGTAAGTGACATGTGCACAAAAGGGCAAATATGTCCAAAAACATCTAAGAGATGGTCAAAGCACTTTGACCGGATGGTAACGGCATAGAAGGACATTTCTATAAGGGTAACTAACGGTAGAGGGGCAAATTTGAACACACTTTAAAATTAAGGGTAAATCTGAGTAGTGGATTCAAGTTAGGGACACAAATGTAAAAGTCCCAAAATCAAAATCTTTTGGCAGTAGGCCTCTGATATGGTCTACTTTGTGTGAAAATGACAAAAGTCTTATTTTCAATCTTATTTGTGATACTTGCTTCAGAAAAAACATTTTTGGCACATAAAAAATGATTCATTTTCTTTTGTAACAAAAATTGGTTAACTCCCTTTGGCAATCCTTTTTTTGACATGCTAAGCCCCATGTTTGTGCCAAATATCATCAACTTATATTAAAATATGACATGGATATGGCCATGAACTTGGTCATTTGGTTTGAAAGACATGAACATTCATAGATGGTAGTCCATTTTGTGAACACATTTTTTAAGAAATCATTGTATTCCTATTTTACCATTTTTCCTGGAAACAAGTTCACATGAAAGGACTCCTTGCAAAAGGATTCCATTTTTTATTAATTTTCATTTCTTCAAAATGGAGTAGGTATTATCAGCATGGCTATTCAAAGAACCCGGTTGAATCTTTAAACTTTTTTCTGAATACTACATATAATCCTATCTCAGTACCTTAAAATATTTTTACAAGTTTCTGGAACCAAACTATAACACACTTGTAGTTCAATTTTGAATTATTTTTTTATAAATGCCCATAATTTCATTTAGTCAATGGAATATAGCAAAAAAACTAAAAAATTCAAATCTTTCAAAAGTAGGCATCCGATATTATCTAATTTGTGTGAAAATTGCGAAAGTCAAATGTTCAATCTTATTTGTGGTACTTGCTTCACAAAAGAAATATCTTTTGGCACTAGAAAATGATTTATTTATTTTTGTAACAAAAATACGGAATCTTTATGTCTAAATTAAAGATATTTTGGGACTGTAAAAACGTAGACCATATTGGAGACTCCCATTTTTTGCACTAAAAAAATTGAAAACTTTGGCACTCTCATTTTTTGCATTACGAAATGGGGAAAATCTTTAAAAAGTTAACAATAACATTTTTTAAAATGAGTGTGCCAAGGTTTTTTTACAAGCGTTAACAATAACTTTGGACATTCTTAAGGAACCATCTTGGTCTTGAATTTAAATCAATATTGTATTTGAATTTGGATTATATTCATATAGATTAAAATATAAGTTCAAAACCCCTCAAATAATTTATTGCACTTGGATGGGTCCAAATGAGTCACGTTTAAAATTTCAGATGAGTTGGCATTAATTTGAATACTAAACATTTTCAAATAAATGGCAGCAACAGGAAATAAAACAAAACAAATTAAAAGAGAGATATTGATTTAAATTCAAGACCTTACCTTGCAAATGGCCAGCCCACTAGAACCCACTTGAGCCGAAGCGCCTTCAACCTTGTGCAAGTAGGAATGAGGCCGTGTCGGCGCGCGCGCCCGAGGTTGCCACCTCCTTCCTGTTTGCTTGCTCCTCCCCGTCCTCGTCTCCTTCATGTGTAGGCTCCTCCTCTGTATTGCTCCTCTCTCCCTGGCCTCACTCCCCTCCTCTTGTAGCCGCCGACTTCGCCGCTGGGGCCTGATCGCCGCCACCACCGATTCGACACCGCCAGGTCATCGCCGAGCTTGCCATCTGCACCATCAGCACTACTATGAGCATCACTCTCTTTGTTTTCTGGAGCTCGTGTGTACCTGAATTTTGAGTCGTTCTTGTTCATACTGAATGAGCATTGCGTTTTAGATAGGTATACAGTGTGCTGGTACAATGCTTGCAGAGTTGCAGTCCAGTAGTTTGAGGACTAGCAAGCGTGATGCTTTGTTCTGAATTACAGTACTGTACATGAATTTGAAAAAAAACGGTGCGTTATCAATTAGACATTTCTTCTGCTTTCATATGTTACCTCTGCAAAGGTACTAGAGTGCTTGCAGATTGGTAATTAGAGGACTTTGTACCATTGCGCTAGTTTCTGAACTCGAGAAGTACCTGAATTTTGAGTTGTTCGTCACTCATGAATGAAGGTACTAGAATGTTTTACCTTGACACTTGTTTTGGTCTCGACCTGTTTTACTCTGCTTTTGAAATATTTGTGAGCTGATCCGCCCCGTGGTCTCTGCTTCATTCTATGTATTAAGTGGTCTTCTTAATATTTATCAATTGTTATGCCTCATATCACCACTTGTTGAGCTGGAGAATTGATTCGTTATACTAGCAGGCCAGCCTATACATTGGTTTGTCTGTCTTGATGAATTATTAGTTTGTAATCTGGAAAGCATCTTTCTTAAAAGAATTATTCCTTGAACAGTTTGTTAGCTCATGATAAAGCAAATCTAAAATGCCTCCAAAGATTCAACTGTTCTCCCCTATTTTTGGGTTCAAGGGAAAAGAAGAAAAAGTCCAAAAATGCCCCACACTCACATGCCCCCAGACCCAAGAGAGACAATTCCTATGAGAGATCAAGGTCAAAGATCTGATTAGGATAGGCAGGCCGTACACAGGGCCACTCTCTGGTCCTTCCAGCTGAGTTAATCCAACTATATATAATTGTGCCTGTGCATGTCCATCCAACTATATATAGTTGTGCAGCTGATTTAGATAAATCAAGTTTCATGTGCCATGCATGTCGATAATCTTTTTATTTATAAATTAATAGAGTCAAACTCTACGAGCTCTCTGTTTTCTTTCATATAAAAGTACTCCGCGTGTTTATTGTCCCTTTCCAGAACACTGTTTGCGGATAAATCAGGCTAGTCTAGAACCATGTGTGTTTCAGATAAACCTTTGTCAACATACATATCTGCAAACTGTATGATCTATCTAAGCCTTTGTCCCTTTTCTCCTTTGCTGCCCGTGGGCATGCTTGTGCTGCTGTACAGACTTGTTTGTGCATGGAGATGTGCTTGCAATGTAGGGTCTAGAGGCATGTATAAGGCACAAACGACAGCTCAATGGCAATTTTCTTTTATAAATGGGAAGAAGACGTTTGGACTCTTTTCCTTTTGTGAGAAGGGATCTTTCGTTTTATGCTAAACTGAACATGCTTGGTTTATGGTGCCCATCCAGACTCTCATTTTGCTTTTGTTTTATGATCAGGTTCTCAGGCAACCTGAGAAGAAAGATGAAACAATTTGGACAAACTATTGGCCATTCAAAAACTGGATGATCATGACATCATCAAGAGCAATTCATATGTATGACAACATCATTCTCAGTGGTCTGTAAAAATATAACTAATTGTGAGCTATTGCACAAGTACCCTGTGTTGCATTATGTTTGTTGCAAAATTATGGTGTTGCTGTGAAAGATCAGATGAGATATTATTGATTCCAAGTCATGTTGTTTATGAGAAATCATGTTGTTGCTGTGATATAATTGATATTGTGTGACGAGATATTGATCTAAAGTTAGGCAAAAGTTATGTTGTTGCTGTGAAGAATTGCTGCAGAATTATTCTCTGTAGCAAGTTCTTTTTACTATGATGTTGTTTAACTTCTAAAGATTGCATTATTACACATTTGCACTATCTTATCTGAATACGGGAATCCCTCCCTACCAAACAAGTTTTTCATATGGAGGGGATTGTGGCTAGAGGGGTTTAGAGGGTTTCAAGGGGATCTGAGGGGATTGGGTGGAACAAGGGGATTCATCAAATCCCCTGAAATCCCCTCCTCCCCAAACCTCCCAAATCCACTCCTACCAAACAAGGCCTTAGGGACAAATTAACCCACTAACCAACCCCCTGGGTCATTAACACCAGGCCCCACTAGCTAATTTACGTCACGTTAATTTTTGGTTAGGTTTAACCCTGAGTCACGGGCATATGGGCCCCTCCTCTATTAATGATGTTATTAGGGTTAATTAAACCGCTAATAGCCTACGAGTAGATGACATGTGGGCCTTGCTGTAAGGTTTGACTTGGCACAGTCAGCTATTGACTTTACCCACTGGTTGGAGACTCTGGATGATGCAACCCAGCCCCACTTGTTAGCATTTTTACTGGTCCCACTCGTCAGGAACATATCCTAGTAACGGTGAACGGGCTTTTGACCTGATGGAAATGCTCTGTTTGAGCATTTGTGAGGCTTGGGCGAAAAGAGGAGGGGAAAAGCGATCCCTCAAAAAGAAAAGAGGAGGGAAAAGCGAGGAACGTTAAGACAGTGGGACAAAACTAAATAAATCTTTACCTAATAACTAGTACAAATGCCCGTGCGTTGCAGCGGGCAAAAAATATTGTAAAGCCGGTTCCATGTGATTGTACGCGCCATTTCTTATATACCGTTCTGATAAACATCATTAATAAGTCTATACTGTTATCGCTTTTCGAAGTATGACGTGTAGACGTAAAGAAGCCACCCTAATATTCTTCATCTGATGGAAGAGTAGGTTTGCATGGAATAGTCTAGTAATCGGTTATATATTTTATTTTTCGAAAAAACACTATTTTTTATTTATTATAAAATAATTAAACAATTCTGAAATTTTTAATATTTTTATGAGAATTGAAACATGTTTTGAAAATGAACATTTCTAACCACGTTTTTTAAGCAATTTTTTTAAAATTTTGTGATTGATTTTAAAAAAGTTGAAATCATTTTTGGGAATTTTGACCATTTTTAAAAAAGCGTGAACATATTTAAAAGCTTTTTTTAAGCAAGAAGAATTTGAAACACTCTGTATCTTAAATAAACACGCTCGGTGTCTGCAATAATAAAAAGGATTATTGGTGTCCCTACCAAGTACTCCCTCCGTTCCAAATTACTCGTCGTGGTTTTAGTTCAAATTGGAGGGAGTAGTATAAAGTTGAGAAGGTCGTAGGGATATCCTTTGATGGCGCCTACTTCAGGTTAGCACTATCATCAAGTGAAAGAGAAATGATGTAATTGTCTTTAGCAGGATATAGAAATGGTGGAATTGTTGTATACTATTCGAGAGTTCAAGGGAGAAAATATCATAGGCCCCTATCCAATAAACATTCGTCAAGACTCTTGTTCACATGGTCACAACATGTTCTAATATAACCAATTCCAAGGCAATAACCTTAGCTATGGAACCTAAAAAAAGCAAGTTTTTTTCCTCCCCATCATGGCTAAATTTCAGATTGATGCACTGTTGTCACATTCTCTCTACTCTTCATCCTTCCCTCTCTCCACCCTGTCTCACCAACGATGTCGGTGATATCCAAACTTGAGGAATATCTTAATTGTCGGCAAGTTCGGGTGAGCTCCAAATATCTTCTCCCGTTTGAAATATTTATTTCAAATATTTCACTCATTTTTAATTATTGTATCTGATGATGTATTCATAAGATGTGGTAGGCATGAACATTAAACTATGACTGTAAGAAAAAAACAACGACAACTAATTAGGGCAACTCCAACGTGCCGACACAAACTGTCTGCGTGTGTCCGTTTGGGTCGAAACATAAATAAATCACGGCCCAACGCGCCGACGCAAATGGGCGAGCGTTTGTTTTTTGTCCGCTCACGATGTTTTTTAGACCCAAATTTGGGTTGGGTCTGCGTCGATGCGGACACGAAGCACACGCGTACGACACCCTCCCTTGTCCTCCCCATGGGCTGCCAGTTGATGACACATTGGCCATTCCCCTTCTCTCCCACCGACAGCCACCACACCGGGCTGCCCCTCCCTCGCCGCTGCCGCCTACTTCCGGTGCCAGGGCCGCCGCTCGCACCCACATAACTCCCTAGCAGCATGCCATACCCGGCGATTGTTCTTGCCGGCGTTGGTGAACTGTTTTCGTCGTCGCCGGCCATAGCACCCCAACGTCCAGGCCACCTCTCGCCTCCGCCGCCAGCAGCAACACTCCAAGCGCGACTACTATGAGATTTAAATTTTATCTTTTAAATGTATTTGTGCCAATTTAAATTTTATTTGATTTGTAAACCATGAGATTTTATTTGGTTGTGAAACTATAAAATATTTGTATTTGGTTGAATTATGTGAACTTTGGGCAATTTTTTTGATATACGCAAAAGAGTAAAAATTGGCTGGATATCGGCCGCGCGGATGAAAATACGTCAGCGCGTTGGGTGCACTATCAATCAAAATGCGAACAAGGTGAACAAAGCTGAAAACGCCTACCCAAAGGACAAAAAATGAACAACATTCGCATATGTTTGCTTCGATACGTTGGAGTTGCCCTTATATCGGTGCTCATTTAGAATATTTTTTTTTGCAATCGGTGCTAGTGCTAATACCTTGTGGTCGGTGCATCCATTAAAAAACAAATCCACACCAACAGATCCCCACCGAGAAGCTCTCCACTGCGTGTACTTTTATTCTGCATCTCCATTCCTCTGGAGCAGTGGTGCTCTTCTCCTCTTCTACCTATCCATCCATCAGCGCTGCCCTTCTCTCTATCCATGCTCCAGCCACACCACACCAGGCACCCGTGTCTTCCACACCACACGCCGTGGCGTTCCCCTCTCTCTTCTTGCCCGTGGCGCCCGGATCGAGCACCGATGGGTGCGGTAAGCTCCTCCTTCCCCGCCCTTGATCCCCTCTTTTGGTGTTGGTTCCGTTGACCCCATCTCTCTCTCTTCTGATTTCCCAGGCCCGTCCACCTGCTCCGCCACCTCGTCCACGGTCCACCCCGTTCGCCGCGGCGGCCTCCAACACTACCGGTCTGCATACGAAGAAACAGAGGACAGGCCAAAGGGATTTTATGTTTTACCGAATCGTTTTTTCGAGGGAAAAGAAAACTATCGCGGGACGAAACTAAGAATATCACCTTGCTTTAATGATAGGTATAGATAAAGCATGATATTTTTCAAAAAAGTCCCTATGTTTTGATGAAATCAACCAGCGGTTCGGATTTAAGTCATACCTGAACCGTTATTTTACTTTTTCGAAAACCCCCTAATGTTTTAGGTAATTCATCCGCAGATCATATCTAAGTCAAACAAATATTTTTTTAAATCATCCATATCTTTTAAACCGTAACTCCGATTTAAACATGTTATATATGAAATTTGATTAGAAAAATATGTAAAATATGAATATGAGATTAGTTTTACCTGTTAAGTATTTTAAATATTATTTTGAAATATATTTAAGTCAAACAAATGGTTTTCTAAATTATCCGTATCTTTTAAATCGTAACTTCGAATTTAACATATTATATATGAATCTTATTAGAAAAATGTGTGGAATCTAAATATGCTGTTAATTTTACCTTTAAATATTTTTAAAATATTGTTTTAGAAATAAACTTATAATTTATAGCGCAAGATCCATTTTTTTCATAACGGCGGCGATCTGGATTGCAAATAAACACCCCACTATAACCATATAGGGAACAGAAAATATCGCTAACTACACATGCATACCTCTGAAAAATGTCACAGGAAAAACAATAGATTTCCCATCGCGGGAGTGAGCGATAGCGAGAGAGAGAGAGAGAGAGAGAGAGAGAGAGGGAGAGAGAGACGCCTTAGGATTAATCATATTTAAACACGTTTTTGTTTTGTTTTGTGTGAACACCGAGACCATCACCGGCGAGGGTGAGAAGGAGGATAAGCAGCAACACAAATATGATGCCTCGCAAAAATAAAGAAAATGGACCTATTGTGGTGTTGAGTGATGGTTGTTACGTTAAGAGCGTGTGTTATGTTTTCTCTCCCGTTGCAACGCACGGGCTCTTTTGCTAGTAATACTAAGGAATCAGGGCCATGAAACTTCGCAAAAAAAAAAAGAATTAGGGCCATGAAAATAGAATTTTTTTAACTTTATCTTTACCTCTATCTAATATTAAAGAATAGTCTTTTATAGTTCTCCATAGGTTATTGTTTTATATCAGTTAATTTTGTGATAACCATAAAGATCGATGACTTAGATTTAAAAGAACGACTAGAAAACGATCCACGTGGGGCACACTAAACGGAAAAAAATATTAGAGGAAAATCAGATCGTACATGTGTCAAAAGAAAAGACCAAAGGACACCATTTTGGTCTAATTTTTTCTATATGTCAGCCTCATCTGTACATACAGGACACCAGAAAAAACAACAAGCCGTGTAATTAACCACGTCGTTCGTCCCTGACTTGGACTAGAATATAAGCAACTTTTTTTTGCCAGGAACATGGGGAGCTTTATTGCTTTAATAACATCCGATTACAATCTGCCTGAAGGCTGAAAACAAGGGTACTCATCCAGCCAACAGTCTGACACCGACAAGGTGCGGGCTTGCTTAGCACATAGATCGGCCATACGATTTTCCATCCCTTGGGACGTGCCTAATAGAAAAAGTGACAAAACTTTCCGATTTCTCCCCAATATCATCTAAGATAGGCGCAATAACTGAAAGTGAGTTGTTGCGCGATAACCACAGGTTCAGCACCTCTAAGCAATCCACCTCCATCACAATGTGTGAGAATCCACGTAGTTGGGCGAAGACAACACCTTCACGGAGCGCCATTGCTTCGGCAACCAGAGATCAGTTACTCCATGGAAGGGTTTACTCCAAGCTCCTAGGAAGGATAGATGAGAGCGAGCTACTCCGCCTCCTCCTGCGCAATGAGCTTCGGTATTTGTTGCTCCGTCCGTGTTGATTTTTACCCAGCCAACATCTGGCGGCCGCCATTGCACCCCCATGATGCCGCGCCCAGGTTTAGGTAGGTCTAGTAGTAGTAGATCATTGCGGACTGCCTTCACAGCTTGGAATGTGTCGTGGAATTGTCACGGCAGATGTCGTCTTGCAAGGACTTAGTCGTGGAGCCATTGCAACTAGGAAGCTTAAAGGGGTTAATCGGGACAAAGGACACGAGAGGTTTATACTAGTTCGGCCCCTTGCGGTGAAGGAAAGTCTACGTCTAGTTGGGTTGGTATTGCTTGATGTTTCGATGACCAGGGAGCGAGATACACTATGCCCGGCTCTCGATCAGTTGTTTTTTGCCCCTAAGCCGCCAAAGAGGTCGCCCCTTATATACGGGTTGGCGCCTGCGGCTTAGAAGTCCCGCCGCTTATAAGCAGTGTCCGGCTCGGTGACTAGTTAAATCTACCTTATGATACAAGTCATGCCATTGTGGCGGTTTACTACAACGGGCCTTAAGTCGCCTGTGGGCCTTAAGCCCTTTATTGAACCGCCATCTTCACACTTGATTACAGGCTTGATCAGGGCGAGTCTTCTTCGTGTAACTCGGCCCCTCCTGGGCGGCTTACACAAATAGTTATATCCCCAACATTAGGCCCCAGATTGATTTGAACATGTTCATGTCAATCTTAAAATACCTTAAGAAGTAAATCTTCAGTCTTCCGGCAGTGCAAAGGTTTTTTTAACCCGTTGTGACGTCATCTTTTGGATTCGTGTTAACCCGCCATGACGTCATCCTTACTTAAATTCATTCTTTATTTCATCGTGTCCGCCAACGGATCTTTGCCTTTACTGACTGTTCCGAAAACCGATGCGTTGGGGCCGCTGGATAATAACTTTTATCTCCTCGTTTCTCGCGCTCCTTAGTGGCCCTTCCTTATGAATAGACCCGACTAGGTCTTCTTTCATTCTTCCCGTTCCGCATCTTCTTCCTCTCGCCCCCATTTGTCACTGGAGCTCCGCCGCCATCGCCACAGCGCACCTCGTCTCCGTCGAGCTTGGCCACTGCATCGACCTAAACTTGACCAGAGAACGGCAGCTTCCGTCCTCCGCAGATCTTCCGCAGTAAGTGTTTCCCCTTTCTGCACCATAGATCTATGCTAGGGCTAGTATGTTCTTCTGTACAGTTCATCGTTCATCCTAGTTCCTCGCACTTGCCTCTGTCATAACTCGTTCGATCCAGTAATAGCGTAGATCTCGTGTGGTTGTTGTTCCGCATCCATTTTTGGTACTAGCAGATCTTCTTTCTTTGGAGGAATCCTCAGTAGAACGTATGAACTTCTCCGCACCATTTTTTTAGGTCTAGAATTTTTCTTGTCTGAACGTCTGTTTGATCCGAAATAATAACAGCAACTTGTGAAACTTGTTTGTTCCACCCGGAAGTGAAAAACTGCCTCTGTTGAATATGCTTAACTGCTCATTGATTCCTGTAGCGGCTTAATATTCATCGCATAGTCATCTATATACCATTAGGCCCCTTCTTATTTAAATATTTTCCTCTGGGTTAAATTTGAACCGGAACCTCTTATTTCGTCAAAGGCCTTAATTTTAGTCATGGCACCTAAGGCGGCCAAGGCTCCTGTGACCTGCAATTGGGTCCCATCCACACTCACGAGGAGTAAACTGTCTGATTTTGTGAAGTCTGGCCATCTGCCGAAAAAGGAAGTCATGTCTTATCGTGCCCCTGACCCGTCTAAAGAAAGGCCTCAACCCAAAGAAGGGGAGGTGGTAGTTTTTACGGATCACATGAGCCAGGGATTTGCCCCTCCTGGCTCAAAATTCTTCAGGGAGGTTTTAAATTTCTTTGACCTTAGACCTCAAGATATTAGACCCAATTCCGTGTCAAATATCTGCAATTTCCAAGTCTTCTGCGAGGTGTACCTGGGAGAAGAGCCAAATCTGCTTTTGTTCAGAGAGCTTTTCTACTTGAACCGGCAGAATGAGCGTGCCAATGGTCCCAGTCTTGAACTTGGCGGTATCTCAATTCAGCGGCGAAGGGACTGCCTTTTCCCTTATGCTGAACTGCCGAGTCATCCGAAAGATTGGAATCAAACGTGGTTCTATTGCCAGGACACTTCCCCAGCTAACGAAAGCCCTCTGCCCGGCTTCCGCGCTCTACGCCTTGAGTCCAACCATCCGCTAGCGGACAAGCTAACTGCTATTGAGCATCTGCCTCTTAACCCCACCATCAAAAGGATCAAAGCTCTTTTGGGAAATGGCCTGAACGACATTGATCTGGTCCGAGTTTGGGTTGCTTGGCGAGTACTTCCGTTAAGCCGCCGTCCCGGCTTAATGTGTACCTATTCCGACGAAAAGGATGATCCACTGCGTCATAGCCCTGACGACTTACCAGATGATGTGGTGGAAGCTACAACCCAGTCGCTGCTGAAGGAGGGCACAATAACTAGCAACGACTTCGGCTTACTTCCCTTCTGTAAGAAGAACCCGTCCCCTGCAGTGAGTCATCAACCTTAATAAATACTTCTAGCCTTGTGACACCTTACTTGTACTCATAATTTCTTATCTTTTTTCACAGGCCGATGACAATTTTTGGAAGGTCCAATATGACCATGAGGCTGCTAAACAAGCCAGGACAGCCAAGAAGACCGAAAGGAAAGCTGCCAAAATGGGAACTTCAAAGAAGAAGAAACCCAACGCTTCCGATTTACTCAAATTGGATGACACTTCTTCGGATGATGAGGAGGTAATCCCTGATTCTCTTAACTCCTTTGTCGTTATTTTATTGACATTTCATACTTTCAGGAGGATACGGGGCACAGCCAAGCGGTTTTCGAAGAGGTAACTATAATTTCCTCCGACTCAGAGCCTTTGCCCAAGCAAAAAATCCGAAAGGTGACCCGGAAAGTAAGATTTTCACATCCTCTAGCTTATCAAGATCCTCAATTTCTTTTGAAGCAACAACAGTTTGAAAGCCGGAGGCAGACCCGGACCAGCAAGGATGCATAACTCTCCTCCGGCTTACCTGACGTAACTAGGAAGCGTCAGACTGAGGTTATCTCCGATTTGCGTTCTATTTTTCCTTTGGCGGGTTTAATTCGCCAACCTCTCAATTCATCTGACTCCAATTATCAGGATACCTCTCCTTCCTCCGGCGAGTCTATGCAATCAAACATGCCGACTTTCAAAACTGCTCCTGGGTACTATAACTTTTAGTAACTTTAGGCTTTTACCTTACTCATGCTTTAGCATTCATCCTTCTACCTTTGTTGACAGCATGCAAGTGAAACCCAACAAGAGGGCAAAGAAGAATAAGCCGTCTCAAGACCCGATTGTAGCTGAACCGGCGCCTGATATGTCTGCTCCAGCCAGCTCCACCCATCAGCCGCCTGAACCGGCTTCTGATATTCCGATGCCAACCTCTGACCCGCCTGCCAAAGATACTCTCAATAGCTCTGATAACCCAGAAGCTCCTAGCCCGGTCAAAACAACTGACCCGGAAGTTGAAGTGTTGAAAAGCCAGTTTATTGAACCGGGTGACCTCATCGTTCTTGCCAAATGTTACGCCAAGGAAGAACTTGTCGAACGCCGAAAGGCCAAGCAGGACATTACTGATTATACTCACCTAAGCATTGGTGATATAGTCTCGGGCTATCTGAATCAAGTGCATAATAGCCGTGACCTGGAAATTGACATGGTGAAACAAATACAACACAAATCTGAGGTATAACTTATACTGCTTTCCTGAATCTTACTTACTGTACCAGCCCCCAAGTCTACTGCGTATAAATAAATATGTTGTAGACTTAGAAATCTGCTTACTGTTGATATCTCCAGTTTAAAGAGAATATATTTAACCCGGTTATAACATGATAGTTTTGAAGTTGCGATACACATTAGCCTCCAAGTGTCAAGTATCTTTACTTGTAAAGTGCTTGAGACTTAATATGCATAACCCGGCATGGTAGATTAAAAATTCTTCAGCATACATTAGCCCCCAAGTGTCAAGTATCTTTACTTGTAAAGTGCTTGGGACTTAAAACATCTTACCATGATTCTTACCGTAACTCGGTATCAATGTAGGTCACCATCAGTCAATTTGAGTCAGAGATTGCTGACCTGAAGAGCCGTCTGACAACTCGGGAGCTTGAAACTCAAAAGGCCAACTCCAAATTTGAATTCGGCGTCTCTGAACAAGAGAAGTTGAAGAAGGATTTTGAGTCAGAGAAGAAAATCTGGGCTGATGAGAAAGCCTCACTGGTGACCGGGCTGAGGCGGCAGAGGCTTCACTCATGAAGCAACAACCGAGCTGTCCGACTTAAAGCGTCATATATCTCAAATGGTCTCGACCATCTTGATAAGTTATTTTCATAACCCCAAATATTGCAATCCTTCCTTTGATTATTGTTGTTACCGTCATCTCCGGCCCACCTTTATGTTTGTGAACACATAGGCCCCAGGAGCACCAACCTCAAGCAGAACATGCTGGTCAAACTTAAGGCGGTTTACACTCTAGTGGAGCAGCTGTACACCGGTCTAGCGTGCTTTGGCTGTTGTAGCCTTATCAAATACTACTCCCCACCTTACGCAAGGCGTCTTTGAAGTGTCTCATTGTGCTACCTCGGCGGATCCGAGATTTAAAGCGGGCATCTTCAAGAGCGGGGCCGTGGCCGTATTGAGCCGGGCAAAAGCATGGATTCCAGAACTAGACCCGGCCGACCTTGCTCTTGGATACCCAAGTCTGAAAGAAGATGGTACCGTATTTGATGATCATGATTTCACCGCCTGTGTCAAAGTCATACGTCCCGTGGCTACCCTTATTGGGAACGATACTGACCTCTCCAAGTACTCTCCGGGCTATGACAGCGAGAACCGGAGAATTCCAAACGCTCCATATGATCAAGTCAGCCTGATCCCTCCAACGCCTAAGCATACTTTTGCCCCTGAAGTGGACCCAGCCGGTTTAATAGATGACGAAGATGAGTTTGAAGCCTTGAGTGGCATTGACTGGGCCTCGTCAACCTTCCAGGACAAAGCAACCAACGGAGAGGTGGAGAAGGATAACCCGGAACCATCAAGCCCACCAATGGACTGAACCGGCAGGCATTATGAACTTGCAAAAAAACACTGCTTCATTATTCAGACTCAGAGAGTCTTGTAATAGGGTCGAAAAAACCTCTTAGTTTTGTCATGCCTTTACACATGTTTATGGCACTTAATACTTTCGTAAGCCGCCAGCGTTATATGCTTCCAGCTTATGTTGATCTGCCCTTGATGTCAAAATTCTTCTTGCTTTATCCTGTGTATAAAACAAAATAGAATTCCCTTGGCGA
The DNA here is from genome assembly GCA_021605205.1 of Aegilops longissima. Taxonomy (NCBI): domain Eukaryota; kingdom Viridiplantae; phylum Streptophyta; class Magnoliopsida; order Poales; family Poaceae; genus Aegilops; species Aegilops longissima. Next base: position 632,416,565 of record CM038682.1, read on the forward strand.
CTTATCCCATCCGGGGTCACATAAAGTATTGATAACCCGGAGCATGAACCAAAACATCATATAAAAACCGGTTTATGACTATGATCACAATAGCATACCTGCGATCTTATTTCGTATATACTCGTCGGCTTATGTGACCAAAATCAGAGAGTTGATTTAACTCCTGGCAGTTGGCACATATAATGTTTACCTGGCCCTTAACAACATTTATACTTACATAGTATAATGAATTGTAAACCTAATTTCAAAGGTCTCTGATTCGAATACGATCAGTGAATCGTTCCAAAGGGGTTAAGCTAAGATTCGAATACGATCATATAGCCCCCAGTGGCTTTGGCGATGCTGATCAAGTGGGTATCGACAGCTATGTTCTCTTTGGTTCGAATATGACCTATGTTTGAACAGGAAGCTCCCAAGTGACCATGAGAGTTGTTTAATGACGCTGATTCGAATACGACCCACGTCAGACCCAAAGGGGTTATGCTATGATTCAAATATGATCAAGAAGCCCCCAAGTGGGTTTGGCAGTATGCCGATTAATTGGGTATCGACAGCTATGTTCTCTTTGGTTCGAATACAACCTATGTTTGAACAGGAAGCCCCCAAGTGATCATGGCTAGATTCAGATATGATCATAAGCCGGACCAAAGGGAAAGCTGGATTCAGATATGATCCGCTCCCTGTTGGTTGTTTCCACCACCTGGTAAAAAAGATATATAAACCTTTGAAGATGGAAAGAAAAAGAGGTCCTGCTTTATTGCTTTATATAATATATACATTGCTAAAAAAAGGGAAAAACATATATATATCCTGAGAGCCAGTGGCTCAAGTATAGTAAGGCCGAAGATGAGGTATGTTCCACGGCCGGCGGGTCTCTTCCTCCGATTTACGTGAGTCTTTGTGCTCCCGAACATCGATAAGGTAGTATGACCCGTTGTTCAGATTTTTGCTGACCACAAAGGGTCCTTCCCAAGGAGGGGATAGCTTGTGCATAGCAGGCTGATCCTGGATGAGCCGGAGCACTAAGTCGCCTTCCTGAAAGGCTCTGCTTCTAACCCGGCGGCTGTGATAGCGGCGTAGGTCTTGCTGGTAAATCGCCGAGCGGGCTATTGCCAAGTCTCGCTCCTCATCCAACAAGTCAAGTGCATCCTGACGAGCCCTTTCATTATCAGCCTCAACTTAAGTTGCCACTCGGGGTGAGTCGTGCCGGATGTCACTTGGCAAAATTGCCTCTGCTCCGTACACCATGAAGAAGGGTGTATAACCGGTAGATCTGTTAGGAGTTGTGTTGATACTCCATAGCACAGAGGATAGCTCCTCCACCCAACAACCCGGAGTTTGCTGTAAAGGGACTAAGAGCCGGGGTTTGATACCCTTCAAGATCTCTTGATTAGCTCTCTCTGCTTGACCATTAGATTGAGGATGAGCAACAGCCGAAACATCAAGCCGGATATGTTCTCGTTGACAGAACTCTTCCATGGCACCCTTGGAGAGATTAGTACCATTATCAGTTATGATGTTGTGTGGAAAGCCAAAACAAAAATCACCTTTTCATGAACCGAACATGCCGTGGCTGCATCACACTTCTTGATCGGCTCTGCCTCAACCCACTTGGTGAATTTGTCCATTGCCACCAAAGGTGTGTCTTCTTATCCTTAGACCTTTTGAAAGGTCTAACCATATCAAGCCCCAGTTGCAAGCGGCCAAGTAATTGGAATCATCCTCAATTCTGAGCGGCACATGAGCTCGTCGTGAGAATTTTTGACATCCGTCACATCTCTGACCAGATCCTCCGCATCGGCATGAGCCGTCACCAATAGAAACCATGATGGAAAGCCTTGGCCACTAGAGATTTTGAGCGGCATGATGACCACAATCTCCTTCATGGATCTCACGAATTATCTCGACCCTCATGAGCGACACACAACGTTGAAACGTGATGAACGCTGCGGTGATGTAATTCGCCATGAACAATTGTCATAGATTTGGACCGCCTGATGATTTGTCTTGCCAAGGTCTTGTCCTCAGGCAACTCTCCCCGGGTCATATAGGCCAAATATGGGACTGTCCAATATGGGATAGCATGGAGAGCCGCCACCAGATGTGCCTCCAAGATGCAGCATGCTAGTTCTTCCTCTGTAGGCACCTTGTGAAGGGTTATGCAAAACATCAAGAAAGGTGTTAGGCGGCACCGGCTTACGCTGAGACCCCAGCCGGCTTAAAGCATCAGCCACCTCATTCTTCCTCCGATCAATGTGCTCCACTTGATAACCCTTGAACTGTCCAGCCACCGCATCAACTTCACGACGATAAGCCGCCATCAGGGGATCCTTGGAGTCCCACGTGCCTGACACCTGTTGAGCAACGAGGTCTGAGTCGCCTAAGCACCTTACCCGGCTCAAATTCATCTCTTTGGCCATCCGGAGACCATGGAGTAAAGCCTAGTACTCAGCTACATTGTTAGTACAGGGAAACATAAGCCGGAGCACATAACAAAATTTGTCACCTTGGGGGGAAGTTAAAACAACTCCAGCCCCGAGCCTTCCAACTGCCTGGACCCATCAAAGTGAATAGTCCAATATGTGTTATCTGGCTTCTCCTCAGGTGCCTGTAACTCTGTCCAATCATTGATAAAGTCCACCAAGGCTTGAGACTTAATAGCTGTACGTGGCATGTACTTCAAACCATGAGGCCCAAGCTCAATGGCCCTTGGCGACTCACCACGTGGCTTCCCATTCGGATGATGTCTCCCAAGGGGCAGAACTTACCACAGTTATAGGATGACCTTGGAAATATTGCTTGATTTCGACTTGCCATAAACACTCCATAAACAAGTTTACGCCAATGCGGATACCTTTGCTTGGACTCAATGAGCACCTCACGATGTAGTAAACCGGCCGTTGAACCGGATGCTCCTTGCCGACCTCCTTGCGCTCCACCACGATGGCCACACTGACGGCTCGGGCGTTAGCAACCACATATAACAGCAACGGCTCTCTATCAATAGGAGCCGCAAGGACCGTCAGCTCAGACAACTGTCTTTTTAAATTCTCAAAGGCAGTGTCAGCAGCGTCACTCCAGACGAAAGCATCTGTTTTCTTCATCATCTGATATAGCGGCAGGGCCTTCTCGCCTAACCGGCTTATGAACCGGCTTAGAGCGGCAACACGAACTGCCAGTCGTTGAACATCGTTGATACACGCCGATTTAGCCAAGGAGGTGATCGCCTTGATCTTATCCGGGTTAGCCTCAATGCCTCTGTTTGAAACCAAGAAACCCAGAAGCTTGCCTGCAGGTACACTGAACACACACTTGTCCGGGTTAAGCATCATCTTATAAACCCGGAGATTATCAAAGGTCTCCTTTAAATCAGATATCAAGGTTTCCTTCTCCCTGGACTTCACCACGATGTCATCCACATAAGCGTGAACATTGCGCCCAATTTGACTGTGGAGACAATTTTGTACACATCTCTGATAAGTCGCTTGGGCACTCTTGAGCCCAAATGGCATAGATACATAGCAGAAGGCTCCAAAGGGAGTGATGAAAGCCGTCTTCTCCTGGTCCTTAACTGCCATTTTGATCTGATGATAACCAGAGTAAGCATCCAAAAATCTCAAACACTCGCAACCCGCCGTAGCATCGATGATTTGATCAACACGGGGGAGGGCAAAGGGATCAGCCGGACAAGCCTTGTTTAAGTCCGTGTAATCCACACACATCCGCCAAGTGCCATTCTTCTTGAGTACCAGCACCGGGTTAGCCAACCACTCCGGGTGAAAGACTTCCACAATGAACCCAGTCGCTAAGAGCCGAGCAACCTCTTCCCCAATAGCTTTCCGTCTTTCCTCATTGAACCGTTGAAGAAATTGCCTGACCGGCTTATACTTTGGATCAATATTAAGAGTGTGCTCGGCGAGTTCCTCGGAACACCGGCATGTCGGAAGGTTTCCATGCAAAGATGTCCCGGTTCTCACGGATGAACTTCGATGAGCGCTTTCCTATTTAGGATCCAAGTTAGCACCGATCTCTGAACTGCTTGGAAGAGTCGCCTGGAGTGAAGTCAACAAGCTTTGTTTCAGCGGCCGATTTTAAATTCAATGTCGGGTCATGCTCTGTAGTCAGCTTCTTTAAAGAAGTCATATCTGCTGGGTCAACATTATTCTGATAAAACTTCAGCTCCTTAGCTGCACAAACAGACACAGCATAAGCTGCATCGCCTTCCTCACATTCCAAGGCTACCTTTCGACTCCCATGCACAGTGATGGTACCCTTGTGACCCGGCATCTTGAGCTGCAGATAAACATAACACGGTCGCGCCATGAACTTGGCATAAGCCGGCCGTCCAAACAGAGCATGATACGGGCTCCTGATTTTGACTACCTCAAACGTCAATTTATCAGCTCTGGAATCATATTCATCTCCAAAGGCCACTTCCACCTCAATCTTGCCAGCTGAGTACGCCGACTTACGGGCACCACTCCATGAAAGAGCAGTGTTGGGCGTCCTCAAGTCCTTACGATCAACCCCATGCGTGAAAGGTCTCATAATAGAGAATATTGATGCTGCTTCCTCCGTCCATGAGTACCTTAGTGAATTTATATCCACCAACCCGAGGCGCTACCACCAAGGCCAAGCGACCCGGATTATCAACCGGAGGTGATCTTCCTGCTCCATATAATGGGCTGCTCGACCACCTCAAATAACGCGGAACCACCGGCTCAACAGAATTCACGGCCCTCTTATGAACCTTCTGGTCATGTTTGCACAAATTAGTGGTAAACACATGGTACTGCCCACCGTTCAGCTGCTTTGGGTGGCTTTGATAACCTGACTGCGGCTGTTGTTGTCCCCCTTGACCAGACTGCTGTTGATAGCCGCCTTGACTTCCCTGAAAGCCGGAACTTGAACCGCCGCCCGGGCCATGAAAGCCGCCGGCTCCTGAACCGCCGCCCGATCCATGATTGCCATCAAACATGTTGGAATTCTTGAAAGCCTTGATGATCGCGCAATCTTTCCATAAGTGGGTGGCGGGTCATTCCCAATACCGTGTCTCGGACAAGGCTCATTGAGAAGCTGCTCAAGAGATGGACTGACCCGCCGGATCGAGGCGTTTTCCCTTCGTCTCGATTGTTACCCTGTGCATTGGCATTGGCCACAAACTCGGGTTACCGTCCGCCTTCGTTTGTTGCCTCCTTGATTTACGGGTTATCTTTTGACCCTTTCCATTGCCGTTCTTCTTTCCGTTCCTGTCTTTTCCTCATCGGGCGGGATCCTTGGTACTATCGAATCGGCATACTTGACTAAAGCTGCCATCAGCGTACCCATATCGTTGCAATCACGCTTAAGGCGCCCCAGTTTCTACCTCAGCGGCTCAAAACGGCAATTCTTCTCCAACATGAGGACCGCAGAGCCTGCATCCATCTTATCAGACGAATGTATTATTTCCTTGACCCGACGCACCCAATGAGTTGTGGATTCACCCTCCTCCTGCTTACAATTGGTCATGTCCACAATTGACATAGATTGCTTGCAAGTGTCCTTGAAGTTCTAGATAAACCGGGCCTTTAGCTCTGCCCATGAACTAATGGAATTGTGTGGCAAACCCTTTAACCAAGACTGGGCTGTTCCATCTGACATCATGGTGAAGTACTTAGCCATTGCTGCGTCGCTGACCTCCAGTAGCTCCATGGCCATCTCGTAACTTTTGATCCATGCTCCGGGCTGTAAGTCGGCCGTGTAATTCGGCACCTTTCAAGGTCCTTGAAGTCCTTGGGTAGGCGTACATCCCTTGAGCCGACACCAAACAAGGAACACCGCTGGTTACGGTAGCCACTCCGCTCCAACGAAGTCATCGGATACTGGAGGTCTTCGCGCTTTCTTGAGCCACTAGCTGAGCCGCCTGCCTCGTCCTCTGGCGCATTCGGTCTTGCACGGGTTATAGCCACCGGCTGAATTCTGGCTGGGCATTGCTTGACAAAGCTTCGACTCCATGTACCTGCTGTAACTCGGACTCCGGTTTTGACGAGGCGGTGCTAGCCAAGGCGGACGGGTTGAATGAATCATGTTTCGGCTGTAAGAATAGGTCTCTTGTTGCGCCAGGGCCGTCTGAATAAGATCTCTGACCCTCCGGGTCTCCACCGCCGTCGGATCATCACCATCCACTGGGAGAGCCGCCAAACGCGCCGATGTTGTTATCAAGTTCTCCATGGGGTTGGAGAAGTGACCCGGTGGTATTGGTACATAACGGGGCGGGGCCATACTCCCAGGCAGAGGTGCCATCTCGTGAAGCTGAGCCGGCCCCCCGCGCCGGCTGATGTGAACTGATTTGCTCCGGGCGGGTTGCTAGGGCCGGCACCGGGTGTCACGAAAAGGTTCCGAGGATCATAAACCGGAGGCAACCGGGATTGGGTTTTCTGATGTCTCCTCCTCATCACCTCATTGGATGCGTTCAGGCTCATATTAAGCTGGAAAGCCTCTGACTGGAGTTGTTGCGCCCGCGTGTCCAAAGCCGCCCGCTCTATAGCTAACCTGGTGTCCTCAGCTGCCAAGGCCTCCTTGGCCCGGGCTATCTCCTCATGTACCTTCGCCACCTCCACGTTATGCTCATCTTGATTTGCAGGAATAACCGTGGCGGTTAACAGGGCCGTTAGCTTATCCATAAGATCCATCAGCACCAGAGCCGGCGGGCGCACAGGGCCTCCTGCCCCGGCTGCTCCTGACCCGGACGTTATTGCTGTTGCGGTTGTCGAGTTTTGACCAGGTTGAGTACCAGCCATGAAGACCCCCGCCTAGCTTGGCGGCTCATTGAAGTCCGGAGTGCTCGAGCCGTCAGAACAGCCCCCAAGCATACCCTCTTGGACTTGATATAAAGAATCTGTTGAACCCGCGGACGAATCATCATCCGAGGGGACGGCCGTCTCACCACCATCTTTAGATCCTTCAGGAAGTTCTTCTCCGTGGACGCAGCCCACGAAGGCACGCTTCATGGCAGGTTGGGCTCGGGCAGGTCTCGCACGCTGAGCCGTCTCGACGAGGTCGGTGCAGTTGTCCGGCTCAGGGCCCGGCTCACCGATCCGGCCGATGAAGATGTGGATTCCGCAAAAGGGGACCCGGTACCCATACTCAATTGAGTCGGCGTCGGGGCCCCAGCCTTCGTTGTCGATGTAGATCTTGCCGCGACGACTCTTGGTCATCCGGCCCACTCCGTATCCCTTGAGCCCTTCGAAGCTGCCCTTCAAGAACTCAAATCTACCGCGCGCTGGCCCCATGGTGGGCGCCAACTGTCGTGGAATTGTCACGGCAGATGTCCTCTTGCAAGGACTTAGCCGTGGAGCCAGCGCAACTAGGAAGCTTAAAGGGGTTAATCGGGACAAAGGACACGAGAGGTTTATACTAGTTCGGCCCCTTGCGGTGAAGGAAAGCCTACGTCTAGTTGGGTTGGTATTGCTTGATGTTTCGATGACTGTGGGCGAGATCGCTATGCGGCTCTCGATCGGTTGTTTTTGCCCTAAGCCGCCAAAGTAGTCGTCCCCTTATATACGGTTGACGCCCTGCGGCTTACAGGGTCCCGACCGGCTTATAAACAGTGTCCGGCTCGGTGACTAGTTAAATCTACCTTATGATACAAGTCATGCCATTGTGGCGGTTTACTACAACATGCCTTAAGTCGCCTGTGGGCCTTAAGCCCTTTATTGATCCGCCATCTTCACACTTGATTACAGGCTTGATCAGGGCGAGTCTTCTTCGTGTAACCCGGCCCCTCCTGGGCGGCTTACACAAATAGTTATATCCCCAACAGAATGGATCGAATGAAACCTTGTCATGGGTTCATCGATTCCTGTCTGTCCATAAAGCATGCATTATAGTCACAATCTTGCATTTATCTTGGACTAAAATGATGTCATCCATCAGTATGTCTTTCGCCCACATTGCCCGATGTAGTTTGGGGAGCTTTATACCTAAAAGGTCGCTTGCTGCAGCCCAATACTGCCTGGCGTGTGAGCAAGTGACTAGCGCATGCTGCAGGTCTTCTTGAGCCGCTTTGCAAAGATCACACCTCGCCATTGTCCTGATATGGCGGTGCAGAAGAGTGGCATAGTCCGGCAAGATGCCGCGAAGGACTCACCACCAAAAGACACAGACCCTTGGGATTACGTTGAGCTTCCACAAGGCTGTCCAAAGATGTTTATTCAACGATGAAGTCTCCGCCATCGTCCCTTCCTCTTGAGCAGACTGCTCGTTTCGAGTCATGAGAGCCCGATATGCCGTTTTGACAGAATAAATACCGGACCGTTCCAAGGCCCATGCATAGAAGTCATCTCCACCAGATGCTCGCAAAGGAATGTTCAATATTGCATCTGCATCCGGAGCAAGGAAAATACGACGTACTTTGTCTACCAGCCAAGAACCATTCTGATGGTCAATCAGTTGTGACACCTTGCCAACATGATCACTGCCAAGGCGCCCAATGGGCTTTAGTGTGGCTGTGTTAGGGATCCAGTGGTCCTCCCAAACTGAGATGGATTCATCGTTTCCCACTCGCTTGATTAGTCCCATTTCCACTGCACTTCGACCGACAATGATGGCCTTCCATGTCGTGGAAGCAGACTTGGGCGCTGTAGCCTCCATAAAATCGCAATTAGGGAAGTACTTCCCCTTCAGGACTCTTGAGCACAGGGAGTTGGGGTGTGTGACAAGCCTTCAGCCATGTTTCCCTAGCAAAGCTAGGTTGAATTATGCGAAATCCCGAAACCCCATACCTCCCTTGACTTTTGGTGCTGAGAGTTTGTCCCACGAGAGCCAATGTAGGGATCGCCTATCAATGGAACTACTCCACAAAAACTTCGACATAGATGATGTGAGTTGTTTGCATACCTTCTTCGTCAACTAAAAGCAGGTCATGCCATAGGTGGGAATGGCTTGAACCACTGATTTGAGTACAACTTCTCTACCTGCACATGCTAGATTTTTTCTAGAATATAACCACTACCGGAATCGACCCCTGTGCCGACGGCCCTGGCCGTCGGCATAGCCATGATTCCCGTCGGGACAGGCCTATGCCGACGGCCCCCGTCGGCAACATATCCATCGGCGTAGCCCGGGAGGCCGTCGGCATAGCTCCTATCCCGACGGCGTCCGTACATCTATGCCGACGGGGGCGGCTGTCGGCAACGTCCTCGCCGTCAAGTGCTGCCCGACCAGGAGCAGCCACGTGGCATAGGTATGCCAACGGCTAGGCTGTCGGCATAGGTTCACACTACACCGACGGTCTAGCCGTCGGCATATATATGCCACGTGGCTGCTCCTGGTATGCCAGCCACGGACCGGCGAGCGGCTCAGATCGATAACCTGGCGCGCGACGCGGATCAATGACCTGGGCATAGCTATGCTGATGGCCCCCGTTAGACCGTCGACGTAGGCCTGGCATCGTCAAACGGTCGTCGCCGCGGGGGTAGCCAGGCCCACATGCTATGCCGACGGCCGCCTCTATGTCGACGGCCACCGTAGGCACATTTGTCGCGATGCCGACGGCCGACCTATGCCGACGGCACCCGTCGGCATAGATTGATATACGCCGACGGATTTTCTACGCCGACGGCTTTGGTTGTGCCATCGGGATACGCCAATCTATGCCGACGGGTGCCGTCGGTATAGGTTTGGTCGTCGGCATAACCAGTTATTCTGGTAGTGAACCAACTGGGTAGTTGAAATTCAATGCAAAAAAAACTGGGTAGTTCAAATACCCGTCTAAATCTCCCCCGAAATCAATCGACAAGTCGATTAATTCCGGTCCATAAATCCTCCCTTCTACCGGCGGTGGCCTCGGCGTCAGACGGGCTCATCTGACTTCCACGACCGTCGTGATGGGCTGGCCAGCGGACTACTATCCGATTAGCTTCAGTTCGAATGGCAAAGCACGGGTGGCCTCGTCGCCCCTCCCCCGAATCCCCGTCCACATACACAGAGTGGCCATCGTCAAGACCGTGCCTGAGGAATACAGAGAGCAGAGGGGATGAAGGTCGGCTGCAATGTCGAGCTCTAGATTGGCAATTATGAATGTTAATATGTTGGCGTCGATTCCTAGGCGTGGTTTGGGATTCCTCCAGGATTCCCTTTTTCACACCAGGATGGCCATAGCCCTAGCCCCTAGACAGATGAGGCAAAATTTCGTGTTTTGACCCTTTTTGCTAACAAATTCAGGATCTGACCCCCGTTTGAAAATATTTTGGGATCTGACCCTTTTGCCTACCGCCATCGGCTTTGGCGGTAGGCTCCTTGACAGCGACTAACGGCTGTCGGCATGTGCTGACATGGTAAAGGACCTACCGCCATGGTCTCTGGCGGTAGGGTACTGAAGCCTACCGCCAGCTCCTTTGGCGGTAGGGTCCTGGGTGTTGGATAAGGTGGGGAGGGGCTAGTTTGTGGGCCCCACCACCACTCTTCTTCCCCACTCACCTTCTTCCCCGTGCTCAGCCCCTCTCCCCCCCTCTCTCCCCTCACAAACCCCGGTGGATCCAGAGCATTTTCATCACCCAAGGTACCTCCCCCATTTCCCCTCCTTTTGATTGGTTGAGATCTTTGTTTTGTGTTTATTTGGTCAATTTATTGCAAACCCTAGGTGTTGATCTTGTTGTGTGCATTTATGACACATTTATGATGCATTTATGGCTAGGGTTAGGGTTATGTTAGGGGTCAGTGTTAGGGTTAGGGTTAGGGTTATAGTGGTTATGTTGGGGGTTAGGGTTAGGGTTATGGTTATAGTGGTTATGTTGGGGGTTATGGTTAGGGTTAGGGTTAATGGTTAGGTTAACTTGACTATGAATAGTAGTTATTTTTCCAGTTTGTGCACAATTTAGTTTATTTGTCCATTTGAGTTGGTTGGATGACATATATGGATTGATTATATTGTTTCCAATTTCTTAGATGCATAAGCTCGTAAATGTTCATTGTTTGGACAAGATAACATTATGCTTGGAAATGACGATGAAGGGGGAGAGGCTATGGTTTTTGACACAAGTCCAAGCTTTGATGATCTTGTAGTTAAAGTGAGAAGCGTCTTACATTGGAATGACCCAAATGTCGAGGTTAAGCTTATTGGGAGGTATGACGTTGGATTGGGAGTAAAGTCCCAATTAAAGAGTATGCCCATCACCTCCCAATTGCATTGGAATGTGTACAAGGACAAAGTAGACGCATCACAAGACAAGTCTCTTGAGATCTTTGCCACAAAGGTTGATCCTCCTCCTCCCTTGCAAATTGATCTCAACCGCAATGCATCCTCTCCAATACATGATGATAGTGCCGAGGTGTATAACCCCAATTGTTCTAGCCAACCACCAAGTAGCCAACCCAATGAAGATCATATCAATGCTAGCGCCATAGTACTCCGGCATGATGCTATTCCTCATGTTGAATATGATGCTAGTGGTCATGTTGATGATGATGCTATTGTTGCTCAAGAGGATGCTTACACGGAGAATGAAGAGATCCATTACAATCCAATTGGTAACTTGGATGTCATTGTGCGGCAACAAGACATGGACCGTACCCTCCCTTATAACCGTATGTGTGGGTATAACTCGGATGACGAGGGTCCGGAGGAAGAATTGGATGAGGATGGGTTGACTGCGCAAGAAAATGAAATCTACAAGAAGGTGACTGGCAAGGAGAGAGGGCCGCCTTTGTTTAGGGATGTGAGTCTTGCGGACAATGCATTTGTTGACGGTGGGCTGAGATTCAGGTTGTTTGAGCCAACACTCTGCCACAAATTCAGTGATCCTCGGCCAGAAAATGAGGATGAGAATTCTCATTTGAAGAAAGGCATCAAGTTTGGTTCCTTGGTAGAGTTCAATATATGGTTGTGTGACTATGCCATTAGGAACCATAGGTCGTTTGTTGTTGGCCATTCAAATCAAAAAGTTTGGTACACAGTCAAATGTGACCAAGAAGGTTGCAAATGGATGGTCCGCGGTAGAAAAATCAAAGAAACCGGGCAATGGGTGTTGAAGAGTCATGTTGGCACTCACACGTGCGTACCCCCGGACAAGGCCGGCCGAAGCAAAGGACACCGTCAACTCACGTCTGAGTATCTAGGATACAAATTGTTGAATCATGATCCAACCGTGAAGGTCAAGTTTCTCATGACTTCGATTGAGGAACTATTCGGATTCCCGGTCAAGTATGGGAAGGCATGGATGGCGAAAGCAAACGCTATTAGGATGTTGCATGGTGCTTATGAGGCCGCATATAACATTCTGCCCAAGATGTTGGTAGCCATTGCTCATCGAAACCCAAGCATGCGCCATCGGGTGGAGTCAATTGACAGAGTGTTTCGTCGTGCCTTCTGGAGCTTTGGAGAATGCATTGAGGCATTCACGTATTGTCGCCCGGTCTTGTCTATAGATGGTACATTCTTGACCAGCAAATACAAGGGCACATTTATGGTGGCGATGGGCCACTCTTCAAATGATAATGTGTTGCCTGTTGCATTTGCCTTGGTGCCTTCAGAGCATGATGATAATTGGGAGTGGTTCATGGGGCATGTGAGAACCAAGTTGATAGGCGAGCGAGAGGTATGCATTATATCGGATCGCCATCAAGGGATTCTCAAAGCAATAGACGTTGATATTCCCGGTCTTCCAAAGCTTCAACACCGTTGGTGCATGAGACACTTTGTTGCAAACTTTTACCGGGCATGCAAGAGCAAGCAGTTTTGCAAAGACCTTACCCTTGTTTGCGTTGCATTCAACACCGACACATTCAAAAGCCGATATGATAAACTCCTCAAGGCTTTGGAGAAGAACAAAGGGGGAAAAGAATTCTTGCTTAGGCATGAGCCGGATAAAGAAAAGTGATCACGCGCTTACGATGAAGGAGGTATGCGATATGGGGACATGACAAGCAACATCGTGGAATGCTTCAACAATGTGTTGAAGGGTGTTCGTTCCTTGCCTGTGACCGCAATACTCAAGTACACTTTCATCAAGCTCAACGAGTACTTCCTAAAGCATTCTGAAAGCACGACCAAGTGGATTGGCGAAAAGATGGACTATCCATTCAAGGTTCAGGATTGGTTGTTGCATCAAGCGCGCAAGTCTTCCAAACAACAAGTGATCAAATATAATGAAAAATAAATGATCTATCAAATCGATGAGCTGGGTGGGACCACAAGGGACGGTAGGTCTTATGGTGGTGTTGCTTACGAGGTGCACCTCAAAAACCGTTGGTGCCAGTGTGAGAGGCCACACAAGTATCATTGGACTTGCTCGCATTTGATGACCGCAACACGGGTGAGAAACTTGCCCGTATCCGATGGCACAATGGTGCGGTTGCACGAGTTCACATTGGAACGAACAAGGTTGACGTGAGCACCTCGGTTTAATCCTTTCCTTGATGCCTCACAGTGGCCTGAGTATGACGGGCCAGACATTGTGCTAGATCACGCACTCATGGTGCCTATGAGGGGAAGAAGAAGAAAGAAGAGATTCATGAGTGACATGGATGATCTAGCTGGATACACCGGAATGAAACAATTTGGTAGTTGTCATTTCATGGAGGCACCGAAGAACAACAATTGTGGAGAATGCAACGACACAGGACACATCGTTAGGACATGCAAAAAACCTAGAACCAACACGGGCACTAGTCAAACACGTGGACGGATGACTAGCCTTGGAGGGGGCCATGGCCGTGGAGGAAGGACTAGCCTTGGAGGGGGCCGTGGCCGTGGAGGAAGGACTAGCCTTGGAGGGGGCCGTGGCCGTGGAGGAAGGACTAGCCTTGGAGTGGGCCGTGGTCGTGGATCTGGTGGTTCTAGGACACGTCGGGTTGATAGGGGAAGGCCTATCGACATGTTGCTCAATCCGGATGGTTGACATAATGTGAATGGTACTACTTTTAATATGTTCATGTGTTGATATATTTTCCTCTTTACATGTCAATGTGTTCATATTTTGACTTAACATCTTTAATTGTTGTAGGCATGGCTTCATCTGGTTCCATGACGAGGCCACCGTGTGCTAACCAAGAAGACATGCTGCACAAGTGGAAGGACGCATCTTTGTACAAGGTGAAGGAGAAAGATGTGAAGATTCCGCCATGTTGGTGTGGAGATGTTTGTAAGGTGAAGGAGTCCACCGACAGAAAGAAGTCATGGATGGAAGGAAGGAGATATTTTGTTTGCCCCAACTATGCTTATGATCGTGCGCTTCCAACTAACGCCTATGACCTTCCACCGGTATGCTAGAGAAGTAACATGTTACTCCAAAATGTGTGTCAACACTAACATCCATTTTATATGCAGTCACCACCTCCTCTATGCAAGTACTTCATGTCGGTGTCAAAACCGGTGGATCTTAGGTAGGGGGTCCCGAACTGTGCGTCTAGGATCAATGGTAACAAGATACGGGGGACACAATGTTTACCCAGGTTCAGGCCCACTTGATGGAGGTAATGCCCTACTTCATGCTTGATTGATCTTGATGATATGAGTATTACAAGAGTTGATCTACCACAAGATCGTAGAGGCTAAACCCTAGAAGCTAGCCTATGATTATGATTGTGTATATATCCTCTATCGACTAGCCTGACCACGGTTTATATAATGCACCAGAGGCCTAGGATAACAAGAGTCCTAGCCGAATACGCCGGTGGGGAGGAGTCCTTGTCTTGATCGCTGTCGGTGTCAAAACCGGCGGATCTCGGGTAGGGGGTCCCGAACTGTGCGTTTAGGCGGATGGTAACAGGAGACAAGGGACACAATGTTTTTACCCAGGTTCGGGCCCTCTCGATGGAGGTAAAACCCTACTCCTGCTTGATTAATATTAATGATATGGGTAGTACAAGAGTAGATCTACCACGAGATCAGAGAGACTAAACCCTAGAAGCTAGCCTATGGTATGATTGTTGTCCGTCCTACGGACTAAAACCCTCCGGTTTATATAGACACCGGATAGGGTTAGGGTTACAGAGTCGGTTACAATGGTAGGAGATCTACATATCCAGTATCGCCAAGCTTGCCTTCCACGCCAAGGAAAGTCCCATCCGGACACGGGACGAAGTCTTCAATCTTGTATCTTCATAGTCCAGAGTCCGCCAGCGGTGATAGTTCGCTATCCGGACACCCCTAATCCGGGACTCCTCGGTAGCCCCTGAACCAGGCTTCAATGACGACGAATCCGGCGCGCATATTATCTTCGGCATTGCAAGGCGGGTTCCTCCTCCGAATACTTCATAGAAGATTTTGAACACAAGGATAGTGTCCGGCTCAGCAAAACAAGTTCCACATACCACCGTAGAGAGAATAACCTTTGAACAGATCTGCTGATGTATTCCGCGGCGTGACATCACACCACGGCCAGGCCTTTATACGAATCATTTTTACTGTTCCACCTCAGCGCGTTTAGCGAGGCGGTTTCCTTGGCGCGTCTTATCAGAGCGGAGATCGTGCCCCTTTATTTAGGGATTCTCATCAATACGGGCGTGGGTAACCCAGTCGTGCCCGTTGGCACGCCTCCTCCATCGAAGGAGAGTCCCGAACGGTCACGGGGAGGGCTCTTGGTATTTAACCTCTTTATAACGAGACCAAGGCCCGCTCCTTTCTTTCAATCTCAATCGAATCCACCCCTCGCCTCGAGTTCCAACACCCAAAGCTCCAGATTTAGGCGCTTCGGACCTTCAACGATGTCCGGCTCCGACACGCGGCGGTGGATGTCTTCCTCCGTCACGGAAGAAGATGTGCTAAAGTGAGAGCGCCAGTATCTAACCAGCGAAATTCGCATAGGCTGCCTGCCCAAGGGCAGGTTATTCCCACTCCCGAGCCTGGTGAGGCGTGGTATTCGTGTCTCACTTCCTTGGGTTTAGGCTTCCGACGGACCCCTTTGTGAGGGGGCTCATGTTTTATTATGGGCTGGAATTCCACGACTTGGATCCGAGTCCATCCTCCACATCTCGTCGTTCATTGTCGTATGTGAAGCCTTCCTCCGCATTACCCCTCACTTGGATTGTGGCTCAAGACCTTCAAAGTGGAGCCGAAGATGATCAAGGGCATCAGCAGTGCGGAGGGGCTGTTATAAGCAAGAATGTGGGCGCTCCATGGCCCGAGGGATCTTTTCAAGAGGAGCTCAATTTATAGCAACAGAGTGGTTTTATATCACCGCCTCCCGGGGCACCAAATGGACGGCGCCACCCGACTTCCGCTCGGGTCCTCCCACTGCGGCAGGCGTCATGGGTCAATAAAGGGCTCGACTGGGACCGTCAGGGCGTACTACATCTGCAGGGCCGATTCGAGACCTCGAGAGAGGAGATCAATCTGGTTGTAGTAGCGCAGGTCATGCTGATTCGTTGCACCTTGCCCTGCAAACTTCGCCCCCTCCGCCTGTGGGAGTTTAATCCGGAGGGACCACGAGCTCTCCAACATTTTATGGGCGTAACACCCATGGAGATGTACCAACTGCTCTTCGGATCACAAGCAATGTGTCCGGACTTAACCGAGGACGCAGGTCTGAGCTGCAATCGCCCGGATACTCAAGTAAGTAGTCCTGTACCCGGACATGCTATCCGCATATTTATCATAAACTTGCCCTCAGAAGAGCTATCCTTTAAACAGGAGTGGATAGCAAAAGCAAAACTGATCAGGTGTCCGGCCCCCCTCCCTGAGACCACGCCGGATCCTGTATTAAACAAGATGCTAGAGGCTGTGCCTTTTGAAGAAGGCGAAGGGGGGGACAAGGGAACTACTACCTCCGTGAAGGAGGTTATCAAGAAAGGGGGGGTCGAGAATCCCTCCCTCCAAGGGGAGAAGAGGACCGCTTCTGAAGATCCGGAGACCAAAGCCTCGAAACGGGGGAAGAAATCTTCACCAGAGGGTCCTGCGGCGGGAGATGCCCCGGCCGCACTATTTCCCCAAGGAGATCAGCCCTCTAGCGAGCCGTAAGTAAAGGGGCGTTTTTATTTAAAAGAGAGACATCCCCGTTTTATTTCCGAAGGTAACCGAAAGTTTACCTTGTAGTTCGGATCTCAGCCCTTCACAGCAGAACTCGTCTTCAGGGGATCTTGGTCCGGAGATGATGGAGAGCGAAACGCCTCCGCCTGCCGTACCATTATGCGAGGCGGACAACCCTGAGGTGTCGTCGCGGAGGGCTTCTTCGAATCCGGCGGGGCCAGAAGGCAGCCGCATGTCCCCTCAAAGCTCTCCGTGTCCGGCCTTCGAAAAAGGCCACCGGACGAATCCGGCACCAACGAGTGTACGGTCGGAGGAGCTGAAGGATCTGCTCGGGCGAGCATCTATCTCGGAAGATCACCGTACGTTAATGGGTACGGTGATTGAAAGGATTTCATCCGCTGACAGCGGATTGCATGAAGTCGTCGTAAGTTTACTGGCGGGTTTTGAGGTACGCAAAATGATGTACCTTCTGACAATTTTGCATATAAAATCGCCTGTATAGATAGTAGCCCCGAGACTTGGTGCGGTGTCAAAAAAATGGCGGCGCCGAGGATCATAACCCAGTATAATATGCGCTCTTCCTATGTAGGTGGCGAAGCGTCCGGTGGCTAGCCGGGCTGATGAATTTGCCGAACTGAAGCGGCAACTTGACATGGCGGATGCGGACATCACGCTTGTTAATAAGCGGCTTGACGAGTCACAAGGTATGCAACTTCTCCGCGGACACCTCGTAAGGGAGCTTGACGCCCATGCCTTACAACATGTATGCTTAATGCAGATGGTGCCGCTGCTATGGAGAAACTTCGGGCGGAGCTCGCCCGAGCCAAGGAGCAAGCCAGAAAAAGTGATGCGGTGGCCTTAAAGGCGGCCGTAGAGCTAAAAGCCGAACAGGCTGCTCACTGCCGAAGCAAGAAAGAAATGGCCGAGATGGCCGTGAAATTGAAGAATGCTACTAGCCGTTGCTAGCTTCTTGAAAAACAAGATCGAGCGAAACAAGAGGACCTGAGAAAGGCCGCCACCGAGGCCAAGGATACTCGCTCTGCGATGAGATCTATGAAGGAGGAGCTACGTCAGGCCGGAGATATTGCGGCTGGAAAGCCCTTTCTGATGCGGAGAAAATTCACGGACCCTAAGTACGCTCAATTGGACCGGCTGTGGGGTGCAGAGGATGCTTATCTGGACTTGGCGGCGAGTGCCGCAGACGCGGCCGAACACTTCCGAGGTCAAAAGGATCACGGAATGGAAGAGCTTTTTTGGTCGCAGTTCCATAGTCCGGAGCGTCCACTTTCATTAACCGATCGTTTGGTCGAATGGGCTGTTGGGGAACGTAGCAGAAATTCAAAATTTTCCTACGTGTCACCAAGATCTATCTATGGAGAAACTAGCAACGAGGGGAATGAGAGTGCATCTACATACCCTAGTAGATCGCTAAGCGGAAGCGTTCATGTGAACGGGGTTGATGGAGTCGTACTCGTCGTGATCCAAATCACCGGAGATCCTAGTGCCGAACGGACGGCACCTCCGCGTTCAACACACGTACATCCCGGTGACGTCTCCCACGCCTTGATCCAGCAAGGAGAGAGGGAGAGGTTGAGGAAGACTCCGTCCAGCTGCAGCACAATGGCGTGGTGGTGGTGGAGGAGCGTGGCAATCCTGCAGGGCTTCGCCAAGCACCAAGGGAGAGGAGGAGGAGGAGAGACAGGGCTGCACCAAGAGGGGGAGAAACTCATGTGTTGGCAGCCCCAAAACCTCAAGTATATATAGGGGGGAAGGGGGCTGCGCCCCCTTTAGGGTTTCCCACCCCAAAGGGGTGCGGCCAGCCCTAGATCCCATCCAAGGGGGGCGGCCAAGGGGGGAGGAGTGCCTCCCAAGTCAAGTGGAGGCCTCCCCTTGAGGTTTTCCTCCCATGCGCATGGGCCTTGGGGGCTGGTGCCCCTGGCCCATTAAGGCTAGGGCGTCCCCCTACAGCCCATGCTACTGTATTGGACGTGGTGGAACAATTTCCGGACCTCCGGACCCCTCGGGAATCCTCCGGAACCTTCTGGAAGCTTCCCGGTACAATACCGAAAAAACCTGAACTTTTTCCGGAACCCGAACAACAACTTTCCATATATAAATCTTTACCTCCGGACCATTCCGGAACTCCTCGTGACGTCCGGGATCTCATCCGGGACTCCGAACAACATTCGTTAAGCACATACAAACTTCCTTTATAACCCTAGCGTCATCCAGACCTTAAGTGTGTAGACCCTACGGGTTCGGGAACCATCTGAACATGACCGAGGCGTTCTCGGTCAATAACCAACAGCGGGATCTGGATACCCATGTTGGCTCCCACATATTCCACAATGATCTCATCGGATGAACCACGATGTCAAGGACTCAATCGATCCCGTATACAATTCCCTTTGTCTAGCGGTATTGTACTTGCCCGAGATTCGATCGTCGGTATACCGATACCTTGTTCAATCTCGTTACCGGCAAGTCTCTTTACTCGTTCCGTAACACATCATCCGTGATCAACCCCTTGGTCACATTGTGCACATTATGATGATGTCCTACCGAGTGGGCCCAAAGATACCTTCCGTTTACGGAGTGACAAATCCAGTCTCGATTCGTGCCAACCCAATGAGACACTTTCGGAGATACCTGTAGTGCACCTTTATAGTCACCCGATTCGTTGTGACGTTTGGTACACCCAAAGCATTCCTACGGTATCCGGAGTTGCAAAATCTCATGGTCTAAGGAAAATATACTTGACATTAGAAAAGCTTTAGCATACGAACTACGATCTTTGTGCTAGGCTTAGTATTGGGTCTTGTCCATCACATCATTCTCCTAATGATGTGATCCGTTATCAACGACATCCAATGTCCATGGTCGAAACCGTAACCATCTATTGATCAACGAGCTAGTCAACTAGAGGCTTACTAGGGACATGGTGTTGTCTATGTACCCACACATGTATCTGAGTTTCCTATCAATACAATTATAGCATGGATAATAAGCGATTATCATGAACAAGGAAATATAATAATAACTAATTTATTATTGCCTCTAGGGCATATTTCCAACAGTCTCCCACTTGCACTAGAGTCAATAATCTAGTTCACATCGCCATGTGATTAACACTCACAGGTCACATCGCCATGTGACCAACATCCAAAGAGTTTACTAGTGTCTTTAAACTAGTTCACATCATCATGTGATTAAGACTCAATGAGTTCGGGTTTGATCATGTTTTGCTTGTGAGAGAGGTTTTAGTCAGCGGATCTGAACCTTTCAGATCCGTGTGCTTTGCAAATTTCTAGGTCATATTATAAATGTTGCTTCCACGCTCCATTTGAAACTATTCCAAATGGTTGCTCCACTATCGTATCCGGTTTGCTATTGAGTCATTCGGATAGGTGTTAAAGCTTGCATCGGCGTAACCCTTTACGCCGAACTCTTTATCACCTCCATAATCGAGAAACATGTCCTTATTTACTCCAAGGACAATTTTGACCGCTGTCCAATGATCCATTCTGGATCATTCTTGTACCCCTTGAGTGACTCATGGCAAGGCACACTTCGGTGCGGTACACAAAGCATAGCATACTATAGAGCCTACGTCTAAAGCATAGGGGACAACCTTCGTCCTTTCTCTCTTTTCTGCCGTGGTCGAGCTTTAAGTCTTAACTTCATACCTTACATCTCAGGCAAGAACTCCTTCTTTGGTGATCCATCTTGAACACCTTCAAGATCATGTCAAGGTATGTGCTCATTTGAAAGTATCATTTAGCGTTTTGATCTATTCTCATAGATCTTGATGCTCAATGTTCAAGTAGCTAAATCCAGGTTTTCACTTGAAAAACACCTTTCAAATAACCCTATATGCTTTCGAGAAATTCTACATCATTTCGATCAACAATATGTCAACAACATATACTCATCGAAATTCTATAGTGCTCCCACTCACTTCTTTGGAAATACAAGTTTCTCATAAACTTTGTATAAACCCAAAATCTTTGATCATCTCATCAAAGCGCACATTCCAACTCCGAGATGCTTACTCCGGTCCTTAGAAGGATCATTGGAGCCAGCATACCTTTTAGCATCCTTAGGATCGACAAAACTTTCTCGATTGTATCACATACAACCTTTCCTTATGAAGAATGGTAAGGAAACTCGTTTTGACATCCATCTGCCAAATTTCATAAATGCAGCTAATGCTAACATGATTCCGACGGACTTAAGCATCGCTATGGATGAGAAAATCTCATCGTAGTCAACTCCTTGAACTTGTGAAAAACTCTTCGCCACAAGTCGAGCTTCATAGACGGTGACATTACCATCCACGTCCGTCTTCTTCTTAAAGATCCATTTATCTCAATGGCTTGCCTATCGGGCAAGTCCACCAAAGTCCATGCTTTGTTCTGATAGATGGATCCTATCTCGGATTTCATGGCTTCTAACCATTTGTTGGAATATGGGCCCACCATTGCTTCTCCATAGCTCGAGGTTCATTGTTGTCTAGCAACATGACATTCAAGACAGGATCACGTACCACTCCAAGCGATCTGCGTCCTTGTCACCCCACGAGGTTCGGTAGTGACTTGATCCAAGCTTCATGATCACTATCATAGCTTCTTCTTCAATTGGTGTAGGTGCCACGGAACAACTTCCTGTGCCCTGCTGCAAACTAGTTGAAGTGATGGTTCAATAACCTCATCAAGTCTCCACCATCCTCCCACTCAATTCTTTTGAGAGAAACTTTTCCTCGAGAAAGGACCCGTTTCTAGAAACAATTACTTTTGCTTCCGGATCTTGAGATAGGAGGTATACCCAACTGTTTTGGGTGTCCTATGAAGATGCATTTATCCGTTTTGGGTTCGAGCTTATCACGGTGAAACTTTTTCACATAAGCGTTGCAGCCCCAAACTTTTAAGAAACGACAACTTAGGTTTCTCCAAACCATAGTTCAAACAGTGCCATCTCAACGGAATTACGTGGTGCCCTATTAAAGTGAGTGCGGTTGTCTCTAATGCCTAACCCATGAACGATAGTGGTAATTCGATAAGAGACATCATGGTACGCACCATATCTAATAGGGTGCAACTATGATGTTCGGACACACCATCACACTATGGTGTTCCAGGCGGTATTAATTGTGAAACAATTTCCACAATGTCTTAATAGCGTGCCAAAGCTCGTAACTCAGATACTTATCTCTATGATCATATCATAGACATTTTATCCTCTTGTCACGATGATCTTTAACTTCACTCTGAAATTACTTGAACCATTCAATAATTCAGACTTGTGTTTCATCAAGTAAATACACTCAGTATCTACTTAAATCATCTGTGAAGTAAGAACATAACGATATTCACTGCATGCCTCGGCACTCATTGGACTGCACACATCAAAATGTGTTACTTCCAACAAGTTTCTATCTTGTTCCATCTTACTGAAACCGAGGCTTTTTAGTCATCTTGCCCATGTGGTATGATTTTGCATATCTCAAGTGATTCAAAATCAAGTGAGTCCAAACGATCCATCTGCATGGAGTTTCTTCATGCGTATACACCAATAGACATGGTTAGCATGTCTCAAACTTTTCAAAACGAGTGAGTCCAAAGATCCATCAACATGGAGCTTCTTCATGCGTTTACACCAATATGACTTACATGGCGATTGCCACAAGTAAGTGGTACTATCATTACTATCTTATATCTTTTGGCATGGAAATGTGTATCACTACGATCGAGATTCAATAAACCATTCTTTTAGGTGCAAGACCATTGAAGGTATTATTCAAATAAATAGAGTAACCATTATTCTCCTTAAATGAATAACCGTATTGTGTTAGACATAATCCAATCATGTCTATGCTCAGCGCAAACACCAAATAATAATTTTAGGTTTAACTCCAATCTCGATGGTAGAGGGGCGTGCGATGCTTGATCACATCAACCTTGGAAACACTTCCAACACATATCGCCACTCACCTTTAGCTAGTCTCCGTTTATTCCGTAGCTTTTGTTTGAGTTACTAACACTTAGCAACCGAACCGGTCTCTAATACCCTGGTGCTACTAGGAGTACTAGTAAAGTACACATTAACATAATGTATATCAATATACTTCTATCGACCTTGCCAGCCTTCTTATCTACCAAGTATCTAGGGTAATTCTGCTCCAAGTGGTTGTTCCCCTTATTACAGAAGCACTTAGTCTCGGGTTTGGGTTCAACCTTGGGTTTCTTCACTGGAGCAACAACTGATTTGCCGTTTCATGAAGTGTCCCTTCTTGCCCTTGCCCTTCTTGAAACTAGTGGTTTCACCAACCATCAACAATTGATGCTCCTTCTTGATTTCTACTTTCGCGGTGTCAAACATCGTGAATACCTCAAGGATCATCATATCTATCACGATATGTTATAGTTCATCACGAAGCTCTAGCACCTTGGTGGCAATGACTTTGGAGAAACATCACTATCTCATCGGAAGATCAACTCCCACTTGATTCAAGTGATTGTTGCACTCGGACAATCTGAGCACAAGCTCAACGATTGAGTTTTCTCCCTTAGTTTGCAGGCTAAGAAAATCGTCGGAGGTCTTATACCTCTTGGCGTGAGCACGAGCCTGAAATCCCAATTTCAGCCCTCGAAACATCTCATATGTTCGCGATGTTTCAAAACGTCTTTGGTGCCTCAACTCTAAACCGTTTAAGCGAACTATCACGTAGTTATCAAAGCGTGTATGTCCGATGTTCGTAACATCCACAAGCGGCGTTTGGGGTTCAGCACCTGGCGGTGCATTAAGGACATAAGCTTTCTATTGTCCGCATAATCGCTCTTGTCAACTTTCAACTATATTTTCTCTAGGAACATATCTAAGCAGTGGAACTAAAGCGTGAGCTTCGACATAATTTGCAAAGATCTTTTGACTATGTTCAGGATAATTAAGTTCATCTTATGAACTCCCACTCGATAGACATCCCTCTAGTCATCTAAGTGATTACATGATCCGAGTCAACTAGGCCGTGTCCGATCATCACGTGAGACGGACTAGTCATCATCGGTGAACATCTTCATGTTGATCGTATCTACTATCGACTCATGCTCGACCTTTCGGTCTCGTGTTCGAGGCCATGTCTGTACATGCTAGGCTCGTCAAGTTAACCCTAAGTGTTTTGGCGTGTGTAAATCTGTCTTACACCCGTTGTATGTGAACGTAAGAATCCATCACACCCGATCATCACGTGGTGCTTAAGCGACGAACTTTAGCAGCGGTGCACAGTTAGGGAGAACACTTCTTGAAATTGTTGTAAGGATCATCTTATTTACTACCGTCGTTCTAAGTAAACAAGATGCATAAACATAATAAACATCACATGCAATTATATAGTAGTGACATGATATGGCCAATATCATATAGCTCCATTGATCTCCATCTTGGGGCTCCATGATCATCATCGTCACCGGCATGACACCATGATCTCCATCATCATGATCTCCATCATCGTGTCTTCATGAAGTTGTCTCGCCAACTATTACTTCTACTACTATGGCTACGGTTAGCAATAAAGTAAAGTAATTACATGGCGTTGTTTAATGACACGCAGGTCATACAATAAATAAAGACAACTCCTATGGCTCCTGCCGGTTGTCATACTCATCAACATGCAAGTCGTGAATCCTATTACAAGAACATGATCAATCTCATACATCACATATCATTCATCACATTCTTCTTGGCCATATCACATCACATAGCATACCTGCAAAAACAAGTTAGGCGTCCTCTAATTGTTGTTTGCATGTTTCTGATGGCTGCTATGGGTTTCTAGCAAAACGTTTCTTACCTCATAAAACCACAGCGTGATATGCCAATTGCTATTTACCCTTCATAAGGATCCTTTTCATCGAATCCGTTCCGACTAAAGTGGGAGGCGGCACCCGCTAGCCACCTTATGCACCAAGTGCATGTCGTTCGGTGGAACCTGTCTCACGTAAGTGTACGTAAGGTCGGTCCGGCCGCTTCATCCCACAATACCGTCGAAACAAGATTGGACTAGTAACGGTAAGCATATTGAACATCATCAACGCCCACAACTACTTTGTGTTCTACTCGTGCAAAGAATCTATGCAATAGACCTAGCTCATGATGCCCTTTGTTGGGGAGCGTGGCAGAAATTCAAAATTTTCCACGTGTCACCAAGATCTATCTATGGAGAAACTAGCAGCGAGGGAAGGAGAGTGCATCTACATACCCTTGTAGATCGCTAAGCGGAAGCGTTCATGTGAAGCGGGGTTGATGGAGTCATACTGTCGTGATCCAAATCACGGAGATCCTAGTGCGAGCGGACGGCACCTCCGCGTTCAACACACGTACAGCCGGTGGCGTCTCCCACGCCTTGATCCAGCAAGGAGAGAGGAGAGGTTGAGGAAGACTCCATCCAGCTGCAGCACAACAGGCGTGGTGGTGGTGGAGGGCGTGGCAATCCCAGAGGGGCCGCCAAGCACCAAGGGAGAGGAGGAGGAGGAGAGACAAGGCTGCACCAAGAGTGGGAGAAACTCATGTGTTGGCAGCCCCAAAACCTCAAGTATATATAGGGGGGAATGGGGCTGCGGCCCCTTTGGGTTTCCACCCCAAGGGGTGTGGCCAGCCTAGATCCCATCCAAGGGGGCGGCCAAGGGGGAGGAGTGCCTCCCAAGTCAAGTGGAGGCCTCCCCTTTAGGGTTTTCCTCCCATGCGCATGGGCCTTTGGGGGCTGGTGCCCCTGGCCCATTAAGGCTAGGAGCCCCCTACAGCCCATGCTACTGTATTGGGCGTGGTGGAACAATTTCCGGACCTCCGGACCCCTCCGGAACCTTCAGAAGCTTCCGGTACAATACCGAAAAAACCTGAACTTTTTCCGGAACCCGAACAACAACTTTCCATATATAAATCTTTACCTCCGGACCATTCCGGAACTCCTCGTGACGTCCGGGATCTCATCCGGGACTCCGAACAACATTCGGTAACCACATACAAACTTCCTTTATAACCCTAGCGTCATCGAACCTTAAGTGTGTAGACCCTACGGGTTCGGGAACCATGCAGACATGACCGAGATGTTCTCCGGTCAATAACCAACAGCGGGATCTGGATACCCATGTTGGCTCCCACATGTTCCACGATGATCTCATCGGATGAACCACGATGTCAAGGACTCAATCGATCCCGTATACAATTCCCTTTGTCTAGCGGTATTGTACTTGCCCGAGATTCGATCGTCGGTATCCGATACCTTGTTCAATCTCGTTACCGGCAAGTCTCTTTACTCATTCCGTAACACATCATCCGTGATCAACCCCTTGGTCACATTGTGCACATTATGATGATGTCCAACCGAGTGGGCCCAGAGATACCTTTCCGTTTACGGAGTGACAAATCCGTCTCGATTCGTGCCAACCCAACAGACACTTTCGGAGATACCTGTAGTGCACCTTTATAGTCACCCGATTCGTTGTGATGTTTGGTACACCCAAAGCATTCCTACGGTATCCGGAGTTGCACAATCTCATGGTCTAAGGAAAAGATACTTGACATTTAGAAAAGCTTTAGCATCTGAACTACGATCTTTGTGCTAGGCTTAGTATTGGGTCTTGTCCATCACATCATTCTCCTAATGATGTGATCCGTTATCAACGACATCCAATGTCCATGGTCGGAAACCGTAACCATCTATTGATCAACGAGCTAGTCAACTAGAGGCTTACTAGGGACATGGTGTTGTCTATGTACCCACACATGTATCTGAGTTTCCTATCAATACAATTATAGCATGGATAATAAACGATTATCATGAACAAGGAAATATAATAATAACTAATTTATTATTGCCTCTAGGGCATATTTCCAACATGGGCTGAGCTGAATAGGTTGTCCGTACTTGCCATGAAGGCTGTCGTGACTCATTTGTGGCCGAAAAGGCCCGAGCCGAAGATTTATTTTGGCTTGGTGCAACAGTTCCTTGGTGCGGTGCCGCATATCGATGCAATGAAGCGGTCAACATGCATAGAGGGTGCGCGGATGGCTCTTGCCCGTGTCAAGACATACTGGGCGGAGATGAAGGCCACCGACGTTGCATCCCAAGATTCGTACAGAAGCCGAGTACCTGCCTTGCACTAGTTTGAGGAAGTCCTGCAGGGCGCTCATTTAATAGAGACGCAGTGCTCGAAGGATATTATGTTTTAATGACATGTATGATTTGTGAAAACGATGTTTCAATATAATATAAGAGCTTTTTATACTTGTGCGTTCAAGTATTAAAACACCTCCTCTTGTGGCCGTTGATGTATATGTGTATATAACTTTGAAAGATGGCAGTCTTGACTTCATTACGCACATAGTGCGGGGTGTTTGCAAAAAGGCGATTTTCACACTTAATCCAACGTCTTGGTCCTGTAAAGGAGGTGATAGCGTAGCAAACTAGGCAACCGGACTATAATGCTTTATCACTTTCACTTAGCCATAGGAGTTCGATCTTTGGGGCTACTATATAGCCCCTAGGGGCACCGCGCTCTCGAATTGGGCGCGTATGTACTGACCGAAACAGTCCTTCGTTAATCTTGAAATTCTAAACATTCCGGTGGATCATCGAGTGGTTGACCAGTCTCACGCTATATCATGACGATCAGCCGGCTTTCTCTCTTGAGGTGCTCAATCGGGCGAACACAGGGCACAATCGCGATAGTTCTCCCGGTGCCGCGTTAGCGATAGAGCGGAACGTAAGGCAGCAAAACATAGGAGCCGGCAAACCCAACATTTGACCAAAGACATGATTCGGAGCTGATGCAGATAAGGCCTAACTCGAGACGCCGAACACTCCCTAAGGTATTCGGTCTTTATGAAAACGGGCAGAATAATGCCCTAAGCCCCTGGTGTCCAGGTACGCATAAAAATTCTGGTGCGGCCGATGCCAAAACGCCAGCCTCCTCCTCGGTTATAGCAAGAAACCGGGGGATGTGTATCAACAAGAGACAGTAAAAAAGGTTTACGCAGGGTCTTAATCTGAAAAGAATCCTTGCAACGGGTCCCTACTGCACGTCTGCGCATGTGTCTCCGTTGTGCCGTATCCTGGACGGGTGTAGCACGGTGTTCATCTGTAAAAGAGAAGAACTTAGTTGAAAAGAAAAAAAAAGATCGTGCGAAAAATGTACTTTATATTAAATAAACAGAGTACGGTTCGAAAAGTGAATAAAATTGAGCTTTATTATCTCTTGTTGTACATGTGTGCAGCCCCTTGTACGGGGGTATGCCGCTAGTAGGCGTTTATATGTTTACGCCGGACTCGTCTAGCCATGTCCGGGTTGAATGACCTATTCAGTGCTTTGATTAGCAGAGCGGATTAGTGTGGGGCTGTCAAGGCAGTCTCACGTTCTTCCGTGCTCGAGTAACACTTGATACTCCCTTTTAATGAGATGATGCCGTGTGGACCGGGCATTTTAAGTGTAAGAGATGCATAATGCGGTATTGCGTTAAAGCGGGCGAAAGCTTCACGCCCCAATAGTGCTTGATAGCTACTTTGAATGGGGCGATGTGGAAGGTTAACTTTTCGCGGCGGAAGTTGTCGGATGAGCCGAACACAACTTCGAGCGAGAGGAGCCCGTACAATGGGCATATAGGCCTGACATTACCCCTTTGAAGGAGGTGTTGCTATGGCGAATTTTGGTTGGGTCTATTCCCATTTTGCGGATTGTATCTTGATATAGCAGGTTTAGATCGCTACCTCCGTCCATTAGGACTTGTGTAAATTGGAGGCAGTCCATCCTGCATTCCGGATACTTCCGGAATAGTCCTGATGATCGAAGGTGATTGGTTTTGACAACCATCGTTGGGACTCTGCTGGGATAGACCGTGCGACGCGTGTTTCTATGGGCGCCGCTCTGTTTTTCCCTTTTGTCACTTGAAGTGAGTTCACTGTTTTGACTTTTTGTGGGAAATTCTTTTGTTTTCCGGTGCTCTACTTGTGGGGTTCGTCATCGTCCTCGCTTGGTGTGTCGAGCCCCTTGTGTTCGGCATTGAGTTTGTCGGACTGCTTGAAGACCCAACAATCTCTGTGGGTATGGTTTGCGAGCTTCCGGAGTCTTGTGGATTTGGCATATTTTTTCCAAGATTTTGTTTAGGTTGGATAGCTCGTCGCTGTTGTCCTTGAGGGGCAGTTTTTTATGATTCTGCCGGGATCTTCTGAATCCGGCGTTGACTGCCGTGCTCTTCGGGTTGTTGCTGGTCCTTGCTGCATCGTGGTTTTCCATTTCCATCCCTGACTTCGGATGTACTTGGGTCATTGGTACTGCATCTTGCCAGCCAACTATCCTCTCCCGCGCAAAAGCGGGTCATGTGGCTTGTTAATGCAGCCATGGTTCTCGGCTTGTCCTGGCCGAGGTGTCTGGCGACCATTCGTCTCGGACGTTGTGTTTGAAAGTTGCTAAAGCTTCGGCGTCCGGACAGTCGACTATTTGGTTCTTTTTGATGAGGAACCTGTTCCAGAATTTGTGGGCTGACTCTCCGGGTTGTTGAGTTATGTGACTTAAATCGTCTGCATCCGGAGGACGGACGTAAGTCCCTTGAAAATTTGCCCGAAAGGCATCCTCGAGCTCTTCCCAACTTCCAATGGTATTTTCAGGGAGGCTTTTGAGCCAATGTCGGGCTGGCCCTTTGAGCTTGAGGGGTAAGTATTTTATGGCGTGGAGATCATCTCCTCTAGTCATGTGTATGTGGAGGATGTAATCCTCAATCCAGACTCCAAGGTCTGTTGTTCCGTCGTATGCCTCTATGTTTACGGGTTTGAATCCCGCTGGGAATTCGTGATCCAGCACCTCATCGTTGAAACACAGGGGGTGTGCGGCACCCCTATATTTGGGTGTGCTATGATGTTCGGATATTTGGCGTGTTGCATTGCTTGGAAAAGCTTGCTTTCTCGGCCCATAGATGGACCTAACCGGGCCATCCTTTTGATGCAAATCCTTATGCGGATCGCGTGCCGGCTTGTGTGCGGCGCCGCTTGCCACTCCGTGTTTGCCATGTGGTCGTCTATCCGACCGGGCGGCCTCTTTGTTCTTTGATTGCGGGGGCTCTACGGCCTCCTCATCAAATTCTGGCAGTAATTTGCGCTTCGGGTAGCTCTTTGTTTGGCATTGCCGCCATATTTCTCTCTTGGTGTTGAGTACTCTGCTCCATCTGATTCTCGAGTGCATCTTCCGCTGTTTTGAGCTTCGCTTGCTTTTTTCAGGCTACGCAGTGGTGGCGAGCCTTTTGTGGAGGTTCTTCGCTCCAACAATTTGTCCGGCGTGAGATCGTCCGGACTGTTATCTTCATGAGGGGCGGGTTGTTTATCAAGTTGTCCTGTTAGGACGGTTGCTTGATAGCATGTTAAATGCCGTCCACGGTTCGCCCTGCTCTATGGCTGGGTCTGTGGCTGTCGTCTTTGTCGGCGGGACTTGGTGCGGCGTTTACGTTGCCGTTTTGACTGCGCCGAGGATTTATCCTTCGTAGTGTCCCGTTGTTCCTCGTCGTCACTTCCTTTAGGTGTATCCGCCATGTATACATCGTGGGATGAGGTGGCTGTCCGGTATCCTATAGGTGCTGGTTCATGGTTGTCTCCTACATCGTCGTCCATACCGTCGATGTCTTCGGAGTCGAAATCGAGCACGTCGTTTAAGCTTTCGACAGTGGCTACAAAGTGGGCGGTGGGTGGGCGTTGAATTTCTTCATCGTCGCATCCCAACCTTCGACCGTAGTCCGGCCAGGCTCTCGATAAAGAGAGACTTTAGTGAATTCAGGATGTCGCCAAAGGCGAGTCTTTGAAAGATGTCATGACGATGAACTCCATAACGGCGCCCAATTGGATTCGATTAGCGGGCGCGGAGGTTGAGTCCGGAGAGGAGTCCGTCACCTTGGAGTCACAGTCTTCGCAAAGGACAGGGATGGGGTTCGGCTCAATCGCCGTAGAGATCGTAGCCCCCGAGGCGGCGTCCAACCACTCGTCCTCGATCGGCGGAGTCGGCTCCGGGCTAAGGGTCGGAGCGAACGCTGGTGCGGCCTCCAGGGCACTGTTCGGCGGCAGAGCTAGATCGTGCCCATCAAGACAGTGCGGCGCGCTTGGCTGTGGCTCGAATCCGTCGAAGATCAAGTCTCCGCGGATGTCGGCCGTGTGGTTCAAACTCCCAAATCTGACCTGACGGCCAGGGGCGTAGCTTTCGATCTGCTCCAGATGGCCAAGTGAATTGGCCCGCAGTGCAAAGCCGTCGAATACAAAGATCTGTCCGGGGAGAAAAGTCTCACCCTGGACCGCTTCGTTGTTGATGATCGAAGGAACCATCGGGCCTAACGATGACGACACAGAGGAACTCCCAATGAAAGCACCAATGTCAGTGTCAAAACCGGTTGATCTCGGGTAGGGGTCCCGAACTGTGCGTCTAGGCGAATGGTAACAGGAGACAAGGGACACGATGTTTTTACCCAGGTTCGGGCCCTCTCGATGGAGGTAAAACCCTACTCCAGCTTGATTAATATTGATGATATGGGTAGTACAAGAGTAGATCTACCACGAGATCAGAGAGGCTAAACCCTAGAAGCTAGCCTATGGTATGATTGTTGTCCGTCCTCGGACTAAAACCCTCGGTTTATATAGACACGGATAGGGTTAGGGTTACACGAGTTGGTTACAATGGTAGGAGATCTACATATCCGTATCGCCAAGCTTGCCTTCCACGCCAAGGAAAGTCCCATCCGGACACGGGACGAAGTCTTCAATCTTGTATCTTCATAGTCCAGGAGTCCGGCCAACGGTGATAGTTCGGCTATCCGGACACCCCCTAATCCAGGACTCCCTCAATCGCCAAGTCTTGTGGAATCTTCCTTGTATGCGGCAGCTGTCCGAACTGGCCCGTGAGTATACGGCCATGGGGGTCGTCGGCCCAATCTAACAGATCGGGAGATGACGTGGTGAGTACCCCCCTAGTCCAGGACACCGTCAGTAGCCCCCTGAACCGGTCTTCAAGTTAGGGACGCTCCTTGATTCTTCCGAACTGTTCTTCATCTTCGTTCGTCAGTCTTGAAAACTGGATCAACAAATTTTCCCATCATCTGTCTTGAGGATTGCCGAGCTAAATCTGACGAGTTTATACGTCGGGTATCCGAGGAGCCCTTTAAGTCTTCGGCCTTTATCAATGCCTTGTTATTTTTATGCCACGCCTCGGGTTTGAAGTTGTTCCCGTGCGGTGGTGTCCTCTTGCATCCGAGCCCCAACGCCGGACTGCATTCGAGGTATCCTTTGCAGCCAAGCACCAACGCCTAACTGTGTCCAAGCTCCAACGCCGGACTGTATCCGAGCTCCAATGCCGGACTATATCCGAGCTCCAACGCCGGACTATATCCGAGGTGTCATAGATCACCTTGGTTCAAAAAAGTTGAAGGAGTTTAGCCGAGCTTAATACCGGAAATGCCCTCTATGGAGCCAGCCACTGGCGCCCGAGCTTTATGCCGGACTGCTTCCGAGGTGGTGCACTACCCGACAGCGGGCTGATTTTTTTGAATATTTTTATTGGTGCAATTTATTCTCTGCCGAGATATATAGCCGGTATACGTATATCCAGTAGCCCTCAAGGTGTGTGTCGGTCTAAAACCCGAGATGCACCTGAAGGAAAACATAAAACTGCTGATCCTAGTAGTTTCGAGACTCGGTCGATTTATAAATCGGCCTGAGGATCAACTCCTAGCTCGGCAGCATACATAGGAATAGAAACACAGTGTAATATATTAGAAATAATAATGATCAGCGGACGGGCCCCTGAGAGAGGGTCGTGAGAAGTCGCCGTGATATATTAGCTTGATGCTAGATAGGTCCATATGGTACTTATTGTTGTCCGAAGACGCGCTTTCCCATAGTTCGATCAAGCCGAACACCGAGCCCTTTGAATTTTCTACATTGAATAGGCAATGCAGTAGCCCCCGAGACACTGGTCGGGTGGCAACACCAAATCAGGGGATCGATGTGCCCCTTTAATATTTGTAAATAATGGCGCTGAAGTTTAGTAGCCCCGAGCCTTAATGTGGGCACGGGTGGCCGAATTAAGGATTGATATCCAGAGTAAAATCACAGATTATGTGTAATGATTCTATGTATCCAAGTACTTTACATCATTATTTTGACTCCATTGCGACCGTTTATCAGTTGAAAGTGGCCCATCATCGGCTTCTACCCCTTTGTAGATACTACGCAGGGTGTTTCCGCAATAACAAGAGAACCCTTAGCCGACGTCTCGGTGCCCGAAGGCGGTTGTGTTAGCGGAAACGAGGCAATCCGTTATACGGGCTTTATAACTTTCGCTTAGTCATAGGAGCTTTAAACTGGGGAAGCTAGCTATGAGCCCCCGGTTAGTGTTCGGCGACATCCGAGGTCAAGCCGTAAACACTTCGGCCGATGTTATGAACGGCCCGTCATTGAACATAGTCATTGGATCGCTGACCAGTTTACACTTATTGTGATAGTCAGTCACCTGGATAGATCATGAAGTGCCAAAAGATGTCCAAAAGGACCAATATGAAGATTGTCTTAGGCGCCAGCGGCTGTTCGAAGAAATGTTTCAGAGAGGCTTGGAGGAAGAGCGTCGTCAGAAAGAGAGGATGGAGCGAAAGCAACGCGAGGAGGAGAGGGCACGCCAAGTGAAGCTTGCTCGCGAGGATGAGAGGGCAAGAAAGCTTGCAAAAGCTCGCAAGGCACAAGAGGAGGATGAGGCACATGACAAGAAGGGGAAATGGCCACGTATGACTCAGTAAAGCCTTCGCTTCGGTGGACTCGTCATGTAACCGGATGAAGCCATGCCAAATTTATCATGAACTATATAGTACTAATGCAAGAATCCATGTGTCGTGAACTTGTCATGAATGAATTTGCCATTTTTATTGAATTTGGTTTGGAGATGTTTGCAAGGTGTCGTGATAACTTCAGTTTGTCAGCAAATTCTGTGATTTGTCATGATTTTTGTTTAAAAAATGTTGTGCTGAGAAGAGGGATAGAAACAAGGATTCCTCTATTTTTAACCCTACCGCCACAGGCCCTGGCGGTAGGTTGCAGGACCCTACCACCATAGCCACTGGCATTAGGGGGGGCAAAGTTTTTGTGACGAAGAAATTGAACCCCTTGGCGGTAGGGTCGAACCCTACCGCCAGAGCTAGTGGCGGTAGGGTGACCCTACCGCCAAGGTGTTCACTTTCTTCGTCATAGAAACTTTGCCCACCCTACCGCCAGTGGCTATAGCGGTAGGGTCCTGCAACCTACTGCCAGAGCATGTGGAGGTAGGTTTAAAAACAGAGGAATCCTCTGTTCAGCCCCTTCTGTCGAATGTTAGAATGATATACCCACTTCTATCCACTTCTGCCCCTTCTGCCTTAGTACTTCCCACTTCTATCCACTTCTATTAATCAAATATTAGAATGACCATCGCGCAAGCACATACATAACTCAACTCAACATAGTTCATTACATCCACGAACAACACATGTTCAAACAAATTAAAACATGACCCGGTTCGGATGACATCGGTTGAAACTAATAGCTCATGCTCAACGACACATTTTCTAAACAGGTAACATATTTCTCATACTTATCAGACGTTCAATTTGATCGTCACACGCTTGATTACGCTTCAGTTGAAAGTCGGTGGATCCTGCCCAATGACCCAACACACCATTCGTTTCACGAAACCAGGCCCATGCAGCATGGCGGGCCGGTTTCTCTGACACGCCTTGTTTGATTGCCCATCCTATGACCTGTCCGGGTTTCCTCAAGTCCATCTCACGGAATTCTTCTTTGCTTGCAGTGAACACAATCTCAATTTCCAAAGTGTGTCTGCAAGCATATTCTCGGTCTTGCAGCTCATCAAGCATCCTCTCTTTCTCGTTCACAAGCTTTCGGAAAGCTATTTTTCTCCTTAACATCAGAAGGTTCCTCGATAACGTGATACTTGCTGAAATCCTCCATGGCCGCATTTGCCTCATCACAACTCTTCAACCATGCTTCACATTCCCTCTTCAAGCGATGGTGTCGCTCTGACATGACCTTCTCACACGCTATGTTCATAGTCATGGATTGAATTTCCATCCTACATGAATATACGGGTTTAAGAGGACATAGACCAACACAAAATAAATTCAGTGGAGTACAACACTTGGTTACTTGATATGACATACAACACCTAGTTCTTAATGAGTTCAAATGTTAAGGGTACAAGTCATAGTAGTTCAAATGACGACCAAGCAAAGGGTAGATGTCATTACGGTCCAAATGACAAAGATTACATAGCCTTATGCAATCCTATGTGACGTACGGTCCCGGGTTGCAACAAATAACATTATTTCTTTCTTTGACCCATGCCCAACGAGAAGCCCGCTTCTCGTCCGACGAGAATGGTTGGCGAACTAACCAATCAATGACATGGCCATGATTTTCCATGTCTATCTCAGCATATTCTCCCCTTGTCGCACACAATGCAATTTGCATTGCAAGATCACGCCTACAGTTTTTTTCCGCCATCTTGAGCTTGGTCATCTGCCTCTGCTTTTTTTGATAAAATTTTCGAACGGTCTTTAGTGAAATAATAATGTGAAAAGGCCCTACACTCCGCATTCAACTCATGAATGGCTTCCATCCACAAGTTCATCTTTTCCTCAATCAATTCGTGTTCATGGTTCGCCGCCGCCTCAGCTGAAACTTCAAAGAAAACAACAGTGCCATCCTACATTTCGAGAAGTTGCTATTAAAGTAAATTTAGGTTTAATTTCTTTCTTAAGCCTAACCCAACCCCAATTATGTACACTAATACTAGCACTAGATCTAGGTACACAAACAAATCTACAAGCAATTCTAAGCACATCATACATAAGGAAATGACAAACATAACCCTAAATGGATCATATGAATTGATTTGACCACATGAGCTAGGGTTTGCAACCAAATGAGCAAATGCAAACTAAACAAAGATATCAACCAATCAAAATGAGGGGAAATGAGAGAGCTACCTTGGGTGATGAAAATGGTAAGAATCCACCGGAGAAATCTCAAACAAACGAGGGAGATTTGAGAGGCTCTTCTGCTTCAAAGAGAGAGGGGGATACTTGAGCTCGGTGGAGAGGTGAGTAGTGTGTGGCCTGAATGAGTGGTTGAGGAGGGGGGGGGGGAAATATCCAGCCCCTCCCCACCAAATCCACCACCCAGGACCCTACCGCCAGAGTAGCTGGCGGTAGGCTTCAGTACCCTACCGCCAGAGACCATGGCGGTAGGTCCTTTGCCACGTCAGCACGCGCCGACGGCTGTCAATCGCCGTCAAGGGGCCTACCGCCAGAGCCGATGGCGGTAGGACGTGCAAACCTACCGTCACACCCCCTGGCGGTAGGCAAAAGGGTCAAATCCCGAAATATTTTCAAACGGGGGTCAGATCCGGAATTTGTTAGCAAAAAGGGTCAAAAGACGAAATTTTGCCGGGGGCGGCCGTCGGCAACATCGTCGTCAAGTGCTGCACAACCAGGAGCAGCCACGTGGCATAGGTATGCCGACGGCTAGGCCGTCGGCATAGATTCACACTACGCCGACGGCCTAGCCGTCGGCATACATATGCCACATGGCTACTCCTGGTATGCCACCCACGGACCGGCGAGCGGCTCGGATCAATGACGTGGCGCGCGATGCGGATCAATGACGTGGGCATAGCT
The DNA here is from genome assembly GCA_021605205.1 of Aegilops longissima. NCBI lineage: Eukaryota > Viridiplantae > Streptophyta > Magnoliopsida > Poales > Poaceae > Aegilops > Aegilops longissima. The sequence goes on from CM038682.1 coordinate 632,453,250, forward strand.
ATGCTGACGGCCCCCGTTAGACCGTCGGCGTAGGCCTGACTCCATCAAACGGCCGTCGCCGCGCGGGTAGCCAGGCCCACATGCTATGCCGACGGCCACCGTAGGCACATTTGTCTGCGTAGAAAAGTCGTTGGCGTATATCAATCTATGCCGACAGGTGCTGTCGGCATAACCAATTATTCTGGTAGTGAACCAACTGGGTAGTTCAAATTCAATGCAAAAAAAACTGGGTAGTTCAAATACCCGTCTAAATCTCCCCCGAAATCAATCGACAAGTCCCGATTAATTCCAGTCCCACAAATCCTCCCTTCTACCCGACGGTGGCCTCAGCGTACGGGCTCATGCGAGCTTCTACGATCCGTCGTGATGGGCTGGCCAGCGGAATACTATCCGATTAGTTTCAGTTCGAACGGCAAAGCACGGGTGGCCTCGTCGCCGCTCCCCCGAATCCCCGTCCACATACACAGAGTGGCCGTCGTCAAGATAGTGCCTGAGGAATACAAAGAGCAGAGGGGATGAAGGTCGGTTGCAATGTTGAGCTCTAGATTGGCAATTATGAACGTTAATATGCTGGCGTCGATTCCTAGGCGTGGTTTGGGATTCCTCCAGGATTCCCTTTTTCACACCAGGATGGTCATAGCCCTAGCCCCTAGATAGATGCCGCATCATATGTGTGGCGGCCTTTTTTAAGTGTACTAGCTTAACTCGCGCGGCGACACGCCGTGCCCGACGATCAGTCGCGACTATTTGTAGACTATGGTCTACTTAAGCAACATAGTAATAAACAAACATTCGCTATCAATTAAAGGGAGGGATAACAATACACAAAAAGGTTGAAGATGACAAAGAAGTAGATTTACTACAACAATGCAAATCCATGGACATAAAGAGAACGACTAATATTTGCACACCTCTAAGAAGAACTACTTATTGAAACCATATACAGTCCACTCTACATAATGGATGTACATGGAGATACAAACACACCGTAATAAGAGGCCGCAAATATCTTTCGCTGGATTAGATCATCCTGGTATAACCTCCTGCAGGATTAGTGCCGGTAATAAAATGCTACAGAGCCTTTTCAAATTCTTGGACACGGCCGACAGGTGGATACGCTCCTGTGCATGTGATGATAGGATCCTCGCTATGCGGACGTTGAGGATACAGATGGAGTGGCAACACATCGGAGAACTTGTTGCATATCTTGGCTAAAATCATCGTTTGCCTTGTGAACTCATTTTGCTGTGTAGCTACCTGCTGACGGGCCATGTTAAATTGGCATTCCTTTGTTTGTGCATTTTCTTTTGACGTAAATAGTCTTTCCTTTGTGACTTCGAGGGCATAATAGTTATGGTCATTGATAGAAATATTGTAATTTGCACAAATACATTTCAAAGCCACTTGGGCAGCTTTCTCTTTGGCTTCATCCTTTGTGTTAGCTGGCTCTCCTTTGAACGTGATTGAAAATTCTCCGCGGCTGTCTTTTTCACATGGGAGGCCTATCAATACGGATGCTTGCACCATGCCCCTGTGAAGATACCAGTGACTATAGCTTTGTATTTCTATGAGGTTTTGACAATTGGACGTCTTGAAATATATATATTATGAGGTTTTTCTGCTGCATATAGAAATATTAGGCATAACATCTCATTTAGCTGCAAAAGAGGAAAGAACATAAAATATTGGATAAGAGTAAGGGCTTACCGAATTGCTTGCTTTGCCACGGTTGGAATGGGGCTGATCTTCTAAGGAACTTAGCACTGGGTGCTTGCCCTTCTTCTTAACTTGCTTTCCCACAGAGGATGCTCTCTCAGAATGGTAAGCTCCGTCCATTGTATTGTGTTTAACCGTGTGTGAACTATGACTTTCCTTGATAGCCTATAAACGGTTATATAATGTATACAAAAGTAGATGAGCCATCGTTCTACATCTTTTCAGCTCGCTAAATGGCACACATTTCTTGTACGGCATTTCTTTGCGTGACAGGCTAAGTTCCACGTGGGAGTTAGAGGGAAAATGGGTGATCATCCGGCCATGTTATGTATAGGTAGAAGATAGTTATTACCCTGCTTTGCATAAAGCCGTAGCCTAAATACAAATCCCAAATAGATGCATACCGTGTCAATGGGGGCAACATTGGAGGAGAAGCTCAAAAAAGCTTCTGTATCCTTCTTCTTTGATTGTTTCCCTGATAGGAAACTCTTGGCGGAACGGTTGCTACTCATGGCTGTTGGTTTTGCTCTTCGCTGCTTGAAGCGAATGAATGCTGCGAAAGGCACCATGTGAATATATAGCAGGTAGAAAGAGTGATGACTCACCGCATTGCTAATGTAAGCCTGGCAAGTGGCAGTCACTGCATGAATGAAGCTGTTGTAAGTTTGCCAAGCGGCATGCATTATGTGCGGTTGACTACTTAGGCGGCACGTTGCTTGTTGCGTGCCGTGAAGTGAGACAGCCAGTAGGGCTGATTGATCCAGTTGGTGTTTCACTAGTCGACTGGATGCACAAGTGTACGTACTAAGCTTGCAGTGACTGTACGTAAATTTCAGCAGTGCATGCATTTATCATGTCTCTTTTTCTTTACTCACTAAACCTTGAACGGTCGTGTAAAGTAGAGTCCGATGTGCCCACTGTATGGTCGTCCTGTTTGGATAGTCTGAAGAGTACTCCTTTTTATCTTCTTGGCTGTCGAGATTTAATCATGTTTTCAGATGCTTATGGAAGAGAGGGGCACACGCTGCAGTCGGCAAGATATGTTTGTTTATAGCTACACAGGGGCAAGTTGGACATTTCTACTGCTCCGTGTCGCCCCGCCTCCATGTGAACTGCAGGACAGCGCTCTACCCCCTCTAATCAGCCACAAATGCATGTGTTAGTTTCTTATTGGCAGATTTTGGGATATAAAGAAAGTAAAGAAAACAGATAAAAGAAACCTAGCTAGGTTTAGTATATTTAGAATTTAGAATTAACATGGCAGGCTCTTATTGGCCTGATTTAGGCTGTGAAAAAAAGTCAAAAAATCTCAAACAAAAAAAAAATAGTGAGAAATAGAGTGAAGCAAAATTGCAACGCATACTCATAATTGTACACGCCGATGGAGAGGACGTTGAGAAAATTTGCATCCAAACGCTATGTCCACACATCAGTTCCTACCCCGCCACGTCCCAAAGTAATGCACGTGTCGCCCATATATAGGTCCTTAAGTCTTTTTTTTAAACGTTGGCAGGAGAACTGCCAAATTCGTTGATCAGAAAGAAGTATTACAAGAACACCCTCAAAGGAGGAATGCACCGCATAAAGACGAGTGCTAAAAAAAGAAGAAAAAAATAGGACTGCTCGGTTTATTGAGGAAAACCAAGCAACGCCTTGTTAAACTAGGTCTAAAGCATCACAACACATACAAAAGCGCCGGAAAGCCAAAACCCCACAACACACCCGGGCGGGCACTCGAGCGCCTTCGCTGCTACCAAAGTGCACACCGACAACCGTCGTCTTGTACCGGGCTGCCACGAGCATATCTACAGACATCGAGGACACCGGAAAGGAACGATATGTCCGAAAGAGCGATACATATGCCGCTCCGATCCCACGAGGGAAGTAGACATAGCTCGCCTGGCGCAACTTGCATATGAAGGTTGCTCTTGTTGCTCTCACCGTCGACCGAACGACCAGCCGCAAAGGGATGTACCACCAAAAGCTCCAAGCTCACCGAAACGCTGTCCGCTCTAGATCCACCACACCACCACTGACCAAGTGCTCCTCACATCAGATTTGCCTCCAAGGCAATGCTTCCAATAAAGTAATGACACCACTGGCGCCACCATTACACACGGTTTTCACCGGGAGACAAGAACATAGAGCAAGGAGAGGTGTCGGATCCCCTCGATGGCGCCTCCTGTCGTGGTTCTAAGTCTGACAGTAGAATGGGGGGTAGGTATGGAGAGGCAAGATCCTAGCTATGGAGTAGTTGTATACGCAAGGGATTTACGAGTTCAGGCCCTTCTCGGAGGAAGTAACAGCCCTACGTCTCGGAGCCCGGAGGCGGTCGACTGGATTATCTGCGTATGTGTTACAGGGGTGTGAACCCTTCTACCTGTGGAGGGGGGTGGCTTATATAGAGTGCGCCAGGACCCCAGCCAGCCCACGTAGTAGAGGGTTTAAGGTGCGTTAAAGCTAGGCGTTACTGGTAACGCCCTACATAAAGTGTCATTAAGGTCATAAAGACTATTTAACTACAGACCGTTTGGACACCGAGTGGCTCTTGGACTCTTGGTGGTCGAGTGGGTCTTCATAGTCGAGTGTCTTTGAATCTGTCGAGCGGAAGCCTACCAGGTCGACTGGAAGGCTGCTTCTCTTTGTGAGTTTCCTTGTGGAGGGTACCTTTGGGCAGGTCTATGACCCTACCCCAGGTACATGACTTCATCATTAGCCCCCGAATGGATCGAGGTTTGAGTAAGGAAGGAGTTGATAATCTTTCCGACCTGTTCTTCGTGTTGTGAGTCGTCTTACTCGGATCAACGACCTTTTAGTGATGGCATCAACTTCTCTTTCGATCGCCTTGATCCATTCTTCACGCTTGTCGAGTGAACTTTGTGAACACGAGGATTTCGAGCGACGGATCCGAGGAAATCTGTTATCGACGAGTTGCTCTGCGGTTAGCGGATTTCACGGGATCCGAATTTTGGGAAGCGCGAAGCGAGAAAACCGCGGCTTTCGGATGGGAGAAGACAATGGCGCTCGATCCTCGCGCCGCCTTTTTCGCCACGTATCGTGTATGCGCGCTTTATTCTTGGGATTGTGGACGGGATTGCTGGGCCTACGGTCAGCCACTCGGAAGCGACCCCATATAAAGCGTTGGACCGGGCATTTTGAGCAGTCGTCCTCGGACTTCTCCTCTCCACCTCCAAAACTTTCGCCACGCTCTCCGTCATCCAGCCGAAGCTCGGTACTTTTCTCTTGGCGACCATGGTGAAGGACAAGACCGCCGCCTGAGCAGGTGAAGAAGACGGCGGCGAAGGCCAAGGGGAGAGCGCCCAGTCGGGGCGGTTCCTCTTCGCGGTCCAAGCTGCCGCAGGGCTGGGTCCAAGGAGACTGGATCCGGTCGACCATCACCGAGAAAGATCTCACCGATCTGGCCAACGAAGGACTGATCCCCCATGGGTCGGCGAGGCTTCCGGGCACGGAGTGGCAACCGCAGCCTGAAGAGGGTGAGTGCGTCCTCCTGGCCACCCACGTAGATAGGGGGTTTTCTCTACCGCCAAATCCTTTTTTCCGGGGGTTTCTGAACTTTTTTGGGGCGCAACTCCACCATTTCACTCCAAACTCCATTGTGTATCTTGCTGCTTTCGTTTCGCTCTGTGAGAATTTCTTGGGTTGTCGACCGCATTGGGGTCTTTTCAAGCACATATTCACCTGTCGCTCTCAGACGGTGAAGAAAACGAGCCCGAATGACGAGAGGACCCAAGTAATCCAAATGTGTGGGGGACTCGGGGTCCAGATGAGGGGGAAGAGCGCCTTTCCAGCTATGACTCTCCCCGACTCGGTTAGAGGGTGGCAGTCGACCTGGTTTTACTTGCCAAGACCAGCCGACGCCTTGAGGCGATGACTGGGCTCCCTCCTTTCTCCATGAGTCGAGTGAACAAGCCATCTTCCCTGAAGGTGTTACCAGAGGAGAAGGCCCAAGTAAAGCTGCTGATGGAGCGTGTAGTCCAGCTTATTCGTGATGGGTGACCGGCATGGATCTCCTGGAGGTTTTTCTCCGACGGCGTATTCAGCCACTCCAATACCGAGGTCATCCGATGTGGATATACTCTGCTACGGATGATACCACTCGGGTCCATCCGGAGGAGGTTGATGACGCCATACTGGAGAAGTGGATGACTGCCACCACAGGAAATAAAGACAACCCTCGCGGAGCTAGGAGGATTCCACCACTCGACCAGAGTTACCAACCAGACAAGGTATCACCACTTATCTCCGACTGTGATTCTGCTGCATTCATTCTGTTTTGATGTCAATTTCGTCGACTGACTTTCACCTTGTTTTGTTGTCTTCTAGGTCACCACTGAGATGTACTCGATGCCCAACGGGGCGCAGGAAACAGCCGAAGAAGAAGAAGGAAGTGGAGGTGAGAGTTCGGAGGAATGGGAGTCCAACGGTGAGGAGGATGAGGAGGATGATGGCTCTGATGATGAGGAGGAGGAGGAAGAAGAGGAGGAAGACGTCGACCCTCCTCGCTCGGAGGGAAGGTCCAAGTTGGCCGACGACCGCGGCGGTAGCGTAAAGCTGTTGTGCCCACCGGTCGGTCGACAAGCGACCTAGGACAACTTCTCCGCGCCGGCGAGAAGCCGCGAAGCAACCTCGGCGGCGTCGTCAAAGCCAGCGAAGGCCCTGCCCAAGATGCGAATGGTCATCCCCACCATCTCCGGGTAACCAGCAGAACCTTGTATTTCCTTTTCAACATGAGTGAACTTTTGGTCGACTTGATGGTGATCAGGTGACTCTTGAAATCTCTGGCGCCGCTACCTCCGAGACTTCAGCCAAGCACGATGATCGGGAAATGGAGGATCGCCACTTCAATCTTGGTAAGATCACCGAGGTTTCACTTTTAGCCGATGGAGCTTTTTAGTCGATTGGGCCTCCATGTTTACTACGAATCTCTCTTGTAGTTCCGCGTCACGTCATTGATCTCCCCGATGATGACGAGGAAGCACTATTGAGGAAGAGGAGGAACAAGAAAGTGCCTGCTGGCAAGGCTGCTCAAGTCATGGCGACTCTGAGGCGCTGATTTCGAGGAGGCAACCCCACGGACTTTCAGATCTTTCATTGTACGACAAGTGCCCGACCCACTTCGTCATCGCTGATCCACCATCTCTCTTTGCTACACACCACGTCCGGAAGACCAAGTAAGTGCTGCTAAGGAGGCCATCATGAGCAGGGATCATGATGGAGCGGTGAAAGCGGCTCGAGAGGCAAGTCAGCGACCTATGATGCCGATTCAGTTCTCGAGCAATGTCCAAGTAAGTCGATCGCCGCTTGCTTTGTTAGGATATACTATCCAAACTGCTTTCTTCCGGAGATTTCCATATTTGTACACCTTTGGGTGTGTGTGTCGTTGAACTTTTGTGGGGCACGCTGAGTGCACCCACCGGGTGTAGTCCCCGAGACTATGGTCGATTGCGTGCGATCGGCTATAATCTTTATCTGTGATCTTCTTCACTCGACACGGACGGACCAAGTCGAATGGGCTATAAAACGGTGGGGCACGCTAAGTGCACCCACCGGTGTAGTCCCGAGACTATGGTCGATTGCGTCTGATTGACTATAGTCTAAAGAATTGTTTTTTTCTGCGGTGACCATTGACAATTAGCCATGTTTTTAGAATCACAACCTTTTGCCTCTTTTGGTCGATTGATCGAACCAAATTGGTAAACCAGTGGGGGCGCTGAGTGCACCGGCTGGTGTAGTCCCGAGACTCTTGTCGAATGTTTTATTCGACCGTAGTCTTAGAAATGCTACTATTTTTCCTTAGTCACCGGAAGTGATCTGTCTTTGATGTCTTTCGTTGGTTGACTCTTAGTAGAAATCTTGCGAGCTTGTGACTCGCTATACTGAGTTAGAGAAAAAGCAGATTCAGCTCAACCTCGATTTGAAGCTTGCTCAGGAGAATTTGCAGAAGGCAAAGGATGAAGCAAAAGGTATGGCTGGTGAGAATTTTGGCGACTGCCTCTGTTTTTCTGCTCATTCTCAACTCTGTTCTCATTGTTGCTTTGAGATAAACTGGAAGAGACTTTGAAGAAGAAGGACCTTGACCTTGCAGAAGCACAGAAGGCGGCTTTGGAGAAAACAAAGCTCGTTGAAGAGAAGCTTGCCTCATCGACAAACTTGAAGATGAAAATGCCAAGCTGAAAGCCTCTCTTGACGCTGCTAACAAGGAAGTCGGTCGGTGAAGAACGACAAGAATGTTACATCGACAAGGTTGGCGGTGGCGGGGAAGCGAAAACGACTGAGAGATTTATCTTGGAGGGTTCTCCAAGAAGCTGTTTCTCATGCTTGAAGGTAATCTCTTTTATCCAACTGTCTTGCTCTCACCGCTCATCACATGATCTTCATTTTGAGTCTGAGTTGTGTTTTCAGAATTCGCCAAATCTTTGAAGAAGAAACCGGTCAGTGGAAACCAGCTTGGACCCCATCAACTCTCCGTGAAGGACGGCTGCTATGAATGTGCTCCATTTGGAGTCTCGTGTTGCTAGCGTAGTGGATTATCTTGCTCGATTGAAAGTTGCGATGTCGCGGATCGACTCGACTCTCGGCGTAATGCAGACTCTCGAATGATCTTGAATCTCGATGACTCAACTGAATGAGATTCCAAGTCGAGTGCAAGAATGGAAAAAGTCATCTGCCAGGTGTGGTGCTGATGTTGCTCTATCTCTGGTTCGTGTCCACTGCAAAGAAGCGCAAGAGGACAAGCTGGTGTCTCTCAAGGTTGCCAATACCAGGAAGCACGACTTCAGATCTTTCATGGAGACTTTCATCGCTGCTGCTACCCGTATTGCTGACGGAATCGACCTCGACCAGTTTGTTGCACCTTCAGGTCCTCCGCCGGAGGAGTAAAAACTTCTAAGTCCCACTTTAAATTTGCCTCGGAATGCCGAGTGGTTTAGAATCGATAAACTTTAACATGCTTAGCGCTGGCGCCTTTGGATCCGTGAGGACATTTATCGAACTTGGTTTTTCTTTAACATGCTTTGCTTGCATTCGAGAGAACTTTATTCCTCATTCGGAAGATATTCCGTTGAAATTCCAATCGACTTGTGCTTCATCTATCCTGCAGGTAGAGGTGAAACACAGACTGCTACTGACCTTGTCGTCCTTACGGATCGGGACGAACCGCACGTTGTGCTTGTGGCGAAGCTCCGAAGGAGGAGGTTGCAGTTGACCTGCACCTCGTCGTCCTTGTGGATTGGGATGGACCGCGCGTTGTACTTGTGGCGAAGTTCCGAAGGAGGAGGTAGCAGTCGACCCGCACCTCGTCGTCCTTGCGGATTGGGATGGACCGCACGTTGTACTTGTGGCGAAGCTCCGAAGGAGGAGGTAGCAGTCGACCTGCACCTCATCGTCCTTGCGGATTGGGATGAATTCCTTACTTAGGCGAGCACTGGGTTGCAGCTAAGCCTCCGAGTGGGAGGTTTGCTCTCCACTCGGTAGGATTTTTATTACTTAGGCGAGCACTGGGCTGCAGCTAAGCCCCTGAGTGGGAGGTTTGCTCTCCACTCGGTAGGATTTTTATTACTTAGGCGAGCACTGGGCTGCAGCTAACCCCCGAGTGGGAGGTTTGCTCTGCACTCGGTAGGATTTTTATTACTTAGGCGAGCACTGGGCTGCAGCTAAGCCTCCGAGTGGGAGGTTTCCTCTTCACTCGGTAGGATTTTTATTACTTAGGCGAGCACTGGGCTGCAGCTAAGCCCCCGAGTGGGAGGTTTGCTCTCCACTCGGTAGAATTTCTATTACTTAGGCGAGCACTGGCTGCAGCTAAGCCCCAGTGGGAGGTTTGCTCTCCTCGGTAGGATTTTTATCACTTTGGATGTTTAAGGCGAATCCTTGGGCTGTTATAAGCCCCCGAGTGGGAGGCTGGCTCACCACTCGGCAGGGTTTGAATACTTAGGCGAGTACTTGGACTGTAGCTAAGCCTCCGAGTGGGAGGCTGGCTCGCCACTCGGTAGGAATTTGGATACTTAGGCGAGTACTTGGACTGCAGCTAAGCCTCCGAGTGGGAGGCTGGCTCGCCACTCGGTAAGATTTGAATACTTAGGCGAGTACTTGGACTGCAGCTAAGCCTCCGAGTGGGAGGCTGGCTCGCCACTCGGTGGGATTTTGGATACTTAGGCGAGTACTTGGACTGCAGCTAAGCCTCGAGTGGGAGCCTGGCTCGCCACTCGGTGGGATTTTGGATACTTAGGCGAGTACTTGGACTGCAGCTAAGCCTCCGAGTGGGAGCTGGCTCGCCACTCGGTGGGATTTTGAATACTTAGGCGAGTACTTGGACTGCAGCTAAGCCTCCGAGTGGGAGGCTGGCTCGCCACTCGGTAGGATTTTGGATACTTAGGCGAGTACTTGGACTGCAGCTAAGCCTCCGAGTGGGAGCCTGGCTCGCCACTCGGTAGGATTTTGGATACTTAGGTGAGTACTTGGACTGCAGCTAAGCCTCCGAGTGGGAGCCTGGCTCGCCACTCGGTAGGATTTTGAATACTTAGGCGAAGCGGATTCAGCTAAGCCCCCGAGTGAGGCTGGCTCGCACTCGGAAAGGATTTTTTTTACAAACTTAGGCGAATCGGATTCGCGACTAAGCCACCCACTGGGGGAAATTTCAACAAAAAGCAATAACAATTACTGGGAAATTATAACATTCTTGTCCTGGATAAACAAACTTCAAAAGCACTTTTATTACATCTCAACCGAGTGAGTTTTAAGTGTAAAAGGGGCGGAGCAGCTCCGCGTTCCAAGCTCGAGGCTCGTCGATCTGGCGATCAACGTTGTAGAGATGATATGCTCCGTTGTGGAGGACTCTTGTGACAATGAAGGGACCTTCCCAAGTGGGAGCAAGCTTGTGTGGTTTCTGTTGATCCACTCGGAGGACCAAATCTCCCTCTTGGAAGGCTCGACTCTTCACATTTCTGGCATGGAATCGACGCAAGTCTTGCTGATAGATAGTCGAGCGGATCAAGGCCATCTCTCTCTCCTCTTCCAAGAGGTCGACTGCATCTTGCCGGGCTTGTTCCGCTTCTTCTTCAGTGTATAGCTTCGACTCGAGGCGCATTGTGAAGCAGGTCACTCGGCAGAACTGCTTCAGCTCCATAGACCAGGAAGAATGGAGTTCTCCCAGTCGACCGATTAGGAGTGGTCCTCAATCCCCAGAGAACTGATGGAAGTTCGTCGACCCAAGCTCCTGCTGCGTGTTTGAGATCACGCATCATCCGAGGTTTTAGCCCTTTGAGAATGAGGCCGTTTGCACGTTCTGCTTGTCCATTCGACTGAGGATGAGCCACTGAAGCATAGTCGACCCGCGTGCCTTGAGAGGCGCAGAAGGCTTTGAACTTGTCATTATCGAAGTTTGACCCATTGTCGGTGATGATGCTATGCGGAACTCCATATCTGAATATCAACTCTCTGATGAAACTGATAGCAGTGCATGCATCGAGGTTCTTGATGGGCTTGGCTTCGATCAACTTGGTGAACTTGTCGACTGCTACTAGCAAATGGGTGAAACCGCTTCTGCCAGTTCTCAACGGTCCAATCATGTCCAATCCCCAAACAGCGAAGGGCCAAACGAGTGGAATGGTCTTCAAGGCTGAGGCTGGCTTGTGCGACATGTTGGAATAGAACTGACATCCTTCACACTTGTCGACTATTTCTTTTGCCATTTCATTTGATTTCGGCCAGTAAAATCCCGCTCGGTATGCTTTAGCCACAACGGTACGAGAGGACGCATGATGGCCACAGGTCCCCGATTGGATATCCTCAAGAATTATCTGACCTTCTTACGGCGTGATACACTTCGCCGACTCGATCGCGCTTTCTCTGTACAATTGTCCCTTGATCACTGTAAAGGCCTTGGATCGACGGACGATCTGTCGAGCCTCTTCTTCATTCTCTGGGAGCTCTTTCCTTAGGATATATGCGATGTACGGCACTATCCAGTCGGGAGTGATGACCACAACTTCCATAATCAGGTCGACCACGGCTGGGACCTCAACTTCAGTCGGATCATTAGCACTCTTTTGCTGCGGGGCTTCTTCTGTGAAAGGAACCTCCTGCACTGATGGAGCATGAATGTGTTCCAAAAATACATTACTGGGAATGGCTTCCCTCTTGGATCCTATCTTCGCCAAATCATCCGCAGCTTGATTTTTCAGTCGGGGTATATGATGAAGCTCTAACCCTCGAATTTCTTCTCCAACTTTCTCATGCATTACAATAACTTGTCATAGCTGGGCTTCTGACATCCCACTCCTTCATCACTTGATTAACAACCAGATCCGAGTTGCCATAGACCATAAGGCGACGGACGCCGAGTGAAATGGCCATGCGCAACCCATACATGAGTGCTTCATATTCTGCTTCGTTGTTGGAAGAATCAAAGTGAATCTGGAGAACATACTTGAGCCTATCTCCTCGGGGGGAAACCAATACAACCCCTGCACCAGAACCGTTCAGCATCTTGGAACCATCGAAAAACATAGTCCAATGTTCCGAGTGAACTTGGGTCGGAAGTTGCTGTTCAGTCCACTCGGCGAGGAAATCTGCTATTGCTTGGGACTTGATGGCTTTCTTTGCCTCGAATTTGATATCAAGGGGAAGGAGTTCAATCGCCCATTTTGCCACTCGACCAGTTGCATCTCTGTTATGAAGAATTTCCGACAAAGGGGCGTCGCTGACGACTGTAATGGAATGATCAGAGAAATAATGAGCAACCTTCTTCGTGGTCATATAGATCCCATAAACAAGCTTTCGATAGTGAGGGTATCTTTGCATTGATGGGGTCGATGCTTGAAAGATAATAAACTGGGCGTTGAACTTTGAAGGTTTTCCTTCTTCTTCCCGCTTCGACCGTAAATGCAGGCATCGACGACTTGTCCGATGGCTGCAATGTAAAGCAGCAAAGGCTCCTTGCTGATTGGAGCAGCAAGCACCGGCTGGGTGGAGAGCGAGCTTTGAGCTCGCAAGCGCTGCATCAGCTTCTAGAGTCCACTCGAACTTGTCTGACTTCTTCATCAATCGGTAAAGAGGCAATGCCTTTTCACCGAGGCGAGAGATGAATCGACTTAAAGCGGCCAAGCATCCAGAAGTTTGGACATCATGCACATGCATTGGGCGCTTCATTCGGAGTATGGTGCCAACCTTTTCTGGGTTAGCATCGATTCCTCGCTCAGAAACGAGAAAACCGAGTAACTTTCCACCAGGGACTCCAAATGTACACTTTGATGGATTAAGCTTGATATCATACCTCCTGAGATTGGCAAATGTTTCAGCAAGGTCAGTCAACAGGTCGGAACCCTTTCATGACTTGACCACTATATCATCCATGTATGCTTCCACATTCCGACTGATTTGAGTGAGCAAACACTTCTGAATCATCCTCATGAATGTGGCTCCGGCATTCTTGAGACCGAATGGCATGGTGACATAACAGAAGCACCCGAATGGAGTGATGAACGCTGTTTTAATCTCATCGGGTCCATCTGACGGATCTGATGGTACCGGAATAGGTGTCTAAAAGACAACCTCTCGCATCCCGCAGTTGAGTCGACTATTTGGTCGATGCGAGGAAGAGGGAAATGATCTTTCGGGCAGTCCCGATTGATATGCTTGAAATCGATGCACATGCGCAACGACTTGTCCTTCTTGGGGACCATGACAACGTTGGCGAGCCACTCGGAGTGGTAGATCTCTCGGATGAACTCTGCTGCTAAGAGCCGAGCCACCTCCTCGCCAATGGCCTTTCTCTTCTGGACGGCGGACCGCCGAAGATACTCTTTAACTGGTTTGAATTTTGGGTCGACTCGTAGGCGATGCTTTGCCAGCCCCCTGGGAACACCCGGCATGTCAGCAGGCTTCCATGCAAAGATGTCCCAGTTCTCACGGAGGAACTGGATGAGCGCTTCTTCCTATTTTGAGTCGAGTGTTGTTGAGATGTTGGTCGGAGCAGCATCAGGATCAGTCGGGTGAATGTGAACCTGTTTCGTCTCGCCAGTCGACTGGAATGCCGACTCCTTAGCGGGATTCTTAGCTCGCAACAAATCACTCGGATCTGCAGTTTTCTGATACTCTCTTGTAGCTCTACCACTGCCAACTGAGCATCGGCGATCTTAGAGCCTTTCTGGAAGCACTCTTCTGCCTTCTTCCGATTGCCCGTGACCGTGATCACGCCCTTGGGACCAGGCATCTTCAGTTTAAGATACACGTAACATGGTCGGGCCATGAAACGTGCATAAGCTGGTCTCCCGAATAGCGTGATAAGCGCCCGAAATCCACGACTTCAAAGGTCAACTTTTCTTTCCGGAAATGCTTTGAATCACCAAAACTACATCAAAACAATTTGGCGAGTGACTCAGCCTTCTTTCCGGGAATGACTCCGTGGAAGCTCATTCTCGGTAATCGAGTCTGGACATCGGAATGCCCATCCCTTTCAACGTCTCGCGTATAATATATTCAAACCACTACCACCATCCATCGGGACTTTGGTCGGTCGAGTGCCTTCGACAATGGGTCGACCACCAATGCTTGCCTCCCGGGGGTGGCAATGTGCGTCGGGTGATCGGTGGTCGAATGTGATGGCGATGCAGGACAATTTCAGATAATTGGGAGTCGCCGAGCAACCAAGTTTACTTCCGATTGATAACCTTCAATCGACTTTTGCTTTCGGCGTCGGCAAAAATCATCGTGGTGGAATTGACACCGGGATATCCACCATCATCATCATCTCTATCCTCAACTTTGTCATCTCCTTATCCTTATCCTTGGGCTGTTTCCCTTGGAACTGCTGAATCAAGAGCCGACATTGTCGAGTGGTATGTTTCGGGTAAATGAGTTTACCCTCTTCATCTTTCTTTGTATGAATATGACATGGTAAATCCAACACGTCGTTCCCATCCTGGTCTTTCACCTTCTTAGGGTTCCAAGGACCCTTGGGTTTCCCCTTGAACTTTCACAGGGTCCTTTGCCAAGGCCTCTCCGGAGCCATTGGCTCGGCTTTGCGCTTCGCTTCGATGGAATTTCCTCCGCCGGTCTCATTGGCGGCCGATTTATATTTACCACTCGGGCCGATCCTCTTCTTCACCATTTGCATATTTGGTGGCAATCTCCATCATCCGACTCAGGGTCATATCTCGGTTCGACCAAATTTCAAACTCAATTCTGTTCTTGACACCTTCTTTGAAGGCACAGATCGCTGGTGATCGATACATTCTCGACTGTGTGGTGTAAAGTGATCCACCTCTGGATGTAATCTCTCAAGGTTTCACTCGACTTTTGCACGCACGACTGCAACTCTGTCAAACCTGCTGGTCGTTTGCAAGTTCCTTCAAATGTCTTGACAAACACTCGGGCAAGATCTTCCCAAGTGTAAATACTGCTGGGTGCTAACTGATTCAACCACGCCCTAGCTGAACCCTCCAACATAAGAGGTAAATGCTTCATGGCTACCTCATCATTGCCACCGCCGATCTAACCGCCACTCGGTAATCTTCAAGCCAAGTGTCGGGGTTGGATTCTCCGATGAACTTCTCGACTCGATCGCCAACCTGAAGTTGGGAGGAATCACTGCGCCACGATGGCTCTGCTGAAACACTCTGGTCCCGAGACATGAACTCTACTCTTGGAAGGAACATCTCTATCATGGCCGTCTCGGTGAGCTCTGTTCTGTCGACCAAACCTTGAGCGATAATGGATCTCGCATCAAAGCACGGTTCCACAGGGTCGATTGGAACTCTTTCGCCAAAGACTGTTTTGGCATCTGTCGTCCTGCTGCCGAGGGCGTATGATCCACCCCTTGGGGGGGAGGTGGGCACTCGGCGTCGATCGTTGCGATCGAATCGGTGCTCATCTGCTCATGACCCTTGTATTGATCATCACGCCGCCTCCATGTTCCTCACGCCTCGGGGCGATCTTGGACTATGGGCCGATTGGAATGAATTCGCAGCGACGGATTGGTTGTGAACCTGTTCGTGGTGGGATACAACTGAGTTTTGATCTCCTGCCGCCCGAGCAAATCCCTGATTTGTGCAAACCTCTACCTGCCTCCGATGGGAAGGCTGAATTGATTCGCTATCTGGCGGCAGCTGCTAAATTCTGAATCGGAGTTTGATATACCTGGGTTGGCGGTTGAAAGAGCTGGCATCGATTGGATTACGGAACCCTCGATCGCAGACGCTCGTCGAAGATTTCGCTGAAGATTCTCCGATCGAGTGCGCTCAGCCGAGTTAATAGCGCGCATCCTCCAAGGCGCGAGCCTCAGGGGTTTCTCCAACGATAGGAGTGTGAAGTGCATCCATGTTCCGACGATGAAGCTCCTCCCTCTGGAGCGAAGTGAGGGGTTCGGGCAAGTACTCTTCGTGGGCTTGCACCAGATCGCCTCCACCGCCACCTTCGTTGGTGCGGGTGAATCAGGGGACCGCGTGGTCCATCGACCATCGTAACCTCTGCCGCCGGGTCATTGCTATCGCATTGGACGCGGTCTCTCTGACGGTCGGCGACAGGTCGAAAAGGTCAGAGAGATTCGTCGGGCTCGTCGCCACGACTTGGGGATGGCCGATGGCGGGCCACCGCATGCCTCACCCACCGCTGAAGCCTCGACCGACCGGGAACGCTTGCGCGGTGGGAGGCCGGGAGTGAAGATACAGAGAGCCGACCCATCTTGGGTCGACGGTTGCCGCAGGAGGACGCCGCGGACACA
This sequence comes from Aegilops longissima, assembly GCA_021605205.1. Taxonomy (NCBI): domain Eukaryota; kingdom Viridiplantae; phylum Streptophyta; class Magnoliopsida; order Poales; family Poaceae; genus Aegilops; species Aegilops longissima. The sequence goes on from CM038682.1 coordinate 632,469,703, forward strand.
CGCGCGAAAGTGCGTCGCCCCGTGGATGGGAAGCGCGTCCACGTCGAGTGGAGCCTCCTGAAGCCAAGCGGAGTCGTCGGCGACGAACATGAGCGCACCGAGACGGATCTCGTGGCCGTCGACGAACTCCACCGAAACCATGATGCGGAGATCGAGAGAATCCCAACTTCTCCAACAATTCGCTAGAACACCTGCCCCACGGTGGGCGCCAACCGTCGTGGTTCTAAGTCGGCAAGAGAATGGGGGTAGGTATGGAGAGGCAAGATCCTAGCTATGGAGTAGTTGTATCGCAAGGGATTTACGAGTTCAGGCCCTTCTCGGAGGAAGTAACAGCCCTCGTCTCGGAGCCCGGAGGCGGTCGATTGGATTATCTGCGTATGTGTTGTTAGAGTGCGAACCCTTCTACCTGTGGAGGGGGGTGGCTTATATAGAGTGCGCCAGGACCCCAGCCAGCCCACGTAGTAGAGGGTTTAAGGTGCGTTAAAGCTAGGCGTTACTGGTAACGCCCTACATAAAGTGTCATTAAGGTCATAAAGACTATTTAACTACAGACCGTTTGGACACCGAGTGGCTCTTGGACTCTTGGTGGTCGAGTGGGTCTTCATAGTCGCGTGTCTTTGAATCTGTCGAGTGGAAGCCTACCAGGTCGACTGGAAGGCTGCTTCTCTTTGTGAGTGTCCTTGTGGAGGGTACCTTTGGGCAGGTCTATGACCCTACCCCAGGTACATGACTTCATCACCTCCAACAAGTAAAATCACACCCAAAGGCATCATTCGCCATTAGCCCAAACCGAAGTTGAGCATGACTTTCGTCAGGGAACCGAGCACCTATGCTGGGACGACGTCTCCAACACACCACCACCAGATCGGAGCAGCATATGCTACTTGCTGCACCGCACAAAACTAGCCGGAGCACCGCCGGCAGCGCAAAGCCTAGAACATCCCGAAGGCACTGCCCAGACCACGCTACCCCAGACCACCATCCCGACAAGGAGCCACCATGCAATCCGATTGCAAACAGTCGCCGGCCGAGCCACCTCCGGGCCTCCGGCCGCCATAGCGCCAGATCCGGCCGGCGAGGCCCGTCAGATCCGGCGGCTCCCAGCCAGAGGCCGCCAGCCGAGGGAGCCCGCGTCCCCCAGCGGCACCCCACGACGGCTACGCGCGCGTTCGCGCCGCTCCTGGGCTTCCACGCTGCGGTGACCGCGCCCAACGGCTCCCACGCGCCACCAAGTCCGCGTGCTCACCTAAGTCTTTGGGGACGCGCGGCCAGGCACCTACACCGCGTCGCCATGACGCGCATCGCGCAGATCCGGCGCACGGACCGCGGATCCAGAGCTCGTGGATCTCCTCTGCGCGTCCTCCAGCGGCTCCTCTCGACGCGCCGCACCAACAACAGGAAGTGCCCCGCCGCCGCCTTCCTCGGGGCCGGCCAGGCTTCGCCGGCGGGCACCCTCTGGCGGCAGCGAGACGGGTGGGGGAAGGGGAGAACGGTGGCGGCGCTAGGGTTTGTTCCGCCCGTGTCGCCAGAGCGAGGCGACGCGCGGGAGGGGGGTCCGCATATAGGTCCTTAAGTCACTTTTACACAAGTGGTGAAACATGATGAAGAAATCTTCCCCAGGTATAGAGGCTTTGGTATGTACTTGCCCAGCGCTGTGCATGCCAGAGGTGGTGGTGTGTGACGCTTGCATCGGCCTGTGAAAGCTCGGTGCCGACGGAAAGGATACATATGTGGCCGCTGGCGTGCGTCCAGGTGCTGAGTCCCTGATTAGTGCGAACCCTAGCGACTTATGTATATTTGCGTGTGTGCGCTGATCCAGTATATCACAAGTTCACAACGCAGGCATGTAACAGAGTATTTGAACGAACCTCCGGATGTATTCTGCAGACTCTTGGATTAATCACAGAATCCGGTCGGTGGGTCAAATTGATCCCTAGCGCCTGAACAAGAAAAAATTGAAGCTAGACCCAATCATTCAATCGCATCTTCTTCCTCAGGCCTTCCATATCTAGCAGCAGTCCTTTCCATCCGCACATACATCCTCATTCATACCCTCTGATTTAGTGCCCACCCTTCTCTCCTCAGGCGTATATATGGTGGTAGAATTGCTTGCTTGCAATACCACACAAAGCCACCACCGCATCTACCATGCATGTTAGAAACAAAATCTTTCTTTTTTCTCACACCAGCTGAAAATATTGCTTTTATTTTCTTGATTTTGTAGTACACTATGCTGCGGTGGGTGCCCTGGCGCAGGTTGACGTGGACGGTGGGCAGGAAGTTGTCCTGGTTGGACCGCCGGGAGCTGGAGTCGGCGAAGATCACGCCGGAGCCACCGCCGGCATACACCGCCAGCGCCGCACCCTCGCCGGACACCATCCCCATCGTGGAGAAGCACAAGACGATCTTCCCAGACGCCGCCGTGCGGTTCACCAGCTGGTCCAGGGCGCACGTCCTTTGAGGCGGCCGCAAATCGGTCAGTCAAAACAAATAGATACGTGGGATGGCGCTCCGCGAGGCGACTCCCTCGGCAACCTCCTCGGCGACTGCGGCGTCGCCGCTCGCGGCGGGCCTCCTCCTGGCCGGCGCGCCCCCGCCCTCGCCTCCCCGCCCGTCGTCCTCTTCCTCTGGCCGGTTGTCCCCGGCCCCCTCGACGCCGGCCCCGGCGGGCGCCGCCCTGTCCCCTGCGCGGGTTTGTTGGGCCGATTGGGCGGACGACGAGGACCGTGCCGAGGCTGCAGCCCTCGCGTCGGGCCTCCCCCGGCGGCCTCGCCGCTTCGGCTACCGGCTGGCGGCGGCCGTCGCCGCAGATGCTCTCGTGTCCTCTCCGCCTCCTGTCCCCCATCTAGCTCCCCTCCCCTTGCGGACGCGGCTTCCCGCCCGTCCCGCACCACCTTCCCCACCGCCGTCAGGCACGCATGGCGCCGGTCGCCGTGGTCGTGGGGCCCGAGCGAAAGCTTGAGGGGTGGCCGGGAGGTTCGAGCTTGGCCTTGCGGCGACGTCGTGGCGGCGTGCTCCGCTGTCCCCGGCCGGTGCCTGTGCGTCCTTTAGCCCTCTGCCACTGCCGTCCTCCACCGCTGCTCCGCCGGTCGTGGTCCGCGCGTCCCGGTTCCGGTCCTTCTGCTCCCCGATGACTGCTACCCCGGCCGGCGGCCTGGCGGCGGCGCCGGAGTCCCTGTGGGAAACCCTACCCATCCCTCTTCTGATGGTTGGGGGGTTGGGCCGTATGGGCCTTTGGGACTTGGGGGGGGGGGGGGGGGGTGACCCTGGTCGTGGTGGCGACTCGGGCCCAAGTGGGCCCTTTGCCCGGTCACGCACGGTTGGACCCGGCCCACGCCCCCTTGTTTAGGGTTGGCCTCGTCCGGCTCGATCCCCATCCCTCTCCTCACTCCCTCTGCGCCGCCTCCATCCCGCCCTCCCTCTCCCCGCGCTCCCCACCTCATCCACCGTGCCCTTCCGCCCCCCATGCCGCGTGAATCCGGCGACGGGGCCCCCAGGCCGAAGCGGCGGGCGGAGGGACGCGACCCACCAACCCGGGGACGGGACCCGGTTGGCGTGACTCGGCTATGGGACCGCTCGGAGAACCTTGGCGGGAACTGTGGCGCGACCGGGACCGGCGCTCCCCGCCGCGTCGCTCCCGCTCGCGGCGTTACGACCCCCCTCGGTGGCAGGCCCAACTCCCACCGGCTAGCCCTAACAACCGCATGGTTGTGGGGCCTTCGCGAAGAAGAAGAAGAAGCGCGCTGCTCAACTAGTGGCGGTCGCGGCATCCGGTCCCGCATCTTTCGTGTCCAACCCGTCCACCGCCCCTACGGTGGCGACTACTCGGCCGCCGGCACCTGTGGTGACGTGCTTCAACTGTGGTGGGGAGGGGCATTGTCAAGTGGATTGCAAGCAACCCCCCGCTTGCTTCAAGTGTAAGAGGTCCGACCACCCCACCGCACTTTGCCCAGATCATCAGGCTCCTGGGATGCTCGACCTCTTTGGCTACGCCTTGGATGGCCTCGGCTTCTTGCAGATGGATCTTCCCGTACCTGTTGCCTCCCCCACGCTGACTGCTCTCATCACAGTCCTCGACGGCAAGACGGCGTCTCCTGCGATCATCTCCGAGGAGCTCCGTCACCTGTTCAGGCCAGACTGGGATTAGGAGGTTACCCCGATCTCGGACCGGGAGTTCACGACGGTGTTCACGGATGCAGCGAGCCTCCGCTTTGGCACCCACAGCGCCCAGTTGACCTTAGCTCTCAACCAGCTTAAGGTCTGCATCTCTGTGCCGTCTGTGGACCCTCTCGCTGTGGCCTCCTTGACCTCGTTGTGGGTTTAGATTCGTGGGCTTCCTCCTATTGCCTGTTCGGAGGGCGTCATCCGGGGTATGTCCCGGTTCCTGGGCAAGATCGTGACGGTGGATACTCTCTCTCTGGTCAAGGGGCCAGCGGTTCGCGCTCAGATCAAGACTCCGGACCCCTCCAAGCTCCAGATGACTCTGCGGATGTTCTTCAACGACGCGGGATATGACCTGCACATCTCGGTGGAGGATGATCTTCTTGCCTCCCGCGCCAAGCCCGTCGATGGTGCTGGCTCTGATGGGGAGGATGGCCCTGGGGGGCGGGCGGCCCCCGCTCCGACCGTGACCGGCCTTGCCACTCGCGCAACTGCTCCCCGGGTTCGGACCGCTCCGATGGCGACTTGGAGGACCAGGACGACCCCCTGCCCCGGACCGGCTCGGCTCCCTCTACGCTTCCCACGGCCCGTGACGTGCTCCTGTCTACGGCGGATGGGGATGAGGAGGACATTGCGGCGATTGCCGCCATGCTGGACGAGGCAGCTACTCTTCCTCCTGGTGCGTCCATCCCGGTCTTCATGGAGCCACAGGTCTCTTCTGACGATGGTGGGGTCAGCGATACGAGCAGTGTTGGGATGGAGGTCCAGCTAGCATCTTCGCCATGGCCTCCTTCTCCAACTCCGGTACTCGGGGGCTCTCCGCCCAGGGCCTCGCCTCTAGCCCCGGCGCCGACGCTCGCTGTGGACCCGGTGCCCCCGGTGATGGCGGCCGCACTGCACGTCTCCACCACGGCCAAGCGGCGTCCCCGCTCGGCCTCGACCCCGGCTTCCTCGACGCGGAAGAGCGCTCGCCTGGACTCGGCGTCGTGGCCGGATGGGGCCTCTCCGAATGCGGTGGAGAAGGCTGTGCGCCGTGCTGCGGCACGGAACCTCGATCCAGGTCCGTCCTCCTCGGCTGCTCCTCTTTCTGATGCTCTTGATGATGTTTACGATGCATCCTTTTTGGCTCTCGCGGGAACCCCTCTGGGCCATCTAGCTAAGGTGGCGGCCGATTCCGCCATAGTGTTTCGTGGGGAAAAAGGCCCGGTACTAGAACAGATTGCGTCCCTTCAGGCCAAAGAGGTCCTGGAGGGCCGCCTCGCGGCTGCTAGGGCCCGGGGGAAGCGGTAGCTTCGGTGGACGGGGCCCTCCCGACCCCGCGATTGGTAGGTAGACGGGGCCACCCTGATTTGGCCCCCGATGAGGTTCGTGGTCAGACCCGTTCGCGCACGGCCCAATTACGATGTGCGCTGACTGCTTCTACTACTGTGGGGTCCAAGGAGGATCCCCTAGATGAGTAGTCATGCGTGCTCTTTTCTGGAACCTGCGGGGCTTCGATCACAATGGCCACCGCAGGGAGTTGATTGACTACATTCGTGATGAATCCATTGACATTGTCGCGATCCAGGAAACTATGAGAGTTGACTTCTCCCTGGCCGAGCTTGAACAGCTTAGTAGACACCTATTTTCCTGGCACTGGTTGCCATCTAGTGGAGTTGCGGGTCACTCTGGTGGCATCCTCCTCGGGGTGAAGGATGCTACCTTTGAAGTAGGTTCTATGGATCGCAGTGATTTCTTCGTCAGCATGGAGCTCTGGGAGCGAGATGTTAACTTCAAATGGGAAGTTATAGTCGTCTACGGCCCGGCGGATCATTGTCGATCGGCCGCGTTCCTGGCGGAACTTAGGGCCAAGATCTCCTCCGCCACTCTCCCTGTGGTGGTTGGAGGTGACTTCAACCTTCTCCACTCCACTGTAGACAAGAATAACTCTCGGGTTGACCTTAGCGAGATACAACGTTTCAACGATTGGATTGCCGACCTTGGCTTACGTGAGCTTGACAGGGTAGGCGCAAGATTTACCTGGACCAATAAACAGGTGGCGCCAACCCTTAGTGTACTCGATCGGGTCTTTATTTCTCCCGATTGGGAACTTCGGTTCCCTCTAGCGGTTCTCCAGGCCATTACTCGCATTGGTTCTGATCATGTCCACCTTCTCCTCTTCTCTCGGGATTATCGACCGTGGCCTCCTCCCCGTTTCCGGTTCGAATCATTCTGGCTTCGGCAGCCAGGCTTCGTGACGGCCGTGCGAGAACGCTGGGCTCTCGCCCGTACGGAACCTCACAGGTCTATGTCATCCCTTGATGAATGGCATTACCTAGCCAAACGCTCACGTCAATTTATGAAGGGATGGGGAGCAAATTTAGGTAGGGACCTTCGGGTCCACAAAGCGACCCTTCTCGGAGAGATCAAGGCCGTGGACATTGATACGTCTCCAACGTATCTATAATTTTTGATTGTTTCATGCTATTATATTATCTGTTTTTGATGTTTAATGGGATTTATTATACACTTTTATATTATTTTTGGGACTAACCTATTAGCCGAAGGCCAAGTGCAAATTGCTGTTTTTTTTTGCCTATTTCAGTGTTTCGCAGAAAAGAAATATCAAATGGAATCCAAACGGAATGAAACCTTCGCGAGGATCTTTTTTGGAACAAACACAATCCAGGAGACTTGGAGTGGACGTCCAGGAAGCCACAAGGTGGCCACGAGGTAGGAAGGCGCGCCCCCACCCTCGTGGGCCCCTCGTAGCTCCAGCGACCTACTTCTTTCGCCTATATATACTCTTATACCCTAAAAACATCCAGGAGCACCACGAAACCCTATTTCCACTGCCGCAACCTTCTGTACCCGTGAGTTCCCATCTTGGGGCCTTTGTCGGCGCTCCGTCGGAGGGGGAATCGATCACGGAGGGCTTCTACATCAACACCATAGCCTCTCCGATGATGTGTGAGTAGTTTACCATAGACCTTCGGGTCCATAGTTATTAGCTAGATGGCTTCTTCTCTCTCTTTGGATCTCAATACAATGTTCTCCTTGATCTTTTTGGAGATCTATTCGATGTAATTCTTTTTGCGGTGTGTTTGTCGAGATCCGATGAATTGTGGGTTTATGATCAAGATTATCTATGAACAATATTTGATTATTCTCTGAATTCTTTTATGCATGATTTAATATCTTTGCAAGTCTCTTCGAATTATCAGTTTGGTTTGGCCTACTAGATTGATCTTTCTTGCAATGGGAGAAGTGCTTAGCTTTGGGTTTAATCTTGCGGCGTCCTTTTCCAGTGACAGTAGGGGCAGCAAGGCACGTATTATATTGTTGCCATCGAGGATAAAAAGATGGGGTTTATATCATATTGCTTGAGTTTATCCCTCTACATCATGTCATCTTGCCTAATGCGTTACTCTGTTCTTATGAACTTAATACTTTAGATGCATGCTGATAGCGGTCGATGTGTGGAGTAATAGTAGTAGATGCAGAATCGTTTCGGTCTACTTGACACGGACGTGATGCCTATATAAATGATCATGCCTAGATATTCTCATAACTATGCGCTTTTCTATCAATTTCTCGACAGTAATTTGTTCACCCACCGTAGATTTTGCTATCTTGAGAGAAGACACTAGTGAACCTATGGCCCCCGGGTCTATTTTCCATCATATTAATCTCCCGCCTACGTGCTATTTCTGTTGCCGTTTATTTTGCAATCTTTACTGTTCAATCTATACAATAAAAATACCAAAAATATTTATCTTATTATCTCTATCAGATCTCACTTTTGCAAGTGGTCGTGAAGGGATTGATAACCCCTTTATCGCGTTGGTTGTGAGGTTCTTAATTGTTTGTGCAGGTACTAGGGATTTGCGTGTAGTCTCCTACTGGATTGATACCTTGGTTCTCAAAAACTGAGGGTACTTACGCTACTTTGTTGCATCACCCTTTCCTCTTCAAGGGAAAACCAACACATGCTCAAGAGGTAGCAAGAAGGATTTCTGGCGCCATTGCCGGAGAGTCTACGCACAAGTCAAGACATACCAAGTACCCATCACAAACTCTTATCCCCCGCATTACATTATTTGCCATTTGCCTCTCGTTTTCCTCTCCCCCACTTCACCCTTGCCGTTTTATTCGCCCTTTTTCCATTCTCCTCGTTTCGCTTACCTTTTGTGTGCTCGCTCTTTGTGCGATTTGCTGCCATTATTTCTGAAACTGGGGAGGTTATCATTGATAAGGATAATGGTAATAACATGGAAAACTTTGATAATTTTGATGACCCTCATGAATAACCTACTATTTTACACACTAAAAGGTATCGGATTGGTAGTGGTAATATCATTGGGAAAGGAGTTATCCAAGATTTCTTTACTTGTGTCGGTGCCCTGCCCACTATGTGAAGGAAATATGCCCTAGAGGCAATAATAAAGTTATTATTTATTTCCTTATTTCATGATAAATGTTTATTATTCATGCTAGAATTGTATTAAAAGGAAACATAATACATGTGTGAATACATAGACAAACATAGTGTCACTAGTATGCCTCTACTTGACTAGCTCGTTGAATCAAAGATGGTTAAGTTTGCTAACCATAGACATGAGTTGTCATTTGATTAACGGGATCACATCATTAGGAGAATGATGTGATTGACTTGACCCATTCCGTTAGCCTAGCACATGATCGTTTAGTATGTTGCTATTGCTTTCTTCATGACTTATACATGTTCCTGTAACTATGAGATTATGCAACTCCGTTTACGGAGGAACACTTTGGTGCTACCAAACGTCACAACGTAATGGGTGATTATAAAGGAGTACTACAGGTGTCTCCAAAGGTACATGTTGGGTTGGCGTATTTGAGATTAGGTTTTGTCACTCCGATTGTCGGAGAGGTATCTCTGGGCCTTCTCGGTAATACTCATCACCTAAGCCTTGCAAGCATTGTAACTAATGAGTTAGTTATGAGATGATGTATTACGGAACGAGTAAAGAGACTTGCCGTAACGAGATTGAACTAGGTATTGGATACCGACGATCGAATCTCGGGCAAGTAACATACCGATGACAAAGGGAACAAAGTATGTTGTTATGCGGTTTGACCGATAAAGATCTTAAGTAGAATATGTAGGAGCCAATATGGGCATCCAGGTTCCGCTATTGGTTATTGACCAAGAATAGTTCTAGGTCATGTCTACATAGTTCTCGAACCCGTAGGGTCCGCACGCTTAAGGTTTCGATGGCAGTTATATTATGAGTTTATGAGTTTTGATGTACCGAAGGAGTTCGAGTCCCGGATGAGATCGGGGACATGACGAGGAGTCTCGAAATGGTCGAGGCGTAAAGATCGATATATTGGACGACTATATTCGGAGTTCGGAAAGGTTCGAATGATTCGGTATTTTCGAGTCTGGGAGAGTTACGGGAATTCGCCGGGAGAAGTATTGGGCCTTATTGGGCCCTCAAGGGAAAAGAGAGGGCTGCCTAGGGCAGGCGCGCGCCCCATGGCCTAGTCCGAATTGGACTGGGGAGGGGCCGCACCCTTCCCTCTTCCCCTTCCCCAAGTCCTAGTCCAACTAGGAGAGGGGGAGTCCTACTCCGGTGGGAGTAGGACTCCTCAGCAGCGCCTCTCTAGGGCGGCCTCCTCCTCCCTCCCTCCTTTATATACGGGGCAGGGGGCACCCCATGGACACACAAGTTGATCTACGGATCGTTCCTTAGCCGTGTGCGGTGCCCCCTCCACCATATTCCACTTGGTCATATCGTCATGAGCTTAGGCGAAGCCTGCGCGGAGAAGTCATATCGTCGCGGAGCTTAGGCGAAGCCCTGCGTCGGTGGAGCATCATCATCGTCCACCACGCCGTCGTCTTGTGGAACTCATCCCGACACTTTGCTGGATCGAGTCCGGGATCGTCATCGAGCTGAGCGTGTGCAGAACTCGGAGGTGCCGACGTTCGGTGCTTGGATCGGTCGGATCGTGAAGGCGATGACTACATCAACCGCGTTGTTATAACGCTTCGCTTTCGGTCTCACGAGGGTGCGTGACGGATACTCTCCCTCTCGTTGCTATGCCATCACCATGGTCTTGCGTGTGCGTAGGAAATTTTTGAAATTACTCGTTACCCAACAGTGGCATCCGAGCCTGGTTTTATGCGTTGATGTCATGTGCACGAGTAGAACACAAGTGAGTTGTGGACGATACAAGTCATACTGCCTACCAGCATGTCATACTTTGGTTCAGCGGTATTGTGAGATGAAGCGGCCGGACCGACATTACGCGACGCTTACGCGAGACTGGTTTCACCGCTCCGAGCACTCGTTGCTTAAAGGTGGCGGCGGGTGTCTGTCTCTCTCACTTTAGTTGAATCGAGTGTGGCTCGCCGGTCCTTGAGAAGGTTAAAACGGAGTCTATTTGACGAAATATCGTTGTGGTTTTGATGCGAGGTAAGAACGGTTCTTGCTCAGCCCGTAGCAGCCACGTAAAACTTGCAACAACATAGTAGAGGATGTCTAACTTGTTTTTGCAGGGCATGTTGTGATGTGATATGGTCAAGGCGTGATGCTATATTTTATTGTATGAGATGATCATGTTTTGTAACCGAGTTATCGGCAAGTGGCAGGAGCCATATGGTTGTCGCTTTATTGTATGAAATGCAACGCCATGTAATTGCTTTACTTTATCACTAAGGAGTAGCGATAGTCGTAGAAGCAATAGTTGGCGAGACGACAACGATGCTACGATGGAGATCAAGGTGTCGGCGCGGTGGCGATGGTGATCATGGCGTTGCTTGGCGATGGAGATCACAAGCACAAGATGATGATGACCATATCATATCACTTATATTGATTGCATGTGATGTTTATCCTTTATGCATCTTATCTTGCTTTGTTTGACGGTAGCATTATAAGATGATCTCTCACCAAAATTATCAAGAAGTGTTCTCCCGAGTATGCACCGTTGCGAAAGTTCTTCGTCTTTGAGACACCACGTGATGATCGGGTGTGATAGGCTCTACGTTCAAATACAACGGGTGCAAAACAGTTGCGCACGCGAATACTCGAGTTAAACTTGACGAGCCTAGCATATAACAGATATGGCCTCGAACACGGAGACCGAAGGTCGGCGTGAATCATATAGTAGATATGATCAACATAGTGATGTTCACCATTCAAACTACTCCATCTCACGTGATGATCGGACATGGTTTAGTTGATTTGGATCACGTAATCACTTAAGATGACTAGAGAGATGTCAGTCTAAGTGGGAGTTCTTAAATAATATGATTAATTGAACTTAAATTTATCATGAACTTAGTCCTGGTAGTATTTTGCAAATTATGTTGTAGATCAATAGCTCGCGTTGTTGCTTCCTTATGTTTTTATATGTGTTCCAAGAGAAAATTGTATTGAAAAATGTTAGTAGCAATGATGCGGATTGGATCCGTGATCTGAGGTTTATCCTCATTGCTGCCTGAAGAATTATGTCCTTGATGCACCGCTGGGTGACAGACCTATTGCAGGAGCGGATGCGGGCGTTATGAGCGTTTGGCTAGCTCAATATGATGACTACTTGATAGTTTAGTGCACCATGCTTAACGGCTTAGAATCGGGACTTCAAAGACGTTTATGAACGTCATGGACCATATGAGATGTTCCAGGAATTGAAGTTAATATTTCAAGCAAATACCGAGTTGAGAGATATGAAGTCTCCAACAAGTTCTATAGCTAAAAGATGGAGGAGAATCGCTCAACTAGTGAGCTTGTGCTCAGATTGTCAGGTACTTCAATCGCTTGAATCAAGTGGGAGTTAATCTTCCGAGATAAGATAGTGATTGACAGAATTCTCTAGTCACCATCACTAAGTTACTAGAACTTCGTGATGAACTATAGTATGCAAGGGATGACGAAAACGATTCCCGAGCTCTTCGTGATGTTGAAATCGACGAAGGTAGAAATCAAGAAAGAGCATCAAGTGTTGATGATTGACAAGACCACTAGTTTCAAGAGAAGGGCAAAGGAAAGAAAGGGAACTTCAAGTAGAAAGACAAGTAAGTTGTCACTCCCGCAAAGAAGCCCAAAGCTGGACCAAAGCACGAAACTAAGTGCTTACACTGCAAAGGAAATGGTCCTTTGGAAGCGGAAATGCCCTGAATATTTGGTGGATAATAAGGATGGCAAAGTGAACAAAAGTATATTTGATATACAGGTTATTGATGTGTGCCTTACTAGTGTTTATAGTAGCCCCGAGTATTTGATACTGTTAGGTTGCTAAGATTAGTAACTCGAAACAGGAGTTGCAGAATGAGCAGAAACTAGTTGAAGGGAAGTGACGATGAGTGTTGGAAGTAAGTTCCAAGATTGATATGATCATCATCGCACACTCCCTATACTTTCGGGATTAGTGTTAAACCTAAATAAATGTTATTTGGTGTTTGCGTTGAGCATGAATATGATTTGATCATATTTATTACAAAACGGTTATTCATTTAAAGTCAAAGAATAATTGTTGTTCTGTTTACATGAATAAAACCTTAAATGGTCATACACCCAATGAAAATAGTTTTCAAAACGGTTATTCATTTAAAGTCAAAGAATAATCATTGTTCTGTTTAAATGAATAAAACCTTCGATGGTTATGCACCCAATGAAAATAGTTTGTTGGATCTCGGTCGTAGTGATACACATATTCATAATATTGATGCCAAAAGATGCAAAGTTAATAATGATAGTGCAACTTATTTGTGGCACCGCCGCTTAGGTCATATTGGTGTAAAACGCATGAAGAAACTCCATCTTGATGGGCTTGGAATCACTTGATTATGAATCACTTGATGCTTGTGAACCATGCCTTATGGGCAAGATGACTAAAGACTCGTTCTCGGAACAATGGAGCGAGCAAATGACTTATTGGAAATAATACATACCGATGTATGCGGTCCGATGAGTGTTAAAGCTCACGGCAAGTATCGTTATTTTCGACCTTCACAAGATGATTTGAGCAGATATGAGTATATCTACTTAATGAAGCACAAGTCTGAAACATTTGAAAAGTTCAAATAATTTCAGAGTGAAGTGGAGAATCATCGTAATAAGAAAATATAGTTTCTACGATTTGATCGTGGAGGAGAATATTTGAGTTACGAGTTTGGCCTTCATATAAAACAATGTGGAATAGTTTCACAGCTCACGCCACATGGAACACCATAACGTAATGGTGTGTCCGAACGTCATAACCGTACTTTATTTTGATATGGTGCGATCGATGATGTCTCTTACCAATTTACCAATATCGTTTTGGGGTTATGCATTAGAGACAGCTGCATTCACGTTTAATAGGGCACCATCTAAATCCGTTGAGATGACACCGTATGAACTATGGTTTAACAAAGAAACCTAAGCTGTCGTTTCTTAAAGTTTGGAGTTGTGATGCTTATGTGAAAAAATTTCAACTGATAAGCTCGAACCCAAATCGAGAATGCGTCTTCATAGAATACCCAAAGGTAACTATTGGGTATACCTTCTATCACAGATCCGAAGGCAAGTTATTCATTGCTAAGATGGATCCTTTCTAGAGAAGAAGTTTCTCTCGAAAGAAGTGAGTGGGAGGAAAGTAGAACTTGATGAGGTAATTGTACCTTCTCCCTTATTGGAAAGTAGTTCATCACAGAAATCAGTTCTGGTGATTCCTACACCAATTAGTGAGGAAGTTAATGATGATGATCATGAAACTTCAGATCAAGTTGCTACCAAACCTCGTAGGTCTTCCGGAGTAAGATCCGCACTGAGTGGTACGGTAATCATGTTCGGAAGTCATGTTACTAGACCATGAAGAACCTACGAACTATGAGGAAGCGGTGATGAGCCCAGATTCGCGAAATGGTTTGAGACCATGAAATCTGAGATGGGATCCATGTATGAGAACAAAGTATGGACTTTGGTTGACTTGCTCGATGATCGGCAAGCCATTGAGAATAAATGGATCTTCAAGAGGAAGACGGACACCGATAGTAGTGTTACTATCTACAAAGCTCGACTTGTCGCAAAAAGGTTTTGACAAGTTCAAGGTGTTGACTACAATGAGATTTACTCAACTGTAGCGATGCTTATGTCTGTCCGAATCATGTTAGCAATCGCCACATTTTATGAAATCTGGCAAATGGATGTCAAAACTACATTCTTTAATAGATTTATTAAAGAAGAGTTGTATATGATGCAACCAGAAGTTTTGTCAATCCTAAAGGAACTAACAAAATGTGCAAGCTCCAATGATCCATCTATGGACTGGTGCAAGCATCTCGGAGTTGGAATAAACGCTTTGATAGTGTGATCAAAGCATATAGTTTTATCTGAGACTTGCATTGAAGCCTGTATTTACAAGAAAGTGAGTGGGAGCACTACAGCATTTTCGATAAGTATATGTGAATGACATATTGTTGATCGGAAATAATGTAGAATTATTCGCAAAGCATAAAGGAGTGTTTGAAAAGAGTTTTTCAAAGGAAGACCTCGATGAAGCTGCTTACATATTGAGCATCAAGATCTATAGAGATAGATCAAGACGCTTGATAAGTTTTTCAATGAATACATACCTTGACAAGATTTTGAAGTAGTTCAAAATGAAACAGTCAAAGAAAGAGTTCTTGCTGTGTTACAAGGTGTGAGATTGAGTAAGACTCAAAACCCGACCACGGCAGAAGATAGAAAGAGAATGAAAGTCATTCCCTATGCATCAGCCATAGGTTCTATAAAGTATGTCATGTTGTGTACCAGATCTATTGCATACCCTACCACTAAGATTGGCAAGGGAGTGCAATAGTGATCTAGGAGTAGATCAATGGACAGCGGTCAAAATTATCCTTAGTAGAATAAGGATATGTTTCTCGATTATGGAAGTGAAAAAAGGTTCGTCGTAAAGGTTACGTCGATGCAAGTTTTAACACTAATCTAGATGACTCTGAGTCTCAATCTGGATACATATTGAAAGTGGGAGCAATTAGCTAGAGTAGCTCCGTGCGAGCATTGTAGACATAGAAATTTGCAAAATACTTACGGCTCGAATGTGACAGACCGTTGACTAAAATTATCTCACAAGCAAAACATGATCACACCTTAGTACTCTTTGGGTGTTAATCACATAGCGATGTGAACTAGATTACTGACTCTAGTAAACCCTTTGGGTGTCGGTCACATGTCGATGTGAACTATGGGTGTTAACCACATATAGATGTGAACTATTGATGTTAAATCACATGGCGATGTGAACTAGATTATTGACTCTAGTGCAAGTGGGAGACTGAAGGAAATATGCCCTAGAGGCAATCATAAAGTTATTATTTATTTCCTTATTTCATGATAAATGTTTATTATTCATGCTAGAATTGTATTAAAAGGAAACATAATACATGTGTGAATACATAGACAAACATAGTGTCACTAGTATGCCTCTACTTGACTAGCTCGTTGAATCAAAGATGGTTAAGTTTGCTAACCATAGACATGAGTTGTCATTTGATTGACGGGATCACATCATTAGGAGAATGATGTGATTGACTTGACCCATTCCGTTAGCCTAGCACATGATCGTTTAGTATGTTGCTATTGCTTTCTTCATGACTTATACATGTTCCTGTAACTATGAGATTATGCAACTCCGTTTACGGAGGAACACTTTGGTGCTACCAAACGTCACAACGTAATCTGGGTGATTATAAAGGAGTACTACAGGTGTCTCCAAAGGTACATGTTGGGTTGGCGATTTCGAGATTAGGTTTTGTCACTCCGATTGTCGGAGAGGTATCTCTGGGCCTTCTCGGTAATACTCATCACCTAAGCCTTGCAAGCATTGTAACTAATGAGTTAGTTATGAGATGATGTATTACGGAACGAGTAAAGAGACTTGCGGTAACGAGATTGAACTAGGTATTGGATACCGACGATCGAATCTCGGGCAAGTAACATACCGATGACAAAGGGAACAAAGTATGTTGTTATGCGGTTTGACCGATAAAGATCTTCGTAGAATATGTAGGAGCCAATATGGGCATCCAGGTTCCGCTATTGGTTATTGACCAAGAATAGTTCTAGGTCATGTCTACATAGTTCTCGAACCCGTAGGGTCCGCACGCTTAAGGTTTCGATGATGGTTATATTATGAGTTTATGAGTTTTGATGTACCGAAGGAGTTCGAGTCCCGGATGAGATCGGGACATGACGAGGAGTCTCGAAATGGTCGAGACGTAAAGATCGATATATTGGACGACTATATTCGAGTTCGGAAAGGTTCGAATGATTCGGTATTTTTCGAGTACCGAGAGTTACGGGAATTCGCCGGGAGAAGTATTGGGCCTTATTGGGCCCTGCAAGGAAAGAGAGAGGGCTGCCTAGGGCAGGCCGCCCCCATGGCCTAGTCCGAATTGGACTAGGGGAGGGGCCGCACCTTCCCTCTTCCCCTTCCCCAAGTCCTAGTCCAACTAGGAGAGGGGGAGTCCTACTCCGGTGGGAGTAGGACTCCTCGGCAGCGCCTCTCTAGGGCGGCCTCCTCCTCCCTCCCTCCTTTATATACGGGGCAGGGGCACCCCATGGACACACAAGTTGATCTACGGATCGTTCCTTAGCCGTGTGCGGTGCCCCCTCCACCATATTCCACTTGGTCATATCGTCGCGGAGCTTAGGCGAAGCCCTGCGCCGGAGAAGTCATATCGTCGCGGAGCTTAGGCGAAGCCCTGCGTCGGTGGAGCATCATCATCGTCACCACGCCGTCGTCGACGGAACTCATCCCGACACTTTGCTGGATCGGAGTCCGGGGATCGTCATCGAGCTGAACGTGTGCAGAACTCGGAGGTGCCGTACGTTCGGTGCTTGGATCGGTCGGATCGTGAAGACGTACGACTACATCAACCGCGTTGTTATAATGCTTCCGCTTTCGGTCTACGAGGGTACGTGACAGATACTCTCCCCTCTCGTTGCTATGCCATCACCATGGTCTTGCGTGTGCGTAGGAATTTTTTTGAAATTACTACGTTACCCAACACTATGGGTGGGTCTATTCTTCATAAAACTAGTAGTCTTGCGGATGCTATATCTTTGCTCGTAGTTGAACTTGAAAGATAGTTTATTCATATGCATCCTTGCATATAAAGGATTTTTCTAGAATTTTCCAACATCGAGCATTCTTCTGTTAAGCATGCAGCTACTATCTTTTTGGCACATGAGTTCAAATTTATAATGAAAGAGGCCAATGAAATTTTTGCGCATTATAGGGTGGACGCTGGTCGTCCTCCCATAGAGGCTATCCTTTTTAATCAAGAAGACATATTGCGTTTACAATCTTTAGATCATGTTGCTTACAATGAAAACCTTAGAAAGAAGGTTCCTACCGATGTTCTAGTTGATAGAATCTCTGAACTTAATGATAATTTTGCTATTCAGAACAATGGGTTAAGTTTTTCTCTTAAACAAAGGCTCATGACTTTTTGCCAAAAGAATGCTTATAATGATGAATTGGTTGTGCAATACAAAGGGCCAAAGGAGGAACCCATACCTCCCGAGCTTGATCTTGGGGACTTTTTGTTGGAAATATGCCCTAGAGGCAATAATAAAAGGATTATTATTATATTTCCTTGTTCATGATAATTGTCTTTTATTCATGCTATAATTGTATTATCCGTAAATCGTAATACACGTGTGAATACATAGACCACAACATGTCCCTAGTGAGCCTCTAGTTGACTAGCTCGTCTATCAACAGATAGTCATGGTTTCCTGACTATGGACATTGGATGTCATTGATAACGGGATCACATCATTGGGAGAATGATGTGATGGACAAGACCCAATCCAAAGCATAGCACAAGATCGTGTAGTTCATTTGCTAGAGCTTTTCCAATGTCAAGTATCCTTTCCTTAGACCATGAGATCGTGTAACTCCCGGATACCATAGGAGTGCTTTGGGTGTACCAAACGTCACAACGTAACTGGGTGACTATAAAGGTATACTACGGGTATCTCCGAAAGTGTACATTGGATTGACACGGATCGAGATGGATTTGCCACTCCGTATGACGGAGAGGTATCTCTGGGCCCACTCGGTAATGCATCATCATAATGAGCTCAAAGTGACCAAGTGTTTGGTCACGGGATCATGCATTACTGATGCGAGTAAAGTGACTTGCGGTAACGAGATTGAACGAGGTATTGGGATACCGACGATCGAATCTCGGGCAAGTAACGCATCGATTGACAAAGGGAATTGTATACGGGGTTGCTTGAATCCTCGACATCGTGGTTCATCCGATGAGATCATCGTGGAACATGTGGGAGCCAACATGGGTATCCAGATCCCGCTGTTGGTTATTGGCCGGAGAGCTGTCTCGGCCATGTCTACATGATTCCCGAACCCATAGGGTCTACACACTTAAGGTTCGGTGACGCTAGGGTTATTAGGAAGACTTGTATGTGATTACCGAATGTTGTTCGGAGTCCCGGATAAGATCCCGGATGTCACGAGGAGTTCCGGAATGGTCCGGAGGTGAAGATTTATATATGGGAAGTTGTCATACGGTCACCGGAAAGTTTCGGAGGCATATCGATATTGTACCAGGGCCATCGGAGGGGTTCCGGGGGTCCACCGGGAGGGGCCACCTCTCTCGGAGGGCCTCATGGGCTGTAGTGGGCAGGGAACCAGCCCCTAGAGGGCTGGGCGCATCCCCCCCATGGGCCCATGCGCCTAGGGTTGGGGGGAAACCCTAGTGGGGGCGCCCCCCTTGCTTGGGGGGCAAACCCCCTCCCCTTGGCCGCCGCCCCCCTCTAGATCTCATCTAGAGGGGGCCGGCCCCCTTCTCCCTTCCCCTATAGGGGCGAGGGGAGGGTTGCACACACAATCCAAGGCGCAGCCCCTCCCCTCCCCAACACCTCTCCTCCTCCGCGTGTGCTTGGCGAAGCCCTGCCGGAGAACTGCCACTCCATCATCACCACGCCGTCGTGCTGCTGTTGGAGCCTTCTTCCTCAACCTCTCCCTCCTCCTTGCTGGATCAAGGTGCGGGAGACGTCATCCGCTCCGTACGTGTGTTGAACGCGGAGGTGCTGTCCGTTCGGCACTTGGTCATCGGTGATTTGGATCACGATGAGTACGACTCCCTCAACCCCGTTCTCTTGAACGCTTCCGCTCGCGATCTAAAAAGGTATGTAGATGCACTCCTATCACTCGTTGCTAGATGAACTCATAGATGGATCTTGGTGAAACCGTAGGAAAATTTTTATTTTCTGCAACGTTCCCCAACACTTTTGTCCCATTAAATTTAGCCCTTTTGATTACTTTTGCTTGCCAAAAAGAAAGCTTGCTGCTGAACCTAGGGAATATGAGATGAGTTTTCATGATTTACCTTATCCTTATGGCAATACCTAGATTTGTTCTTGTTTTTATGCCTAGCTAGGGGTGTTAAACGATAGCGCTTGTTGGGAGGCAACACAATTTTATTTTTGTTCCTTGCTTTTTGTTCCTGTTTAGTAATAAATAATTCATCTAGCCTCTGGTTAGATGTGGTTTTATGACTTAATTAGTGTTTGTGCCAAGTAAAACCTATAGGATCTTCTTGGGTGATAATTATTTGATCTTGCTGAAAAAGTCAGAAACTTTCTGCTCACGAAAACAATTGTTAAAAATCACCAGAACATGATAAAATACTTATTCCAATTGCAGTAGATCAATAAAAAAATTATTTAGGTTGTCCTATTTTGGCAGAATTTTTGGGTTAGAGAACTTTGCGTTTGATACAGATTACTACAGACTGTTCTGTTTTTGACAGATTCTGTTTTTCGTGTGTTGTTTGCTTATTTTGATGAATCTATGGCCAGTATCGGGGGGTATGAACCATAGAGAAGTTGGAATACAGTAGGTTTAACACCAATATAAATAAAGAATGAGTTCATTACAGTACCTTATTGTGGTGGTTCGTTTTCTTGCACTAACGGAGCTCATGAGATTTTCTGTTGAGTTTTGTGTTGTGAAGTTTTCAAGTTTTTGGGTAAAGATTTGATGGATTTTGGAATAAGGAGTGGCAAGAGCCTAAGCTTGGGGATGCCCAAGGCACCCCAAGGTAAAATTCAAGGACAACCAAAAGTCTAAGCTTGTTTCGTCTTCGTCTATCGGTAACTTACTTGAGGCGATATTTTTATTCACCACATGATATGTGTTTTGCTTGGAGCGTCTTGTATTGTTTGAGTCTTTGATTTTTAGTTTACCACAATTATCCTTGCTGTACACACCTTTTGAAGAGACACACATGAATCAGAATTTATTAGAATACTCTATGTGCTTCACTTATATCTTTTGATTTAGATAATTTTGCTATAGTGCTTCGCTTATATCTTTTAGAGCACGGTGGTGGTTTTATTTTATAGAAATTATTGATCTCTCATGCTTCACTTATATTATTTTGAGAGTCCTTTAGAACAGCATGGAGAGTCCTTTAGAACAGCATGGTAATTTGCTTTGGCTATAAAATTAGTCCTAATATGATAGGCATCCAAGATGGGTATAATAAAAACTTTCATATAAAGCGCATTGAATACTATGAGAATTTTGATACTTGATGATTGTTTTGAGATATGAAGATGGTAATATTAGAGTTGTGCTAGTTGAGTAATTGTGAATTTGAGAAATACTTGTGTTGGAGTTTGCAAGTCCTCTAGCATGCACGTATGGTAACCGTTGTGTGACAAATTTGAAACATGAGGTGTTCTTTGATTGTCATCCTTATGAGAGGCGGTCGGGGACGAGCGATGGTCTTTTCCTACCAATCTATCCCCCTAGGAGCATGCACGTAATGCTTGGTTTTTGATGACTTGTAGATTTTTGCAATAAGTATGTGAGTTCTTAATGACTAATGTTGAGTCCATGGATTATACGCACTCTCACCTTTCCATCATTGCTAGCCTCTTCGGTACCGTGCATTGCCCTTTCTCACCTCGAGAGTTGGTGCAAACTTCGCCGGTGCATTCAAACCCGGTGATATGATACGCTCTATCACACATAAACCTCCTTATATCTTCCTCAAGAAAGCCACCATACCTACCTATTATGGCATTTCCATAGCCATCCGAGATATATTGACATGTAACTTTCCACCGCTTCATTTATTATGACACGTTTCATCATTGTCATATTGCCTTGCATGATCATGTAGTTGACATCGTATTTGTGGCAAGGCCAGCATGCATAATTTTTCATACATGTCACTATTGATTCATTGCCCATCCCGGTACACCGCCGGAGGCACTCATATAGAGTCATATTTTGTTCTAGTATCGAGTTGTAATCATTGAGTTGTAAATAAATAGAAGTGTGATATCATCATTAATAGAGCATTGTCCCATGAAAAAAAGGCCAAACAAAAAAAGGGGGAAAAAGAAAAAAGAAAATAAAAGATGGGACAATTCTACTATCCTTTTTCCACACTTGTGCTTCAAAGTAGAACCATGATCTTTATGATAGAGAGTCTCTCATTTTGTCACTTCCATATACTAGTGGAAATTTTTAATTATAGAACTTGGCTTGTATATTCCAACAATGGGCTTCCTCAAATGCCCTAGGTCTTCGTGAGCAAGCAAGTTGGATGCACGCCCACTTAGTTTCTTTTGTTGAGCTTTCATACATTTATAGCTCTAGTGCATCCGTTGCATGGCAATCCCTACTCCTTGCATTGACATCAATTGATGGGCATCTCCCTAGACCGTTGATTAGCCGCGTCAATGTGAGACTTTCTCCTTTTTTTGTCTTCTCCACACACCCCCATCATTATATTCTATTCCACCCATAGTGCTATGTCCATGGCTCACGCTCATGTATTGCGTGAAAGTTGAAAAAGTTTGAGAAATACTAAAGTATGAAACAATTGCTTGGCTTGTCATCGGGGTTGTGCATGATGAGAGCAATTTTGTGTGACGAAAATGAAGCATGGCCAAACTATATGATTTTGTAGGGATGGGCTTTCTTTGGCTATGTTATTTTGAGAAGACATAATTTCTTAGTTAGTATGCTTGAAGTATTATTATTTTTATGTCAATATTAAACTTTTATCTTGAATCTTTCGGATCTGAACATTCATGCCACAATAAAGAGAATTACATAGAAAATTATGTTAGGTAGAATTCCACATCAAAAATTCTGTTTTTATCATCTACCTACTCGAGGACGAGCAGGAATTAAGCTTGGGGATGCTTGATACGTCTCGAACGTATCTATAATTTTTTATTGTTCCATGCTATTATATTATCTGTTTTGGATGTTTAATGGGATTTATTATGCACTTTTATATTATTTTTGGGAGTAACCTATTAACCGAAGGCCCAGTACAAATTGCTGTTTTTTTGCCTATTTCAGTGTTTCGCAAAAAAGGAATATCAAACGGAATCCAAATGGAATGAAACCTTCGCAAGGATCATTTTTGGAACAAACGCAATCCAGGAGACTTGGAGTGGACGTCAAGGAAGCCACGAGGTGGCCATGAGGTAGGAGGGTGCGTCCAGGGGGTAGGCGCGCCACCCATCCTTGTGGGCCCCTCGTAGCTCCACCGACCTACTTATTTCGCCTATATATACTCTTATACCCTGAAAACTTCCAGGAGCACCACGAAACCCTATTTCCGCCACCGCAACCTTCTGTACCAGTGAGATTCCATCTTGGGGCCTTTTCCGGCGCTCCGCCGGCGGGGGAATCGATCACGGAGGGCTTCTACATCAACACCATAGCCTCTCCGATGATGTGTGAGTAGTTTACCACAAACCTTCGGGTCCATAGTTATTAGCTAGATGGCTTCTTCTCTCTCTTTGGATCTCAATACAATGTTCTCCTCGATCTTCTTGGAGACCTATTCGATGTAATTCTTTTTGCGGTGTGTTTGTCGAGATCCGATGAATTGTGGGTTTAGGATCAAGATTATCTATGAACAATATTTGATTATTCTCTGAATTCTTTTATTCATGATTTAATATCTTTGCAAGTCTCTTCGAATTATCAGTTTGGTTTGGCCTACTAGATTGATCTTTCTTGCAATGGGAGAAGTGCTTAGCTTTGGGTTCAATCTTGCGGTGTCCTTTCCCAGTGACAGTAGGGGCAGCAAGGCACGTATTGTCTTGTTGCCATCGAGGATAAAAACATGGGGTTTATATCATATTGCTTGAGTTTATCCCTCTACATCATGTCATCTTGCCTAATGCGTTACTCTGTTCTTATGAACTTAATACTCTAGATGCATGCCGGATAGCGGTCGATGTGTGGAGTAATAGTAGTAGAGTCAGAATCGTTTCGGTCTACTTGACACGGACGTGATGCCTATATAAATGATCATGCCTAGATATTCTCATAACTATGCGCTTTTCTATCAATTGCTCGACAGTAATTTGTTCACCCACCGTAGAATTTGCTATCTTGAGGGAAGCCACTAGTGCAACCTATGGCCCCGGGTCTATTTTCCATCATATTAATCTCCCGCCTACGTGCTATTTCTGTTGCCGTTTATTTTGCAATCTTTACTTTTCAATCTATACAACAAAAATACCAAAAATATTTATCTTATTATCTCTATCAGATCTCACTTTTGCAAGTGGTCGTGAAGAGATTGATAACCCCTTTATCGCGTTGGTTGTGAGGTTCTTAATTGTTTGTGCAGGTACTAGGGATTTGCGTGTAGTCTCCTACTGGATTGATACCTTGGTTCTCAAAAACTGAGGGAAATACTTACGCTACTTTGCTGCATCACCCTGTCCTCTTCAAGGGAAAACCAACGCATGCTCAAGAGGTAGCAGACATCCGGGCAAACTCCGTGGGGATTTCCGCGGAGGAGTGGGCTCTCTGCTACAGTTTGGAGGAGTCCCTTATGGACATTTTCCCCAAGGAGGAAGAGTATTGGAGAATACGGGGAACCCAAATCTGGGTTCTATTTGGCAATGCCAATACGGCATACTTCCAGGCTATCGCCAACGGTAGGCGGAGACGTGGCACCATCCCTCTGTTATGGGATGGTGATCGGATCCTCCAGGACCCGACTGATATTCGGGCGCATGTGGATGGTTTCTATAAGGAACTATTCGCTGGACGACCTAGGGGGGCGTGGCCTTAGCAGACCATATCTGGTCCCTGCCCCAACAGGTCTCTCCTGAGGAAAATGCGGCTCTTATGGCCCGATTTGATGCGGCTGAAGTCGAGCGCTTTGTTAAGTCCATGAATCCGGCATCACCCCCTGGGCCGGATGGCCTGCCTGTTCGCTTCTTTCAGGCGTTCTGGTCCACCATCAAGGATGATTTCTTAGCCCTGTTCCTCGAGTTCTCTAGAGGAACCCTTGATGTGGCCCGCTTGAATTATGTGATCATTTCCCTGATTCCAAAAATTAGCGGGGCTACGGATATCAGGCAATTCCGACCGATCACGGTCCTTAATGTTATCTTTCGGATCTTGGAGAAGGGTTATGCCACTAGGGCAGCCCTTCTGGCACCAAGGATCCACCACCCCAACCAATCGGCCTTCACCAAAGGCCGGTTTATTTTGGATGGGATCCTTGTCCTCCATGAAGTTAGGCAAAAACGTCTTCGTGCGGTCTTTTTTAAGATCGATTTTCACAAGGCGTATGACTCGGTCCATTGGTCCTTCCTTCGGGAGGTGATGCTCAAACACGGCTTGGACCCTCACTGGGTTACGCGTGTGATGCAATTAGTTACCAGTGGGTGCACGTCGATTAATATTAACGGGGAAGTGGGGCCCTACTTCCCCACGGGCCAGGGGGTTCGGCAGGGTGATCCCCTCTCTTCCTTCCTCTTTAACTTGGTGGTCGATGCCCTCGCCACTATCTTGGACCTGGCCAGGAGGGTTGCCATATTAGAGGCATTTGCCCCCTTCTAACTGGGGATGGGGGCCTTACTCACCTGCAGTATGCAGACGATACGATTCTCATGGTGGAGGGGTCGGATGAGGACATCCGACACCTCAAGTTCTTACTGTTATGCTTCCAGGAAATGTCAGGGCTTACGATTAACTTTGCAAAGAGCGAGGTTATGGTGATGGGGTACTCCATGGAGGAGGCCACCAGTATAGCCAACCATCTTAATTGTCGCTTGGGATCCTTCCCAACGACCTACCTTGGCATGCCGATTAGTGATGTTCGCCTTCAGGAGAAGGACCTCCGCTCTACAGTTGCCAACTCCTGTTCAGGGTGGAACCTTGGCAAGGACGGTGGCTCTCCAAGGCAGCTCGGGTGGTTCTCATGAACTCATCCCTCATTAGCCTTCTCATGTACCTGATGGGATTCTATAGCCTTCATGAATCCCTACATCAGGATATTGCTAAATACCTCTCCCGTTTTTTTGGGCTGGTGAGAACAATAAGCAGAAATACCACATGGTAAAGTGGTCTGAGATTTGTAAACCCAAGGACCAAGGTGGACTTGGTGTAATCTCCTCGAAGCGCATGAATATCGCCCTTCTCGCCAAATGGCTTTGGCGCATCGAGACTGGTGCCGGCGGGCTGTGGTTAGATATCATCCGCGCAAAGTATTTGCGTGGACAACCACTCACCTTTGCCTCCAGGGTTGGGGGCTCCCAGTTTTGGCAGTCAATTATTCAGCTGCTACCGGTCCTCCGAATCGGCACCACAATTGTTGTGGGCTCGGGATCTAGTGCGCTATTCTGGCTGGACCGGTGGTCGGGAAGCAGACCATTTGCAGAGAGGTTCTACACATTATTCTCGATATGTTCCCACCCGATGCTTTTGGTGGGAGCGGCTCTCCAAGACCTTCGAGTCATCTCTTTTTGTCGCACCTTCGGAAATCTGGAGCGTGCGCAGTGGGAGGAGCTTTTGGAATGCATCGCGCTTCACAACCACTCGACCAAGCCTGATATTGTGACTTGGCACCTTGAGTCGAGTGGCTCCTTTTCGACTAAGTCCCTCTACCAGGCTATTCTGCCGACCTCGGGGCCCAATGAACTTACGGTTTTTTGGGCAATCAAATTGCCTCTGAAAATTCGCATATTCATGTGGCAATGGGTCCGTGGTCGTTTGCCCTCGGGCATGGAGGTCCAGAAATGGCATGGCCCGGGTGATGGCCTATGTCCCCTTTGTGACGTCCCTGAGGACTCTAACCATATATTCTTCCATTGCCCGGCGACACGATTCCTCTGGAGTTGCTTCTGGGACGTTGTGGGTGGCTCTTGGTGCCATGACAACCATAAGTGACTTATTTAGGGAGGTTTTAGATGCCCAACCTCTCCATGGGCCTTCCATTTGGGTCGCAGTAGGCACCCTCGCGTGGACCCTATGGAACTGTCGCAATAAATTAGTGATCGAGCGCGTCATCCCTTGGCGTGTCACTGACGCCGTCTTTAAAATGTGTGGCTTTCTACAACTATGGAGACCGCTTAGCAAGCGGCGAGATCGTCTCTACATCGACTCCATCGTCACCGCTCTTCGTTCTTCGGCCACCGTGATGTCCCTGCCGTCTCCACCACCACCTCCGGACCCGAACTAGAGCGTCTTTCTTGTAGTTGGGGCTTATTGTGGCTGTGCCCCCAGCCGGACCTCCGTTTTTTCTTTTTTGTTATGTGCACTATGTTATCTCTCGATGTTGGATGCTTGGTTGTTTGCTTTATAATATAAAGCAGGGGAACCCTTTTTCGTAGTACACTATGCTGCCGTTGACAAATAGATGAAAGAGGAGGGCCTTATCTATACCCCTATATATGTTGGAAATATGCCCTAGAGGCAATAATAAATTAGTTATTATTATATTTCCTTGTTCATGATAATCGTTTATTATTCATGCTATAATTGTATTGACCGGAAACAGCAATACATGTGTGGATACATAGACAACACCATGTCCCTAGCAAGCCTCTATTGGCTAGCTCGTTGATCAATAGATGGTTACGGTTTCCTAACCATGGACATTGGATGTCGTTGATAACGGGATCACATCATTAGGAGAATGATGTGATGGACAAGACCCAATCCTAAGCCTAGAACAAAGATCGTAGTTAGTATGCTAAAGCTTTTCTAATGTCAAGTATCTTTCCTTAGACCATGAGATTGTGCAACTCCCGGATACCGTAGGAATGCTTTGGGTGTACCAAACGTCACAACGAATCGGGTGGCTATAAAGGTGCATTACGGTATCTCCGAAAGTGTCTCATTGGGTTGGCACGAATCAAGATGGGATTTGTCACTCCGTGTAAACGGAGAGGTATCTCTGGGCCCACTCGGTAGGACATCATCATAATGTGCACAATGTGACCAAGGGGTTGATCACGGATGATGTGTTACGAACGAGTAAAGAGACTTGCCGTAACGAGATTGAACAAGGTATCGGTATACCGACGATCGAATCTCGGGCAAGTACAATACCGCTAGACAAAGGGAATTGTATACGGGATCCATTGAGTCCTTGACATCGTGGTTCATCCGATGAGATCATCGTGGAACATGTGGGAGCCAACATGGGTATCCAGATCCCGCTGTTGGTTATTGACCGGAGAACGCCTCGGTCATGTGCAGATGTCTCCCGAACCCGTAGGGTCTACACACTTAAGGTTCGGTGACGCTAGGGTTATATAGGAAGCTTGTATGTGGTTACCGAATGTTGTTCGGAGTCCCGGATGAGATCCCGGACGTCACGAGGAGTTTCGGAATGGTCCGGAGGTAAAGATTTATATATGGAAGTCCTGTTTTGATCACCGGAAAAGTTTGAGGCGATTTCGGTAATGTATGGGACCACCGGAGGGTCCTGGGTCCACCAAGTGGGGCCACCAACCCCTGAAGGTTGCGTGGGCCAAGTGTGGAGGGAACCAGCCCCAAAGGGGCTGGTGCGCCCACAAGGGGCCCAAGGCGCAAGGGGAGGGAGGGGCAACCCTAGGCGAGATGGGCCCTAAGGCCCATCTAGTGGGCGCCTCCTCTCCCTCCCTCTTGGCCGCCCCTTGAACCCATCTAGGGCTGCCGCCCCTCTAGGGGTGGGAACCCAGAGGGGCGCACCTCCACCCCTTCCCTATATATATGAGGCCTAGGGGCTGCCCATAACACGTGATTTGATCTCCTCTTGGTGCAGCCTGCCCTCCTCTTCCTCCTCTCCCTTGGTGCTTGGCGAAGCCTGCAGGATTGCCACGCCTCCACCACCACCACGCCGTTGTGCTGCTGCTGGATGGAGTCTTCCTCAACCTCTCCTCTCTCCTTGCTGGATCAAGGCGTGGGAGACGCCACCGGCTGTACGTGTGTTGAACGCGGAGGTGCCGTCCGTTCGGCACTAGGATCATCGGTGATTTGAATCACGACAGCACGACTCCATCAACCCCGTTCACATGAACGCTTCCGCTTAACGATCTACAAGGGTATGTAGATGCACTCTCCTTCCCTCGTTGCTAGAATCTCCATAGATTGATCTTGGTGACACGTAGGAAAATTTTGAATTTCTGCCACGTTCCCCAACAAAGGGCATCATGAGCTAGGTCTATTGCGTAGATTCTTTGCACGAGTAGAACACAAAGTAGTTGTGGGCGTTGATGATGTTCAATATGCTTACCGTTACTAGTCAAATCTTGTTTCGACGGTATTGTGGGATGAAGCGGCCCGGACCGACCTTACACGCATTTCCACGTGAGACAGTTCCATCGACCGACATGCACTTGGTGCATAAGGTGGCTAGCGGTGCCGTCTCTCCCACTTTAGTCGGAACGGATTCGATGAAAAGGGTCCTTATGAAGGGTAAATAGCAATTGGCATATCACGTTGTGGTTTTGCGAGGTAAGAAACGTTCTTGCTAGAAACCCAAAGCAGCCACGTAAAACATGCAAACAACAATTAGAGGACGCCTAACTTGTTTTTGCGAGGGTATGCTATGTGATGTGATATGGCCAAGAAGAATGTGATGAATGATATGTGATGTATGAGATTGATCATGTTCTTGTAATAGGATTCACGACTTGCATGTCGATGAATATGACAACCGGCAGGAGCCATAAGAGTTGTCTTTATTTATTGTATGACCTGCGTGTCATTGAACAACGCCATGTAATTACTTTACTTTATTGCTAACCGGTAGCCATAGTAGTAGAAGTAATAAGTTGGCGAGACAACTTCATGGAGACACGATGATGGAGATCATGATGATGGAGATCATGGTGTCATGCCGGTGACAATGATGATCATGGAGCCCCGAAGATGGAGATCAAAAGGAGCAATCTGATATTGGCCATATCATGTCACTACTATATAATTGCATGTGATGTTTATTATGTTTATGCATCTTGTTTACTTAGAACGACGGTAGTAAATAAGATGATCCTTACACAAATTTCAAGAAGTGTTCTCCCCTAACTGTGCACCGTTGCTACAGTTCGTCGCTTCTAAGCACCACGTGTTGATCGGGTGTGATGGATTCTTACGTTCACATACAACGGGTGTAAGAAAGATTTACACACGCAATACACTTAGGGTTAACTTGACGAGCCTAGCATGTAAAGACATGGCCTCGAACACGGAGACCGAAAGGTCGAGCATGAGTCGATAGTAGATACGATCAACATGAAGATGTTCATCGATGATGACTAGTCCGTCTCACGTGTTGATCGGACACGGCCTAGTTGATTCGGATCATGTAATCACTTAGATAACCAGAGGGATGTCTATCTCGAGTGGGAGTTCATAAGATGAACTTAATTATCCTGAACATAGTCAAAAGACCTTTTGCAATTATGTCGAAAGCTCGCGCTTTAGTTCCACTGCTTAGATATGTTCCTAGAGAAAATATAGTTGAAAATTGAAAGTAGCGATTATGCGGACAGAGAAAGCTTATGTCCTTAATGCACCGCTCAATGTGCTAAACCCCAAACGTCGCCCTGTGGATGTTGCGAACATCGGACATACACGCCTTGATAACTACGTGATAGTTCGGTTAAACGGTTTAGAGTTGAGGCATGAAAGATGTTTTTCAAATGTCACGGAACATATGAGATGTTTCGAGGGCTGAAATTAGGATTTCAGGCTCGTGCCACGCCAAGAGGTATGAGACCTCCGACGATTTTCTTAGCCTACAAACTAAAGGAGAAAAGCTCAATCGTTGAGCTTGTACTCAGATTGTCTGGGTACAACAATCACTTGAATCGAGTGGGAGTTAATCTTCCAGATGAGATAGTGATGTTTCTCCAAAGTCATTGCCACCAAGCTGCTAAGAGCTTCGTGATGAACTATAACATATCAAGGATAGAGATGATGATCCTTGAGGTATTCGCGTTGTTTGACATCGCGAAAGTAGAAATCAAGAAGGAGCATCAATTGTTGATGGTTGGTGAAACCACTAGTTTCAAGAAGGGCAAGGGCAAGAAGGGACACTTCATGAAATGGCAAATCAGTTGCTGCTCCAGTGAAGAAACCTAAGGTTGAACCCAAACCCGAGACTAAGTGCTTCTGTAATAAGGGGAACAGCCACTGGAGCAGAATTACCCTAGATACTTGGTAGATGAGTAGGCTGGCAAGGTCGATAGAAGTATATTGGATATGCATTATGTTAATGTGTACTTTACTAGCACTCCTAGTAGCACCAGGGTATTAGATACCGGTTCGGTTGCTAAGTGTTAGTAACTCAAATAAAAGCTACGAATAAACGGAGACTAGCTAAAGGTGAGTGACGATATGTGTTGGAATTGTTTCCAAGGTTGATATGATCAAACATCGCACTCCCTCTACCATCAAGATTAGGATTAAACCAGAATAATTATCATTTGGTGTTTGCGTTGAGCATAGACATGATTGGATTATGTCTATCGCAATACGGTTATTCATTTAAGGAGAATAATGGTTACTCTATTTATTTGAATAATACCTTCGATGGTCTTGCACCTAAATAAATGGTTTATTGAATCTCGATCGTAGTGATACACATTTTCATGCCAAAAGTATAAGATAGTAATGATAGTACCACTTACTTGTGGCACTCGCCATGTAAGTCATATTGGTGTAAACGCATGAAGAAGCTCCATGTTGATGGATCTTTGGACTCACTCATTTTTGAAAAGTTTGAGACATGCGAACCATGTCTATTGGTACATACGCATGAAGAAACTCCATGCAGATGGATCGTTTGGACTCACTTGATTTTGAATCACTTGAGATATGCAAATCATACCACATGAGCAAGATGACTGAAAAGCCTCGGTTTCAGTAAGATGGAACAAGGTAGCAACCTGTTGGAAGTAACACATTTTGATGTGTGCAGTCCAATGAGTGCTGAGGCATGCAGTGAATATCGTTATGTTATGACTTCACAGATGATTCGAGTAGATGTTGAGTATATTTACTTGATGAAGCACAAGTCTGAATTATTGAATGGTTCAAGTAATTTCAGAGTGAAGTTGAAGATCATCGTGACAAAGAGGATAGAATGTCTATGATATGATCATAGAGATGAATATCTGAGTTACGAGTTTTGGCACACAATTAAGACACTGTGCAAATTGTTTCACAACTAACACCGCCTGGAACACCATAGTGTGATGGTGTGTCCGAACATCATAGTTGCAACCTATTGGATATGGTGCGTACCATGATGTCTCTTATCGAATTACCACTATCGTTCATGGGTTAGGCATTAGAGACAACCGCACTCACTTTAATAGGGCACCACGTAATTCCGTTGAGATGACACCGTATGAACTATGGTTTAGAGAAACCTAAGCTGTCATTTCTTAAAGGTTTGGGGCTGCGACGCTTATGTGGAAAAGTTTCAGGTTGATAAGCTCGAACCCAAAGCGGACAAAATGCATCTTCATAGGACACCCAAAACGTTTGGGTATACCTCCTAATTCAGATCCGAAAGCAATAGGGATTGTTTCTTAAATCGGGTCCTTTCTCGAGGAAAAGTTCGTCTCGAAAAGTTGAGTGGGAGGATGGTGGAGACTTGATAAGGTTATTGAACCGTCACTTCAACTAGTGTGTAGCAGGGCACAGGAAGTTGTTCCCGTGGCACCTACACCAATTGAAGTAGAAGCTTATGATAGTGATCATGAAGTTTTGGATCAAGTCACTACCGCACCTCGTAGGGTGACAAGGATGCGTACTACTTCGAGTGGTACAGTAATCCTGTCTTGAAGGTCATGTTGCTAGACAACAATGAACCCACGAGCTATGGAGAAGCGACGGTGGGCCCAAATTCGACAAATGGTTAGAAACCATGAAACCGAGGTAGGATCCATGTATCATAACAAAGCATGGACTTTGGTGGACTTGCCCGATGATCGGCAAGCCATTGAAATAAATGGGTCTTTAAGAAGAAGACGGACATGGACGGTAATGTCACCTTCTATGAAGCTCGACTTGTGGCAAAGAGTTTTCACAAGTTCAAGGAGTTGACTACGATGAGATTTTCTCATCCGTAGCGATGCTTAAGTCCGTCTGAATCATGTTAGCATAAGCTGCATTTATGAAATCTGGCAGATGGATGTCAAAATGAGTTTCCTTACCGCCAGAAGGAAAGGTTGTATGTGATACAATCAGAAAAGTTTTGTCGATCCTAAGGATGCTAAAGGTATGCTGGCTCCAATGATCCTTTCTAAGGACCGGAGTAAGCATCTCGAGTTGGAATGTGTGCTTTGATGAGATGATCAAAGATTTTGGGTGTATACAAAGTTTATGAGAAACTTGTATTTCCAAAGAAGTGAGTGGGAGCACTATAGAATTTTTGATGAGTATATGTTGTTGACATATTGTTGATCAGAAATGATGTAGAATTTCTGGAAAGCATATAGGGTTATTTGAAAAGTGTTTTCAAGTGAAAACCTGTATTAAGCTACTTGAACATTGAGCATCAAGATCTATAGTGATAGATCAAAATGCTTAATGGTACTTTCAAATGAGCACATACCTTGACATAATCTTGAAAGTGTTCAAGATGGATCACCAAAGAAGGAGTTCTTGCCCGAGTCGTAAGGTATGAAGTTAAGAGTTAAAGCTCGACCACGGCAGAAAAGAGAGAAAGGACGAAGGTCGCCCCTATGCTTCGTATATAGGCTCTATAGTATGCTATCTTTGTGTACCGCACGAAGTGTGCCTTGCCATGAGTCACAAGGGTACAAGAATGATCCAGAATGGATCATTGGACATGGTCAAAATTGTCCTTGGAGTAAATAAGGACATGTTTCTCGATTATGGAGGTGATAAAGAGTTGGCGTAAAGGGTTACGTCGATGCAAGCTTTAACACCTATCCGAAAGTGACCTCGAGAAGCAAACCGGATACGTATAGTGGAGCAACCATTTGGAATAGCTCCAAGTGGAGCGTGAAAGCAGCATTTACAATATGACATAGAGAATTGCGAAGTACACACGGATCTGAAAGGTTCGGACCGCTGACTAAAACCTCTCTCACAAGCAAAACATGATCAAACCCCGTAACTCATTGAGACTTAATCACATGGTGATGTGAACTAGTTTAAGACACTAGTAAACTCTTTGGATGTTGGTCACATGGCGATGTGACCTATCGATGTTAATCACATGGCGATGTGAACTAGATTATTGACTCTAGTGCAAGTGGGAGACTGTTGGAAATATGCCCTAGAGGCAATAATAAATTAGTTATTATTATATTTCCTTGTTCATGATAATCGCTTATTATTCATGCTATAATTGTATTGACCGGAAACAGCAATACATGTGTGGATACATAGACAACACCATGTCCCTAGCAAGCCTCTATTGGCTAGCTCGTTGATCAATAGATGGTTACGGTTTCCTAACCATGGACATTGGATGTCGTTGATAACGGATCACATCATTAGGAGAATGATGTGATGGACAAGACCCAATCCTAAGCCTAGCACAAAGATCGTAGTTCAGTATGCTAAAGCTTTTCTAATGTCAAGTATCTTTTCCTTAGACCATGAGATTGTGCAACTCCGGATACCGTAGGAATGCTTTGGTGTACCAAACGTCACAACGTAATCGGGTGGCTATAAAGGTGCATTACAGGTATCTCCGAAAGTGTCATTGGGTTGGCACGAATCAAGACTGGATTTGTCACTCCGTAAACGGAGAGGTATCTCTGGGCCCACTCGGTAGGACATCATCATAATGTGCACAATGTGACCAAGGGGTTGATCACGGATGATGTGTTACGAACGAGTAAAGAGACTTGCCGTAACGAGATTGAACAAGGTATCGGTATACCGACGATCGAATCTCGGGCAAGTACAATACCGCTAGACAAAGGGAATTGTATACGGATCCATTGAGTCCTTGACATCGTGGTTCATTCGATGAGATCATCGTGGAACATGTGGGAGCCAACATGGGTATCCAGATCCCGCTGTTGGTTATTGACCGGAGAACGCCTCGGTCATGTCTGCATGTCTCCGAACCCGTAGGGTCTACACACTTAAGGTTCGGTGGACGCTAGGGTTATATAGGAAGCTTGTATGTGGTTACCGAATGTTGTTCGAGTCCGGATGAGATCCCGGACGTCACGAGGAGTTCCGGAATGGTCCGGAGGTAAAGATTTATATATGGAAGTCCTGTTTTGATCACGGAAAAGTTTGGGCGATTTCGGTAATGTCTGGGACCACCGGAGGGTCCCGGGGTCCACCAAGTGGGGCCACCAACCCAGAAGGTTGCGTGGGCCAAGTGTGGAGGAACCAGCCCCAAAGGGGCTGGTGCGCCCACAAGGGGCCCAAGCGCCAGGGGAGTGGGAGGGCAAACCCTAGGCGATGGGCCCTAAGGCCCATCTAGTGGGCGCCCCCTCTCCCTCCCTCTGGCCGCCCCCTTGAACCCATCTAGGGCTGCCGCCTCTAGGGGTGGGAACCCAGAGGAGGCGCACCTCCACCCCTTCCCTATATATATGAGGCCTAGGGGCTGCCCATAACACGTGATTTGATCTCCTCTTGGTGCAGCCCCGCCTCTCCTCTTCCTCCTCTCCCTTGGTGCTTGGCGAAGCCTCTCGGGATTGCCACGCCCTCCACCACCACCACGCCGTTGTGCTGCTGCTGGATGGAGTCTTCCTCAACCTCTCCCTCTCTCCTTGCTGGATCAAGGCGTGGGAGACGTCACCGGGCTGTACGTGTGTTGAACGCGGAGGTGTTGTCCGTTCGGCACTAGGATCATCGGTGATTTGAATCACGACGAGTACGACTCCATCAACCCCGTTCACATGAACGCTTCCGCTTAACGATCTACAAGGGTATGTAGATGCACTCTCCTTCCCTCGTTGCTAGAATCTCCATAGATTGATCTTGGTGACACGTAGGAAAATTTTGAATTTCTGCTACGTTCCCCAACAATATAGTGTGCGAATAACTTTGAAAGTTGGTCGTTGGATGAAGCCAATCCGACGGTACAGAGATGGCAAATCCGAGCACTACTGGTCGTTGGATATCATCTACATTCCACTAGATTATGCCACATGTACAATCTATAAGACTCCATGGTTGAACTTAAGCATAATGCACAAACCTCAAAACACAAGCACTTCTCCTTTGTTCTAGAATCTTCCATATCTTAATTGCCCGAACTTTTTTTTCTAAATGAATTGTCACCTTTTGTTTTTACTTTATGCTTTACAATGCACAATTCCATGAATCTTAAAATAGTTTTTTTATAAAACTAATTAATTTTGGATGAGATGAACTATAAGAATTAAACGAACATCTACATCATGCATATATGACTCAAAGCTTACATGCTATAGTGTGATATTTATTCATAATTTGGTTACCAAATCTTATGCATGCAATGCATGTGTACCTTACTAATAGAATTATAGTATCTCATTACCCTGCAGGTGAAATATCCATTGTATATTATAAGTTGAGGCATGGTTATGCTGAAGTTGAAGCAACTTGATAGGGTACTCCATAGTAGGCATGTCTATGTCTGCATTTTCTTACCACGTAAATGGCTATTGTTTGCTCATACGATTTTAATAAATAAAAATTAATTCCAGGGGAGTTAACTCCTACGTCACAACCAATTGACAGGTTTGTCTCTTTATGTATGTACTCCTACACCAATTTATTATACATGTAGAATGCTAATAAAGTGTCTATGGTATTGCTACCATTAAGAGTATGGGGATAAGTCACACTTCATGTTGACTTATGCATGCGATTAATTTTTATTTGAGTTGGTCTGATTATATCAGTCGGCGCATATACATCTTCCTATACAACTGTATAATGTCCAGTTCGATCTCTTCATGTGATCTTTGTATCCCTGTTAAGGTAAGACACCATTATAAAATATGAATGATATTTTTGTAGTGTAAAGTCAGTTGTACTCCTATGAGGCCATTAGCTGTTGTTACATGCAAAATCAAATAGCAACTACAGTTATTCAAGAAATTGTATATGGTTCAGCCACAAATGTGGCATGAGCTAGCTTAATTTCCTCTCATGGTATGCATTTAATCATTGTTGACATCTATCATTTCATCTTTTACGATATGATCATCCTTATTAGTTTTGACCCCTTTCTGGTTAGTTGCACTCAAGGTTTTGCTCTCTTCTTTCTAGCTGCAGACTTGCTTAATTAGCAAATGCTAGGCTATAAATTCAAAAAGTACAAGTTTGCTTTAGCAGTCATAGCATTAGCAACCTGAAACAGTTTGTACGGGGTAAGAGAACTCACCAATGGATACAAATAAATAGCAGATTACCATATTCATTTACCATGTTTTAATGCAATTATTGTGTAAGAAAATAATTATAAGATTCTCTGACGATGTAGTCGCTAGATTGCTTTTTGATGCACTTACCGAATTTTACAAGAGCAATTAGCAAGTCCAATTTAATAATAATAATTTGAAGTTAGGGTTGTTCATCTGGATCAGCTAACTTAGGACCAATTTTTTCCCCGTTGCAAAGCATGGGCATATGTGGTAGTCTTAATAAAGAAAGTAGACATGGCATAGTTTTTTTACGTGTATATTCATTTGTTGACGAGTTTTCTTGGGCAGCATCCTCTATCTACTTCAACCTAAGAGTTTGGTAAGATCGGTAAATCATTATACTAATGGAAGGAAAGGGACTAGCACATCGAGTGAGTACTTTTGGTGGGCACCCTTCAGGACGGTGGTTATCATGACCGTTGATATGTGCATTGTGATCTGGACTGGGTCACACCGATTGGCGGGCTAGAAAGTTGGCGCAGGCCTACTATCAGCCTACTAGTAGAGATAGGCGTATATGTTTGGCACAGCATGGTCATGTACTGCGCATGGGCTGGCTCCACCGCATCTATTCCGGTATTCTGGGCCATACCTGTTTATTTCGAAATAGCACATGACCTCTGACCCGTGACTCTGCCTCAAAAAAAATATGGCCCGTGACTCGTCTTCCACCCACCCTTTCCCTGATGCTGCCCCTCTGGCCGACCTAACCACAGTGGCCGCACAAATCACGGCGGCGCCGCCGTCCTCTTCGGGCGAGATGGGCTCCTCTGGTGGCCAATGCGATTGGTACGTCTCCTTCCCACCTTAACCCCCGTCCGCTATCAGATCCTGCTCATAATAAAACCATGGACCCCTAACTGTAGCCTATCCCTTTGGATCAGGTTTCTGATTGATGCGGAGGATCCCACCGGCGGCGGCCGCCCTGTCGAGTCTCAGGCATCCATGAGCGGCGCCAATGGCCAGATTGTTTCTATAGGAGATGGGGCTGACGAAATCCAAATGGCTGATGTCTTTGGAAAAACGGGCTTCGAAGTGTGCTCCGAGGCAACGAGCGGGTGGAGGAGGAGGTAACAATTGATCCCATGTCTTCCTCAGAGAGTTGTGTGTTGTTTTCTGACTAAATATTTACTTTGCAAATAGATGCAACTAGAAAAGTGATTTCCCGTTGGAACATATGAAAAAAAGTTAGGATTTCAAATTGGAATTATGTCGTACATACTATGGATCTATGTGGTACTGCTATAGTTTTGGAATTCAATGAAATGCCGTGGTGGCTAGTTGTGTGATTTAGTTCATATTACACAAGTATGTTGGTTGTCTGGGTAGTTAGATCTCTTGCCACAGGTATTTACTCAACTTGTACAATTTAGCTTGTTTTCTGGATTTAGTGGTACACATGTGATGTGTAATAAAGTAGACCATCCAATTGGGGTAAATTTTTGTGGTAATAATGTGCTGTTTAGCGATGGCGGTGCATACTGTATCTGATAACTTTTCATGTTGGCATAGCATTTTGGTCGGGGAGCTTTTAAAAAATCAAGTGCTTATACCTCCTAAAAAATATGCAGGGTTCGGATAGGCAAGGGGCCTGCAGTGAGGGATCTGAATCCAAACAGGAAAACTGCACTAGAACTGTCTGTTAGGGCATATGCAGAGAAGCGCAATGGAACGGTTGTGAAGCCAACAATTGGCACCTTGTTTGACTCGATTGATGAGGCATACGAGTTCTACAATCTTTATTCTTGGGAGTGCGGCTTTGGTGTCCGTCTTTCAAGCAGCAGACTGAATGTTGGCAGGAACAAAGCCATGCAAGAAATTGTATGTGCATGTGCGGTACATGTCAATCTTTGGTTGTGAAGTGTATTTTTATTCTGAATTTCTCATGTTTTTAAATTTCTTGCTAATACTGGCCTGGAATTATGAATTGTCTTTTGATTGGCACAATTTTTTTGTGTGTGGAAAAACAAGGCAAACCACTAAAGGATAATACCCGTTCAACGAGATGTGGTTGCACAGTTATGATTAGGCTGCTTAGATCTAGTGATAATGGTTGGTACATATCAGAACATAAAGAAGCTCATAACCATCCATTGTCTTTGACTTGCGGGGAGAAAATGCATTGGAAGTCACATAGGCATATTGATCGGTACGCCAAGGATCTGGTGAAGCAACTACGGGACAACAATGTAGGGCTTGGCAAGGTGTTCAGCATCGTTGGTAGTTTCTTTGGATCGGTGGAGACTCTATGCCGGAAGCTTAACAAGGAGCAATCTGATTTTGATGTTATGAAGACAATGGACATTTTGTCAGAGGTGAAAGCAAATGACCCTGATTTCAATTATACAGTGCAGGTGGATGAGGAGAGTCGGATTAAAACTTTGATGTGGGTGACTAGCAGGGGTTGTGATCAGTACAGGTGTTTTGGAGATGTTATCACATTTGACACGACATACCGAACGAACCTGTATGACATGCCGTTTGGGCTGTTTGTCGGGGTAAATAACCATTTCCAGAGTATAATATTCGGAGGTGTCATGGTTAGGGATGAAAAAGAAGAAACATTTAAATGGGTTTTTAGGGAATTCATTCGCATGGTGGGAGGGAAGCACCCCAAAACGATTCTCACAGGTTTGTGCGCAGCTCAGTCGTATTTCTATCAGCACATATATCCAATCGCTATTCCAATTTATTTTGCCTATGCTATAGTTGTTGATAAGCATTTGCCTGCTGATCGTTTTTTCAGATTAGGCAAGATCAATGGAAATTGCTATCGAAGCTGAGCTACCGAACACAGTGCACCGGTGGTGTAAAGGGCATGTCTTGCGGAAGGCTAAAGAGTCGATGGGGACACTTTGGAGCAAGAAGAGCGATTTCAAATTAGAGTTCCATAAGCTTGTGCACCACATGTTAACGGAGGAGTTTGAGGTCGGTTGGGATGAAATGTTGGAGAAGTATTCTCTCCGCAAACATCCTTTCCTGACGCAGATATACGAGGTTCGCCATAAGTGGGCGAAGCCGTACTTTAGAGGTGTGTTCTGTGCAAAAATGACCAGCACTCAGCGTAGCGAGAGCGCAAACCACCTCCTTAAGGGCTACGTCCCTCCTGGGTGTCCCATGCATTTGTTCTTGAGGCAGTTTGAGAAGCTCCAATTCCATAGGGAGTCCGAGGAGAGCTTCCAAGAGAAAAGAACATCCCTGGTTAGTACAGTGTGCATTTATTGTTGATTTGAACTGCTGATAATACTTCTGGAGATGTTTACTGATTTATGTGCTTACACATTTCAGAGTGGTGTTTGTCTAAAAGTAAATCTGCCTATCGAGAGGCATGCAAGCAAGGTTTACACAAGGGCAATGTTTGAACAGTTTGGTGAAGCATTGTATAAGTCATTTTCATATGTTCTCGATGAATTGGAACCTAGAAGGTTGTACAAGTCAACACATGTTGACGCATCTTCAAGAGAGAAATGGAGCAAAGTTGAATTCAATGTGGAAGTCAGTGAAGATGAAAGCTTCTTCAACTGCGAATGTGGCACATTCGAGCACTCTGGCATGGTTTGCTGCCATGCATTACAGGTGGGCGCTTATCAATTTTCTTTTCTTTTCTTGTGTGTGTTGGTCGATGATTGACACATTCATTATGTTTGCTAATTGCCGTTTCCATCCCACATCTTTTATGTAGGTTATGATACACTTCCGTTTGTCACAAATTCCTCAGAAACACATACTAAAGCGCTGGACCAGAGATGCCCGTGACGTGCTTCCGGATCATCTGGCGAGGTACCAGAAAGACAAAGGGTCTCCTTCGAGCGACACTTTCAGGCATCATGCGATGTACATAAAAGCACTCAAGGCTGTCCGGCTTGGAGATAGCAATGTGAAGTGTTATGAAGTTTTCATGAGCCTGATGAAGGATGTTTGCGCTACATTGTTGCCGTTGAGCTTGGAAAAGGATGGCATGGGCCTTGCCGAGCATGAGCAACAAGAAAACAGTGCAGCACCCACCCCTCGTGATGAGAACCATAAGATTGTTGCTTGTAGGCAAAACACTGATGGTGCATTAAGCTGCTCTGCTGGATGCTTTCTGGCAGGAGATCGCTGTTGATTCTAGTGCATTTTGACTTGACTGCTTGGAGCGCAGCGTGCTTACGGCTCAAAATGATGAACGAAGCATAGGTTGTTTGTCGTACAGATGTGCTGTTGTTGGTTCTTCCCAAGTTGTGGTTAATTAGTAATTTTTTGCAGTCCCTAAAAAAAGTATTTTTCTTGCAGGGACGGTGTTATTAAACGCGGCAGCCCTTAAAACAATAATGTGTTTGACTTTAGAACTGTCTATCATAATACCAACATTAGTGACTAAAGAAAAATCTTTAATAATGATAACCTTATTCCCTAAACGATCTCTCCTAAACACTAGCGCCGCTGTCTACTGCATGTGAACATATGGACAAGAATTAGTCCACATACAGGCCACTGTTCTGACAGCAGTTGGCACACTGTTTAGGTGCTCAGCACGTGAATTGGGTAGGGGGCCTGACCAGATTCCATAGCTGCCACTAGGTTTCCTTTTTGCCGGAATACGCACGGCTACGGTGCCAACTCGAATCAGAATACGCGCCAGATGTGGATCACGAGGAAGCTGGACGGTCAGGATAACAACCGTCATGGTGGTCAACCACCATTCGCATTTTTCGCTAGTACATCCTCATACTTCAACATAAGAGTTTGGTAAGATCGATGAATCATCATTACACTAATGAAAATAAAGGAACAAGCACATCTTCTCGTACTTCAACCTTAGTTTTGTAAGATCGGTGAATCATCATTACACTAATGGAAGGAAAGGAATGAGCACATCTTCTCGAACAAGCAATGCGCTATGTACCAAGTGATGATGGCTCAGCTGCAAGACGACGCGGCGACCATGATGAGCTCGAGTACAGCGATTCCTGCGGCAAGCTGTGACTTAAAGCTCGTGTGGTGTGAGTGAGACCGTTGGTATACTTGAAGGCACCGCCCTTTTTTCCCTCTTTTTTCTTTTGTTCTTCATTATTATTTCCTTTCTCCACCGCTGGGCCACTTGTGCGTTTCCCTTCTTATACTAAACTGACGAAAATCAGCACTCTTGCTCCTTTTCCTCATTTTTTTTAAGTGCAATGTACGACTCCGTTCCACTACAAATATGTTTTGAAGTAGGAACTTGTTGCATTTTATTAAATCACCAAAATTCTGAGTTTACCGTTGACTTAGCATTGTCAGGTGGTATCCGAAACCATGTTTTACACAACTTATTCATGCAATCTTCCAAGACTACAATATGTACAGTGCCATTAGCAAAACGACACATCCAACCGACTTAGCCTCTCCAACTACCAACATTAGGCCATCTCCAAGGCGGACCTTCAAATCGCCTGCATACGTCCGTACCGCGAGGTCTGGACGTGGTTTGTCATCTGATGCTAGTCTGTATCGGTGCGCCGAGCGGTCCAAACATAATTTTTTGGCAAACCAGAGATAAACATGGGGGGCTTTGAGGGAGTCCGGACATCAGCCACATAGGAATCGACACCCTCGGCCCATCCAAAACCCCACCAAAACCCCTCTCGGACCTCGCGCCTCCATCCTCCCCATTTTCTCTCCTTTCTTCTTTCTCTCCCGCCTTCGCCGCCGCTCCACCACCCCGGCCGCCACGCCACACCTCTTTTGAAACTCCACTTCTCTGCCACCTCGAGCGTTCCAATCGGGCTCCACCCCATTTATCCTCCGTACCCGTTCAACTCATCCCCTCCGACCGCCTCGCCGGGTACCATCCGCTATTGCTATACTCAAGATGCCTAGCAACTGCTCGATGAATTACCGGAGCTAAAAAGTTGTCCCTTCTTCTTTCAAGCAATGAATTTCGATTTGAAGTACATACACGAGCACTTTATTGAGTTGTCTGATGGCTCGTTCAACGAGGATGACTGCGCGGATGAGATGGTGATGATGCAAGCGGTCCTTGAAGACGCGGAGCGTGCGGAGGAGCATATTCTCAATTTCAAGGGATTGATCAAGGGTCATAGAGTGCTCAACCGCAACAGGATGCACGGCCATCTAACACTGATGAACGACTACTTTGCCACGATGCACTCTTCGCTGACCATTTTCGCCGGCGATTTCAGATGCCAAAGATTGTCTTCGATCGTTTGTACCATGGCCTCCGGTCCTATGATGACTATTTCATCTTAAAGAATGACGTTGTGGGAACGATTGGGTTCTCTGGTTACCAAAAGTGCACGACTATACTCCGGATGCTTGCATATGGCACGGCCACTGATTCGTGGAACGAGTACCTACGTATGTCTGAGAGCACATGCGGAGATGTCATGGTCAGGGTTGCAACTGCCATGGTCGAGGTGTTTGGACCTCAGTACCTGAGAGAACCAACTGTGACAGACACCGAGAGGCTCTTGGAAATCTAGGAAGCAAGAAGGTGGCCATGTTTGCTCAGATCTTTTTATTGCATGCATTGGAAATGGAAGAACTGCCCAAAGGCTTTACAAGGGCAATACCAGGGTCATGTTAAGAAGCCCACCATCATTCTTGAGGCTGTTGCATCACATGATCTTTGGATTTGGCACACTTTCTTTGGCATGCCTGGTCTCACAATGACATCAATGTTCCGAGGCAATCACCATTGTTTGCGAGGTTAATTGAAAGAAAAGCTCCTCTTTGCCGCTATACTGTCAATGGACATGAGTACAACATGGGCTACTATGTTGTTGACGGTATCTATCCTTCGTGGGCTATCTTTGTCAAATATGATCTCTAATCTAGTTGGCCAGAAAAAGTCTCACTTTGCCCAAAGACAAGAAGCAGCTAGAAATGATGTCGAGAGGGCATTTGAAGTTTTGCAGACCCATTCTGCAGTTGTTCGTGGACATGCTAAACAATGGGATCCAGAAACCGTGTGGGAGGTGATGACATGTTTTATGATTATGCGCAATATGATCGTCGAGGATGAGGGTGAGGATGCTGCCGCGTCTCTAGAATTTGAGAACATGGTTGATCCTATCGAAATTCTAGACTGGAATCCAACCACATTTAAAGAGTGTATTCAAATGCATCAACAAATTCGGCATCGAGCAACTCACGAGTAGCTGAAGGAAGATCTGATTGGGCATCTGCGGGTGGTTAAAGGGGACAACAATGTTGGAATGTAATATTTGAACGTATGTACTCTATGTATGCGGTTATTTGAACGCTTGTACTCTATGTATGCGGCTATTTGAACATGTAGATTTTCAAAAAAAAAAAAAAGAGGCCAGATGTATGCGGACAGTGTTGGATGGTTGCCTCCCGCATCCGTGTCCGTGGACTGGTCTCCCTCTGTTCGCGGACAGATGTGGGAGGAAATTTGCCGGTCGTCGTTGGAGATGCCCTTATTGATCAAAGTGGTTGAGACGAGAGAAACTATTTGAACATTTTCGGATGAGAAAAATTGAACTCATCTACCTGTGTTATTGATCTAAGTGGTTGAGAAGAAAGAAACATTCGAACATTTTCGGATGAGAAAAATGATCTCACCTAGACGGGGACCATTATCTCTGATGAACAAATATCATTATTCTCTCTGAAGTAAAAATAGCAATCGTATTGTAGCAATTGAAACCGGCTTGCGTTTTCAGCACATGACCCACCACTTCTATCGGTCCTCTGAAACGCATCTTCTCCTTCCTTCCTTCCCTATAAATACACGAGTGCCACTTCCTCAGGAAAACCAGAGTGATACTTCCGTTTGACAACCTAACACACAACAGATACTCTTTTAGCCAGTAGACACAAATCTCACGCCCTCTCGAGGCACTGCAAGCCCGGCAACGATGATCAGCGAGATGGACGCGGGCATGGTCGTAGGATACTTCGGCGGCAAGAGCATCCTCATCACCGGTTCAACTGGGTTCTTAGGAAAAGGTA
The DNA here is from genome assembly GCA_021605205.1 of Aegilops longissima. Taxonomy (NCBI): domain Eukaryota; kingdom Viridiplantae; phylum Streptophyta; class Magnoliopsida; order Poales; family Poaceae; genus Aegilops; species Aegilops longissima. Next base: position 632,514,498 of record CM038682.1, read on the forward strand.
TGTGCTCATGCACGGCTAATCGTTCAGGTTCTGCGCTGCGTTTTAGCTGATCATCTCAGAGGGCTATATGCTGGTGTTCTGGTGCGAGGGCAGTTCTCGTGGAGAAGATTCTGAGGGTGCAGCCTGATGTCAAGAAGCTCTTCCTCTTGGTTCGTTCCCCCAACATCGAATCCGCAAAGCTTCGGATTCAGACTGAGGTGAAGTATTTCGTCCTAGCCTCTATTTTTTCGGCCACATGTCTCGTAACTCCATCGTGTCTGGACTTTCATCGCCATTTTGTTCTTGACAATGCAATCCTTGCTTAGTTTCTGAACTTTTCTCTACCATTCAAGAAGAGAGGGAACTTCTCTGCAGCATTCAAGAATAAATAATAGGGGGAACAATTCATTATCTTCAAGAATAACTAATTGTGTGCACGTGCTCAAATATAGGTGATATCGAAACTCATACTGCACGCAACTCATGCACACCTTGCACATTCTCGAAGCTTTGCTCACAAAAGATTCATGGGAGTTCCCTGCCCATTTGGTTTAAAGTAGATAGGCACTTGATTAAAGAAAAGAGAGTCTTGACTTCTTTTCCGAAAAGGAGGGAAACCCCCCCGGGCTCAGCAACAAGAATTTGGCTGAAAGTTGTTTTCTGTCTTGATCAATAATTCAATATCAAACAAAGACTGTTTTTTATATAAAATGTATTTTCTACAAATCAATACCACAGTTATTTGTTTGCTAGATATATCAAGCAATTCGTTTACTTCAATCAGCCATACACCAAAATTCAGGTCAGCATAAATGCATCTTGCTGTCCACCGATAGAGGTAGGGGTCATGAATGAAACATGTGAAGACAATTAAATTTACTCCACCCATTCACTCACGAGATGGATGTTTCTTATGGAGCAATTCTGCGGTGGAAGCTGCAGAAATCCTTTCAGTGGAGTAAAGACAGTAGAGTAGGAAGCAGTGCCAAATTACCGCAAATATCTGTGGGGAAATGAATGGCAACAGAGCACGAAAATGGGAGAAGGATGTGAGATACATTGACACGGTAGTAGTTGAGGCTTCTCCAGCGCACTTGACAAATAAACTGAAAAAAATGCAGGTTTTCTGAATCTAGTAACAAGTATGCAGTTGGGTTAGCTGCATTCACTTCTGAGAAAATATGCTTCCTCCGGAGAGTAATTCTAGAACTGCATAGTACTGTAACAGTAATTTATGAACGCTGTTTCGGTAATTTTCAGGTCACAGGGAGGGAGATCTTTTTAATTCTGAAAGAAAAACATGGTATGGGGTTCGACGATTTTATCGAAGAAAAGATCTGCCCTTTGGCGGGAGACATCATGCACGAGAACTTTGGACTAGACCCTGCCAACCTGAGAGAATTGTCCAAGGACATAGACATCATCGTCAACATAGCTGCGACTACAAACTTCTCTGAAAGGTTTGAGCCGGTCTTTCCTTGTAAGACACTGTATTAGTTTTTCTTTCAACGTGAAACGTACGGTAGGAATTTCTTGCCACTGCATGTATTTGTAAGAGATACACGCTGCTTGAAATAACTGATCAAAATATGATGCCTTGTCAGATACGACGTGGCTTTCGATGCTAATGTCTTGGGCGCAAAGCACGTCTGCGTGTTCGCAAAGAAGTGTACGAAACTCAAGATGCTGCTTCATGTTTCGACTGGTGGGAATCAAGCTCTGTACTGCAGTATAAGACTACGATCTATGCACTGTGGTGCCATGCGTAGCTGGTGAATTCTACTAGCTCATAAATAAATTACATGATTTGAACAGCCTACGTAGCTGGTGAACAAGAGGGACTAATACTGGAGAAGCCATTCTTGATGGGTGAGACACTAAGGGAGGGCACACATCTGGACATCGAATCCGAGCTAAATCTGATCAGAGAGACCAGGAGAGAGCTGAAGGCCAACTGTTCTTCGGAGAAGGCTGAGAGGAGAACCATGAAGGAGCTTGGCCTCAAGAGGTCAGACATAAACAACAACATACATATACTTGTGTGCGTCTTTCTGCTACAACTGGTATTTAACACTGACACTTTCATATATGTATGAATGTAGGGCTCGGCAGTTTGGGTGGCCAAACACCTATGTCTTCACCAAGGCAATGGGGGAGATGCTGCTGGGGCATCTGCGAGGGGAGCTTCCCGTGGTCATCCTCCGGCCGAGCATCATAACCAGCATCCTCAAGGAGCCATTGCCTGGATGGATGGAGGGAATCAGGTGACAGAAACTCTGTCAAAAAATCTGTTTCTTGATTCTTTCTCTGTTTCTCAGGACAGTAAACTGCAACAATAAGCATTACTTGAGTGAATATTTTCATGTTCCGGTTCCGCAGGACGATTGACGCGGTGGTCATCGGCTACGCCAAGCAGACCTTGCCATTCTTCCTGGTCGACCTCAGCTTGATAATGGACGTGGTAATTAAGTTTTCTTATCACTACAAAGTTACCCTGATCAATGTACGTACGTACCAAGTACGTTACCCAACTGATTCTTGACAACAGATCCCGGGGGACATGGTGGTGAACGCCATCATGGTGGCCATGGCGGCGCACTCGGAGGAGCGGGCGCAGACCATCTACCACGTGACGTCGTCGCTGCGCAACCCGGCGCCCTACGCGATCCTGGCGGACACGGGGCACCGCTACTTCTACGACAACCCGCCGCGCACGGGGAGGAACGGCGAGCCCGCCCGGCTCAACAAGATGCGCTTCTTCAGCACGGTGGCGCGGCTGAGCCTGTACATGGCCGTCAGGTACAGGCTCCCGCTCGAGGTAAATTCAAATCAGCCCGCCATTTCAACATGGGAGTGAGATGAGGATGAGACCACTCAATCAGTCTGCTGGGTTGGTTGGCTGGAGAACAGATGCTTCGGCTGGTGAACATTGCGCTCTGCGGCGTCTTCTCGCGGCGCTACGACGACCTCAGCAGGAAGTACAGGTTCATCGTGCAGCTCATCGAGCTCTACGCGCCCTACAGCTTGTTCAAAGGCTGGTACGTACGAACGCGTCAAAATATAACATTTTATTACAGTAAGATAAGTAAATGGTTCTTTGACTTGATTTTTTTCTCGACCGTGTGAAGCTTTGATGACATGAACACGGCGAGGCTAAGGATGGCGATGAAGAAGGAGCAAGATAGCAACGGTGCAGAAGAATATTACTTCGATTTCGATCCCAAGTCCATCGACTGGGACAGCTATTTCTATGGTGTTCACATCCCCGGTGTGCTCAAGTACATGCGTGATTGAGTTATATTTAACTACGCGAATTTCCAGCCAAGTTGCTAGAACCACTGAAATTTGGAAATAATTGTCTCCTTTTTTTTTGAATGATATAAACATTGATCACCACGCCTACCGCGAGGTAACAATTGTCTCCCTTTGTTATGCGGCTTTTTTTTTTGCGGGGTTTATTATGCAGCTCTAATGAATATCTATTTTACTCCACTGGTTATGCAACTCCCACGACCATGAATGTATCAGAAAACGTTTGTTTTTCACAAAAACGAAGTTGAAACCTATGACCACTGCATCGTGTGATGCACATATACATCTTTATTGGAGCATCTCCAACAGCCGCCCAACGCGTTGCGCGCTAAAAACCACTTTCGCGCGCGCCTTTCGCCTGATTTTGTGCGGCCGGCAGCGCTGACTCCAACAGCCGCGCTAAAATGCAGCGCGCGCTTCGCTTCAACAGCGCGCAAAAAATGCAGCGAGCGCGACTCGCCGGGGCATTGCCATATATTGCATTTTGGACACAAAATGAATTTCAAACATTCAAAATACAATGAACATGGCATATAAATTTCACACAAACAAGTTGATGAATAAAAGTTCATGTCCACAAGTTCAAAATCATGCTCACAAGTTCATCCAACCAAGTTCAAAATGCAAACAAAGTTCATGACACAAACGAAAGACACATCAAGCCTCGTCCTCGTCTTCGTCCTCATCTCCGAAAGACGATTCTTCCTCCTCCGAAGATGATTCTTCCTCCTCCTCATCATCATTGTCGCGCACCGCATCACGTGAAGCTCGGACGGTGTTGGCAAGATCTTTAACGACATCTTCATGGGAAGGTGTGTGAGGCACACCGGAAGACATTCCGCCGATGGCGGCCGGAGGTGCACCCATGCCTCCCATGGCCGCCATGACGCCGGGCGGTGCTCCAAAGCCACCCATGGCTCCCACCTAAGCCGCCCGCGGTAGCTCCGAAGCCACCCATGCCTCCCATGGCCGCCATGGCGCCGGGCGGTGCTCCAAAGCCACCCATGGCACCTAAGCCGCCCACGGTAGCTCCGGAGCCACCCATGCCTTCCATGGCGCCAAGGCCACCGCCACCCATGGCGCCAAGGCCACCGCCACCCATTGCGTGAATCATGTCTCTTTTTTGGATCAAGACTTCTTCACGGGCAAGATTGACCCACTCCCTTTGCACCTCATTGAGGATAGATGTGTCCTAGAAGAACAAGTGCTTCTCCCATTCCAACAATCTAGTTCGCTCCTCATTGCTCACCGTCCTCTCCTTCAAAGCCACCTTCCTCTCCTCCAAAGCCACCTTCCTCTCCTCGGCCGCCACCCTCCTCTCCTCGGCCGCCAACCTCCTCTCCTCGGTCGCGGCATCTTGGTTTCTTGCCATTTTCCTCACCTCATTGGCTTCTTTTCTTACTTTCACAATAGCTTTCTTAGCATTTTTGAGCTCATCATCTCCTTTCCTCTTCTTCTTTTTTTTTTGCATCTTTCTTGCACCCATCCGGTCATTTTGACTTCGAGTACGAAACCGAGTTGGGTGTGGGGCTTCTCTTGCCGTCATCACTTGATGCATCATCCTCCTCCTCATCATCATCATCCAACTCAATTGTTCGCTTGCGTTTGTTGCTCAAATCCAAATCATCCAAATCATCACGCTTCTTCCATTTCTCATCATCCTTCAACACTTCATAGCAATGAGGCAAGGTAAATATCCTTCCTTTCTTGATCTTCCCCTTCTTGGTTCTCTTCTCCTCTCCTTTGAACAAGTTTTGTGCAATGTTGTACTACATGAAAACAAAACAAGTTAGCACTTCAAACATCAACAACAAGTATGATGAACATGGATGAAATGCCACTTACTCCACCGTCCTCATTGGTGCCACTTGGGTTCAACTTGTCAACCGCCTTTTGTGCGGCCGCCCACTTATGACAATCCTTGTTGATTGTTGACCACCGGGACCGAAGAGATCGCTCGGAGCGGTCAATTCCACTCACGTTGCGAACATCAATGTGTTCTTTCATCCGCCCCCAATAAGCATCTCTACTTTGATCACCTCCAACGGATGGATCCCTCGACACTTGCAACCAAGTATTGCATAGTAAGATGTCTTCAGCGTTGGTGTAATTGCCCGCTCTTCCTTTAGGCGCGTCGACAATGCCCTCACCATCCTCGTCCACCTCGAACTCATGGTCTTCGAAATGCATGTCATTGGTTTGAGACCAATGCGAATTGTTGGAGCCAACACCCATAGTTAACATGTATGCATCATCGTTGAGACTACAAAATATACAGAACAATGCAAATAAGCTATCTATATGAATGCATTCAGAAAATAACAAGAAAAGAAAAGTTGGAAAAAATTTCTACCTTTGGGGCATATTGTCGAACACGTTGTGCGCGTCGGCCGCCGGCTCAAAGAGTGAGCTCGTCGGCGCTTCGGTAGCCGCCACGGCCGTCACACGCCCTGCAAGCTTCTTCCGCCTCGCCTTCGAGGTGCCGGAGCCGTCCGCTGCCTTGTTCTTCTTCGCGGATGTCTTGCCCTTCTTCGCCGCTTCGAGGGGGCACGGGCGGCGCCGGCGTGAGGTCACCCGCCGCCGAGGTCATCCGCGACGGCATGAAGAGGGCAGGCATGAGGCCGATGCTCGGAGGAGCTCGCGGAGGCGAGGCCAACGCCCCACGCTTAGGGTTTGCGCCGCGGCGACGCGGAGGGTCGCGGCTGAGGATGGGGTGAGCGGGTGCCGCGCAGCGCCCATCGGGTCCATTCGCGGCGCCTGGCGCTGGGGCGAAGGTGGCGGAAGGAGAGAGGCGGCGCGAAGGCTTCGTGTGTGCAAGCGCTGAAGCGGGCGTCCCAAATACACAGCGCGAGTTGGCGATTCGGACCGCGCGCCCAACTCCATATGCCACGTGCGCGGTTATTGCGCGCCCGCTGGAGCCACTCTATTGGTTGCGCGCGCGCTAAAATGGCCAAATTTGCGGTGCGACGCTTGTTTAGCGCGGCTATTGGAGATGCTCTTAGCGACATACAACCAACATCCGAAGAAGTACAAAATGTAGAAAATAAAACCAATCACAATCAACCGATAACAGATAACATGATTACACTCATATACATATTCTCTTATTGGACCGCCATCTATTGTATCCCGTGCGACCATTGGTTGGAAATCAAAGGCCATAGATGTCTGATTCTCCACACATTATAAAGAGCATCATATAGGGATCCATCCTGTAGATCAGAAGATAAGCTGCAAGATCCCCTAAAAAGGATAACTTGCAAGAAAATTGAAAGGTTTCTTCTATTATAAACACTAGTAATTATGGTAATTCCAAATTGCTCAGAATAAGACACACGCTTCCACATGGACCCCCACCAGCCAGTCCCGAACGTACTTTTGTATGATGGTAAGTGGAGACAGATGAATAGCTATGTGAATCGTACGCCAAGTGAGAGCAGCAAACATGCATGAAATAAAAAGATGTTGAATCGGTTCCTCCTATTCACAAAACAACATTTTCCGCATCTCTCCATCCACGCTTAGTCAAAATAGCACCATGATTGAGATATCACATTAAAACATTGATCAATAAGGGTACTTTTAATCTTCGAAAGAGACTTCATACTGAAAGCTACCTAAGAGTCCATACGATCTGTGTGCATGGACTCGACGGAGAAACACTAGGAGAGTGCAACTTTCAGCGGAATATATCAGGTTTCCTGTGATAATTAAGTTGATCCCAATCAACCGGTGAACTAGATATAGCCAAGCAATCCACTTATCCTCAACTAGAGCCCGACGAAATTGAATGTTCAGCGACTTCCCTAAAACAGGAGCAGCAAAAACCTTTTTTTTGTTGTACAATACTATATAGAGATGTGTACTGAAGGCTAGAGGTGCATCTTCAAGCCATGGGTTGTCTCAAAATCTAAGGGTCCTTCCATTGCATACCCAGAAAATTCCTTACGAAAGAATTCGTTTTAATCAAGCCTTTCCAGAATGCCGAGTCAAACGGCTTTGTCGAAACCTGTTGGAAATATGCCTTAAAGGTAGTAGTAAATGTTCTTATTTATTTCCACGCGTGTAATTAATGTTCCTATTTCTATGCTAGAATTGCTATAGTTCTTGAATATAAGGTTCAGAGGAAAACTCATATGTAGGTGTCAAAACTTAGATTCTGCCTTGGGTGGTTGGATCCGATGACGGCGGCGATTGACTGCTCCCTTCTTGAAGGCGCCACTGTTAAAAAATCTTATCGTTCGTGTGGTGTCATGAGATGGTTGGTGCAGATATGGTCACTGTCGTAGTTTCCCAATGGTGGATTTGGTCGCTTTGATTTTTTTTCTTGTTTACGCATAGGTTTAGTCTTATATGACTTTCCTACTTGCCGGCATGTTTTTGTGTGTGTGCCTTGGTGTTGGCTATGTGCATTCTAGTTTTACAGAGGTCGGGTGTGTGCTCATTATGATGCTCCTTTTTTTAATTGATAAAATCTGCCCTTTATCAAAAAAGTGGATTGCTAGTCTCTTGACACAACTTTAACATTCATACGCTTTATTGTTAATAAAGCAGACAAATGTGTCTACTACCGCTATGACGGGGGCGAGGGAGTAATCCTTGCTTGTATGTTGATGACATACTAATATTTGGGACCACACTCAAAGTCATTGACGAGGTCAAAACTTTCTTATCTCAATGTTATGAGATGAATGACCTTGGAGAAACCGATGTTATCATAAACACCAGGCCTGTTGAGAAATGAAAATAATGGGATTACTCTTGTGGAATCTCATTATGAAAAAAGGTGTTGAGCATATCTTGATATTCCAATTGCAAAACTTCTCTAACTCCTTACGATTCTAGTGTATTGCTTCAAAAGAATCAAATGCCCACTAGAGACCAGTTGAGATACTCTCAGATAATTGGCTCGCTCGTATACTTAGCTAGCGCAAGAGACCTGGAATGTCATTTGCAGTGAGCAAGCTAAGTTGTTTTGTTTCCAATCTGGGATATGATCATTGGCTGCTCTTCAGAGCGTAATGCGATATCTAGAGGGAACCATGAGCTATGACATTTGCTATAACGGATCGAAGGGTATAGTAACTCAAATTCGATTTATGATGCTGATGAGATAAGGCCACAAGTGGATACATATTCCTACAGGGAGTATATGTTTATCAGAATCATGTTAATCGAGCAAAAACGCAAAGTTGAAGACAAGACGGAGATCCCAGTAGAACTTTTCTTTTTTTTTAAGCAAAACAGTAGAACAATATGCACATAATCATACATCACAGCCCACCGTACGTACAAAGGCCCCACAAACCACCGTGCAAAAGCCAACCCAATGTAAGAGCGAGCAAGAAAGAGAAGAATGAATAGACCAGCCTCGGAGAAGAAGAACAATCCTCTCCAGGCCCACGGAGAAAAACACAAAAATGACACACGCGTAGATAAGGTCAAGGTCGCGTTCAGAGCCTCCGGCAGCCTCGTCTCAGTCCCTGGTGTGAGGGATTAAGCACCCGAACATCTGCACGCACGCGCACACACGTCACATCTCAGCTCAGGACGGACACACGCACGGAGCGCGATCACCGTGGTGTAGTATGGAGTAGTAGGTGCGTACCTTGGAGTAGAAGGGGGTGTGCCGGGGCCGCCTCGCGGCCGTGTAGCTCTCCGGCGACGGCATGCGGCGGCGAGGGAGGTTCCGCACCCCGCCGCGGCGGGCCGCCTCCCGGTCGTGCTTCACCCGGTCGAACATCACCGTGTACCCCTGCGCCCCCCCGCTCTGCTCGTCCCACGCCCCAAACTTGGGCACCGCCGTCGGCCTCTGCCGCCCCTGCGCGCGACGCGTCGTCGGTCAGCGCGAGCCCATCGCAGACGCGAGTTCACTCGAGGCGTGTAAATGCAGCCAGCGGGTAGGCAACTCACCGGCGCGTGGTTCGGCGAGGCGGACCGCGCCCGGGCCCCCGCCGGCTTGTACCTCGCGTCGTGCGGCTTGTGGTGCGCGCCGTGCCCGGCCGGGCGGTGGTGGTGGTGGCCGTGGTCGCTGCCGTGCCCGGCCGGGCGGTGGTGGTGGTGGTGGCCGTGGTCGCTGCCGTGCCCGGACGAAGGGCGGTGGTTGCCGTTGTCGCCGCCGTGTCCGGCCGGAGGCTGGTGGTGGGTGGGCTGTGGCCGCGGCTGGTACTGCGGCGGCGGCGCGAACTTGCTCTTCTCGGCGGTGCTGCTACCGGCTCGGCGGTGCTGGTGCCCGTTCTGGTGCAGCGCCGCGCGGTCGCCGCTGGAGGTGGCCGGCCTGGAGCCCGGGGCGATCACCCTCGGGGCTTCCTCCTCCGGGTCGTTGGGGTTGAACGGCCGCTGGAGCGGCGGCGCGGTGGCGCCCTTGTTCTCGCGCACCTTATTGAAGTAGACCGTGTAGCCCACATTGTCGCTGTCCCAGGTGCCGAACTTGGGCACGCTCGGCCGATTCTGCACGTACACAAATGTATCCAATGTGTTACTCCCAAAAATATATAAATACAATCAATTCATGGTCTTTGTTTAGAATGTTTGTACAGTTCAGAATCAGAAGCCACAAAATCAGATCACACCCATATTGTTCTTCTGTGGAAACGTTGAACCACAGTTAAGAAAAGTTGCTGAATATTCCAATCATATTTTAAATTATAGCATAATCATAAATATTTTGCAAACCATGTATTTAGATAAAGTTCAAATATTTTTTGTTTTCTCCTTAACTTCTCGAGAATACTGCTAACATTTGTCTAAATTATTTGGGTTTTCCCTAAATTTTCTTATTTTCATTTTCATTTTCCTTTGATTTTCAGCTCTAACTATCATATATTATATGGTTAATTAAAATTTATTTTGTCTTGTTTTTCTAAATGTTTGAAAAGGTATCTTGCTCCCCCTGATTTTTATTTGTTATAAGTTGTATACCAGATATTCTTGTGGCCCTCTAAGTTTGACAACCGTCTATATTTTTCTTCATTCTCACTAAAAGCAGTTTTGACGATGGCGTGTCAACTATTTTAGACACTTATAAGCCTGCTACCACTGAAGAAATTGAGGAACGTTATAAAAATGGAAGTGAAATCAAGGAAAAGTAATGATATAAACATTGAAGATCTTTTTGAGAAACTCACATAGTTGAGGTACTAAACTTACACTATAACAATAGGACATATGCACCCTTGTGAACAGTAAAATCTGAAAAATAGTGAATTCTGTCTTTTTGGCAAGAAACAAGGCAGAAGGTTCTATCTGAGTGCAAATTTTCTTGAAGAAAAATCACTTGTAGTACTCTGGAAGAAAAAGCAAAATTGATGCCTTAAAAAGGCTATTTTCAAAACATTCACGAGCATTGGTTTTGTTTTTCTTTCGAACAACCACGAATGCCATTCCCTCAAGAAATTTGTTTTGCTGGTTTTCAAGAAAATGTGCATGTAGGTAGAACACTAAACAATGTTTGATGCAAAAAAATATAGTTTTTAAAACCTTTTTTTTGGATTTTACTGTCCATGGCAGGTGCATTTGTGTTTGGGAGCAAGGTAGAACTTTCGTTTACAATAGTCGATCCATGAACACAATACCATAATTAAATATATCCAGCAACAATTAAACAACATTGCGGGCTTTTTACATAGGTGGCATAAACATATCCAACAACATTAAAACAACAGTGTACATCTAAGTGACTCAATCAAACATAATAAAAAGAAACGGTTTTGCTGAAGCACGTCTAGATGTGCCTTTAGTATTGCACATCTAAAGTCATATACCATTAATTTTATGCGGAGATTCGTGCGGGCGTTTTCTTTCCGAGTGAAGTGCATCCTAGGTCCTTGAACTATTTCGAATGTGTCACGTAGGTCCTCAGACTATAAAAAGGGCATCTAGGTCCTCAGAAATCCTTGAAGTGTAATAAGTGTGTATATATGTGACACCTCTGAAATAGTTCAAGACCTACATGACACCTTTGAAATTGTTGGAGGACCAGGATGACACACATATTGCACTTTGAGGACCTGGATGACAATTTTCATAGTTCAAGGACCTACGTGACACCTCAGAAATGGTTCGTAGGACGATGCACTTCACTTTTTTTCCTTTTCTTTTCCTTTTTGTGATTGATTGGCACTTAGATGTGAAATGATGTGCCTTAGACAGACTCAAAAGGTAAATATCAGCACGAATAAAATTAATGACATAGAATTTAGTTATAGAATAAGTAAAGCACATCTAGATGTGCCTTAGCAAAACCGTTTTAGATAATGACACTCTTTGTCTGCTAGCCACTTAGCCTAAAGAAAGTCAAACGGCTCCAACAGCAATGGGGGTTCATATTTATTGGATCAAACGACCAGCTAATTAAGTTTAGCTGATTGACACCCTAATCGGAGTCAACTCGTAAATCTGCCAAAAGAATCGCATTATTGGTTTGGCAATGGTCACGGCTGCCGTCGTCGTGCGAATGTGTCTCCGACTAACGCCTGAAAGCGACGTGCCTCCCAGTAGAAAACAAGACCGTGCGAATGTTTCCTGAAAGCAGAGCCCTGCTACAGACTACAGAGAGCGGACACATACCCTGCCTTGGTTCATCCAGGCGAAATTCAATCTGCAGTACAATAGTATATATGCACAATCCCATCACCGCGATTAAATTCCGACGCACCCAATCTTGGATTTGACTCCATCTATGCTGTATTTTGCCGCTTGGCAGATGCAACTTTCCCCATCCAAAAAGATCGATGATTTGGGTTGACGTTGAAGAGTTGTAGACATGATCCTAAGGCAAGGCGATGGAACCACATGGCTAGGGCCAGGCCAGATATATGAGCAGGCGCGCATTTGATGGGGATCAACCACAAATAATTTACGCTAGGAGCACAGGAATTGAGCAAAGCATGCACCATGCAGTGGCCGTGAAACATCCATGCATGCGGACGGACGGACATGGAAGCCAGGGGAGGGGAGGAGGAACACTCACGGCCATCCGCTGAGGAGGAGTCGGTCGACGGCCGGAGCCCGGCGAGGCAGAGCCTGAGCCTGAGCTTGAGCTTGATCCCTCTCCGCCCCTGTCTCGTGGGTTCCGTCTCTCTCCTTCCCCCGCAGAGAGGAGGGAGAGGGGGGCCAACGGCAGGGCGCGACCGAGGCTGGGGGGAGGTCGGAGAGGCGCTGGCTTAAATTTGACACGCCTTCTAATAATGGCCGCGCCCCCCTTGGGCTGTGGGTGCGCAAGCTGCAAAATAGCCTCCCTTGGTCGAGCCACCCCGTTGATATATAGACGACGGCGATGGCGAGGCCAAGGCTGGCTGGCGCCCTCATCGGTCCGATCGGTGCGCTTGTTTATACAGGCTAGGCTAGGATGGGAGGTTGGTTCCGTCGTCCCAAGCTGCCACCTATCGGATGGACTGACTTCCGCGAATGATGTGGTCTGATGTACACGTATCATGTAGATGTATGTGTGTGTATCTTTGTTTAGTGCATTTGCTGTTTCTTACGCGGTAAGGAGAAGAATGAGGTGAACGCGGGTGAAGAAAGGATACGTCAGATCGATGTAGAAGTGCAACATTTTGAAGCCTACTAGGCGTGCACTTTCTATCGACTTGCGGTACGTTCTTTTTCAGGATGGGAATGCAGCGGAAACAGCGCTGACGGTGAAATAATAAATAAATAGACGGAAATGCTCTCTGAGGAACGTCACACTTTTTCACGTTCCCGGCGAACTACCATTTAACCGTTGGACGAAAAACACGGATCCTAAAGCAGCCCTAGTGGCCACGTCACAAAAACAAAAACGTTCGATGGGAATGTGTCTCTGGTGAATGCGTGCGCGTATACGCAAAGTTATTTTGCGCGGTTCTGTAATGTACCCGTAGATCTGGGGCCATCCACTTGCTCTGAGATTCGTAAAACTGTATGGCCATCTAAATGTATAGCACTAGTATAATTTTTATATCTTTATCTTTAGTCAAATCAGTGACCGCATAATGGATCCCAAACTACACCTTTTGTCAGGGATGATAGGCATGCAAGTCTCTCCTCTGACTCTACCTGCGGAACAAATCCATAGACCTTATTTCCTCTTAGAGAATTTAAATCAACCATATCTTTTAAACTATATACTCGTTTTTTGAAACTTTTTTATATATTTGGACTCCTGGCGTCAAGAACTATAAAACTAGTCCAATTTTGGTTACATTTCAAACACATTTAATTTTTGATGTTTCACATTTCATATGTGAAATAAACCCATTTCACTAGAAAAATCTGAAACAAACCTATTTCACTAGAAATATGTGAAAATAACATTTTTCACGTAAACCTACTGAACTCAAATGACAACTTGTGAAACTAATTATTTGGAATTGTGTAACTTTTTTATTTCAAAAGAGTAAAGTAAGTTATTTCATGAATGTGCAATTGAAATAGACGTGAATTTTGTGAAACAAGCCAGTGAAAAGTAAAATGCACCTACTGAAAGTGAAAAAAAAATGTGAAATTGAAAATTATGAAATGTGTAACGGTTTACTTCAAAAGAGCGAAATATGCTTTTTCAATAATGTGAAATTGAAATGTCAACTTGTGAAACTGATTATTTTTAAAATGTGTAACAGTTATTTTAAAAAAGTGAAACGTCATCTTATTTAAAAAATATGCAGTTGAAATATATGTGTTTTTATGAAACAAGTCAGTGGAAAGTGAAATGTATGTTCTAAAAGTGAAAAATAATATGAAACCGAAATGTTAACTTGTGAAACTGATTATTTCCAAAATGTGTAACAGTTTATTTCAGAAGAGTGAAACGTGTTATTTCAAACATGTGCAATTTAAATATATATGTTTTTTGTGAAACAAGCCCGTGGAAAGTGAAATTCATGTTCTGAGAGTGAAAACAATATGAAACTAAAATGTTAATTTGTGAAACCAATTTTTTTGAAATGTGCTACAATTTATTTCAAGATTGTGAAACATGTTATTTAAAAAAAATGTGTAATTGTAATATATGTGATTATTGTGAAACAAGCTAGTGAAAAGTAAAATGTAGGTTCTGAGAGTGAAAAACAATATGAACTGAAATGTCAACTTGTGAAATCGATCAATTCCAAATGTGAAACGGTTTATTTTAAAACAGTGATATATGTTCTTTCAAAATTGTGCAATTTAAGTAGATATGATTTATTTGAAACAAGCCGGTGAAAAGTGAAATGTAAATTCTGAATGTGAAAAACAACACAAAACTGAAATGTGAACTTGTGAAACTGATTGAAATCATTTTATTCATAAGATTTTAAACGGGTGAAATATGTGAAATGTGTTTCATGAATTTTAACTTATTTAAAATGTATCCAAAATCGGTTTTGTTTTAAAGGTCTTTGCGACATGGGTTCAAATATATAAAAAGTTTGGTTTAAGAGATATTAATGATTTTAAGTTAGCAAAGGTGAAATAAATGTGTGAATTAGTTTGAGAGAGAGAGAGAAGAGAGGGAATGGATAGCACATGCATGCAAGACCCTATGTCATCTAACCAAAAGCTGACTTTAATGGATCCGTGTACCCTATTTACATGTTGTATAGCTATATATATTTCCGAAACATAATGCTTCGCTTTTAATACTACATAGTGCTGCACTAATCTTCAGACCGCAATGAGCGGCTCAAGATCCACCGCTACATCACGGAACCGCGTAATTTTACTTTTCGTGCGCGTCTACTACCCGGACCACGGACAGATCCACCTAGTGGCCGCCGCTCCTTGCTTGTAGGAGCTCCACCTTTGCTCCTGTGGCGCCACCGCCTACCGCCGCGGTGGCCGACTCCAGCGACCTCCCTTGCCTCCTTGCATGGATCTTTGTCCCCATATTTTCTGTATCGCCATTCTCCAGCCGCCGCTCCTTGCTTGTAGGAGCTCCACGCTTGCTCCTATGGCGCCACCGCCTACCGCCACTGTGGCTGACTCCGGTAACCTCCCGCGCCTCCTCGCCCGAATCTTCGTCCCCACATTGCCTGCATCGCCGTTCTCCGCCCACTGCTGCTTGCTAGTAGGAGCTCCGCGCTCGCTCCTATGGCGCTGTCGTCACTACCTGCCGCCGCGGTGGCCGACTCCAGAGACCTCGCCTGCCTCCTCGCCCGGATCTTCTTCTTCACATTACCTGCATTGCTGTTCTTCAACCGCGCCGCCGCCCACACAGCTCCTCCAGCCGCCATGGACGACTCCCCAGCCTCCCACTCGATGCAACGCACCCGACCAGCGGGCCTCAGTCTGCAGGAGGAAACACGCCACCGTGTGGCCTGCTAGCCCACATTCCCAGCAGGTCACGGACGCCGCAGGTTGTTCTTGGGCGGTGAGCGGTGGCCTCCAACTATCGCACGTCGGCAAGCAGCTCGCCAGAGAGCACAAGCTTCTACGCCCATCTCAGATTAGGCACTTCGTGGTGCTCTTTTTTTCTACTCCTTGGTTCCTAAATGCAAGTTTTTTTTAGAGATTCCACTACAAATTAGTACATACAGATGTATATAGACATATTTTAAAGTGTAGATTCATTCATTTTACTTCGTATGTAGTTTATAGTGGAATCTTTAAAAAGACTTATATTTAGGAATGAAGGGACTATTCAGTAACATGCAACTCTTCTGCTATGTGTTTATAGTACACTTTTTTTTTTGCAATGCTTCAAATGCAAATTCACTAGAATTGTCATGTAACACCACTAATATTTTGTGTATAAGCATGCCATGTTCTGAAAATGCGAGAACTGGCCATGGCAATTTATCCATGAACAGTTCAAAAAGACATGGCATTTTGTTAATTAGTGGCATGGCAAATTTTACTAGGCGATATGACAAAATTTAGAACATGGCATTTTTTACATTGTTTTTGCCATGGTAGTTTATATATGATTTGTTCCCAAAATATGTCATTTCGTTAGTTAGTAGCATGGCACTTTCCACTACTGTGTCTCTAAATTCTTGTGTGTGTTTCGTTGCCATGGCAAAAACTAGTTTCTTGTCATGGCAAAAACTAGTTTCTTGCCATGGTAGCTTCATAATTATTTTGACCAAGTGTATATCTCTTTTCCCTATTTCCTTAATAGTATGAATGCTTTGGAAACATTTCATATCACATTTTTTGTATGACTGTTTCTTTTAATTGCTCACATGGCAATTTTATTTTTCTCGCCCCAATTCTGTATGTAATCACCACAAACATCATATTCATGTTGACTAGTGCTAATTTTTGACATCTGCAATTTTATTATAGGTACCATGTCATTTTTTAGCAATCAGACCATGGCATTTTTAATATTGATACCATGGTAGTTTTTTAGGTGCCATGGCATTTTTTTAGTTATAGGATGCCATTTTTTATATTAGATCATGGCAATATCAACATATGTCAACCATGGCAATTTTAATTTCAATATCATGTATATACCATGGCAAATCAACATGTGTTCCCATGGAAAAAAAATAGTAAACCATGGCATTTTTGTATAAACCATGACATTTTTTTAGAAACTGATACGTCTCCAACGTATCTATAATTTTTTATTGTTTCATGCTATTATATTATCCATCTTGTATGTTTTATACGCTATTTTATATTATTTTTGGGACTAACCTATTAACCTAGAGCCCAGTGCCAGTTTTTGTTTTTTCCTTGTTTTTGAGTTTTATAGAAAAGGAATACCAAACGGAGTCCAAACGAGCTGAAACTAATTTACGATGATTTTTTATGGACCAGAAGAAGCCCACGGAGTATCGAAGATGGACCAGAGGAGCCACAAGGCATCCACAAGGGTGGAGGGCACCCCCCTAGGGCGCGCCCCCTACCTTGTCACTGCCTCGTCGACCCCCTGACTTGAAACCGATGTCAAAAATTCCTATAAATCCAGAAACCCCCAGAAAGAAACCTAGATTGGGAGTTCCGCCGCCACAAGCCTCTATAGCCACGAAAAACCAATCGGGAGCCCGTTCCGGCACCTTGCCAGAGGGGGAAACCATCACCGGTGGCCATCTTCATCATCTCGGCGGTCTCCATGACGAGGAGGGAGTAGTTCACCCTCGGGGCTGAGGGTATGTACCAGTAGCTATGTGTTTGATCTCTGTCTCTTGTTATTGATTTGGCACGATCTTGATGTACCGCGAGCTTTGTTACTACAGTTGAATCATATGGTGTTTCTCCCCCTCTATCTTCTTGTGATGAATTGAGTTTTACTTTGAGGTTTCACTATTATCGGATTGAATACTATTATGGATTTGAGAACACTTGATGTATGTCTTGCGTGGGATACCTGTAGAGACAATGGGGTATTCTATTGATTCACTTGATGTATGTTTTGGCACTCAACTCGCGGATTTCCGAGGTGACATTCGGGTAATCTATGCATAGGGGTTGATGCACGTTTTCGTCCTTGTTTCTCCGGTAGGAATCTTGGGGCACTCTTTGAGGTTCTTTATGTTGGATTGAATATTATGAATCTGAAGTTGTTTGATGCATATCGTATACTTGACCCACAGATACTTGTGGTGACATTGGAGTATCTAGGTGACATTAGGGTTGATTGATGTGTGTCATATGGTGTTATTTTACTACGAACTCTAGGGCTGTTTGTGACACTTATAGGAATAGCTCAATGGATTGATCGGAAAGAATAACTTTGAGGTGGTTTCGTACCCTACAAGAAATTTCATCTTATGTTCTCCGTGATAGGAACTTTGGAGTGACTCTTTGTTGCACATTGAGGGATTGCCATATGATATAATTATGTTATCATTGTTGAGAGAACTTGCACTAGTGAAAGTATGAACCCTAGGCCTTGTTTTCAAGCATTTCAATACCGTTTTTGCTCACTTTTGTCACTAGTTACCTTACTGCTTTTATATTTTTAGATTACAAAAACCTATATCTACTATCCATACTACACTTGTATGACCATCTGTTCGCCGAACTAGTGCACCTATACAATTTACCATTGTATTTGGTGTGTTGGGGACACAAGAGACTCTTTGTTATTTGGTTGCAGGGTTGTTTGAGAGAGACCATCTTCATCCTACGCCTCCCACGGATTGATAAACCTTAGGTCATCCACTTGAGGGAAATTAGCTATTGTCCTACAAAACTATGCGCTTGGAGGCCCAACACGAGTCTACAAGAAGAAGGTTGCGTAGTAGACATCAAGCTTTTTTCTGGCGCCGTTGCCGGGGAGGTGAGTGCTTGAAGGTATATCTTTAGATCTTGCAATTGAATCTTTCAGTTTCTTGTTTTATCATTAGTTTAATTTATAAAAGAAAACTACAAAAAAATTGAATTGAGGTTGCCACATATAATTCATCTTTATCATGTCTTTCTTGAAAATGATGGATCGGAAAATTGTGCCAAAGTATTAGAAGAAGAATGCAATAAAATGTTTGGCATACAATATTTGAATGATGAGCATGATTGCAATGTTGTTAGTGTGAATTCTTTGAATATCCATTGTACTAATGATGATTGCACTAGTCATGATATTTTTTTTCTTATAAGCATGTCAATTTTTGTGGAGTGCATAGAGTTTGCAATTACATACCAAAAAGGGAAGATAGATTTTGCAAGATGCATAAGTATTTAGAAAGTAAATGGTTGCAAGAGAGGCTAGATGTTTGTGCTGAAAGATTTAATTTTTCTCGCCGTCCTTGTGAACTTTGCAATGAACGTGGTCATTTAGATCTCCAATGCAAATTGTTTCATGATCGAATCGTGTCCAAAAAATGTGATGACTTGATTTCCCTTGCGCATCATAATGAACTTAGTTTGCTTCTGGGATATGAAGAAATGAAACGTATAACTAAGGATATTCCAGAATATAACCTTAAGAGATTTCTTGATTTTGATCTAGAGGAAATTTATATGTCTTGTGCAGTAAATTGCATTGAGAATCCTTATATTGCCAAATACTTAAAGACAAGAAAACAAATAGAAGATGAAGAGAACACTAATGAAGGGGAAGAGGTTTCCCAATATCCTCCTATTATTTCTTATGATAAATCAGGTAACGAGGAGGATCTTTTTATTCAACCAATCTCATCAATAAGGAGCTCCAAAAAGGAGATTAAACCCAAACATGATGTGGAGGAGAAAAAGAAAATATGGGGAAGCAAAGGTAAAAAGGTATCCCTCCCAAATGATGTTGCTTCTATTATTGTTATGCCTCATGAGAGTGAATCAAAAATAAATGTGGAAGATGATATACTTGATGATGATATTGATTCTTTACCTTATGGTACAACGTCCGAAGAAACTATTGATGATGATTTTGTTATGCCTATTACTCACTGTGATGATTATGATGGGGAAAGTAATGACACTTGTTATAATCTTGAGAATCTTTTTGGCACCAATTTAGAAAATTGTGATGATAATAATGTTGGGGAACGTAGCATGCAATTTCAAAAAAAAATCCTACGCTCACGCAAGATCTATCTAGGAGATGCATAGCAACGAGAGGGGGATAGTGTGTCCACTTACCCTCGTAGACCGAAAGAGGAAGCGTTAGGTTAACGCGGTTGATGTAGTCGAACGTCTTCATGATCCAACCGATCCTAGTACCGAACGTACGGCACCTCCGTGTTCAGCACACGTTCAGCTCGATGACGTCCCTCGAACTCTTGATCCAGTAGAGGGTCGAAGGAGAGTTCTGTCAGCACGACGGCGTGGTGATGGTGTTGGTGATGTGATCCACGCAGGGCTTCGTCTAAGCACTACGACGCTATGTCCGGAGGAGTAAACTGTGGAGGGGGCACCACACATGGCTAAGAGATTGTCTGTTGTTCCTTTGGGTGCCCCCTTCCCCACGTATATAAAGGAGGGGGAGGAGGACGCCGGCCCTAGAGGGGGTGCGCCAAGGGGGGGGGAGTCCTACTTGGACTCACGGTCCAAGTAGGATTCGCCCCCCCCCCCCTCCTTCCTTTCAATGGAGGGGAAAAAGGGGGAATGAGAGGAGGGGAAGAGGGAAAGGGGGCTGCGCCCCTCCCCTTCCTATTCAGACTCCACTTGGGGGGACGCGCGCCTCCCCCTTGTGGGCTGTCCCCTCTTCTCTCCCATGGCCCATAAGGCCCATGATTTCCACCGGGGGGTTCCGGTAACCCCTCGGTACTCCGAAAAATATCCGAATCACTCGGAACCATTCCGATGTCCGAATATAACCTTCCAATATATGAATCTTTACCTCTCGGCCATTTCGAGACTCCTCGCCATGTCTGTGATCTCATCTGGGACTCCGAACAAACTTTGTTCATCAAATCACATAACTCAAATACAAATCGTCATCGAACGTTAAGCGTGCGGACCCTACGGGTTCGAGAACTATGTAGACATGACCGAGACACATCTTCGGTCAATAACCAATAGCGGAACCTGGATGCTCATATTGGCTCCTACATATTCTACAAAGATCTTTATCGGTCAAACCGCCTAACAACATACGTTGTTCCCTTTGTCATCGGTATGTTACTTGCCCGAGATTCGATCGTCGGTATCATCATACCTAGTTCAATCTCGTTACCGACAAGTCTCTTTACTCGTTCCGTAATGCATCATCCCGCAACTAACTCATTAGTCACATTGCTTGCAAGGCTTATAGTGATGTGCATTACCGAGAGGGCCCAGAGATGCCTCTTCGATACACGGAGTGACAAATTCTAATCTTGATCTATGCCAACCCAACAAACACCTTCAGAGATACCTGTAGAGCATCTTTATAATCACCCAGTTACGTTGTGACGTTTGATAGCACACAAGGTGTTCCTCCGGTATTCGGGAGTTGCATAATCTCATAGTCGAAGGAATATGTATAAGTCATGAAGAAAGAAATAGCAATAAAACTGAACGATTAACATGCAAAGCTAACGGATGGGTCTTGTCCATCACATCATTCTCCTAATGATGTGATCCCTTTCATCAAATGACAACACATGTCTATGGTCAGGAAACTTAACCATCTTTGATTAATGAGCTAGTCTAGTAGAGGCATACTAGGGACACTTTGTTTTGTCTATGTATTCACACATGTATCAAGTTTCCGGTAATACAATTCTAGCATGAATAATAAACATTTATCATGATATAAGGAAATATAAATAACATCTTTATTATTGCCTCTAGGGCATATTTCCTTCAAATAATTGCTATACTATTGGTGTTATTCATACTATTAATGATGAGAGTGATTATACTTATGATATGCAAAACCACAAGCTTGGGGATGCTATGTTTGATGAGAATGACATGTTTGAGAATCTATTTGCTGCAATTAATGTTTGTCCCAAGATTGGGGATACTATGTTTAATGAAGATGATATTTTTAGTCCTCCAAGTTTTGATGTGCACATTTATTATGATGATAGCATGCATGCCTCCTATTTATGATGATTGCAATATTTATGAAAGTGGGTTTGGAAGAGTGTCACCTTTAGATAATAATTATCCCACTGTTTGGAGGGTGTTGAACCTTACTATAATGATAAAAGTGGATTTGGAGAGGTCATGACTTTATTTAGTAATGATTCCACTATCTTGGAAGAGGTTTCAATTGATTATGATGAGAACGAAGTTGCTAGTTATGATGATTATTCTGATGACACTTATGTTATAAAAATTAGTGATGATTATATTTATAAAACTTGTGATTATGATTATCCTTTTTCTGAACATTACTCTTTTAATGTGGAAACAATTAATAGTATTCGAGTTTTTTATGATACTCCCACTATTCCGAATGAGAAGAATTTTGCTTATGTGGAGAGTAGTAAAATTTCAATGCTTGTGGATCATGAAAAGAATGCTTTATGTGATGGTTATATTGTTGAATTCATTCATGATGCTACTGAAAATTATTATAAGAGAGGAATATATGCTTGTAGGAATTGCAATAATATCAAGTTTTCTCTCTATGTGTTGCAAATCTTGACGTCATGCTTGTTTTTCCTTCCTATGCTAGTTGATTCTTGTTCCCATAAATTGTTTGCTCACAAAATCCCTAGGCATAGGAAGTGGGTTAGGCTTAAATGTACTAGTCATATGCTTCATCATGCTCTCATTATGTTTCAGTTCTTATCTTTTATGTGAGCATCATTGAAATCATCATGCCTAGCTAAAAAGGCGTTAAAGAAAAGCGCTTGTTGGGAGACAAACCAAAATTTATACCTACTGTTTTTGTGTGTTCACATGATTAGGCTACTATATTAATCATGTTTTATAGCTTTTGTTTCAATAGAGTGCCAAGTAAAGCCTTTAGGATAGTATGGACGATAGTTGATTTGATTTTGCTGAAAAACAGAAACTTTTGCGCCCAATAATATAATTCTCATTCTTTTACAGAAGTGCGATAAAATCCTGATTCTTTCTGCACAAGATTGATATACAAATTTCCCAGGTTGTCCTATTTTTTCAGAATTTTTGGAGTTACAGTAGTATACAAAATTTATAGATTACTACATACTGTTCTGTTTTTGACAGATTTTGTTTTCATTGTGTTGTTTGCTTATTTTGATGAATCTATGTGTAGTATCGGAGGGTATAAACCATGGAGAAGTTGGAATATAGTAGATGCAACACCAATATAAATTTAGAATGAGTTCACAACAGTACCTAAGTGGCAAGAGACTAAGCTTGGGGATGCCCAAGGCACCCCAAGGTAATATTCAAGGACAACCAAGCATCTAAGCTTGGGGGTGCCCCAGATGGCATCCCCTCTTTCGTCGTCGTCCATCAATAACCTTACTTGGAGCTATATTTTTATTCACCACATGATATGGGTTTTGCTTGGAGCGTCATTTTATTTTATCAGGATTTACTTGTTTGAATAATATCCCAAGATCTGAAATTCTTAAATGTTAGAGAGTCTTCACATAGTCACATAATTATTCAACTACTCATTGATCTTCACTTATATCTTTTGGAGTAGTTTGTCATTTGCTCTAGTGCTTTACTTATACCTTTTTAGAGCACGGTGTTGGTTTTATTTTGAAGAAATTGTTGAACTCTCATGCTTCACTTATATTATTTTGAGAATCTCTAAACAGCATGGTAATTTGCTTTGATTATGAATTTAGTCCTAGTATGATGGGCATCCAAGAGGGATATAATAAAAACTTTCATATTAAGTGCATTGAATACTACGAGAAGTTTGATTCTTATGATTGTTTTGAGATATAAAGATGGTGATATTAGAGTCATGCT
Source organism: Aegilops longissima (assembly GCA_021605205.1). NCBI lineage: Eukaryota > Viridiplantae > Streptophyta > Magnoliopsida > Poales > Poaceae > Aegilops > Aegilops longissima. Next base: position 632,537,994 of record CM038682.1, read on the forward strand.
AATGAGTAATTGTGGATTGTAGAAATAGTTGTGTTAAAGTTTGTGATTCCCGTAGCATGCACGTATGGTGAACCGTTATGTAACGAAGCTGGAGCATGATTTATTTATTTATTGTCTTCCTTATGAGTGGCGGTAGGGGACGAGCAATGGTCTTTTCCTACCAATCTACCCCCCTAGGACCATGCGTGTAGTACTTTGTTTCGATGAGTAATAGTTTTTTTTGCAATAAGTATGTGAGTTCTTTATGACTAATGTTGAGTCCATGGATTATACGCACTCTCACACTTCCACCATTGCTAGCCTCTCTAGTACCACGCAACTTTTGCCAGTACCATACACCCACCTTAGACCTCCCTCAAAACAACCACCATACCTACCTATTATGGCATTTCCATAGCCATTCCGAGATATATTGCCATGCAACTTCCACCGTTCCGTTTATTGTGACACACTTCATCATTGTCATATTGCTTTGCATGGTCATGTAGTTGACATCGTATTTGTGGCAAAGCCACCATTCATATTTTTTTATACATGTCAATCTTGAGTCATTGCACATCTCGGTACACCGCCAGAGGCATTCATATAGAGTCATATTTTTTTTCTAGTATCGAGTTGTAATTCTTGAGTTGTAAGTAAAAAAAAGTGTGATGATCATCATTATTAGAGCATTGTCCCACGTGAGGAAAGGATGATGGAGACAATGATTACCCCACAAGTCGGGATGAGACTCCAGATGAAAAATAAAAATAAAATAAAAAAGAGACCAAAGAACCCAAAATAAAAAAAGGAGAGAAAAGAGAGAAGGGGCAATGTTACTATCCTTTTTCCACACTTGTGCTTCACATTAACACCATGATCTTCATGATAGAGAGTCTCCTATATTGTCACTTTCATATACTAGTGGGAATTTTTCATTATAGAACTTGGCTTGTATATTCCAACGATGGGCTTCCTCAAATTTCCCTAGGTCTTTGTGAGCAAGCAAGTTGGATGCACACCCACTTTGTTTCTTTTTGAGCTTTCATAAACTTATAGCTCTAGTGCATCCGTTGCATGACAATCCCTACTCACTCACATTGATATCTATTGATGGGCATCTCCATAGCCTGTTTATACGCCTAGTTGATTTGAGATTATCTCCTTCTTTTTATCTTCCCCACAACCACCATGTTCTATTCCACCTATATAGTGCTATGTCCATGGCTCACGCTCATGTATTGCGTGAAAAGTTGAAAGGTTTGAGAACATCAAAAGTATGAAAAAATATCTTAGCTTGTCATCTGGGCTGTGCATGATTTAAATACTTTGTGTGATGAAGATGGATCATAGCCAGACTATATGATTTCGTAGGGATAACTTTCTTTGGCCATGTTATTTTGAGAAGACATGATTGCCTTATTAGTATGCTTGAAGTATTATTGTTTTTTGTCAATATTAAACTTTTGTTTTGAATCTTATGGATCTTAATATTCTTGCCACAATAGAGAAGATGTAGGATCGAAAGTATGTCTAGAGGGGGGGGGGGTGATTAGACTACTTGACCAAATAAAAATCTAGCCTTTTCCCAATTTTAGTTCTTGGCAGATTTTAGCAACTTAGCACAAGTCAAGCAATCAACCTACACATGCAATTCTAAGAGTATAGCAGCGGAATGTAAAACAATTTCATATGAAGGTAAAAGGAGGAGTTTGAGGGAGCAAACGCAATGTTGACACAGAGGTTTTTTATCCGTGGTTCCGATAGGTGGTGCTATCGTACATCCACGTTGATGGAGACTTCAAACCATGAAGGGTAACGGTTGCGCGAGTCCACGGAGGGCTCCACCCACGAAGGTGAAGGAAATATGCCCTAGAGGCAATAATAAAGTTATTATTTATTTCTTTATATCATGATAAATGTTTATTATTCATGCTAGAATTGTATTAACCGGAAACATAATACATGTGTGAATACATAGACAAACAGATAGTCACTAGTATGCCTCTACTAGACTAGCTCATTAATCGAAGATGGTTATGTTTCCTAACCATAGACATGTGTTGTCATTTGATTAATGGGATCACATCATTAGGAGAATGATGTGATTGACATGACCCATTCCGTTAGCTTAGCACTTGATCGCTTAGTATGTTGCTATTGCTTTCTTCATGACTTATACATGTTCCCGTAACTATGAGATTATGCAACTCCTGTTTACGGAGGAACACTTTGGTGCTACCAAACGTCACAACGTAATCTGGGTGATTATAAAGGAGTACTACAGGTGTCTCCAAAGGTACATGTTGGGTTGGCGATTTGAGATTAGGTTTTGTCACTCCGATTGTCGGAGAGGTATCTCTGGGCCCTCTCGGTAATGCACATCACTATAAGCCTTGCAAGCAATGTAGCTAATGAGTTAGTTACGGAATGATGCATTACGTAACGAGTAAAGAGACTTGCCGGTAACGAGATTGAACTAGGTATTGGATACCGACGATCGAATCTCGGGCAAGTAACATACCGATGACAAAGGGAACAACGATGTTGTTATGCGGTTTGACCGATAAAGATCTTAAGTAGAATATGTAGGAGCCAATATGGGCATCCAGGTTCCGCTATTGGTTATTGAACGAGAATAGTTCTAGGTCATGTCTACATAGTTCTCGAACCCGTAGGGTCCGCACGCTTAAGGTTTCGATGATGGTTATATTATGAGTTTATGAGTTTTGATGTACCGAAGGAGTTCGAGTCTCGGATGAGATCGGGGACATGACGAGGAGTCTCGAAATGGTCGAGACGTAAAGATCGATATATTGGACGACTATATTCGGAGTTCGGAAAGGTTCCGAATGATTCGGGTATTTTTCGGAGTACCGGAGAGTTACGGGAATTCGCGGGGAGAAGTATTGGGCCTTATTGGGCCCTGCGGGAAAGAGAGAGGGCTGCCTAGGGCAGGCCGCGCCCCAAGGCCTAGTCCGGTGGACTAGGGAGGGGCCGCACCCTTCCTCTCTTCCCTTCCTTCTCTCCTACTCCTACTAGGAAAGGAGGAGTCCTACTCCGGTGGGAGTAGGACTCCCCCCTGGCGCGCCTCCTCCTCCTTGGCCGGCCCTCCCTTGCTCCTTTATATACGGGGCAGGGGGCACCCATGGGACACAAGTTGATCTACGGATCGTTCCTTAGCCGCAGGCGGTGCCCCTCCACCATATTCCACTTCGGTCATATCGTCGCGGAGCTTAGGCGAAGCCCTGCGTCGGTGGAGCATCATCATCGCCACCACGCCATCGTCTTCGACGGAACTCATCCCGACACTTTGCTGGATCGAGTCCGGGATCGCCATCGAGCTGAACGTGTGCAGAACTCGGAGGTGCCGACGCTCGGTGCTTGGATCGGTCGGATCGTGAAGTCGCGACTACATCAACCGCGTTGTTATAACGCTTCGCTTTCGGTCTCACGAGGGTGCGTGGACGACACTCTCCCTCTCGTTGCTATGCCATCATCATGGTCTTGCGTGTGCGAGGGAAAATTTTGAAATTACTACGTTCCCCAACAGTGGTATCGAGCCTAGGTTTTATGGTTTGATGTTTTGCACGAGTAGAACACAAGTGAGTTGTGGGCGATACAAGTCATACCGCCTACCAGCATGTCATACTTTGGTTCAGCGGTATTGTGAGATGAAGCGCCCGGACCGACATTACGCAGACGCTTACGCGAGACTGGTTTCACCGCCACGAGCACTCGTGCTTAAACGTGGCTGGCGGGTGTCTGTCTCTCTCACTTTAGTTGAACTGAGTGTGGCTACGCCCGGTCCTTGAGAAGGTTAAACGGAGTCTATTTGACGAAGTATCGTTGTGGTCTTGATGCGAGGTGAGATTGGTTCTTGCTTAAGCCCGTAGCAGCCACGTAAAATTTGCAACAACAAAGTAGAGGACGTCTAACCTGTTTTTGCAGGGCATGTTGTGATGTGATATGGTCAAGACGTGATGCTATATTTTATTGTATGAGATGATCATGTTTTGTAACCGAAGTTATCGGCAACTAGCTGGAGCCATATGGTTGTCGCTTATTGTATGAAATGCAAACGCCTGTAATTGCTTTCCTTTATCACTAAGCGGTAGCGATAGTCGAGAAGCAATAGATGGCGATACGACAACGATGCTACGATGGAGATCAAGGTGTCGCTACCGGTGACGATGGTGATCACGACGGTGCTTCGGAGATGGAGATCACAAGCACAAGATGATGATGGCCATATCATATCACTTATATTGATTGCATGTGATGTTTATCCTTTATGCATCTTATTTTGCTTTGATTGACGGTAGCATTTTAAGATGATCTCTCACTAAAATTATCAAGTAGTGTTCTCCCGAGTATGCACCGTTGCCAAAGTTCGTCGTGCCGAGACACCACGTGATGATCGGGTGTGATAAGCTCTCACGTCCATCTACAACGGGTGCAAGCCAGTTTTGCACACGCAGAATACTCAGTTATACTTGACGAGCCTAGCATATGCAGATATGGCCTCGAACACGGAGACCGAAGGTCGGCGTGAATCATATAGTAGATATGATCAACATAGTGATGTTCACCATTCAAACTACTCCATCTCACGTGATGATCGGACATGGTTTAGTTGATTTGGATCACGTAATCACTTAGATGACTAGAGAGATGTCTATCTAAGTGGGAGTTCTTAAGTAATATGATTAATTGAACTTTAATTTATCATGAACTTAGTCCTGGTAGTATTTTGCAAATTATGTTGTAGATCAATAGCTCGCGTTGTTGCTTCCCTATGTTTGTTGCTTTCATATGTTTATTTTAATATGTTCCTAGAGAAAATTGTATTGAAAAATGTTAGTAGCAATGATGCGGATTGGATCCGTGATCTGAGGTTTATCCTCATTGCTGCACGTAACAATTATGTCCTTAATGCACCGCTAGGTGACAGACCTATTGCAGGAGCAGATGCGTTATGAACGTTTGGCTAGCTCAATATGATGACTACTTGATAGTTTAGTGCACCATACTTAACGGCTTAGAATCGGGACTTCAAAGACGTTTTGAACGTCATGGACCATATGAGATGTTCCAGAATTGAAGTTAATATTTCAAGCAAATACCGAGTTGAGAGATATGAAGTCTCCAACAAGTTCTATAGCTAAAAGATGGAGGAGAATCGCTCAACTAGTGAGCATGTGCTCAGATTGTCCAGGTACTTCAATCGCTTGAATCAAGTGGGAGTTAATCTTCCGATAAGATAGTGATTGACAGAATTCTCTAGTCACCATCACTAAGTTGCTAGAACTTCGTGATGAACTATAGTATGCAAGGGATGACGAAAAAGATTCCTGAGCTCTTCGTGATGTTGAAATCGACGAAGGTAGAAATCAAGAAAGAGCATCAAGTGTTGATGATTGACAAGACTACTAGTTTCAAGAAAAGGGCAAAGGGAAAGAAAGGGAACTTCAAGAAGAACTGCAAACAAGTTGCTGCTCAGGAGAAGAAACCCAAGTCTGGACCTAAACCTGAAACTGAGTGCTTCTACTGCAAGCAGACTGGTCACTGGAAGCGGAACTGCCCCAAGTATTTGGCGGATAAGAAGGATGGCAAGGTGAACAAAGGTATATGTGATATAGATGTTATTGATGTGTACCTTACTAGAGCTCGCAGTAGCACTGGTATTTGATACTGGTTCATTGCTAATATTTGCAACTCAAACAGGGACTACGGATTGCTTAACACTAGCAAAGGACGAGGTGACGATGCGCGTGAGGAAATGGTTCCAAAGTCGATGTAATCGCGGTCGGCACGCTACCTCTACATCTACCTTCGGATTAGTTTTAGACCTAAATAATTGTTATTTGGTGCCGCGTTGAGCATGAACATTATATCTGGATCTTGTTTGATGCGAGACGGTTATTCATTTAAATCAGAGAATAATGGTTGTTCTATTTATATGAATAATATCTTTTATGGTCATGCACCCTTGAAGAGTGGTCTATTTTAATGAATCTCGATAGTAGTGATACACATATTCATAATGTTGAAACCAAAAAATGCAGAGTTGATAATGATAGTGCAACTTATTTGTGGCAATCGCCGCTTAGGTCATATCGGTATAAAGCGCATGAAGAAACTCCATCTTGATGGACTTTTGGAGTCACTTGATTATGAATCACTTGGCACTTGCGAACCGTGCCTCATGGGTAAGATGACTAAAACCCCGTTCTCCGGTACTATGGAGAGAGCAACAAATTTGTTGGAAATCATACATACAGATGTATGTGGTCCGATGAATGTTGAGGCTCGTGGCGGATATCGTTATTTTATCACCTTCACAGATGATTTGAGCAGATATGGGTATATCTACTTGATGAAACATAAGTCTGAAATAGTTGAAAGGTTCAAAGAATTTCAGAGTGAAGTGAAAAATCATCGTAACAAGAAAATAAAGTTTCTGCGATCTGATCGTGGAGATGAATATTTGAATTACGAGTTTGGTCTTCAATTAAAACAATGTGGAATAGTTTCGCAACTCACGCCACCCGGAACGCCACAGAGAAGTGGTGTGTCCGAACGTCGTAATCGTACTTTATTTGATATGGTGCGATCAATGATGTCTCTTACCGATTTATCAATATCGTTTTGGGGTTATGCATTAGAGACAGCTGCATTCACGTTTAATAGGGCACCATCTAAATCCGTTGAGACGACACGTATGAACTATGGTTTAACAGTAAACCTAAGCTGTCGTTTCTTAAAAGTTTGGATTTGTGATGCTTATGTGGAAAAGTTTTCACCTGATAAGCTCAAAACCAAATCGGAGAAGTGCGTCTTCATAGAATACCCAAAGGTAACTATTGGGTACACCTTCTATCACAGATCCGAAGGCAAGTTTTTCGTTGCTAAGATGGATCCTTTCTAGAGAAGAAGTTTCTCTCGAAAGAAGTGAGTGGGAGGAAAGTAGAACTTGATGAGGTAATTGTACCTTCTCCCTCATTGGAAAGTAGTTCATCACAGAAATCAGTTCCAGTGATTCCTACACCAATTAGTGAGGAAGTTAATGATGATGATCATGAAACTTCAGATCAAGTTGCTACCAAACCTCGTAGGTCTTCCAGAGTAAGATCCGCACTGAGTGGTACGGTAATCATGTTCGGAAGTCATGTTACTAGACCATGATGAACCTACGAACTATGAGGAAGCGATGATGAGCCCAGATTCGCGAAATGGCTTGAGGCCATAAAATCTGAGATATGATCCATGTATGAGAACAAAAGTATGGACTTTGATTGACTTGCTCGATGATCAGCAAGCCATGTTAAATAAATGGATCTTCAAGAGGAAGACGGACACGATAGTAGTGTTACTATCTACAAAGCTCGACTTGTCACAAAAGGGTTTTCGACAAGTTCAAGGTGTTGACTACAATGAGATTTTCTCAATCAGTAGCGATGCTTAAGTCTGTCCGAATCATGTTAGCAATTGCCACATTTTATGAAATCTGCAAATGGATGTCAAAACTACATTCTTTAATGGATTTATTAAAGAAGAGTTGTATATGATGCAACCAGAAGGTTTTGTCAATCCTAAAGGAGCTAACAAAATGTGCAAGCTCGGCGATCCATCAATGGACTGGTGCAAGCATCTCGGAGTTGGAATATACGCTTTGATGTGTTGATCAAAGCATATGATTTTATATGAGACTTTTGGAAAGGCCTGTATTTACAAGAAAGTGAGTGGGAGCACTACAGCCTTTTCGATAAGTATATGTGAATGACATATTGTTGATCGGAAATAATGTAGAATTATTCGCAAAGCATAAAGGAGTGTTTGAAAGGAGTTTTTCAAAGAAAGACCTCGGTGAAGCTGCTTATATATTGAGCATCAAGATCTATAGAGATAGATCAAGACGCTTGATAAGTTTTTCAATGAATACATACCTTGACAAGATTTTGAAGTAGTTCAAAATGGAACAGTCAAAGAAAGAGTTCTTGCCTGTGTTACAAGGTGTGAGATTGAGTAACACTCAAAACCCGACCACGGCAGAAGATAGAAAGAGAATGAAAGTCATTCCCTATGCATCAGCCATAGGTTCTATAAAGTATGTCATGCTGTGTACCAGATCTATTGCATACCCTACCACTAAGCTTGGCAAGGGAGTGCAATAGTGATCTAGGAGTAGATCAATGAACAGCGGTCGAAATTATCCTTAGTAGAATAAGGATATGTTTCTCGATTATGGACGTGACAAAAACTTCGTCGTAAAGGGTTACGTCGATACAAGTTTTGGCACTGATCTAGATGACTCTAAGTCTCGTTCTAGATACATATTGAAAGTGGGAGCAATTAGCTCCGTGCAGAGCATTGTTGACATAGAGATTTGCAAAATACATACGGATCTGAATGTGGCAGACCCGTTGACTAAACTTCTCTCACAAACAAAACATGATCACACCTTAGTACTCTTTGGGTGTTAATCACATAGCGATGTGAACTAGATTACTGACTCTAGTAAACCCTTTGGGTGTTGGTCACATGTCGATGTGAACTATGGGTGTTAACCACATATAGATGTGAACTATTGATGTTAAATCACATGGCGATGTGAACTAGATTATTGACTCTAGTGCAAGTGGGAGACTGAAGGAAATATGCCCTAGAGGCAATAATAAAGTTATTATTTATTTCTTTATATCATGATAAATGTTTATTATTCATGCTAGAATTGTATTAACCGGAAACATAATACATGTGTGAATACATAGACAAACAGATAGTCACTAGTATGCCTCTACTAGACTAGCTCATTAATCAAGATGGTTATGTTTCCTAACCATAGACATGTGTTGTCATTTGATTAATGGGATCACATCATTAGGAGAATGATGTGATTGACATGACCCATTCCGTTAGCTTAGCACTTGATCGCTTAGTATGTTGCTATTGCTTTCTTCATGACTTATACATGTTCCCGTAACTATGAGATTATGCAACTCCTGTTTACGGAGGAACACTTTGGTGCTACCAAACGTCACAACGAATCGGGTGATTATAAAGGAGTACTACAGGTGTCTCCAAAGGTACATGTTGGGTTGGCGATTTCGAGATTAGGTTTTGTCACTCCGATTGTCGGAGAGGTATCTCTGGGCCCTCTCGGTAATGCACATCACTATAAGCCTTGCAAGCAATGTAGCTAATGAGTTAGTTACGGAATGATGCATTACGTAACGAGTAAAGAGACTTGCCGATAACGAGATTGAACTAGGTATTGGATACCGACGATCGAATCTCGGGCAAGTAACATACCGATGACAAAGGGAACAACATATGTTGTTATGCGGTTTGACCGATAAAGATCTTCGTAGAATATGTAGGAGCCAATATGGGCATCCAGGTTCCGCTATTGGTTATTGACCGAGAATAGTTCTAGGTCATGTCTACATAGTTCTCGAACCCGTAGGGTCCGCACGCTTAAGGTTTCGATGATGCTTATATTATGAGTTTATGAGTTTTGATGTACCAAGGAGTTCGGAGTCTCGGATGAGATCGGGACATGACGAGGAGTCTCGAAATGGTCGAGACGTAAAGATCGATATATTGGACGACTATATTCGGAGTTCGGAAAGGTTCCAAATGATTCGGTATTTTTCAAGTACCGGAGAGTTACGGAATTCGCCGGGAGAAGTATTGGGCCTTATTGGGCCCTGCCGAAAGAGAGAGGGCTGCCTAGGGCAGGCGCGCCCCAAGGCCTAGTCCGAATTGGACTAGGGGAGGGCCGCACCCTTCCTCTCTTCCCTTCCTTCTCTCCTACTCCTACTAGGAAAGGAGGAGTCCTACTCCCGGTGGGAGTAGGACTCCTCCAGGCGCGCCCCCCTTGGGCGCGCCTCCTCCTCCTTGGCCGGCCCTCCCCTTGCTCCTTTATATACGGGGGCAGGGGGCACCCCATGGGACACAAGTTGATCTACGGATCGTTCCTTAGCCGTGTGCGGTGCCCCCCTCCACCATATTCCACTTCGGTCATATCGTCGCGGAGCTTAGGCGAAGCCCTGCGCCGGAGAAGTCATATCATCGCGGAGCTTAGGTGAAGCCCTGCGTCGGTGGAGCATCATCATCGTCACCACGCCGTCGTGCTGACGGAACTCATCCCCGACACTTTGCTGGATCGGAGTCCGGGGATCGTCATCGAGCTGAACGTGTGCAGAACTCGGAGGTGCCGTACGTTCGGTGCTTGGATCGGTCGGATCGTGAAGACGTACGACTACATCAACCGCATTGTTATAACGCTTCCGCTTTCGGTCTACGAGGGTACGTGGACAGACACTCTCCCCTCTCGTTGCTATGCCATCACCATGGTCTTGCGTGTGCGTAGGAAATTTTTTGAAATTACTACGTTCCCCAACAGAAGGGTCCACGAAGAAGCAACATTGTCTATCCCACCATGGCCGTCACCCACGAAGGACTTTCCTCACTAGGGTATATCTTCACGAAGTAGGCGATCTCCTTGCCCTTACAAACTATTTGGTTCAACTCCACAATCTTGACGAAGGCTCCCAAGTGACACCTAGCCAATCTAGGAGACACCACTCTCCAAGAAGTAACAAATGGTGTGTTGATAATGAACTCCTTGCTCTTGTGCTTCAAATGATAGTCTCCCCAACACTCAACTCTCTCTCATAGGATTGGATTTGGTAGAAAGAAGATTTGAGTGGAAAGCAACTTGGGGAAGGCTAGAGATCAAGATTCATGTGGTTGGAATGGAATATCTTGACCTCAACACAAGTGTAGGTGGTTCTCTCTCAGAAAATATGTGTTGGAAGTGTAGGCATGTTCTGATGGCTCTCTCCACGAATGAAGAGTGGGTGGAGGGGTATTTATAGCCTCCACACAAAATCTAACCGTTACACACAAATCATCAAACTCGGTGGGACCGATTTAGAGAACTCGGTCAGACCGATTTAGTTCAAAATGTGAACGTTAGGATTCTCGGCAAGACCGACATGTCAACTCGGTGGGACCAATATCATTAGGGTTAGGGCATAACGTAATCCCGGTGAGACCAATTACACAACCTCGGTGAGACCGATTTTGGTAATAGACAAACAGGGAGTTGGTCAGGCAAACTCAGTGGGACCGATTCACTCATCTCGGTTGGACCGAAATGTTGCGAAAGGGAAACAGAGAGTTTGCATTGCAATCTCGGTGGGACCGATCGCTCATCTCGGTTTGACCGAAACGTTACGAAGGGAAACAGAGAGTTTGCAATCCCATCTTGGTGAGACCGAGATCCCTATCGGTGAGACCGAAAAGACTAGGGTTTCTGGCAGTGGCTATTTCAACTGAACTCGGTGGCTCCGGATAGAAAGAATCGGTGGGGCCGAGTTGGACTTATGGTTTGGGACATATATGGATATGGGAAAGTAGTGGAGGGTTTTGGAGCATATCACTAAGCATTTTGAGCAAGAACCTCATTAAGCAACACCTCATCCCTTCTTAATAGTATTGGCTTTTCCTATAGACTCAATGTGATCTTGGATCACTAAAATAGAAAATGTAGAGTCTTGTGCTTTAAGCTTGAGCCAATCTTTTGTCCTTAGCATTTTGAAGGGTCCATTTTCTAATCCATGCCATGTAAATCATTGAGCTTTCCTGAAATATTTATCTTGGAATAGCATTAGCTCAATGAGCTATATGTTGTTAGGAATTACCAAAACCACCCAGGGATAGTTGCACTTTCAATCTCCCCCTTTTTGGTAATTGATGACAACATATAGATCAAAGCTTCGACAATTGATAAATAAGATTGAAAAAACATCGTCGCTTTGAGAAGTATGTGATAAGCAAGAGCTCCCCCTAAATTTGTGCATTATTTAAAATTTGCTTTTGAATGCAAATGCACAATCGATTAGGATCATGGGTTACTCTTCCATGTCACATACATCTTGGTGGAGCGCTCAAAATGATAGAAGTTAAAACATGCACTCATCACCAAAACAAGTGAATGATCATATAAGGATATAAAAGATAATATTGTCCAACAAGCATTAAGGGTAGCATGTGATCAAACACATGATCAAACAAGTATCTCACAAGTATCTCACACAAGCACACAATAAAGTTTCAAACCAAACCAAATAAGTGCAAAGAGAGATAAAGACCAACACTCTCTCTCTCTCTCTCTCTCTCTCTCTCTCTCGAAGGATATGATCTATACATTTTTCTCCCCCTTTGGCAACAAGTTACCAAAAATTTCAAAAATGCATAGTGCTAAACAACTCTCAGGCTTGATCTTCGGGAGGTGGTGTTGAGAGAACTCCAAGAACGAAAGCTTCAGATGAAGTAGCTGGAGATGGTGGAGTAGCTGCTGGAGGTGGAACTCGAGCTGTAGCTGCTGGTGCTGATGCTGTAGCTCTGGTGTCTGTCACTGGCACTGCAGCAGATCTCTATCCTCTGGGCACTCTAGCAAAAGCATCTGTGATAGACTTGCCCTTCTTCTCCCCAGCTTCCTCCTGAAGTTGCTCAACTGCAGTTTGGATCTCTGTTACCTTGACATCAAGGTCATAGAATTTCTGCTCAATGATCCTCTCTAGACTCTCCTGGTTCTTGGTCAGGGTGGCCAAGCCCTTCTCAAACCTCAGGGTGGATTGGATCAAGTATCCAAGCTGGTCTTGCTTGCTCTTCAAGAAAACCTGAGATGCCTCTTCCACAGTTGGCATCTTTGCAGTTTCTCAGCTTTAGCCTTCTCTCTCTTCTCATGTGCTTGAGCTGAAGATGGTTCATTCTTATTCATCACTACAGTGTTATCTTCAAATTCAGGATAGATGGGCAGGTGCTCCTTGTCCAAAAGATATGTGTGTGGGCCCATCTTTGAGTTGATGAGCTCCTGAATGTGTGGAGCATACCCACAACTTCTCTTCTGGTCAGCAGCAGTCCTCTTGATTGTCTCAACAATCAGGCTCATAACTTTGAACTTCTGTGGGACATCAAATATGTGCAGCAAGTTTATAGCATGTCCTCTGATCATCTTGTGATCACCTGACTTGGGTAGCAGTGTGTGCCTTAAGATCCAGTTTATGGTTGGCAGACCAGTCAACAAGTAGTGTACAGATCCAAACTTATGTGTATCCAAAGCAGCATCTGGGATCTCTTTGTACATGTTGGCCATAGTGTTGTGGTCTTTCTTCTTCTCTGCATAGATGTCCAAGTCATCCTCATGTTCCTTAGGAGCATTTATAAGCTTGGCCCATTCCTCAACTCTAGATTGGTACCTAGTACCCTCAGACATCCATACTATCCTTCCATCTGGATAGAAGTGTGCAGTGGAGTAGAATTGCATGATGAGCTCATCATTCCACTTGGTGAGCTTCTGGACAACAAAAGTGTCCACTCCACATGCCTTGAAGCTATCAAGGACACTAGGGAAGTGATCCTCATTCTCCTTGATGAATTCCCAGTTAACCCATCTCATATCACAATCAATGGGCTTGTTGTCAAGAAGAATAGTCTCATAGAAGTCCTGTTGTTCCTTAGTGTGAAATCTGTAGTCCGCAGCAGTCCTTCTCCTGATAGCATATGGATCAGACTGTCTCCATAGTCTCAATCCTGCATCCTTCCTGATTTTCATGTTTTCTGCAACTGGGTGTGCATCAGTGTGGTCAGGGATCTTGGGTTTCAGCTTTCTTAAAACAACAGAATCATCTTCTTCTTCAGCAGCTTGAGGCACTGGGGCCTTGTTCTTCTCTTCAACAGGTATGTTCCTAGTGCTTCTCTTGGGTTTTGGTTTTGGAGCTGGAGCAGCAGCCTTGGGAGCAGCTTTGGGCTTTGATGGAGCAGCCCCTGATTTAATTGCATCTCCCATAAGCTTTTGTGCTTTGGGTGCTGGTGCAGCATCCTCTTCCTCTTCCTCTTCTTCTTAAGGTTCTTGCATCATGGAGGGCTTTCCAATGACTCTGGCCATTGTTTTCTTAACACTCTCCTTCCTCTTCTTCCCTTTATCAGCTTCTTCAGCAGCTGATTTTGAAGCTTCAGCAGTTGATGTTCTGACTTTTGACATTGGCTGTCTTCTTGCTGGCATCTTTGTTTCCAGACCAGGTTTTGTTGCAGCAGCTGTGCCATATTCTTTCTTCAGCACTTTCTTCTTTGAAGTGGCTTCATCTTCAACAGCCACATAATCTTCATCCTCAGAGTCAGAAGTTCTCTTCTTCCTTGTCCTGGTGGCAGCCTTTGGCAGATTGCTTGGAGTGCTTCTGCTGCCTTCATCATAGCTGCTAGAGGGATCTGAACCCTCACTCATTTGCACCTGTTGCTCAGACCTGTTCTGACTATCACTCTGGTTCGAACACCAGTGCAGTACGGGCTGGGACGGACATCATCTTGTCTCTGTCTCTACTAATTCAAATTACATGTAACTTATTCCCTCAAAAAAATTACATGTAATTTATTCAGTTCTACAGCAGCTAAGGGCGGGCATCGACCGACGACGATGGATCGCAATGAGGCGAGATGCGGTGTTCGTGTTGGCGCCGGAGACCGTGACCACAACTCGGGGCAAGGTCTGGTGTCGGCGACATCGCCGTGTTGGCCCCTTGAGTTTTGGACCTGCCGCGCCTGGTTCGGAAGCTGCCATTCCCATCGAGCCCCTCCAAAGAGCGTTCGGTGGCGCACAACTTCTGCTCCATTAACGCAAGCATCCGGGGCTTTGATCTGCGTGGGCAGGAGCTCGGCTTGATTCACTTGCATATGTCTTTTTTTCCTTTGTGGGCAGGAGCTCAGCTTGAATCACATACATCCAGATGTTCATGCATGTTAAACCTCTATTGGATATGGTTTAGCTCATAATGTAGGCCATGAAGATAGGCTTCCTTTTCCGAAAATGCAAAATGGAGTATGTACATGTGTGCAAAATGGAGACCGAGCTCAATGGAGGCCTTTATTTGAAAACTTCAAAATTTAAACTTTTCATATGCAAAAAATTCTATAAATAAATACACATATACCTAGATACATAATGTACATGTGTGCAATTTTTTAGGTGGAAAGACATTAGAATGTGAGCTACACAAAAAAGACAAATCTGTGGCTTTTTGGCATATATATTGTTCATCTTCAAAGTCCATGATTTTGTTTTTTTTTGCAGCTCGCAATTCAAGGTATTTCATCTTGAGATTTTTCACACATACACTTTACATCCTTGCATACATGTGTATCTTTTTTTCAGATTTTTTTCGAAACTGAAATTTATGAATTTTGAATTTTTCAAAATAAAGGGCTCCATGGAGCTCGGTCTCCAAAATGCCCCACTCTTCCTTTTCTTCTTATAAGCAACTAATTAATAAATGAATCTGGGCATGGCTCTACCATTTTTGCACTCAGTTATGGGGCATCTATGCTTATATTTAATAATAATAAATAAAAGGAGTATGTGTGTTCTACAGTTCTGCAAACTGTCAAAATTATGTTCATCTTTGTGATTTTAGTTTGGATCTGGGTGCTTCTGGCTGTTTCTGGAGTTCAGGTTCAAGTTAACCATGGAGGTGACTCATCCTTTATTTCCGTGAGGTTATTTGTGTCACATGTTACTGTTGCTTTAATCTTTGACATACTGTGCAAGTTGTTGAATTTCCTGATTTTGTTTTCTGCTCCTGAGTTTGAATTTCCCTGAAATGCACCCCCGTGGTTGCTGCCACACCGCGCCGTTGCTCTATCCATTGATGCGGATACGAGTTAAATAGTCGTGGATTTTATCGTCGTAGTTTAACGCCCTGTAGTTTCACACGCCTCCCTTTTTCTATTTGGAGTATACAATTACAGAGGATTTATAAGTGAGTGGATCATATGTACTCTTTTTATGATGCATCTCTGACCATGCAATTTTTGGGCGTCACAGAGAAGCCAAGAAGGACGAGATTGTCAAGTCAGCGATCGAGGTGCAGACAGGTTGCTCATTCAGTTCAGAAATTGTGTGGATGTATTTTTTTGGAATCATATGCCAACACCTCAGTGTTTAACATAGTGTTGGTTGTTGATTTTCTGTCACAATCTGCTGGTAGACGTGAGAGACATCTGGATAGATTCTTCCTTACTAGAGCCATACGACCAAAAAAGATGATTGGAAAGGCTCTTTCAAGCATAAGGTGAAGTTTATTTCTTAATATAATTTGGCCAGTCTGATGTCTATTTTCTGAAACTATATCACCGTTGTAGATTATCTGATGAAAATTGCATTCTCTATTGGGCACTGATTCAGATCTACTAATATTGGGGAAGTCTCTCATATACTGCTCGAGGTCGGGAAGGTGCGGAGGCTGCTAGAGGAAGTGTTGGAGGCCGAGCGCAGCAGCAATAATGATCTGCTACTGGTGCTGGACCAGGTACGTCTTCGAAGGAACGAGAGTGGGGTGGCTGGATGTATCCGCCAGATTTTTGTGGATGTGCTCAGCCAAGTTTTTCGAGCATATTCAGTAAATCTTGGTTGCCCATATCTTGGCATGGCATGTCTTCTCATAGCATGCCACAGGGCCCAGGCGAAGGAAGAGAGGAAGAGAGAGGAAGGAAGAGAGGGGTGGGTGGAGGGAGAGAGCGGATGGGAGATAGAGAGGGAGAAAGGGAGAGAGAGGGGGTGGGGGTTGAGGGAGAGAGGAAAAGGTTTACCATGATGCAATTAAAAAGTGCACAAACATATGATGATAACAAGTACATTGCAATTTAATTTAGAGATACACAACATAGGCTACCATTGCAATTTAATGTATTCAGGACTGAATTTTCTATTAGGAATTTTGCAACTCCTCGAACCAGCTATTGAAATTGAATCTCCCTAAATTTTCTTACATGTGGGAACATAGTTCAAAGAATACATTGATTAAATCACAACAATCAATAAAAACTCTTTATTCTACTACATGTCATTTGTGCTCTCCAGCGGCCTTTGTAATTGTCCATAGTAAGAACTTACAACACTGTACTTCAGAAGCAACAAATCTACCATCCTGAAAAATAGTGATTTGATTCAGCATGTGTTTGGCCAAGATTCCGAACACCAATACTTAATGAACTCGACATTTTATGTTTCATTTTGCCATGCTTCTTCAGAAGTTCCAAATTTTTATTTGGCTTAAATTGATTAAAATTTAAAATTTTGTGTAATCAAATTGCAGGATATGTGTTTGCTATTTTTTCCCTAAAGGCAGATCTTGTAAGCTGCTATGTTCTTTGAACCCGTGGGTAGCAATTTGATTTAAGTGGCCTGGTTCTTTCAATCTGTGTGTAGCATATCCTTTTTGAACACATAACTATGTACCAACCACAGGTCTTCCAAATTTTCAATGAAATGAAACGCAAAGGCCTTTTGCATTTTCTGAAAAAAAAGTTCAAGTAGGCAGAGTCTGAAGCTATGTGATAGTCCAAACTCTCACTAAATATCATGGTTACTAATGCCAATTAGCATCTCATAATTTGATGCCAAATTTCATTTGCCTATATATGATTAGAATAGTTTACATATATATATCTTTGGAATGTCTGCTTACACTTTTTTTAGGACAGCTGATTTCAGTACCACACGTAATAATTTTCTTAGGTGAATTTCAGGACATTATATGGTTACCAGAGTGTCATTTTTTGATTTGGACCTGCATGCCATGTTTTCAGCAGCCATTGTATAGTTAGCTACTCATCTTGTCACCTGGAGTTATAGCCCTGCATATATCTGAAGGCAAACATGGTATGCAAGTGATCTGGTTATGAAAATCTTCATGGCCAATCAAAATATACTTGATGCTAGGTGAAAATAATCATAGAGGTTCATTGAAGATGCATTTGATTTAATTATTTAGTTTTTCCCATGGAGTTAATTGTCATTGAGAAGCATACTATTTTGTTGATGGATCGTAACTTGTTAGTTGTCGTTATTTAGTTTTGCCCCTGGAGTCCAAGACTCCATCAAATTTCATAGATTGCTTCATAACTTGTTGTTGATGCTTGTTTATGCCTTCTGAATGTGTGCTCCGTAGCTTGCTATTGTCGTTTGACACTTGGACTTAGATGATATGACTTGGGGTTTGGTTCATAGCTCTTCCACAAAAAAATGTGAAGTATGATAGAGCATCTTGGACAGTACATAGCTCACTGAGGCCTTCCGCGCCTTCGATTTATTTTGTTTTGAGCATGAACCATTGGAAGGATATCACCATCGGTTGGCTGAGAAGTTTGTGTACTTTCTGTAAACTATTAAAGCTTTGTGCTGAAATGCAGGCCAAGATTGATGAGTTGAAGGCGAGAACAAACTACTACACTACCCAGCAACTTATACAGGTGCATTTCCTATAACTTTACAATAACATGACCTGCCAGTTGTGCTTTATGCAGAGTTGTACTGGTTAGTAGTTAGTGTATGAAAAATAAGCATGATTTATGCTCCCTTTTCACCTTCCTGAAAACAGTACATGTTGTATGTGTTGATGACGCTTTCATAGTGGTGATACAGAGATATGGTCTTGACCCTACTCAAGCTCGTCCACACCGATGTCACGGCAGCTGCTTTTGCGAGTCTCTTGTCATCTTCTTCGCTGTCGGCTCGGTAAATCTCTCGGTTTACTTCTCCTCTTTCTCTCTTGAGCTTTGTAGAAAGTGGGCTAGGTGGGGAGGCCGAGGGCAAAGTGCAACAGGAGGTGCATCGGTTTGAATGTATGTGTAGCCGGTAAGGGCTGGTTCGTTATCATCTCAAAGGCTGAAAGATCCGCTGCTGCAGGTCACCGCATCCGCTTCCCACAGCTGCGGACGACGATAAGGAGGTGGTGGGTGACATGGGCAAAGAGTGCTTGGAGGTCAATGTTGCTTGTCTGCGTGTCTGCTTAGAGAATTTTTTGTTGTTTGATTTGGTTTTATAAGTCCATATTGCATGTCTGCATAGAGAATCTCATAATATGATTGTTATTATTATATGTCTTACAGAAGTGCATAGTTTCACTATATCATAATATTATAAATGCATGAGGGTTGATCTGGGTAAGTGTCTGGCACTCTCTCCAGCATGCCATAATGTAGCATTTGTTAATGTTGTACAATGATGCTGATATCACATACAATAGCAGTGGATGTGGTGGTAATGTGAGCTACGTGAAACCTTGCAACCTACTATTTTAACTACCATTTTTTATCTTCAGTTTTGAATTATTACCAATCACACATTAATCCCGAGGCGATTCCATGCTTGATCACCTCTTAGGTGAACTTAACCCACTACAAAAAAAGACACATCCGTGACATTTTGGGCTGAACGAATTTTTTTCTGTCATACATATGACACTTCTATGACGATAATTGTGACAAAACCCGGTATCATCATAGATGTGGTGGGCTCCTACTTCGACAAAAATCATGACGAGAAAATGGGCTTTTCGTCTGGGCGGGCGAGACGCAGCTGCATGACATTTTTGGGCCGTCCATGACGGAAAAACCATGGTAGAAGCGAGGGCGGGGAAAATTTCGGGGAGTTGCCGGTTACGGTGGGAGGTCGGGGCCGAGCGATGCGCATTTCTCTTGTACACGTGCGAGGCGTTGGCTCTAACTGAACCCGAATGAGGCGTTGGGCTCTAATCGAACCCGGCGATTGCCTTTGCAGCTACGCGTTCATCGAACCCGAGCGATCGATCAATGACAGTTAACTGAACCCGATCGAGCAATTCCTTCGCTACTGCTGCTAACTGAAGCCGATCGATGCTGCCTGTGTGATGAACAGTGAGCATTGCCGGGAGGGGGGGGAGGTTGGATGAACAGTGAGTGGTGGCGTTGCCTCTGGATGAACAGGACCCGTGGTGTGGAGGGCTGGATCAGCGATGAGCGGTGGAGGGTGGCCGTGGAGGGTGGTTGAGCAGGACCCGTGGTGTGGAGGGCTGGATGAGCAGTGAGACGGTGGAGGGTGCCCGTGGAGGGTGGTTGAGCGATGGCGGTGGAGTAGCGCGCGGTGGAGGCTGGATGAATAGGAGCCCGTGGAGGCTGGAGGAGGTCGACGGTAGCCCGTGGAGGCTGGAGGAGGTCGACAGTGGAGATGAACAGTATCCTGTGGAGTCCCGTTTTGCAGTACGCCACACCCCTCCCGATGAGTAGGACCCCCATTTCAACCGTAGGAGGTCTGTTTCGTCCGTTTTGCGGTACGCCACACCCCTCCCGATCAACAGGACCCCCGTTTCGACCGTAGGAGGTCCGTTACCTCCGTTTTGCGGTACGCCGCACCCCTCCCGATCAACAGGACCCCCCGTTTAGACCGTAGGAGGTCCGTTTCCTCCGTTGTGCGGTACACCAGGCCTCGTTTCCATCGCCTGTTCCGTCCAAGCCGGTTGGCTCCCACGCGTTCCGTTGCCTCCCGATGAACACGACGCATTCCGTTGCCTCCCCATGAACACGACGCATTCCGTTGCCTCCCCATGAACACGGCAGCGGACGCTGTTTCTCCGTTCCGACCCAGCCATGTACACGAGCCCGGCCGTATGTATGCGTGAGTAGGCGTTGAGACCCGCCCGTATGTACACATCGTGGCCATATTCCTTTCTTGCACCACGGCGTTATGCGTGCGTGTACATGCTATGTGTGTGCCTCTACTACGACACGTCGCACCTCTACATCGACCGGTATATGCGTACCGTTCGCGACCAGGATGACAACGCTTCGCACGCTTCGACCAGGTGGGTCCGACCGCCGTGCACTTCCTTGCATGCGAAGATGTAGCTGGTGGGTCCCGATGGTCGTGGGGCGAATCGTTTTGTTTTTGCCCGGACGCACTTCCTTGCATGCGAAGGTGTAGCGGTGGGTCCCAGCAATGATCGGCGAATCATTTTTTGCGGGACGCACTTCCTTGCGTGCGAAGATGAAGCTGGTGGGTCCCAGCAGTCAGGGGGAAACGTTTTTTCCGTCAAATATAGTGGCCTGTCTGGTGGGTCCCAGCTGTTAGGTGGAGGAATCATTATTTTCCGCGTAATAAGGAGGCACTTCCTTGCTGCGGCCGTGGACCCAGCTGTCAGCCTCTCCACGTACAGTCCACGTCCGATGGAAGTCATTCCTTAACCACGTTGACCGGGCCGCACCGAGAGCACCACGGCGGTGGATGACGGCGAGGCCTAGGAAGGGGACGACGCGGAGCCGGGAAAGACGCGGCAGTGGAAGCCAGCGAAAAAGTAGTCTGAGGTTCACGGTTCGGCTGCGGTGTGAGGCTGCCGTCGCCGCAGAGGCCCGGCAGCGGTGGGAATAGTAGGGGCGATGAGGCTTCAGCGGTAGCACAGCCACCACGGAAGGCAGGAGCATGCGGCACGACCGGGCGCTGCTTTGGTAATTTGGAGCAAGAAGACCAGAGGTTGAAGAAGCACTACGGCCGTTGGATGGACATCATACGGTCCTTTGGAGCTAGAATCGTTCATATTGACTAAGTTGACAAAACCCTCCATCCCGTCGACTTAGTTGGCCCACAAGTCATCCTCCCACTATGGTGGGTCCCAGCTAGCAGGGTGGGTATTCATTTTTTGTGCGTAGTAAGGAGGCACTTCCTTGCGTGTGAAGATATAGCTGGTGGGTCTGACATGTCAGCGGGGGGAACGTTTTTTTTGCGAAATACAGAGGCCCTTCCGGTGGGTCCCAGCTGTCAGGTGGAGGAATCATTATTTTGTGCGTACAGTCCACGGCCGATGGATGTCGTTCGTTGACCAAGTTGACCAGGCCGCGCCGAGAGCACCATGGCGGTGGACGACGGCAAGGCCTAGGAAGGGAACGACACGGAGCCGGGGAATACTCGGCAATGGTTGCCCACGCGATGGGGAGTACGAGGGTTTACTGGTCCGGCTGCCGTCGCCAGAAAATAACAGGAGGTGTGGGTGAGTAGAGGAATGGCCTGGCAGCAATGAAGTAGGGTGGGGCGGTGCGGCTGTGCGGCAAAGACACCGCCACCGGAAGGCGGGAGCGAGCAGTCCCACCGAGCTGGTTTGGTAATTTGGAGCAAGAAGATCAGATATTGAAGAAGAAGACGGCCGTTGGATTAACATCCAACGGTCACTCTCGCTAGAATCGTTTGTGGACTAAGTTGACAAATCCAAAGTACCGTCAACCTAGTAGACCCACAAGTCAGCCTCCAAATCTGTCCCAAACAAAGATACAACCCGAAATTTCTAGCCGATTCAAATTAATTTTAAATCTAAATATACCTTAATTTAAATTCAATGAAATTTTACCGCACAAAAACAATGAAATTTAAAATATCAAAATCCGAAAGAAAACAGTATTTTGGAACTAATTGCTGCTTTTTGTATATTTTTTCATTTTACAGCCCATTTATTATTACTTATAGCCCATTTCTTATTACTTATAACCCATTTCTTATTACTTATAGCCCATTTTACGGGCAAAATGCATCCACCTCGTCTTGAAAGATTTCGGCCCGGTAGGCGTAGAAAAGCAAGTAGGCCTATGTTGGTTATTCGCAAAAACAAAATAGCTGGCTAGCCATTTTCGAAAAAAAAAAACAAACTGGGCTGGTAATGTGCTAAACATATGAAATAAAAGCACAGGGCTAGGCAGGCCACGGGTCCCGCACAACCTAGTTGATACCCTTCTCCGTCCGAAAAAACAAAATTACTACTTGGCTGCTTTGGGTCCCTCCTGTCATCCTCACCATGTATAGTCATCTCCTTATTCCTCTCGGTTGTTGACCATGTTGACAACACCAGAGGGCAGCGCCGCGGCGAGCGAACCAAGGCGGAGGATGATGGTGAGGCCTCGGACGGGAACGAACAAGAGCCGAGGAAGATCACAGCCTGCCGTGGGAGGCAGGAGCAGGCGGTCCCGCCGGCGCTGGTTTGGCTTTGGCGGCTCGAGGAAGAAGAGACTGAAGAAACGCGACAGACGTTGAATGTCAATCCAACGGTCAAGGTTGGCACAATCGTTTTTTGACTAAGCGGACACCAAGTAGCATACTTTTTTATATATAGGAAGAAAACTGCAAGGAAAATGCGTTTGTCTGCCTTCCTCCTCACAGGGAGCGTTCGCCACATAAGTGACTAGCACCCTTGGTTCGAGTCCGAGGAACTCTCAATTTTGTCCTCCTTCCTTCCTCGCAAAAAAAGGAGAAGAAAATCAAAGACTTGGGAAGGCGTACAGAACAAGCTAATGTACCAGTTAAGAGACGTTGCGAGTTTTAGAAAAAGAAAGACGCGTGCTCACGTAGCTGGTTGAATCCAAACCTAGACTATGACTATATATGGTGCTATGCTACTCGCAAGTAATGAAACCGACATATCCAACTTTCGCTTCTCCTCTTCTCTACTTACTCGCCTAGCATCGAAGCTCGCGCAGCAACCATGTCCGCTGGCTGCTCGTCCACCGCTCTTCAGAGCAACAACGAGATATCGCCAAGTCGCCACCCGTACCATCGCTGTGGGTCTCATCACACCCCGCCAGCCGCGCAAGACTGCAGCCGATTGCTCATCGCAACCCGCTGCCATTGGTGTGGTGCCACTGCTGCAAATCACGCAGAGTCATCCGTCGCGTATCAACCACAATCCGCAACCTGGCGAGTCTTCTACAAATGCCCGAATCATGGGGTAATAATATGTTTAAGTGTTGTTCGCTGCTTTCGGTTGCTGTTTTTTAATAGTTTGGTTGATGATCTTCCAATTTGATTCGATGCGAAAAGGGAAGATTCGTGTGATTTGTATTTACGGGAAGTTCTTGATGTGGGGAATGCAACTCGCTGATTATTTGGTTAGCCGAGGAATCCCAATACCAGCAGGTTGGGGTGTTGGACAAGTGGCGAAGGAGCGGCAGAAGAGGAAGATCTGAGCGAAGGTTAAAGATGCATTTCCTCGATCATGGCCAAGCAACAGCTGTTGAGCGGCCTTGACAAAGACAATGAGGAGATGAAAGAGCTTGTGAAGATAATGGGCAAAATCGATGTGCTCAGAGGATGATTGTCTCTTTATTTGCGGTGTATGTAGCACTCGTGATGTATTCGATTGGCTACGACATGAGCACTTTCTTTGAAACTAGTAATGAATGAAACACATGTAGCAGGCTGGGCATAGTGTTGTGAACATCTAATGATTTCTATTAACGGAAATCAGGGGGTATCCCTTTTTGCTCATATAAATAAATAAATAGCAGAGGCCCTGTCGGGTCAGCTTTGTTCTCATTCGAAGACATCGAGCAAATTGCAGTCCAACAGCAAACTATGTCATCAAATTCAAGTTTCACAGCCAAATATGAGTACAAGTAAACAAAAATGTCATCATGTTTTAGTTGTCATACAATCACCAAACACAAATTAGCATACATAACAAGTGATGTTCTCACAGCAAAATACTAAACAACATGTTCATCAGGTTTCAGTTGTCATAGCAAACACAATTTCACATAGTAGATAAAAAAACGTCTTCTGACAGGCAAATACGACAAAAGCAATGTAATCATCATCCGCAGCAGCAGCGTCAACATCTTCGCCATGTGTATCAGTCTGAATCATAATTCCCCATGGTGTCATCTTCTTCTTCGTCCTCAACGTCCTCGGACGTTGGCTTCTTCTTGATCAACTCTTGTATGTCCACAGCACGACAGGCAAACTTTTCGCCAGCGTCATTGACGTGATGGTTCTCAAAGATATTAGGAACATCTGTGTTATCTTGTACGTCAGGAGCAGTGTAAGCATCATCTTGTTGTGCAACTTCATTAAACGAATTCCTCTGCTCAAACCTTTGCAATACTCTCCAGTCATCGTTACGTGCAAATGTGTCTTCCAAGAAAAATATTTGTGTTGCTTGATTTGCCAAAATAAAAGGCTCGTTGTTCTGGTACGCCGCCTTGACATTGATGGATTTGAAATAATCATCAGCTCTGGATTTTGCAATCCTGGAAAACAGGTTATACCAACGACTGTGACAAGAACCACACACCGATGATCCTCGGCTGGAGATATCTCGCAATGAACAATGTACATTATGTTAGCATATATTTCAGTTGTCTCTTTGTCATACGTAGCCATGCTCATGATGGCACTGTTTTGTGTCTTCCTGCCTTTGTCTCGTGCAAGGGTGTTGTAGCGCACATCTCCAACAACGCAAGATTCATAATGTCTTACCCAAGTATCAGGACCCATTGCTAGTGAGTAAAGGGCATCATCAACTGCCTGCCCATCCTCCCGCATCTACTTAACCTATGGTTAGAAAATAGACAAGCTGATCATCTTATGTACTCAATATATTAAAAAAAACTGACAGTGCACTTCAAAAGCTTACATGGTTCTTGAACCATTTCGCAAATCCTGCCATAACCAGTTTGTCAATGTTTCTTGGATTTTGCGGCAGTAACTCCTCTTTGTAGATGCTGCACAACATAGTGATCGCGTCAAACATCTAAGTATATAAGAATGTGTTGCAAGTTTAGTAGATTGCGATGTATAAGCTGCAGTACTACACTTACTTGATATAAGGTAGTATCTCAGGACAGTTATTCAACACATACCAAACCATTTTGTCCGAATCTTTAGGTTTGTCCTCTTGTCGACTCTTCCCCGTAACTTTCGAGCAGAATAATCGAAAACATTGAGCCGGGATTGTCTTCACCCACCTCTTTGCTAAGCTGATCAATTTGTTTCAATGTATTTTGAGCAGAATGTCAACGCTTCAGTAGCAATGTAGGCCTCTGCAATGGAACCCTCGGGTCTAGCTCTGTTAAGTAACATAGCCCTTGAAAGTGCCTAGCCGCCTTTCAATAGGGTACATCCAGCCATCTTGCTTGGACCTCTAAGTAGTGCCTCATCGGGTAGATGAACAGCCAAATGCACCATCACATCAAAGAAGGTGGAGGATATATCTTCCCAAGGTGCATACGATAGTTGGTATCTTGTCTCTAAGACGCTCCAAAGCATCTATCCCGATATTTCTACTACAGAGTTCCTGAAGAATTGTCCCAACTCTGCAACTGCTGTATATAAGTCGTATGCCCAATCCTCTAAGGATAATAGGTAAAACCCTTTGAAGTAGGACACAGCAGTCATGAGTTTTCAACCCTTATACCTTGTTTCCATCTGCACCGACTCTCCTTTCGGGGTTGGAAGCAAATCCATGTAGGAATCTCACACGTGACAGGACCTCGCAGAATTCTTTTCTTTTACCTTGTCCAAGGCATACACTGGTGCCATATCCCGTGGTTTACCTTCATCTTGCACCTGCAAATCCTTTACGATACCGGTGTGTCAAATCAATCCTAGATTTTAAGGTATCTTTCGTTTTGCCTTCAATGTTAAGAAGTGTGCCGATAATCTTTGTCACATATATTTTCTCGATGTGCATCACATCAAGATTATGCCGCAGATCCAAATCTTTCCAATACTCCAAGTCCCACAAAGTGGACCTGCGGGTAAACAATAATCTCTCTTCTACCGTGCCACACTTCCTTTTCCCGCTACCATTACCAGGATGGTTTCCTAGTGTAATATGCCTGACCTTCTCTAATTCCACTTGCAACTCATCGGCGGTGAGCCTCTTTGGCGCATCACGGTTTTCATGCTTTGCATTGAACACATGTCTTCGGTATTTTCTAGGATGCAGCTTGTCCTTGGCAAGGAAACGGCGGTGTCCAATGTAACAGATCTTGCTAAGTATTGCGTATGACAGCAAATTCCTGTCACAGCGAACACATGCATTGTAACCATGTGTCGTTCGCCCTGACATAGTGCCTAAAGCCGGATAATCATGGATGCACCAAATTACAACAACACGCAGAAATAAATCAGCTGGTGGGCAGCTATATAGGTCTCGAGTGAGAATACCCTTCCATAACTGTTGAAGTTCCTCCACAAGAGGCTCCATGAACAAATCAAAATCCTTTCCAGGACTTTTTGGACCTGGGACGAGCAAGGCCATCATGTAGTTTGATTCTTTGGTGCAGACATTTGGAGGCATGTTGTAAGGGATAACAAGCACTGGCCACATGCTATATGTGGCACTCTGGTGGCCAAATGGGTTAAATCCATCTGAAGCTAAGCCAAGTCTAATGTTTCTTGGGTCAGCAGCAAACTCTTTGTGTTTATCATTGAAGCTTTTCCACTCACTACCATGAGATGGATGGCTCATTACATTCGATCTGTGTACTCCTGGTTCCTAGAATGCCACAGTACATCCTCTCTTGTTTGACATCATGAAACAACCTCTGCAATCTTGGTGTAATTGGAAAATGTCTCGAGAACATTATGAGGAATCCTCTTCACAACATCGCCATCTTTCCATCTTGATGATTTGCATTTGGGCATTCACTTAAGTTGGCATAATCCTTCCTAAGCAGAACACAATTATTCTTACAAACATGGATCATATCATATCCAATTCCAACTACACGAAGGAAATTCTTCATTTTATTGTAGGTGTGTGGCAGCTCGAGACGATCTGGGAAAGATTTGCGGAAAGCAGCCAACATCGCATCGAATGATTTGTTGGTCATCCGCTCAGATGTCTTCACCTGAAGAAAGGTGACCATAGCTGAGAATACTGATAGCTTATTTCCTGGGGTGACAGCAATGTTGCATTGTTCCAACATGCGGGCCCACCGTTTTTCTTCTGCAGGTGAAAGTTCACGGAATGCATGAGCATTTCGTAGCATTGTTTCAATGTTGGTCAAACTCACTGGCTCCGCCACCACCACCTCCTACTCCTCTTCCACCTGAGCATGAGGAAGATCAAGATGGTGATCTGCTGCTTCCACGTAGTCAATAACATTGACGTTCACAGCTTCACCATGATGAACCCACCTAGTATATGTGACCGACATCCCATACAAGTGTAGATGATTTTGCACAGTTGACTGGGGTCTTGTAACTGAATTCATACAACTGCTACACGAGTAGAGCACATCTGATTTCGGACCACCGTACTCAGCTCTGATAAAGTTCATGAAGTTTTCAACCCCCTCGACATATGCAGCGGAGAATCTTCGAGCATAAGTTATCCAAGTCCTGTCCATCTGTTAGACATAGAAATTAGTTCTTCTACTAGATATTACAGGAAAAACATATGCTTTTTTATGAAGTCCAGAAAAAAAAATACCTAGGTCGATGTCTAAAGCTATGGCAAGATATTTGGACGAGCAGATCTAAGTAACGAAATATATGTAAATCTAATTCAGCAAACAAATTTGAGTGCTAAATTATGGAAGGCTGTTTCAGCAGTCAATGAGGTCGAGCACACAGCCATCAAACTATCGAAGGCCATTGTAGCAACAAAGATCGAGTATAAAACGATGTAGAGCTATTTCACCTAACAGATTGGCTACTAGACCATGGCAATCTACGTCACAATAAATATATGACAGGATATTTTAGCAACTAATCGGCCTTGGCATGCCATCTCAGCTAAGCAGATTGAGTGCGAACAGGCAAGGAAGCTTCTTAAGCGAGCATATTGACGATAAACTACTTGACAAGCGGTGAGATTAACAGCGTCTATCAGCTAACATTCAACGCTACACCGACATGAACGGGGCCTCAGTCTAGAATGCGCATACCGTGGGAGAAGCTGACCGCCGTGCGTCTCCACGCGAACGTCGCCAGCGGTGGCGGCGCTGGCCGCCGTGTGATACGTCTCCAACGTATCTATAATTTTTGATTGCTCCATGCTATATTATCTATTATTTTGGACTATATTGGGCTTTATTTTATACTTTATATTACTTTTGGGACTAACCTATTAACAGGAGGCCCAGCCCAGAATTGCTGTTTTTTTGCCTATTTCAGTGTTTCGAAGAAACAAAATATCTAACGGAGTCCAAACGGAATGAAATCTTCGGGAACGTGATTTTCTCATCAGATAAGACCCAGGAGACTTGGACCCTCCGTCAAGAAAGCTCTGAGGCGGTAATGAGGGTGGAGGGCGCCCCCCCTAGGGCGCACCCCCCTGCCTCGTGGGCCCCTCGAGGCTCCACCGACGTACTTCTTCCTCCTATATATACCTACGTACCCCCAACAAATCAGATACGGAGCCAAAAACATAATTCCACCACCACAACTTTCTGTATCCACGAGATCCCACCTTGGGGCCTGTTCCGGAGCTCCGCCGGAAGGGGATTCCACCATGGAGGGCTTCTACATCAACATCATAGCCTCTCCGATGAAGTGTGAGTAGTTTACCTCAGACCTTCGGGTCCATAGTTAGTAGCTAGATGGCTTCTTCTCTCTTTTTGGATCTCAATACAATGTTCTCCCCCTCTCTCGTGGAGATCTATTCGATGTAATCTTCTTTTTGTGGTGTGTTTGTTGAGAGCGATGAATTGTGGGTTTATGATCAAGATTATCTATGAGCAATTTTTGAATCTTTTCTGAATTCTTTTATGTATGATTGAGTTATCTTTGCAAGTCTCTTCGAATTATCCATTTGGTTTGGCCAGCTAGATTGGTAGTTCTTGCAATGGGAGAAGTGCTTAGCTTTGGGTTCAATCTTGCGGTGTCCTTTCCCAGTGACAGTAGGGGCAGCAAGGCACATATTGTATTGTTGCCATCGAGGATAACAAGATGGTGTATTTATCATATTGCATGAATTTATTCCTCTACATTATGTCATCTTTCTTAAGGCGTTACTCTGTTTCCTTTAACTTAATACTCTAGATGCATGCTGGATAGCGGTCGATGAGTGGAGTAATAGTAGTAGATGCAGGCAGGAGTCGGTCTACTTGTCTCGGACGTGATGCCTATATACATGATCATACCTAGATACTCTCATAACTATGCTCAATTTCATCAATTGCTCAACATAATTCGTTCACCCACCGTAAAATACCTATGCTCTTGAGAGAAGCCACTAGTGAAATCTATGGCCCCCGGGTCTATTTTCATCATATTAATCTTCCTACGCTTTATTATTGCTTTGCTCTTTACTTTGTCTTTTTATTTTACTTTGCATCTTTATACCAAAAATACCAAAAATATTATCTATCATCTCTATCAGATCTCACTCTCATAAGTGACTGTGAAGGGATTGACAACCCCTATTCGCGTTGGTTGCGAGGAGCTATTTGTTTTGTGTAGGTATGAGGGACTTGCGCATGGCCTCCTACTGGATTGATACCTTGGTTCTCAAAAACTGAGGGAAATACTTACGCTACTCTGCTGCATCATCCTCTCCTCTTCGGGGAAAACCAACGCAAGCTCAAGACGTAGCAAGAAGGATTTCTGGCGCCGCTGTCGGGAGTCTCATAAATCAACATACCAAGTACCCATCACAATCCCTTATCTCTCGCATTACATTATTTGCCATTTGCCTCTCGTTTTCCTCTCCCCCACTTCACCCTTGCCATTTTATTCGCCCTCTCTTTCCCAATCTCCTCTTCCCTTTTCTGTTTGCCTTTTTCTCGTCTGCTTGTCGTTATGTCTGAAATTGGGGAAATTATTGCCGATATGGACAATAATAATAATATGGAAAATTCTGATGCTCCGGCTGAAGAACCCCCTACCTTGCATACAAAAAGATTTTGAATTGGTAGTGGTAATATTATTGGAAAAGGAGTTATCCAAGATTTCTTTACTTGTGCCGGTGCTTTGCCTTCTATGGGAAGTTCTATTCTGCATAGAACTAGTAGTCTTGCGGATGCTATTGCCATGCTTATCGTTGATAAAATAGTGATTCCAATTGCTGATGATCAATAAACAAATTTCCTAGGTCGTCCTATTTTGGCTGAATTTTTTGGAGTTCCAGAAGTTTGCGTTAGTTACAGATTACTACAGACTGTTACATTTTTTGACAGATTCTGTTTTTAGTGTGTTGTTTGCTTATTTTGATGAATCTATGGCTAGTAAAATAGTTTATGATCCATAGAGAAGTTGGAATAAAGTAAGTTTAACACCAATATAAATAAAGAATGAATTCATTACAGTACCTTGAAGTGGTATTTTGTTTTCTTTCGCTAACGGAGCTCACGAGATTTCTGTTGAGTTTTGTGTTGTGAAGTTTTCAAGTTTTGGGTGAATTTTTTTGATGGATTATGGAACAAGGAGTGGCAAGAGCCTAAGCTTGGGGATGCCCATGGCACCCCCAAGATAATCCAAGGACACAAAAAAGTCTAAGCTTGGGGATGCCCCGGAAGGCATCCCCTCTTTCGTCCACTTCCATCGGTGACTTTACTTGGAGCTATAGTTTTATTCACCACATGATATGTGTTTTGCTTGGAGCGTCTTGTATTATTTGTTTCTTTGCTTGTTAGTTTACCACAATCATCCTTGATGTACACACCTTTTGAGAGAGCCACACATGTATTGGAATTTTTTAGAATACTCTATGTGCTTCACTTATATCTTTTGAGCTTGATAGTTTTGCTCTATGTGCTTCAGTTATATCTTTTGAGCTTGATAGTTTTTCTCTAGTACTTCACTTATATCTTTTAGAGCACGGTGGTGGATTTGTTTTAAAGAAACTATTGATCTCTCATGCTTGACTTAGATTATTTTGAGAGTCTTAAATAGCATGGTAATTTGCTTAATAATAATATGCTTGGTATTCAAGATTTGTAGAACTTTCTTTTGAGTGCGTTGAATACTAAGAAAAGTTTGATGCTTGATAATTGTTTTGAGATATGGAGGTGATAATATCAAAGTCGTGCTAGTTGAGTAGTTGCGAATTTGAGAAATTCTTGTGTTGAAGTTTGCAAGTCCCGTAGCATGCACGTATGGTAAACGTTATGTAACAAATTTGAAACATGAGGTGTTATTTGATTGTCCTCCTTATGAGTGGCGGTCGGGGATGAGCGATGGTCTTTTCCTACCAATCTATCCCCCTAGGAGCATGCGCGTAGTGCTTTGGTTTTTGATGGCTTGTAGATTTTTGCAATAAGTATGTGAGTTCTTTATGACTAATGTTGAGTCCATGGATTATCGCACTCTTACCCTTCCATCATTGCTAGCCTCTTGATGCACTGCATTGCCCTTTCTCACATTGAGAGTTGGTGCAAACTTGGCGGTGCATCCAAACCCTCGATATGATACGCTCTTTCACACATATACCTCCTTATATCTTCCTCAAAACAGCCACCATACCTACCTATTATGGCATTCCCATAGCCATTCCGAGATATATTGCCATGCAAATTTCCACCATACCGTTCTTCATGACACATACATCATTGTCATATTGCTTAGCATGATCATGTAGTTGACATAGTATTTGTGGCAAAGCCACCGTTCATAATTCTTTCATACATGTCACTTTTGGTTCATTGCATATCCCGGTACACCGCCGGAGGCATTCATATAGAGTCATACTTTGTTCTAGTATCGAGTTGTAATCATTGAGTTGTAAATAAATAGAAGTGTGATGATCATCATTTTCTAGAGCATTGTCCCAAAAAAAGGCCAAAAAAAAGAAATAAAAAGGGGCAATGTTACTATCTCCTTTTCCACACTTGTGCTTCAAAGTAGCACCATGTTCTTCATATAGCGAGTC
The DNA here is from genome assembly GCA_021605205.1 of Aegilops longissima. Taxonomy (NCBI): domain Eukaryota; kingdom Viridiplantae; phylum Streptophyta; class Magnoliopsida; order Poales; family Poaceae; genus Aegilops; species Aegilops longissima. The sequence goes on from CM038682.1 coordinate 632,570,432, forward strand.
TCATATATTGTGCTTCAAAGTAGCACCATGTTCTTCATATAGCGAGTCTCATATATTGTGCTTCAAAGTAGCACCATGTTTTTCATATAGAGAGTTTCATATGTTGTCACTTTCATATACTAGTGGGAATTTTTCATTATAGAACTTGGCTTGTATATTCCAACGATGGGCTTCCTCAAATGCCCTAGGTCTTCGTGAGCAAGCAAGTTGGATGCACACCCACTTAGTTTCTTTTGTTGAGCTTTCATACATTTATAGCTCTAGTGCATCCGTTGCATGGCAATCCCTACTCCTTGCATTAACATCAATTGATGGGCATCTCCATAGCCCGTTGATTAGCCTCGTTGATGTGAGACCTTCTCCTTTTTTGTCTTCTCCACATAACCCCCATCATTATATTCTATTCAACCTATAGTGCTATGTCCATGGCTCGCACTCATATATTGCGTGAAAGTTTATAGGTTTGAGATTACTAAAGTATGAAACAGTTGCTTGGCTTGTCATCGGGGTTGTGCATGATGAGAGCATTCTTGTGTGATGAAAATGGAGCATAACTAAACTATATGATTTTGTAGGGATGACCTTTCTTTGGCCATGTTATTTTGAGAGGACATAATTGTTTATGATCCATGTTATTTTTATGTCAATATGAACTTTTGTCTTGAATCTTTCGGATCTGAATATTCATACCACAATTAAGAAGAGTTACATTGAAATTATGCCAAGTAGCACTCCGCATCAAAAATTCTCTTTTTATCATTTACCTACTCGAGGACGAGTAGGATTTAAGCTTAGATGATGCGATCGTCTCCAACGTATCCATAATTTTGATTGCTCCATGCTATATTATCTATTGTTTTGGACTATATTGGGCTTTATTTTACACTTTTATATTACTTTTGGGACTAACCTATTAACCGGAGGCCCAGCCTGAATTGCTGTTTTTTGCCTATTTCAGTGTTTTGAAGAAGCAGAATATCAAGCGAGTCCAAACGGAATGAAATCTTCGGGAACGTGATTTTCTCATCGGATAAGACCCAGGAGACTTGGACCCTCCGTCAAGAAAGCTCCGAGGCGGTCACGAGGGTGGAGGGCGCGCCCCCCTGCCTCGTGGGCCCCTCGAGGCTCCACCGACGTACTTCTTCCTCCTATATATACCTACGTACCCCCAACAAATCAGATACGGAGCCAAAAACCTAATTCCACCGCCGCAACTTTCTGTATCCACGAGATCCCATCTTGGGGCCTGTTCCGGAGCTCCGCCGGAAGGGGATTCCACCACGGAGGGCTTCTACATCAAAATCATAGCGTCTCCGATGAAGTGTGGCTTCTTCTCTCTTTTTGGATCTCAATACAATGTTCTCCCCCTCTCTCGTGGAGATCTATCCGATGTAATCTTCTTTTTGCGGTGTGTTTGTTGAGACCGATGAATTGTGGGTTTATGATCAAGATTATCTATGAGCAATATTTGAATCTTTTCTGAATTCTTTTATGTATGATTGAGTTATCTTTGCAAGTCTCTTCGAATTATCCGTTTGGTTTGGCCAACTAGATTGGTAGTTCTTGCAATGGGAGATGTGCTTAGCTTTGGGTTCAATCTTGTGGTGTCCTTTCCCAGTGACAGTAGGGGCAGCAAGGCACGTATTGTATTGTTGCCATCGAGGATAACAAGATGGGGTACTTATCATATTGCATGAATTTATTCCTCTACATCATGTCATCTTGCTTAAGGCATTACTTTGTTTCCTTTAACTTAATACTCCAGATGCATGCTGGATAGTGGTCGATGAGTGGAGTAATAGTAGTAGATGCAGGCAGGAGTCGGTCTACTTGTCTCGGATGTGATGCCTATATACATGATCATACCTAGATACTCTCATAACTATGCTCAATTCTGTCAATTGCTCAACAGTAATTCGTTCCCCCACTGTAAAATACCTATGCTCTTGAGAGAAGCCACTAGTGAAATCTATGGCCCCCGGGTCTATTTTCATCATATTAATCTTCCTACGCTTTATTATTGCTTTGCTCTTTACTTTGTCTTTTTAGTTTAGTTTGCATCTTTATACCAAGAATACCAAAAATATTATCTATCATCTCTATCAGATCTCACTCTCGTAAGTGACCGTGAAGGGATTGACAAACCCTATTCGCGTTGGTTGCGAGGAGCTATTTGTTTTGTGTAGGTACGAGGGACTTGCGCGTTGCCTCCTACTGGATTGTTACCTTGGTTCTCAAAAACTGAGGGAAATACTTATGCTACTCTGCTGCATCATCCTCTCCTCTTCGGGGAAAACCAACGCAAGCTCAAGACGTAGCACCGTGCGCCTCCACAAGAACATAGCCAGAGGTGGCGGCGCGGCTAGAGGATGGCAGTCTACGAGAGCGTACTGTGGGAGCGAGAGGATCGCCGTGCGTCCCCTCGACGAACCGCGGCGCCGACGTATCAGCGCGGCGGGGAGGGTGGCTTTGGCAGAGCGAATGGAGTGGAGGGGGCGGGGGGAGGGGGTTTGGGAAATATTTGGCTAAAGGGCGGTTGAATCGGATTTGGGGGGAATTTTTGTGTGTGTGGGGAGGATTTTCGCGCGGTGGGCGGGGGGAGTTTGGCGCATGGTCGGTTTCTCCAAGTGCAGTCCCACGTGTCAGTGAAGAGGTAAGCCGAAGCGCGTTCCGTTTGCGTGAGCCATGTGCAGGACCGAACGTGTGTGGGGTGCAATGCGACCACGACAGGAGTGCTGTGAGTGTACCGCCTTTTTTCCTTTTAAACTAGGTGCTTCGCCCCCTCAAAAAAAATTGTTGCTTCGCGCGATCCATCGATACTACTACTAGTAAACCGGTAATCCCGACTAAAACGGCGCGACCGGGTCTTTTCCCGCGCGATATGCTGGGAGGTTGGCTTAGTTGGGTTTTTTAGATTTGTCTCGGTTCAATAAAAAGCAGAGTTGGTGATGATCACTACAAAAAAAAGACACATCCGTGACATTTTGGGCCGAACGAAATTTTTTTCTGTCATACATATGGCACTTCTATGACGATAATTGTGACAAAAACCCGGTATCATCATAGATGTGGTGGGCTCCTACTTCTATGACAAAAATCATGACAGAAAATGGGCTTTTCGTCCTGGGCGGGCCGGAAACGCAGTTGCATGACATTCTTTGGGCCGTCCATGACGGAAAAACCGTAGTAGAAGTGAGGCGAGGAAAATTTGGGAGTTGCCGCCACGGTGGGAGGTCGGGTCCGAGAGATGCGCGTTTTCTCGTGCGACGCACGCGATGTGTGCGGCGTTGGGCTCTAATCGAACCCGAAAGGACCGCTGCGAGCTACGCGTTCATCGAACCAGCGATCGATCGATGGTTGTTAATCGAACCCGATGGAGCGATTCGCCGCTGCTGCTGCTAATGGATCCCGTGGTGTGGACGGCTGGATGAGCGATGAGCGGTGGAGGGGTGGCCGTGGAGGGTGGTTGAACAGGACCCGTGGTGTGGAGGGCTGGATGAGCATGAGCGGTGGAGGGGTGCCCGTGGAGGGTGGTTGAGCGATGGCGGTGGAGTAGCGCGGTGGAGGCTGGATGAACAGGAGCCCATGGACGCTGGAGGAGGTCGACGGTAGCCCGTGGAGGCTGGAGGAGGTCGACGGTGGAGATGAACAGTATCCCGTGGAGTCCCGTTTTGCGGTACGCCACACCCCTCCCGATGAACAGGACCCCCGTTTCGACCGTAGCGCTCCAACACAAGTCCGTTTCATCCGTTTTGCGGTACGCCACACCCCTCTCGATCAACAGGACCCCCGTTTCGACCGTAGGAGGCCCGTTTCCTCCGTTTTGCGGTACGCCACACCCCTCCCGATCAATAGGACCCCCGTTTCGACCGTAGGACGTCTGTTTCCTCTGTTTTGCGGTACGCCACACCCCTCCCGATCAACAGGACCCCGTTCCGAACGTAGGAGCTCCGTTTCAGGTCCGTTTCCTCTGTTCTGTGGTACGCCAGGCCTCGTTTCCATAGCCTGTTCCGTCCAAGCCCTCCAGATGAACACGACCACGCATTCCATTCCGACCCAGCCGGTTGGCTCCCGATGAACACGACGACGATGCTGTTTCTCCGTTCCGACCCTGCCATGTACGTATGCGCGAGTAGGCGTTCGAGACCCTGCCCATATGTACGTACGTGGCCGTATTTTCTTTCTTGCACCCTCTCCGAAGTACGTATGTGTACATGCTATGTGCACGCCTCTACTACGACACGTGCGCGCCTCTAGAACGACCAGTATGTACGTACACGTTCGCGACTAGAATGACAACGCTACGTACGCTTCGACCAGGTGGGTCCCGTATCGCCGACACTTCCTTGCCTGTGAAGATGTAGCTGGTGGGTCCCAGCAATCGGGGCGAATCGCTTTTTTTGCCCGGACGCACTTCCTTGCGTTGAAGATGTAGCTGGTGGGTCCCAGCAGTCGAAGCGAATCATTCTTTTTTTTGCCGGACGCACTTCCTTCCGTGCCAAGGTGTCGCTGGTGGGTCCCAAATGGTCGGGGCGAATCGTTTTGTTTTTTTGCGGGACGCACTTCCTTGCGTTGAAGATGTAGCTGGTGGGTCCCAGCGATCGGTAAATATTTTTTCACAAAATATAGTGGCCCGTCCGGTGGGTCCCAGCTGTCAGGTGGAGGAATCATTATTTTCCGTGTAATAAGGAGGCACTTCCTTGCTGCGGCCGTGGACCCAGCCGTCAGCCTCTCCACGTACAGTCCACGTCCGTTGGAAGTCGTTCCTTGACCACGTTGACCATGCTGCGCCGAGAGCACTAGGGCGGTGGACGATGGCGAGGCCTAGGAAGGGGACGACGGGGAGCCGGGGAAGACGCGGCAGTGGAAGCCCGCGTGGAGAGGAGTACGAGGGTTCTTGGTTCGGCTGCGGTGTGAGGCTGCCGTCGCCCGCAGAACTGGCCAGCGTGTGGGAATAGTAGGGGCGGTGAGGCCTCCACGGCAAGACAACCGGCCAAGGGAGGCAGGAGCATGCTTGCACGACCGGCGCTGCTTTGGGCGGTGGAGCAAGAAGACCGGAGGTTGAAGAAGCGATCTGACCGTTGGATGGACATCGTCGATCCTTTGGAGCTAGAATAGTTCATATTGACTAAAGTTGACAAAGGCCCCCGTGAAACCTACCGGCCCGACATCCAAAGGAGAAACATTCCCTAACAGAGGCCCTTTGTGAAACAAGGAGAAAGATTGCTCAATGTCGTCAAGATATGCATGGTTTTGAAACCATACTATCAGACATTTGCTATGTTGTTCAAGAGCCTAGGGGAAATGAAGGCGAGGGTTATGGTGCTCCATCAGACAATACAGCATGAAAACTTAACAGTCAGGTCAAATGAACCGAGCTTCTGAACTTCTGATGGTGCATTTATCTGCTAGACTGTTAAGTTTTATGCCAACCTTCCTTTTGTCATATAGTTGTAATTTGTTTTGGTGCGATACAAAATTTATTTTTAACATGCAGCCACCGGCTGAAGAAAACAGCAAGCCATTTTTGTATAGTGTAGGGTGTTCCCTATATTTGCACTGGTGGCGATCTTTGATGCTAAGTGGAGGTAATCTGTGCAATCGCCTTAATAGCCTAGTGTTAGTTTCGGCCTTATTTATTTCCTGTCTTCTTTTTCCCTGGTTTGCTAGTGGCCGCAACTACCAATGGGCCATATACGGGCCGTAGGATCCATGGGTCTCCTACGGGCCGTCGATAAATGGGCTCAGATCGGTGGGCCTCGAGCCATCGATAAATGGGCTAATCGCTGGGCCTCGGGCCGTCGGATAAATGGGTCTACATGGGCTGTAATCAGGCGTAATTGGTATCGGCCAAAGACGGTAACAGTCAGAGGACTGCAAAAGCTTAATTTCATCACGGGCATAACGGGTCGTTAATGGGCGAGAATATAGGGACGGCTGGCGTAAACGGGCCGACTCTTGCCATGGGCGAATTTGGCCCATTAGGGTAACAGCGATGAACGGTCGACTCTTGCCATGGGCGAATTTGGCCCATTTGGGGAACATGCCGAACGGGCCGACTCTTGCCATGGGCGAATTTGGCCCATTAGGGGAACAGGCGATGTGGGCCGAAATAATCGAGGGCGAAAAGGAGCCCAAGAACGTATGGGCGTCAATAGGAAAGCTAACACGGGCTGGAAATGGCCCATGTAAATCTTGGGCCGTTAACGGGTACAAAGAAAATTACTGTTCATTATGGGCTAGAGTCACCGTGGGCCTGTAAAGGGCCGAAAGATACGAAGGCCTCATATGGGCCGAAAGACGTCGTGGGCCATACATGGGCCGAAAGTGAAATGGGCTGGTGTTATATTCGATGGCCCACATGACGTTGTTAAGCCGATTTCCTTTAGTGCCTAACGGGTCGTGAGTTAACGGGCCGTAAAATGGGCTATTTGCAAAGAGACCGTTAAGAGGCTTTTCATGGGCCAGCCCGTTAACTTTTGACCAAGTCAAACAGGCCGGCTTTGTAAGCTAAATGGGCCAGTGGTGGGACGTGGCACGTGTCGACATATCATAGGCGCCTCTCGACCCATCGGTGACCGTGTTTTGTCCGGCCAATAAGAATTTTACACTTGGAAATTTCCCATTGGTCGGGGCTGTTAACGGGTTATCGGATCCAAAACCCGACCCGATAGCTTAACGGCATTCCGTTACGGTGGATGCCACATGTCAGTCACCCTTGACGAAAGCACTTACGTGACGCGATTTATCGTCATGGAAGTGGACACTTCGAGATGATAATTTTGGTAATGTCATGGAACACTTCTACAACAAAGACGGTATGACTATCTTGATTCTGTCATAAATTTGTCATGGATGTACATGCATGACAAAAAATGCGACCTACTGTGACAAACACGTATCATCACGGAAGTGTATTTTTTTTGTAGTGGATGGTGTGCCTGTCATCCTGCAATATAGGCTGTCCGATCTATATCTAACGGATAGGAAGGAAACTATGACAATTTACCCGCACTCCTCTCCACATTTGCAGATAAGGCTTTCCCTCGTTCATCCTTTTCTCCCACAAGATCTTGATCTTCCGTGCAACGCACGGGCATCTTGCTAGTACTCCTACAATATGTATATTATTGTGAAAGTTCATATACACCGGCCGAGATTAATGCAAACACGGCAAATTTTCATTTCATTTCGAACTTTTATAGGACAAAAAAATAAAAGAAACCCGACCCTAAACCTATTCTACGGCGGTGACCGACGTCCTCCATCTGCGATCTCTATGTACAGGGGCGGGGTTCAAGACCCGTGAAGTGAAGGTGCGGTCTCCGGCAAGGAAGAGTAGAACACGGGATACGGACCGGCCAGTTGGCACACCATGCCCTGCCGCCTCCCATGCCCTACTCATCCTCGGAGGAGTCCCCGACCTCGGTGGTGCCGGACGTTGGATGGTGGCAAGTAGGATGCGTGGCTGACGGTGCTCCCGTCGTCGGCCGCCAGTGTGTCCACCGCTTGTGCGGTCGCGTCCGCGTCCGGCTACGCCGCTATTGCGTCGTGAGAGGCGACTTGAGCGAGGGCGGCGACCTCGAGCTTCATCCCTAAAGACAAGCTCTCCCGCAGAGCGTTCACATTTGTGGTCATGGCGGATGTGGTGCCAGGTAGGAGGACGATGCGCTATGGTGTGGAGGTTAGCTGGGCGTTGCCGCTTTAAGTAGCCATTCCGGTGAGGCCAAGCGTTCGGGTATGTCATTAAGTCGCCGGAGTTGGTTCCTCGGGCATCGAGCCTCTTAACGACGACATACGAACGGACGGCATGAATGCGGGCAGCTGGCGCCGGTGGGAACGCTTGCGCGACGGCGCGAGGGACGAGGGCTTTGGTGTGCGGGGTAGTCGGCTGCGGTCGTGGCAGCGTTGAGATGCCCTTTTCTCCGTCGATCCCGCATGTCATTGAAAAAGCAAGACGACCCGGCATGGTCTCAGGTCCAGAGGATGCAGTTGGCCACGCTACACCACTCCGCGGACTTGTCGCGGCGCCCCATGCATCCTCGACGAGCCGGGTGTTGGGGTGTGTTTGGATTGTGGCCAAAGTGCACCTTACCAAAATTTTGGTCATGACCCAAAGATTGGTCTTTGTTTGGATGGTTGCCATTTTTTTGGCATGCCAATGAACTCTAGCCAACTCTAGTTCATTTTTCTTGCCAATCTCGGCCAAATCATGGGCAACCAATGCCTCAACCAAAATTTTGGTCATGACCCAAAGATTGATCTTTGTTTGGATGGTTGCCATTTCTTTGGCATGCCAATGAACTCTAGCCAACTCTAGTTCATTTTTCCTGCCAATGTCGGCCAAATCATGGGCAACCAATACCTCAACCAAAATTTTGGTCATGACCCAAATATTGGTCTTTGTTTGGATGGTTGCCATTTCTTTGGCATGCCAATGAACTCTAGCCAACTCTAGTTCATTTTTCTTGCCAATGTCGGCCAAATCATGGGCAACCAATACCTCAACCAAAATTTTGGCTACCCAATGCTTTGATGGGGCAACCTTGGGCACAAACCAAACATACCGTTGGTCGTGCCACAGCACTAAAGCCACCCTCGGCACACTGAAACCGACCGTGTCTAGCGATGATATGAGTGTGTCTCTCACATGATCGCCGTGTCCGGCGGTGCCGAGCTGCGCCCGTTGTTGGCCCCAACGACCCACATGAACGGTTGTCGGTGGCGAGGAGGTCGTGGGCCAGCTCCTCCATTGGACTAGTCTGCGCTACGTCATCCCGACGGGTGTGCCCCACATGTCGGTTTCCCTATTTTCCCAGCCATATTCAAGCGTCAGTGCTCCGCGTTGCGCATTAGGCCTTTCACTATGTAGGCCAAGCGAGACAACGTTTATTTGAGCCATTCAAGTGTAATCATGTGGCGTTTGCTTATTTCTCATTCCTCTCCAACCCTCTTCTCCATCGATCATGTCGCCCTCCAGTCGAGTCCATCCTCCCGCATGCCCCATTTGAACATTCCGCCGAGTATCATTTGCATGTACCCACCCTATTCTTCTTTCAATAGATCTCCGGACCCCGAGATGAAATCGAGAGGGAACGAGTGGGGGCATGTGATACCTAAGGCGGATTCAAAATTTTGAACCGGTGATCATAGCATCCGCAAATCATATATAAAGGGTATTCAATGTTAGTTTCATTTTTGAACGTACAATATACTCCCTCCGATCCTTTCTAGTTTACATATAAGTTTTATGTGTAGTCAAAGTATCTCTACTATGATAAAAAAGGTATCAACATTCAACAATGCCCAATCAATATTGTTAGATTCGTACGTACTCCTAGATTTGTACTCGAGATGGTTTCCAATTTGACTATTGACAAGATTAATAGTAAATGAGATGTATAATGTGAAAATTATATCATTGGAAACTCCTTTCACATACGAAATTGACCGTATGCTTTGTGTAAGTTACATGTCATATATTATTACTCTAACATTTGGTCAAAGTTAGCCTCGAAAAACGCATTAGACCCTGTATGCTTTGTGTAAGTTGCATGTCATATATTATTACTCTAACACTTGTGTAAGTTGCATGTCATGTATTATTACTATAACATTTGGTCATAGTAGTATAGTGGAAGTGGATCCTCTGACGTAGGTATCCCTTCCTTACCCTCCCTTTCGGTCAATTACTGGCAGACCCCATGCTTGCTAGGCCCCACATGTCAGTTACTCAATGGGTTCGGCCACGTCAGGGGATCCTCATCCGTAGTATACTCCCTCTGTTTTTATTTACTCCGCATAAAACGGAGGGAGTGGTGGTATAATAAATGACGCGGGCGGGGGAGGGGAGGGACGTCGGTTTGCTCTCAACTGCGGTCCCACAAGCAAGCAAAAACGCAAGACGAAGTGTGTTCCATTCGGTGAGCGACGTGGAGGGTCCAGCGTGCCGGGCTGCAACGCGAACGCGACAAGAGCGATGTACAGTCAAAACTGATTGACCGGTCATCACCGGAACCACTATTCACACCAGAACCTTCGCTGCTCGGCCTACGCCAGCCACTGCCCTAAAACCACACCAAATCTCCAGCCCATTCCCCACCTTTCGATCCCTAGCCCGCATCAAGCGCCCCTAGTTCGCCGGAAAGCCATGGTGCGCCGCAAGATCACTTACTACAAGATGCTGACGCCGGAGCGCCGCGCAGAAATCGCGGTGGCGGTCGACGCCACAGACCTCCGTTCCCAAGCTCGCTTTGCGGCGGGCCAATCCCCGAGGTCTCTGGAGCCAAGCTACGAGGAGGAGGAAGCCGATCCAATGTTCACTGCGGAGGTCGCGGCGCAGAAGGCCCCCGATGGGTATGAGACGATGGACGTCGACTTCGTGCCGGCGTCCGAGTCCCCCATGGTGCAGGCAGACCAGCGGTTCAACATGGCGATACTAAAGGAGGACCGGGAGGTTGTCGGAGTAATTGGACACGGATACCCTGAAGACGGCAAGACGATATTTCAAGACATCGGGGCTAGCAAAGCCCCTCAGTCCAACTACCCGGCCGGCTGCCGATCGCACCACCAGCCGATCGCGGCTGCCGACCGCACCACCAGCCGACTTCGGCTCTTGTTGTGCCACCGGGCCGACTGCTGGCTGCCGACTCCCGCCGCCCATGCCGACCGTTATTGCCGATCGCACCACCAGGGCCGATCGCTGGCTGCCGACTGCGCCACCAGGCCGACTGCTGGCTGCCGACTCCCCGGCCGCCCAGGCCGACTGTTGGCTGCCGACTGCTCCACCAGGCCGACTGCTGGCTGCCGACTACGCCAACCAGCCGACTGCCGACTGCAGCCCGACGCGACCCCGACGTGACGACCGTACCTGGCACTGTTCACGTGACACCCCAGCCATCATGTACAGTGTCACTTGTCCCCTGGCACTATTTATGAAGTGACCCAGGGGACAAGGATGACACCCCACCATGCCTACCTAGCTTACTTCCTAAGCTACCCACATAGTTTACATATCAAGCTAGCCATGCCTATATAAGCTAGCTCCATCCATCCATCAGGGGATGGACTCACACACTCTCACGCATGAGCACTCATCTGCTCACGGCCATGAGCATGGCCGGCCACTAGCTAGCTCACATACACATATGAGACATATACCAAGCCAGATGCTTATGGCACTGAGCTCAGATACAACTCTAGGAGCAACTCTGCACGTGATATATCGATACACTCGGACATGCAGCAAGAGGGAGTATTATCTCTCAGGAGAGCTCAAGCTGGGTAAACTACCGCGTGCTATTCGTGATACCCGCTCCGGGCCTATCGAGAGAGTCTTGCCCTCACACGAAGCCACCTTGTGGCATATGTCGTCTTGCACCCCCCCCCTCGTGAGAATACCACGACATTTGGCGCCCACCGTGGGGCGGTACTATGCTACCGCGCTGCTGCTGGTTTCGCAGTCCGGGCGGGACCATCTTCGTCATCATCACCACGGCGTCGCGCCGTCTCTCTGGTAGCGCTCGGGGGCTCGACACCGACACGCCCCCGGAGCAGCCGCGAGGGGTGGCGCGTCCTCGCCGCCGGTTGCGCCTTCCTCACCGCCACCGCTATGACGCCCGGCTAACCGTTCAGCAGCAGCCCGCTGCTGGGCCTCGTTCGATCGACCGTGGCCATCCACGCGCCACTGCGTTTGCTTCCCCCGCGTTGCGCCTTGCTCTGGCCGACACACGAGCGCTCGCTCCTCCATACTCCATCTTTGCAAGCTAGCTAGATGCTAGTCAGCAATGGTCAATGCATAGCCATACACATCCCAGATAATGGTCAGACACTTTCGGTACACTAGCAAAATCATGGTCAGATACTACCCATACATTGGTCGGATAATGGCTAGTAGCCAGACTATACGAGCTCATCGTACTGCGGCCGCCGTGCCTCTACGGCTCAGCTGGGCACGTCACCGTGCCTCTACGAGCTCATCGAATTTGAGCATGTCTATGTTATTATTTGACACAATTGATCCACATAGTTAGTATTTTGAACTCCAGACAATGCATCGCTTTAGCAATCGAATATAAACGTGAGTATAGTTCATGTTGTGTGTGTAAAGCACATTATACATACGAAAGTTACACAATGGACATTATAAATAGCTACCTATGAACTAGCATACATTTGAATTCAACTTAAGGTGGTTTAAAAAATCGAATTCAACATGAAGTCCATTCAATTATTTGAATTTTATATCATGGCATTTGTAAACCATACCTAAATTATGGGGCACCGATCTTTGCTCTGATTTTGTACATAATAGCATATGTAGTCGTGTACAAAATAGATTCAAATTTAGCTCCTCCATTCCAAAATAATCGTAGTTATAGGATTTTCAAGTGTCAAAATTTCAAAAAGAAGCGGATAATTTAATGAGGTTTTCAAACGTACAAGGTCAAATATAACGTTGTCTATTTAGGTCAATCCTCATAGTTCAAGAGTACTCTAAACGTGAATGCTTGAGTTTCAAAATTTTGAACGAAGCGCCAAAAGAGCCTCTACTACTTGAAACCGCGTGAGACCAATGTTTGGTAGTACAAGGAAATTACTTTTCTAATAACTCCGACCCGTGAAACCTACCGGCCCGACATCCAAAGGTCTAAACCGGGGTAGGTTTGTAGCTTCATCTAGACGCCACGCAACCGCCTCCGAAAAACATTCATACACAATGGTCGCCTAAGCACACATGCGCGCGGCCGAAATCGCTCCCGCCCACTATTTGGGACACCTGGGATTACCATCCTACCCCCGACCCGCAGTAGGTCCGAAATTTAAGAGGGGGGCAAAGTTTCTACTTTCCCCAAATTTCAAACAAGCGCGTCCCATCTTCTGTTCAAAAAAGCCAAAAACAAGCGCCCTGCATCAAACATGGTTCCCCCACCCGTCCGATTCCCCATTCGTACTCCGTGGGCGCCAAAACTACCTCTCCACCAGCCATGAAACCCGGCGTCCTCCGTCCGCCACCCCATCCCACCCATCAACCGCCGCCCTCCTCCATCACGCGGAGCCGATACCAAGTCGCCGCCCACGCAACCTCAACCGCGCCCTCCATGGCTAGTAGTTGAAGCCGAGGCCGAGCCATACGTGCGAGCCAGTTCAACCACGCCGTCCGCGCCCACCGCTGCCGCTCCAACTCGCCACCCTCCACCGCACCGGAGCTGCTCCTGCTACGCTCGCCCGTCGCCGCCGCCTCGGATCTGCTTCCCCTCCGCCGACATACGGCCACGACAACACAATCAACAATTTGGCCATGGGTTCGTCCAAGCTGCACCCTCCGAACATCGGTTTCCTGGTAAAAGAAGAAGATCGGCGCGACACGTGGAGGTGACCACACCGGCAACCGAAGAAGGTACTCCTCTTCCCTTATTCATGCAAATCTTACGTCTCTACTTGTATGGTATTCATCCCACAGAAGACACTAGTTGACCGCTTCTTCTTGATACTAGATGTTCCTAGTAACTCGCGATGCACAAGGTTTCTCCTCATATACTATTTCACCTTAGCTAGAGGTCCGTCGCCCCCCTGAATTTCAATTTCTGGCCAGTTGATTCCCAATTAACGGAAGCATTCCCCGGCGTAACAGGCTCTAGTACGACTATTACTCCGGGGAAGCAACGCCTTGGTGTTTATCTTAGGGGCGTGTGCAGCCTAGAGCTACTGGCGCCCGATCTGGAGGTCGGCCGGGATTAAAGGGATGGCCTGGGGGCGCTGCCAAGCACGGCGGTGGTGTGAGGTCGATGGGAGGGCGGGGCGGCGGAGGCAGGGGTCTGGGCCGGTGGTCGCTGGTGGTTCGAGAAAGATCGTCAACAGTGACTGGCGGGAGGTAGACGAAGGCCATCTGCCCGTTCCTTATAGATCAGACAGTTCATTAAAAAAATTGACTGACCTACTTATTTTCAATGATCGTTATCTTAGATATGACCACATGTGGTGGTGTCTTTGGAGGAGTACACGCATTTCTGTGTTCATATATTACAAAATCATACGGAGTAGAATCTAATTTTGTTTGCCATGCAATGTTGTAGAGCTATCATATGTCTCCTGTCATTCATTTTTCAGCCACCTGCTATCGCTACTTTTAAATTGCACTAGTTACGCACACACTTCACCCATACTCTCACTATTGTGTTTTTATGCAAGGGTATTTGAGAGTCGCCTCGAGAGAAGCGAAAAAGAAAAGAGACAAGTCATGCCAGCTTTCACGTGGCTAGGCATGGCAGGTTCTGAGGCTATAAAGGTGCGATGTCGCAGATGGAGACGGTAAACGTAGCTCGAGTTGATGACCTCGCCGCAATGAACCACCATCCTGTGTGCTTGCTTTAACCAGCGGTGTCATATGTGGTTGCATGTTCCATATGGTGTCTAGCTTGTATTCGAAAGGCCAAAGTCGGTCTTTATTAAGATAAGGAAACATATTTTTTACATGAACCACCATCCCGTGAGCACCAGAAGACAAATAGCTAGTTAGGGCACCGGCCGAGCCAGTGACAAGCCCAGCAAAGACAGGCATCACCTGGAAGCCAACTAAAAAGCCGCGATGGTGGCGAAGTAGCCCGCCTCCCACCAGGCTCTCAGGTCCTAGATGATCATGTTCACCACTCCAGCCGGATGTCTAGCTTGTATTGCTTCCAATTTGGTTAAATTGCATCTGCTTAACTTACACATTATACCTTTGAATATAACATGTCTTTCTGTTTTTGGTACATACTAGTACATCTGTGTATTAACCATGTTCTTACATCAAACTAATGTTCTTGTGTATCCCTCATCAATCACTTATGACAAGGCAAGCAGGCAAGGGGACTACTCCTCATTTAAAGAATGCAGCGTCAGCCTCCCGACATGGTTCTCAAGAAACAGAAATGCTAGATGAAGATAGTGAACGTAGCTCTGTAGTTGATTACAACATTTCCCCTACTGTCGTGGAATTGTCACGGCAGATGTCCTCTTGCAAGGACTTAGTCGTGGAGCCATCGCAACTAGGAAGCTTAAAGGGGTTAACGGGACAAGGGACACGAGAGAGGTTTTATACTAGTTCGGCCCCTTACGATGAAGGTAAAGCCTACGTCTAGTTGGGTTGGTGTTGCTAGGGTTTCGATGACCAGGGAGCGAGATATGCTATGCCCGGCTCTCGATTTGATGTTACTTGCCCTAAGCCGCCAGCGGGTCGTCCCCTTATATACACGGGTATACGCCCTATGGCCTACAGAGTCCCGACCGGCTCATAAACAATGTCCGGCTCGGTGACTAGTTAATCCTGCCTTATAATACAAGTCATGCCATCACGACGGTTTATCACTACGGGCCTTAAGTCGCCTGTGGGCTTTAGACCCTTTATTGAACCGCCATCGTCATGCTTGATCTTGGGCTACATATGATGAATCGCCTTTGCGTAACCCGGCCCCTCCTGGGCGGCTTACACAAATAGTTATGTCCCTAACATTAGGCCCTAGATTGATTTGAACCGGTTCATGTCAATCTTGAAAATACCTTAAAGAAAGGCCTTCTGTCTTCTGTCTGTGCAAAAGTTATAACCCGTCGTGACGTCATCTTCTGGATCCGTGACAACCCGTCGTGACGTCATCTTCCATTAAATTCATATTTTACTCCGTCATATCTCAACGTATCCTTATCTTTATTGACCATTCCGAAAATCAAGGCGTCGGAGTAGCTGGATAATCACGCTTGGCCTCCTCGTTTCTCGCGCTTTCTCAGCCAGCCTTCCCTTATAAATAGGTACGACCCCTAGGTCTTTTCCATTCTCCCTCTTCTGTCATCTTCTTCCTCTCGCGACTTCTCGGCTGCTCGAGCTCCGCGCTTGCTGCCTGCAGAGCTACCGTATTTTAAATCGACCTTGGCATTGATCGACCTGATCCGACCAGAAAAACGCGACGAACCCCCGCAGCAACTCTGCATCTGTAAGTTTCTTCCTCCCTGTTCCTCAGATCTACATTAATATTTTTGAGTTCGTCGGTGTTCGTCGCTGTTCGTCATGAGCCCTTCATAGATTTCACCTCCGCCGCCCTTTTCTGATCTTAAGATAGTATAAAACTGCTACAGAAGCTGTTTCGCACTTATTTCAAATGCAAATAGATTCCTTTCCTTTGTATTGAAGCATCATTCGAGCGTATGAACTTATCTGTACGAGTTTTAGGTATGGAATTTTTCCTTTTCTGAACGACCGTTTGATCCCAAATAATAGCTGCAACCTGCGAAACCTGTTTGCTCCATACTTAGTCAAAAAACTGCATCTGTTAGATCCGTTTAACCATGATCATCCATATGGCCGGTTTAAAAGGACATCATTGATTGACAGCCTTGCCTGCTCTTGGCGGTTTAACATAACTTAATTGTTTCTGATTCCCATGGCGGCTTAAATAACCATATATAATTAGCCATATGTCATTAGGCCCCGTCGCAAACCGCCATCTTGAAGAGATTTTAAAATATTCTCCTCCGGGTTAAATTGAACCGGAAATTTTTATTTTTTCATAGGCTTCCATCTGCATAATGGCACCCAAGGCTCCCAAAGCACCTGTGACCTGCAACTGGGTCAAATCTGTTATCACTGAAAACACCTTGTCTGATTTCGTGAAGACTGGCTATCTGCCCGAGAAACAAGTCATGTCCTATCATGCTCCTAATCCGTCAGAAGAAAAACCTCAACCCAAGGAGGGGGAAGTGATCGTTTTTACTGATCATATGAACCGGGGCTTTTCTCCACCCGGCTCAAAATTCTTCAGGGATGTTTTACACTTTTTTGACCTCAGACCTCAAGATATCGGGCCCAACTCCGTGTCAAACATTTGCAACTTCCAAGTTTTTGCGAGGTATATCTTAGAGAAGAACCCAACTATTGCTTTTCAGAGAATTGTTTTATTTAAACCGTCAGAATGAACGTGTCAACGGGCCAAGCCTGGAACTTGGTGGTATCTCCATTCAGCGATGGAGGGACTGCCTTTTCTCATATGCTGAACTGCCAAGCCACCCTAAGGATTGGAACCAGACGTGGTTCTATTGCCAGGATACTTCTCAGGCTGATGAGAACCCGCTGCCCGGCTTTCGCGCTCTGCACCTTGAATCCAACCATCCACTGTCGGACAAGTTATCTGCCGCTGAACGCCTACAGATTGCTCCTACCATAAAGAAAATCAAAGCTCTCTTGGGGAACAACTTAGATGGCATTGATTTGGTCCGTGTCTGGATCTCATGGCGGGTGATACCGTTAAGCCGCTTGATGACCCACAAGTATAGGGGATCTATCATAGTCCTTTCGATAAGTAAGAGTGTCGAACCCAACGAGGAGTAGAAGGAAATGATAAGCAGTTTTCAGCAAGGTATTCTCTGCAAGTACTGAAATAAGTGGTGACAGATAGTTTTGTGATAAGGTAAATTGTAACGAGCAACAAGTAACAAAAGTAAACACGGTGCAGCATGGTGGCCCAATCCTTTTTGTAGCAAAGGACAAGCCGGAACAAACTCTTATAATAGGAAAATCGCTCCCGAGGACACATGGGATTATCGTCAAGCTAGTTTTAATCACGTTCATATGATTCGCATTCGGTACTTTGATAATTTGATATGTGGGTGGACCGGTGCTTGGGTGTTGTTCTTACTTGAACAAGCATCCCACTTATGGTTAACCTCTATTGCAAGCATCCGCAACTACAACAAAAGTATTAAGGTAAACCTAACCATAGCATGAAACATATGGATCCAAAACAGCCCCTTACGAAGCAACGCATAAACTAGGGTTTAAACTTCTGTCACTCTAGCAACCCATCATCTACTTATTACTTCCCAATGCCTTCCTCTAGGCCCAAATAATGGTGAGGTGTTATGTAGTCGATGTTCACATAACACCACTAGAGGCTAGACAACATACATCTCATCAAAATATCGAACGAATACCAAATTCACATGACTACTAGTAGCAAGACTTCTCCCGTGTCCTCAGGAACAAACGTAACTACTCACAAAGCATATTCATGTTCATAATCAGAGGGGTAATAATATGCATAAAGGATCTTAACATATGATCTTCCACCAAGTAAACCAACTAGCATCAACTACAAGGAGTAATCAACATTACTAGCAACCTACTAGCACCAATCCCGGACTTGGAGACAAGAATTGGATACAAGAGATGAACTAGGGTTTGGAGATGAGATGGTGCTGGTGAAGATGTTGATGGAGATTGCCCTCTCCCGATGAGAGAGGCGTTGGTGATGATGATGACGATGATTTCCCCGGAGGGAAGTGTCCCAGAGAACAGCTCACGGAGCCCTAGATTAGTTCCGCCAAGGTTCCGCCTCGTGGCGGCGGAGTCTCGTCCCGAAAGGTTGCCTCTGGTTTTTTTCTCATCAAAAGACTTCATATAGGAGAAGATGGGCATCGGAGAGCCACCAGGGGGCCCACGAGGTAGGGGGCGCGCCCCCACCCTCGTGAGCAGGGTGTGAGCCCCCTGGCCTTCATCTTTGGCGACGATTTTTCTTTATTTATTTTAAGACATTCTGTGGAGTTTCAGGACTTTTGGAGTTGCACAAAATAGGTCTCCAATATTTGCTCCTTTTCCAGCCCAGAATTCCAGCTGCCGGCATTCTCCCTCTTCATGTAAACCTTGTAAAATAAGAGAGAATAGCCATAAGTATTGTGACATAACGTGAAATAACAGCCCATAATGCGATAAATATCGATATAAAAGCATGATGCAAAATGGACGTATCACCGCTGCCCCGGCTTGATGTGCACTTACATAGGCGAAAAAGATGATCCGCTGCGTCATTGTCCTGATGACATGATTGAAGCCACGACCCAGTCTCTTTTGAAAGAGGGCTCAGTGGTCAGTAACACCTTCGGCTTACTTCCATTCTGCAAGAATAATCCGGCTCCTGCAGTAAGTTATCAATCTAAGAATTTACTCTTTTTATGGAATGCCTTGCTTTTACTCATAACCTTTTCTCATTATTCACAGGCAAAAGACAATTTCTGGAAGGTCAAATATGATCATGAGGCTGCCAAACAGGCCAGAGCGGCCAAGAGAGCCGAAAGGAAAACCGCCAAAGCTGGAACTCAAAGGAAGAAGAAGCCAAGTGCTTCAGATTTGCTCAAACTGGATGACTCCTCTGATGATGAAGAAGAGGTAATCCTTAACTCCCCTGATTCCTTTACCATCATCTTATTGACATTGACTTCCTTCAGGGGGACACGGGAAATAGCCAAGCAGTTGAGGAAGAGGTAACTATAATTTCCTCCGACTCCGAGCCTTTGCCAAGGCAGAAAGTCCGAAGAGTGACCGGAAAGTAAGATTTTCACATCCTTTAGCTTACCAAGATCCTCAATTTCTTTTGAAGCAACAGACTCATGAGAGCCAGAGGCAGACCCGGACCAGCAAAGACGCGGAACTCTCCTCCGGCTTACCTGACGTAACAAGGAAGCGCCGGACTGAGGTTATCTCCGATTTACGTTCTTTTTTACCTTTGGCGGGTTTCATTCGTCAACCCCTCAATTCATCCGACTCAAACTATCAGGATACTTCACCTTCCTCCGGCGAATCCATGCAATCCAACATGGGCTTTCAAGACTGCTCCAGGGTAATGCCAACTTATTTATCTTTATGTTTATCTTACTCATGTTTTTGTACTAACCCTTCTGATTTGCACACAGCGTACAAGTGAAGCCCAGCAAAAGGGCGAAGAAAAATAAGCTGGCCAAAGAGCCAATCGTGACTGACCCAGAGCTCGGAACAATCGTTCCTGACACCTCCACACATGAGCCGCCACCTGAACCGGCCCATGATATTCCAGCACCAACTTCTGATCCGCCTGTCGAACAAACTCTTAACAGTTCTGATAACCCGGAGGTTCCTAGCCCGGCAAGAACAGATGACCCGGAAGTCGAGATTCTTAATACTCAGTTTGTTGAACCGGGAAGACCCGCTGTACTTGCTAAGTGCTCTGCCAAGGAAGAACTTTTGGAGCGCCGAAAAGCCAAGCTGGACATCACTGATTATACTCATCTCAGTATTGGAGAAATTGTCTTTGGCTATATAAGTCAAGTGCACAGCAGTCGTGACCTGGAAGTTGATATGGTGAAGCAAATAGACCAAAAATCTGAGGTATAACTCTTGTCGATATTCCTTATTCCTCCTTACTATGCCAGCCCCCAAGTCTATTGCTTATGATAAAAAGTATGTTGTAGACTTAGAATTCGCTTAGCACTGCTTGTCAGACGCCCGGCTTATCCTATAACACTCGAAGGCCGGCTTTAACATAAGATAATTGAACCGGTGTAGTATAATACCTTGAACTGCAATATGCATTATCCCCCAAGTGCCAAGTATTTTTGCTTGCAAAGTGCTTGGGACTTAATTTCCATGAACCGCCGCAGTAGTTCAGAGTTCTTCAGCATACATTAGCCCCCAAGTGTCAAGTATCTTTGCTTGCAAAGTGCTTGGGAGTTAATGCTATATTATAACAATGTTGACTGTATACCGGCTTTGATTCAGGCCACCATAAGTCAATTTGAGTCGGAGATTGCTGATTTGAAGAGTCGCCTGGCAGCTCAAGAGATTGAAATCCAAAAGGCCAACTCCAAATTTGAGTTCAGCTTATCTGAACAAGAGAAATTAAATAAAAGCTTTGAAGCTGATAAGAAGGTATGGGCTGATGAAAAGGCCTCCTTGGTCACCCGGTCAGAGAAAGCAGAAGTGGCTCTCGCAGATACAACGGCTGAGTTAACCGGCTTAAAACGCTATATATCTCAGATGGTCTCAGCAATCTTTGGTAAGTTATTCTGCCAGTGTTAAATACTGAATATTTTTCTGACAAGTACCTTGTTTGTCATCTCCGGCTCACCTGATGTTTGTTAATGCAGGCCCCAGGAGCTCTAATCTGAACCAGAACATGTTAACAAAGCTGAAGGCGGTTTATACATTGGTGGAGCAACTCTACACCGGGTCACAACGCGCTTTAGCCGTTGTGGCTTTGTCAAATGATGTTCCCAATCTCCTGGCCGATGTATTGAAGCGGCTTGCTGTGCTCCCTCAACGGGTCCAAGAGTTGAGACGTGCTTCTGCAAGAGCCGGAGCCATAGCCGCCTTAAGCCGGGCCAAGGCATGGTTACCAGAGCTGGACCCGGCCAACATCTCCCTTAGATATCCAAGCTTTAAAGAGGATGGCACCCCATTTGAGGAGAAGGACTTCACCGCCTGCATGAAGGAAATACGCCCAGTGGCCACTCTGATCGGGAATGACACGGACCTCACCAAGTACCAGCTGGGTTACGACAGCCAAAATCAGAGGATCACCACGCCACATTATGATGCAGTCAGCTTGATCCCTCCAATTCGTAAGCATACCTTCGCCCCCAAAGTCGATCCGGCCGGGTTAATTGATGATGAAGCTGAATTTGAAGTTTTGAGTGGCATTGACTGGTCATCATCAACCTTCCAGGACAGGGCAGCCGACGGAGGAGCGGAAAAGGATGACCCAGAAGCGTCAGGCCAACAAAATGAGTGATCCGTCGGGTGTCTTATTTTTATGCCTTGTAGAAAACAATGATTCATTATCCAGACTCAGGGAGTCTTGTAATAGGGTAGAAGAAAAACTTGACTTATCGTGCCATCGCGCATGTTTGAGGCGCTCAACACTTGTTCAAATCGCCGTCGTTATATTCTTCTGGTTTATATTGATCTTCTGCTTTAGTTGCCCTGCATATAGAACAAAAACGCAAGTCCCTTGGCGGCTTACCGCATGGCGGGTCATATATTTTACAGATAACCCGGAGTATGAATCAAAAAAATCATAAAAAAGGCCGGTTCTCAATTATATCCTTAAGACATAATCATAACAGCATACCTGTGATCCTTTGATTACCTTGCCGGCTTATGCGACCTGAACAATGAGGGTAAGCTTTTTAATCCTGAAACCTTGCACATATGATGCTTGCCATGCACTAACAACTATATTTGAGCAAAAGTAAGCCGGTGGGATAAAAATCACCCCATAAGTGATTTCAGAAAAAGATCTGCAAACCGTCAAACAATTGATATTTGCAAAGTTTTATGAAAAATAGATAAACTTCAAAGGCTTCTGATTCGAATACGATCAGAAAACCGTTCCAAAGGGGTTAAGCTAAGATTCGGATACGATCATATAGCCCCCAGTGGCTTTGGCGATGCCGATCAAGTGGGTATCGACAGCTATGTTCTCTTTGGTTCGAATATGACCTATGTTTGAACAGGAAGCCCCCAAGTGACCATAAGTGTTGTTCAATGACGCTGATTCGAATACGATCCACGTCAGACCCAAAGGGGTTGAGCTATGATTCAGATATGATCAAGAAGCCCCCTAGTGGGTTTGGCAGTATGCCGATCAAGAGGGTATCGACAGCTGTGTTCTCTTTGGTTCGAATACGACCTACGTTTGAACAAGAAGCCCCCTGGTGATCATGGCTAGATTCAGATATGATCATAAGCCGTACCAAAGGGAAAGCCGGATTCAAATATGATCCCCTCCCTATTGGTTGTTTCAACGACATAATAAGGAAGACATGTAAACATTTGAGGATGAAAAGGACGGAGGTCCTGCTTTATTGCTTTTCATAATATATAGATCTGAAAATATATGTACGTCCTGAGAGCCGGTGGCTCAAGTATAGTAAGGCCAAAGATGAGCGATATTCCACGGCCGACGGGTCTCCTCCTCCGACTTACGTGAGTCTTTGTGTTCTCGAACATCGATGAGGTAATATGACCCGTTGTTCAGGTTCTTGCTGACCACAAAGGGTCCTTCCCAAGGGGGAGATAGCTTGTGCATATCGGATTGATCCTGGATGAGCCGGAGCACCAAATCACCTTCCTGAAAGGTTCTGGATCTAACCCGGCGGCTGTGGTGGCGGCGCAGGTCTTGCTGGTAAATCGCCGAGCGGGCTATTGCCAAGTCTCGCTCTTCATCCAACAAGTCAAGTGCATCCTGACGAGCTCGTTCATTATCAGCTTCAACGTAAGCCGCCACACGGGGCGAGTCATGACGGATGTCACTTGGCAGAACCGCCTCTGCTCCGTACACCATGAAGAAAGGTGTATAACCCGTAGATCTGTTAGGTGTAGTGTTGATGCTCCAAATCACTGAGGGTAATTCCTCCACTCAACAACCCGACGTCCGCTGTAAGGGGACCAAGAGCCAGGGTTTTATACCTTTCAAGATCTCTCGATTGGATCTTTCTGCTTGACCATTGGATTGAGGACGAGCTACCGCCGAAACATCAAGCTAGATATGTTCTCGTTGACAGAACTTTTCCATAGCACCTTTGGAGAGATTAGTGCCATTATCATTTATGATACTGTGTGGAAAACCAAAGCGAAAAATCACCTTTTTCATGAACTGAACCGCCGTGGCTGCATCACACTTACTGACCGGCTCTGCCACAACCCAATTTGTAAATTTATCCACCGCCACTAGGAGGTGTGTCTTTTTATCTTTAGACCTTTTGAAAGGCCCGACCATATCAAGCCCCTAGACTGCAAACGGCCAAGTAATTGGGATCATCATCAATTCTTGAGCCGGCACATGAGCTCGTCGTGAGAATTTTTGACAACCGTCACATTTACTGACCAGATCTTCCGCATCAGCATGAGCCGTTAGCCAATAAAAAACATGACGGAAAGCCTTAGCCACAAGAGATTTTGAGCCGGCATGATGACCACAATCGCCATCATGGATCTCCCGAAGTATTTCCTGACCTTCCGCAGGTGATACACAACGTTGAAATGCCCCAATGACACTGTGATGATGCAGCTCACCATGAACAATTGTCATGGACTTAGACCGGCGGGTGATTTGTCTTGCCAAGGTCTCATCCTCAGGCAACTCTCCCCGGGTCATGTAAGCCAAATATGGCAATGTCCAATCCGGGATGACGTGAAGAGCTGCCACCAACTGTGCTTTCGGGTCTGGAACAGCTAAGTCCTCCTCTGTGGGTAACTTGACAGAAGGATTATGCAAAACATCCAAAAAGGTGTTAGGCGGTACTGGCTTACGTTGAGATCCCAGCCGGCTTAAAGCATCAGCCGCCTCATTCTTCCTTCGATCAATGTGCTCCACTTGATAACCCTTGAAGTGTCCAGCTATAGCATCAACTTCACGATGATAAGCCGCCATGAGGGGGTCCTTGGAGTCCCACTTGCCTGACACCTGTTGAGCCACGAGATCTGAGTCGCCCAAACACCTTACCCCGCTCAAATTCATCTCTTTGGCCATCCGAAGACCATGGAGTAAAGCCTCGTATTCAGCTGCATTATTAGTACAAGGAAACATGAGCCGGAGCACAAAACAAAATTTTTCACCTCGAGGGAAGTTAAAACGACTCAAATTTCGAGCCTTCCAACCGCCTTGATCCATCAAAGTGAATAGTCCAATACGTGTTATCCGCTTCTCCTCGTGTGTCTGCAGCTCTGCCCAATCATTGATAAAGTCCACCAGGGCTTGAGACTTAATAGCAGTACGTGGCACATACTTCAAACCATGAGGACCAAGCTCGATGGCCCACTTGGCGACTCGTCCTGTGGCCTCTCTATTCGGATGATGTCTCCCAAAGGATCGAGCTACTACGTTGATGGGGTGACCACGAAGTATTGCTTAAGCGTCCGGCCGCCATGAACACCCCATAAACAAGCTTCTGCCAATGCGGATATCTTTGCTTAGACTCAATGAGCACCTCACTGATGTAGTAAACCGGTCGTTGAACCGGATGCTCCTTTCCAGCCTCCTTGCGCTCCACCACAATTGCAACACTGACAGCACGTAAGTTAGCAGCCACATATAATAGCAGCGGCTCCTTATCAATGGGAGCCGCAAGAACCGGCCTTTCAGACAACTGTCTCTTTAAATCTTCAAAGGCAGCATTAGCAAGATCACCCGCATAAAACTCGCTCGCTTTTCTTCATCATCTGATACAACGGTATGGCCTTCTCACCTAACCGGCTTATGAACCGGCTTAAAGCAGCGATACGACCCGCCAGTCGCTGGACATCATTGGTACACGCCGGTTTAGCCAAAGAGGTAATTGCCTTGATCTTCTCCGGGTTAGCTTCAATGCCTCTGTTAGAGACCAAAGAACCCAAAAGTTTGCCTGCTGGCACACCGAACACACATTTGGTCGGGTTAAGCATCATCTTGTAGACCCGAAGATATGCAAAGGTTTCCTTCAGATCATCTATCAAGGTTTCCTTCTCTCTGGACTTCACCACTATATCATCCACATAGGCGTGAACATTGCGCCCAATCTGATTGTGGAGACAGTTCTGTACACACCGTTGATAAGTCGTCTGGGCACTCTTGATCCCAAAAGGCATAGATACATAGCAGAAGGCTCCAAACGGAGTAATGAAGGCCGTCTTCTCCTGGTCCTTAACTGCCATCTTGATATGATGATAACCAGAGTAAGCATCCAAAAAGCTCAAGCGCTCACAACCCGCCGTAGCATCAATTATTTGAACAATACGGGGGAGAGCAAAAGGATCAGCCGGACAAGCCTTATTTAAGTCTGTGTAATCCACACACATCCGCCAGGTGCCATTCTTCTTAAGCACAAGCACCGGGTTAGCCAACCACTCAGGGTGAAAAACTTCAACAATAAACCCGACCGCCAAGAGCCGGGCCACCTCCTCACCAATAGCTTTCCGCCTCTCTTCATTGAACCGTCGAAGAAACTGTCTGACCGGCTTAAACTTCGGATCAATATTAAGAGTGTGCTCAGCGAGTTCCCTCGGTATGCCCGGCATGTCAGAAGGTTTCCATGCAAAGATGTCCCGATTCTCACGGATGAACTCGATGAGCGCGCTTTCCTATTTAGGATCCAGATTGGCACTGATGCTGAATTGTTTAGATGAGTCGCCTGGAGTAAAATCAACAAGCTTGGTTTCATCAGCCGATTTAAACTTCATCGCCGGGTCATGCTCTGTGGTCGGCTTCTTCAGAGATGTCATATCCACCGGGTCAACATTATCTTGATAAAACATTAGCTCCTCCGCTGCGCAAACTGACTCGGCATAAGCCGCATCGCCCTCATCACATTCCAGGGCTATCTTTCGACTCCCATGCACAGTAATGGTGCCCTTATGACCCGGCATCTTGAGCTGCAAATAAACATAACACGGCCATGCCATGAACTTGGCATAAGCTGGTCGTCCAAACAGAGCGTGATAAGGGCTTTTAATCTTGACCACCTCAAAGGTTAATTTCTCAGCCCTAGAACCATATTCATCTCCAAAGGCCACCTCCAGCTCAATCTTTGCAACTGGGTATGCCGACTTACCAGGCACCACTCCATGGAAAACGGTGTTGGGTGTCTTCAAATTTTTGTTAGTCAACCCCATACGTCGAAAGGTCTCATAATAGAGGATGTTGATGCTGCTACCTCCATCCATGAGTACCTTAGTAAATTTATATCCACCGACTTGAGGTGGTACCACCAAGGCTAACTGACCTGAATTGTCAACCCGGGGAGGGCGATCCTCTCTAC
Source organism: Aegilops longissima (assembly GCA_021605205.1). Taxonomy (NCBI): domain Eukaryota; kingdom Viridiplantae; phylum Streptophyta; class Magnoliopsida; order Poales; family Poaceae; genus Aegilops; species Aegilops longissima. The sequence continues at coordinate 632,597,006 of CM038682.1, forward strand.
TCTACACAATAGGCTGCTCTGACCACCTTAAATAACCGGGAATTTCCGGCTCAACAACGTTCACAGCCCTTTTATGAAGATTCTGGTCCCGCTTGCATAAACTAGTGGCGAACACATGATAATGTCCACTATTAAGCTGCTTTGGATTGCTTTGATAACCTGACTGCTGCTGCTGCTGACCTCCCTGACCAGACTGCTGGTGATTATGGCCGCCTTGATTTCCCTGAAAGCCGGAATTTGAACCACCACCCGGGCCATGAAAACCGCCGGCACCTGAGCCGCCACCTGACCCATGATTGTCGTCGAACGTGTTAGAATTCTTGAAAGCCTTCATGATCGCGCAATCCTTCCATAAGTGAGTGGCCGGCCTTTCCCGAGTGCCGTGTCTCGGACAGGGTTCATTGAGCAGTTGCTCAAGAGATGGACCTGACCCGCCAGATCGAGGGACGGCCTCCCCTTGCGTCTTTGATTGTTGCCCTGCGCGTTAGCGTTGGCCACAAACTCCAGATTACCGTCGGCTTTACGCTTGTTGCCTCCTTGATTCGCCGGGTTATGTTGCTGGCCTTTTCCATTGCCGTTCTTCTTTCCCTTCCCCGTCTTTTCCTCATCAGACGCAGGATCTGCGGTATTATCAGAATCGGCGTATTTGACTAGAGCCACCATCAGCTGACCCATATCATTACAATCACGCTTGAGGCGCCCCGGCTTCTGTCTCAATGGTACAAATCGGCAATTTTTCTCCAACATGAGGACTGCAGAGCGGCATCCATCTTGTCGATTTAATGTATTATCGCCTTGACCCGGCGCACCCAATGAGTGGTAGATTCACCCTCCTCTTGCTTACAATTAGTTAAGTCCACAATTGACATGGACTGCTTGCAGGTGTCTTTGAAGTTCTGAATGAACCGGACCTTTAATTCCGCCCATGAGCCGATGGAATTAGGCGGCAGACCCTTTAACCAAGTCCGGGCCGTTCCATCCAACATCATGGTGAAGCACTTAGCCATTGCCGCGTCACTGACCTCCAATAGCTCCATGGCCATCTCATAGCTTTTGATCCATGCCCCGGGCTGTAAGTCGGCCGTATAATTTGGCACCTTACGGGGTCCATTGAAGTCCTTGGGCAGACGCACATTACGCAAAGCCGGCACTAAACAGGGAACGCTGCCGGTTCTAGCGACCACTCCTGCCTCAACAGAAGTTGTTGGATAGTCCGGTAAGGTTTGATGAGCCTTTCTTGAGCCGCTAGTTGAGCCAAGCACGCTCGTCCTCCTGACGTATCCGGTCCTGCACCGGGTTATAACCGCCAGGTTGGTTACGGCACTGGGCGTTGCTTGACAAAGCCTCCGACTCCATGTGCCTGCTATAACTTGGACTCCGGCTTGGGCGAGGGGTCGAATGAATTCTGTCTTGACTATAAGAATAAGCCTCTTGCTGAGCCAGAGCCGTCTGGACGAGTTCTCTGATCCTTCGTGTCTCCACCGCTGTCGGATCACTGTCGTCCACTGGGAGAGCCACCAAACGTGCCGATGCTGCGATCAGGTTCTCCATGGGGTTAGAAAAGTGACCCGGTGGTGTTGGTACGTAGCGGGGCGGGGCCATATTCACATGAGGAGGTGCCATCACCCGAGGCTGAACCGGTCCCCCTGTTCCGGGTGTTATGAACTGGTTTGCTTCTGGTGGGTTAGTAGGGCCGGCTCCAGGTGTGGAAAAAAGGCTCCGAGGGTCATAAACCGGAGGCAAACGGGATTGAGTTTTCTGGTGTCTCCTCCTCATCACCTCATTAGACGCGTTCAGGATCATCGTAAGCTGGAAAGCCTCTGACTAGAGCTGTTGGGCCCGTGCATCCAAAGCCGCCCGTTCTGCGGCCAACCTGGTGTCCTCAGCTGCTAAGGTCTCCTTGGCCCGAGCTATTTCCTCACGCACCTGAGCCACCTTTGCATCACGCTCATCTTGATTTGCAGGAATAACTGTGGCGTTAACAGGGCCGTCAGCTTATCCATGAGATCAGCAGACTTTGAGTCGAGTGAGGCGCGACAGGCCTCATGCCCCGCCGCTCGACCGGACGTTATTGCTGCTGCAGCTGTAGAGTTTTGGCCGGGTTGAGTACCAACCATGAAGACCCCTACCCAGCTTGGCGGCTCAAAGGGGTCCGGAATACTGCTGCCATCGGAACAACTCCCAAGCCTGCCATCTTGCAGTTGATACAACGAATCCGTCTCACTAGTGGACGAATCACCATCGGAGTGGACGGCCGTCTCACCGCTGTCTACAGATCCTTCGGAAAGTTCTCCTCCATGGATGCAACCCAAGAAGGCACGCTTCACGACGGGTTGAGCACGGGCGGGTCTCGCACGCTGAGCCGTCTCGACGAGGTCGGTGCAGTTGTCCAGCTCAGGGCCCGGCTCACCGATCCGGGCGATGAAGACGTGGATTCCGTCAAAGGGGACCCGGTACCCGTACTCAATTGAGCCGGCGTCGGGGCCCCAGCCTTCGTCGTCGATGTAGATCTTGCCGCGACGACTCTTGGTCATCCAGCCCACAGCGTATCCCTTGAGCCCTTCGAAGTTGCCCTTCAAGAACTCAAATCCACCGTGCGCTGGCCCCACGGTGGGCGCCAACTGTCATGGAATTGTCACGGCAGATGTCCTCTTGCAAGGACTTACTCGTGGAGCCATCGCAATTAGGAAGCTTAAAGGGGTTAACAGGACAAGGGACACGAGATAGGTTTTATACTAGTTTGGCCCCTTATGATGAAGGTAAAGCCTACGTCTAGTTAGGTTGGTATTGCTAGGGTTTTGATGACCAAGGAGCGAGATACGCTACGCCCAGCTCTCGATTTGATGTTACTTGCCCTAAGCCGCCAGCGGGTCGTCCCCTTATATACACGGGTATACGCCCTGTGGCCTACAGAGTCCCGGCCGTCTCATAAACAATGTTTGGCTCGGTGACTAGTTAATCCTACCTTATAATACAAGTCATGCCATCACGGCGGTTTATCACTACGGGCCTTAAGTCGCCTGTGGGCTTTAGACCCTTTATTGAACCACCATCGTCATGCTTGATCTTGGGCTACATATGATGAATCGCCTTTGCGTAACCCGGCCCCTCCTAGGCGGCTTACACAAATAGTTATGTCCCCAACACCTACACTAGCATCGCAGGTGCTTGCTCTAACTTGGCAGCGTGATATGTGGTTGCATGTTGCATATGGTGTCTAGATTGTAATTCTTCCAATCTGGTTAAACTGCATGTGCTAGTCTGCTTAGCTTATACTCCCTCCGTCCGATAATGTAAGACGCTTTTTGGCACTAAATTAGTGCCAAAAAATGTCTTACATTATGGGACGGAGGGAGTACATTATACCTGTTAATGTGACATGCCTTCCGGTATTTACTACATAGTACATCTGTCTATTAAGCATGTCCTTACGTAAAACTATTTTTTTTATCCCGCATCAATCAATATGACGAGACACATTTAGTATATGCAGTGCGATATTAGTTGCATCTTTCATATGATTTATAGCATGCTGCTTCTAATTTGTTGAAATTCCATTTATGATGGGACGCTTTTAACTTGACAGAGTCGTATTGGTTGAATCTTTCATGTGGTGTCTAGCTTGCATTGCTTCTTATTTGCTGGAATGGTTTCTACTTAGTTTACACAAACAGTTGTGAACATGTCATGCCGTCCTGTTTTTCGTACATATTCCATCCTGGTATCATGTGTTTGCCATACATCAAAGTAGTGTGTGACGCCCGGATAGTTAAGCTACGGTAACCCACTGCTAACGGTGCCACATCATCCGATTAATGTTGCTAAACCTCACTTGATCCAAACCTGATTCAAATTCAATTTCCAAAGACAAGTCAATCAATTAAATTTTTTGAAAGGTGAAATAAAAATGTTCCATGGATTGAAAATATTCACTAACAATTTTTCCTGAAAGAATCAATATTGTTCAGAATGTTAAAGTGCCCCTAAGCTTTTTTTAACAGACCCATAAAGCTCTTCATGGAACCATCTCAACTTAAATAAATTTGCAAATTGTTCGAAATAATTTGCAACCTTTTCTACGAACTCCAAATAATACCTAATATTGTTGTGCTAAGTTGCACAATTAACGAAATCCATTTATTGGCTCAAATTAGTACAAAACAGAAAGAAATAAAAGAAAATAGAAAAATAGAAAAACAGTAACTAAACTAAAACAAGAGAAAAACCCCTCCCTGTTGGGCCATGGCTCGGTGGCCCTACCAGCAGGCCGCCCACCTAATCCCGTCTCCCTTTCCTCTGTTCACACAGCAGGCGTGGCGGTTATCCATGGCGCCCTCGCCATGGATGGCCTCCACGTCGCCCTCCGTCCTATAAGCACGCCCCTGAAACCCTAGACTGCTCTCGTCCATTCCCCAGGATCCCCATCGGTCCCTCCTCTTCCGCTCGATTTGAGCTCGATTTGCTCGGCGGTCACCATCGCCTCGTCCTCTTACGCGGCCACCGTCGTCGCTGTCGCTCGGGAACACGTCTGGAGGATCTCGCGCTCGGCTTCATCCGTTCAGGGGACCATCTTGAGCCGAGGAGCTGCGTAGCCGACGCCATCGCCGTCTTCTTCAACTGGCTGCCACCAACTCGCAGTCGATGCCATCGCTCCGGTCCACCCCAACACTCCCCGAGCACGCCGACGAAATCACAGTGAGCTCCTCCCTCGGATCCCCCTTCCCCCCTTTCGTTTTGGACGCCGTAGGCCGCCTTCACCATCGTGCTCAATGTCGCGTGTACGCGTACGTATGTGCTCTGCGCTGCTGCTCTTGCCGTTGTGCTGCTGCTGCCGCGCTGTTGTCCCTGCGTGCCGCTGCTTATTGCTACTTATGCTGCTGTGTGCCGCTAGTTGCTGCTTGCTTCTGTTGCTCGCTAGCTGCTCGTTGCTTAGCTGCGGCTGCTGTCTACTGCAGCTGCTGGCCATGGCCGCCGTGTCCTTGTGCCCGTGCGTGCTAAGTGCTAACCATGGCTAGCCCCGTGTGTGCGTGTGTGTTCTGGGTGTGTATGGCCGGTCCAAATGCTAGATTAGGGACTAATTTAGTTAGTTAGTCTATAATTAGTATTACTAATTAATTAGTCCAATAGTAGATGACATGTGGACCCACCGTAGTTTAAAGAAAAACAAAAAATTTAGTCTAATTCAATGACATGAGGCCCCTACACTATTCATATGTTGTCCAGTCAACATTTGACTGGGTCAACCTAGCCACACTGGCCCCACTGTCATACACTACGGCTACAACAGCACTAGGTGACAAAAGTATTTAGCTGTTATATTTTCGAATTAAAAGAATTTTGTAAATTCAAGAAAATCATTTAAACTTTGAAAAATCATAGAAAAATAACCGTAACTCGTATGAAAAAACTTTGTACATGAAAGTTGCTCAGAACGACGAGACGAATCCGGATACGCAGCCCGTTCATCCGCCACACATCACTAGCATAGCAAACACGCAACTTTCCTCCTCTGGTTCATCTGTCCAAAAACGCGAAACACCGGGGATATTTTCCCGGATGTTTTCCCCCTTCACCGGTATCACCTCATATCGCGTTAGAACACGTTTAGCTCTGCCTGTTGTCATGTTATGCACTTGCTTGCTATGTATTTACTGTTTCTCCCCCTCTTCTCTTCGGTAGACCCCGTGACGATGCTGATGCCCTTGTGGTCGACTACGTCACCGACGACCCTCCTTCTTGTCGAGCAACCAGGCAAGCCCCCCCCTTGATCACGGATACCGCCTATTCTTCTCTATCTGCTTGCATTAGAGTAGTGTAGCATATTCTTGCTTCGGTTAATCCTATTACGATGCATAGCCTGTCATTGTTGCTACTGGTTGTTACCCTTACCTGCTATCCTCTCGCTTAGTATAGGATGCTAGTGTTCCATCGGTGGCCCTACACTCTTGACCGTCGCCATGCTATACTCTTTGGGTCGTGATCACTTGAGGAGGTCACCACGGGCATATGCTATATACTTTATATTGTTACCTTACTTATGATATCTTGTTAGGAGATGGGGAAATTTGAAGGGCGGTGGCTCCATCCCGGTAGAGGTGGGCCTGGGTTCCCGACGGCCCCATTTGTTACTTTGTGGCGGAGCGACAGGGCAAGTTGAGACCACCTAGGAGAGAGGTGGACCTGGCCCTGGTCGGCGTTCGCAGATACTTAACACGCTTAAAGAGATCTTGGTATTTGATCTGAGTCTGGCCATTTGGTCTATACGCACTAACCAGCTCTGTGGAGCAGTTATGGGCACTCGATGTCGTGGTATCGGCCTAAGCCTTCGTGGACGTCGGCCGGCGGCGGCGCTACCGGATTGGGCGTAAGCCTGCTCTTGTATTAAGGGGCTAGTTACGCTTTCGGCCCACGCAACATGCTGAGGTGTGCTAAGGGCGATGGGCCTAGACCCCTGTGTGCTTAGGTTTAGACCGGCGTGCTGACCTCTCTGTTGGCCTAGGTGGGGCTGCGACGTGTTGATCTTCCGAGGCCAGGCATGACCCAGAAAAGTGTGTCCGGCCAAATGGGATCAAGCGTGTTGGGTTATGTGGTGCACCCTGCAGGAAGTTAATCTATTGAATAGCCGTGATCTTGATAACAGGGCGACTTGGAGTTGTACCTTGACCTTATGACAACTAGAACCGGATACTTAATAAAACACGCCCTTCCAAGTGCGGATACAACCGGTGATCGCTCTCTAACAGGCGACGAGGAGGGATTGCGGGTAGGATTATGCTATGCGATGCTACTCGGAGGACTTGATCTCTTCTACATGCTGCAAGGCGGAGGCTGCGAGCGTAGTCTTCGATAAGACTAGCTATCCCCCTTATTCGGCATTCGATTCGGTCCACCGATATTGCCTCTTTACACATATACACATGCATATGTAGTGTAGCTCCTTGCTTGCAGTACTTTGGATGAGTACTCACGGTTGCTTTCTCCCCTTCCCCTTCCCTTCTACCTGGTTGTCGCAACGGATGTCGAACCAAGAGCGACGCCACCGTCGATGATGACTCCTACTACACCGGAGGTGCCTACTACTACGTGCAGCCCGGCGACGACCGGGAGTAGTTAGGAGGATCCGAGGCGAGAGCCTGCGCCCCTTCGATCTGTATCCCGGTTTGTGCTAGCCTTCTTAAGGCAAACTTGTTTAACTTATGTGCGTACTCAGATATTGTTGCTTCCGCTGACTTCGTCTATGATCGAGCACTTGTATTCGAGCCCTCGAGACCCCTGGCTTGTATTATGATGCTTGTATGACTTATTTATGTTTTAGAGTTGTGTTGTGATATCTTCCCGTGAGTCCCTGATCTTGATCGTACACATTTGCGTGCATGATTAGTGTACGATTGAATCGGGGGCGTCACAAGTTGGTATTAGAGCTGACTGCCTGTAGGAATCCCCCTTCCACACTCCTTGGCCGAAGTCGAGTCTAGACATTACAAAACTTTTATTAACATGGTTGTGCGCCTTACGGGCCCACGTCGCCATTGGGTGGTATTAGGATCTTTTATTCCTCGTCTATACTCTGGGACTCTGAGCTCTCTTCTATTCGGGTTAAATGATTTTGCTAAAAACAAAACTAACTTTAGGTTCTCAAAAATACTTTCTCCCGAAGAGCCCCTCACTTCAGATGATCGCCTGCTGCACTAGAAGATTCCGAAGTTACTCTACGATGTTCTCTCGAGTCTTTGTGCCATCGCATTTGCGATTTCCTTCCACCGTCAACCCCTATGAAAATTGCATACACTTGCCATTCATACAATCATTCCCCATTGATCTTGTTATTACAAGATACCCCGAAATTCTCTCTATTGTTCCGAGGATCCTTTGTGCCTACTGCCTTGCAGTTCCTTGTCGCCTGAATACCCCTACAAATTAATCCTCACACTTACCGAGGATTTGTTTCTCCCCAGTTGTTCAGGTGTTTCACAAAATTCTTTGAAATGTTATCCGATCTTTCGAGACTCCTCTGCAGCCTATGGCTCTTGAAATTCTTGTCTGCCTGCATTATGGTTAATTCCAAATGCCTAGCATTATTCATTGACATCCTTTGTCACTATCATTTTGAGACCGTTGATTCAATATGATGTGGATGCTCGCAATCATCAGTCGCAATTAGAATTCCTCCTTCCGGCTCAGACATCATTTTTGAACATGAGCTGGTTCTCGACCAATCAATTGCTGTCGGTTGTACCCCTAAGTCTATTCAGCTTATTCATCCTTAATCAGAGCGTTTGCTTTTGATCCCTTGATTTGGAAAATATTAATTCCTTTACATTTGAGCTCTGAATTAGTCAGTTTTTTCTACAATCCGATCTCCTTGCATTCTCTCTTCTTCTGGTTGAGTACCGATACTCACCTCAGATCCCTTGTGGACCATCAGGTCCTTTGTTGGATTTTATCCAACATCGTCCTTCATATTCAATAACTTTGTGAGTCCTTCCCCTGATACATAATGTCTTTGGTAAATTGTATCCTATGCTTTGTCAACCATGCTCTACTTCCGAGCTTGAGTTATTTACCCCTGAAGTTGATGGTATACGTTCCTAAGATGCCTTGATGGGTTGAACCTATGCCTTCCTTAATATGTGTGTACTCGAAAATTTTCACGAGTCATACTCTTCTAGTGTTTTGCTAGATAAAATTTAAACATTACAACTTCTCCGAAAAATGAGAAGTGAATGGAAGGTTATGCATTGAGGAAGTGGGAGTCGACCTTGAACCTTTGTGTTCATGCCCATGGACACGATGTAGGTCCTATCATGGAAGCTTCTTGTAATAATAACTATTCCCTTGGTATAAGTTCATCTTATATCTGGGATCTGGTCTTTTGCAATCGTGGTTCCGACCATGTTCTCCTTTAAATACCATTTCTCGTGCAAGTTTAAGCACTTGTCTTCTGCAGAGCAATACCCCAGTCCAACCTCTACTTTGATCTGTCGTCGAGTATTACCCCCTGGTATCTCGAGATTATCATGGAACTGCATAACCTCTTATGAGTTCTTCATCAAGTACTACATTCTCACTGATTCTAATTTTTCACGGGCTCTGAGTTATTAAACACTCAAAGACACCGATAACTGAATCGATCTCGCACCGTGATTAAACAACTCTTGGTAACCTTCATTACCTACGAATTTGAACTCGATCACGTAAGTCCTAGCCTGCTCGACTATATCATTATCGTGCTAAATTTTAACTGTGCTGCCGGGTCCTTCTTCCCGGAGCAAAAATTTCGACGGTGAGCTAATCTTACAATCGATCTTCCTTGTTATATCGTTTGTCCTTGAACAACAAGCTTGATTTTGAGTTTGTGTCGTACCCGTGATTCCAATAACCTTTTTGCTTCATTATTCCGTTGACTTGATGTCATCGTCGATCAGTTACATCTTCTCGAAACCTCTCGACAAATGTGGCGGGATCATCATCAACATTCTGAGGTCTTCCAAGATATCTATCAAATTCTTGATGAGAAATACCATCCTTTGCCCTCGATGATTTGGGTTATCATCAACAACATTATTGCATTCCCTCCAACTCAAAACTTGTTCTTGTTTTGTATTGTACCGTGAGTTCCTTGCTATCTAACTTATGTTATGTTCTATCGCGGAGTATTACCATCTTTGATGTCAAGAATGTTGTGAGGACTGCTCCACCTCTTAAAAATTCTTGATATAGTAACACTTCTCGCCATCTCTGTTCTTTTCTTGTCCCCGTGTTGTTTCTAACCGGAATGCCGACGAATGAATTGTGACGTGCGAATTCAAAACTTCTAGCAACCCTATTGCTTTGAAGTTAGTGGTCGACATTTCATTCTTAGACCATTGGTTGTCGAATCACCACAATAACATCGGTCATGTAACCTAAGCCCATATTTCGAGTGCACCTTTCAACCAATGTTTAAATTGGGTATGTTTTCCTCGAGCATATCTCCTTATATCATTTGACCTGACAAATGTTATCTCCTTGTTCACATAATTGTGGAAATCCATCTTGTTGGAAATCTCGATGAATTATCGCTGAGTCCATCAGCCACCTCCTCATCCTCTCCTTGGTTTAATGATGAACTCTTGTTTCGGAATGCTTCCATAGTACATTTCCCGATAATCTTACAATGTCGTCTCGTTAATTTGTTTTGCACCTTTTCTTCTCGGGCATCCCGAGTCTGAGGTATCCTGACACCAATCAGATCTGAATCTCGGTCAGATATGATGGTTGGAACATATTACCAAGAGTTATAACATCTTTACATGACCCGGTAAGGTGATGTCATGCCTAGCACACCTAGCCGGAGGACCTATTGTTATAGTTTCCTTTTTGGCAAGGTTAGTCATTCTTCCGTGAGGAAATGGTAAGACTTATTCTGTAAGTTGTTCCTGATGGATCCTTTTGTTTCCAAAGTCTGATCTTCACCTGTTGACCATGTCAATGCTATCTCGAAGCATGTCTATGGTACTCCGATTTTCAACAGGAACATTTGAAGCCCGATGCTAAATGTTTCCTGCTCAATTATCCAAACACCGCTGTATGGGTAATGTCATGAAAATTCTCTCCCCTACCTAAAGAGTTTTCTACATTATACCCTGCCACGGATAGCATGCTCTGCTTGCCTTGGGAAGGATATATCCCTGAAATATGTGTTTAAACACATTTTCCTTTCCATTGCCTGTTTAAACTGGTAATCACCTTTCCTTTCCATTGGTTTTCTTAACCCTTATTGTGATCTATATTATATAAGCAGTAGTAATGTTCTGCTTATGTAAAACACCTTGGTGTACAACCGTGTCAGTAAGACCTTGTTTCTACTGTTGATTATATTCCAGTAGCCACCGATGGACGGGAACTTTGCCTATTGGTCCGCCTCGTTCAACAAGAAGGAAAATGGTTCTCTTCGTCCCTCGCCCTTGGTATCGACGTTGTTGCTAACATAATCGACAGGCTACCCTCTAACATGCCTTGCTTGCATGATCACGCAAGACGTCTTCGCCCTTCCTACTTTTAACCCACATGGTGGGCCCATAACCCACAGTTCCACAGGATCGAAACCTGACTCTCCTGTACAACCCTGTTTCTAATGGTTATTCCCCATGCTTAGCTTCATATTTAATTCATGGGCCACCTTCCTAGTGCTCTATTTTGGTATCAGACGCAATACTTACTCTCGCTAATCTGAACCCCTTTCTCACTCTAGTTCAGACTTCGAGCAACTATCTATCCGCTTGGAACCTCTTATTGTACCTTCATACCTTACTCTCGATGTATTTTATATGTTCAACTCGAGAGATAATCTTATGCTCATTCATGGGTTAACCCCAGATTGTTTCCCTCAAAAGTATTCTGTCGTAGCTAAGCTGCCCCTTATCCTTTCATAAGTACGATGGAGTTCCCGAAGAAAGGATGACTACTTTATCATGATGAATTGGAATAAAGAATTGAAGACATCAACGAAAGGGATTAACTTCTTCGAGAAGATCCGCTAGAATATCGTAACCAGGACTTTCCCCCTTACCTCCCTCTTAAATCTCGGGACGAGATTTCTTGTAGTGGAGGAGAATTGTGATGCCCGGATAGTTAAGCTACGGTAACCCGCTGCTAACGGTGCCACGTCATCCGATTAATATTGCTAAACCTCACTTGATCCAAACCTGGTTCAAATTCAATTTCCAAAGACAAGTCAATCAATTAAATTTTTTGAAAGGTGAAATAAAAATGTTCCATGGATTGAAGATATTCACTAACAATTTTTCATGAAAGAATCAATATTTTTTAGAATGTTAAAGTGCCCCTAAGCTTTTTTTAACAGACCCATAAGGCTCTTCATGGAACCATCTCAACTTAAATGAATTTGCAAATTGTTCGAAATAATTTGCAACCTTTTCTACGAACTCCAAATAACACCTAATATTGTTTTGCTAAGTTGCACAATTAACAAAATCCATTTATTGGTTCAAATTAGTATAAAACAGTAAGAAATAAAAGAAAATAGAAAAAAAGAAAAACAGTAACTAAACTAAAACAAGAGAAAGAAAACCCCCCTCCTCTGCATGGCTCATTGGCCCTGCCAGCAGGCCCGTCCACCTACTCCCGTCTCCCTTTCCTCATTCACGAGCAGGCGGAACATCCATGGCGCCCTGGCCATGGATGGCCTCCATCGCCCTCCGGTCCTATAAGCGCCCCATGAAACCCTAGACCGCTCGTCCATTCCCCAGGATCCCCCATCGGCCCCCTCCTCTTCCGCTCGATTTGAGCTCGATTTGCTCATGGTCACCATTGCCTCGTCCTCTTGCCGCGGCCACCGTCGCCGCCGTCGCTCGGGAACACGCCCTGGAGGATCTTCGCTCGGCTTCATCCATTCAGGGGACCATCTTGAGCCGAGGAGCTGCGTGGACGCCATCATCATCTTCTTCAATGGCCGCCACCAACTCGCGATCGATGCCGTCGCTCCGGTCCACCCCAACAGTCCCGAGCACACCAGCGAAATCACGGTGAGCTCCTCCATCGGATCCCCTTCCCCCTTTCGTTTTGGGCGCCATAGGCCGCCTTCACTATCGTGCCCGATGTCGCGTGTGCAGCGACGTATGTGCTCTGCTGCTGCTGCTCTTGCCGTTGTCTTGCTGCTGCCGTTGTTGTCCTGCGTGCGCTGCTTATTGCTACTTCGCTGCTGTGTGCCGCTAGTTGCTGCTTGCTTCGCTGCTCGCTAGCTGCTCGTTGCTTAGTCTGCGGCTGCAGCCTCATCGCAATCGCTGGCCATGGCCGCCGTGGCCTTGTGCCCGTCGTGCTAAGTGCTAACCATGGCTAGCCCGTGTGTGCGTGTGTGTTACGGGTGTGTATGGCGGCCCAAATCCTAGACTAGGGATTAATTTAGTTAGTTAGTCTATAATTAGTATTACTAGTTAATTAGTCCAATAGTAGATGACATGTGGACCCTTTGTAGTTTAAAGAAAAACAAAAATTTAGTCTAATTCAATGACATGTGGCCCTACACTATTCATATGTTGACGAGACAACATTTGAGTGGGTCAACCTAGCCACACTGGGCCCACTGTCATACACTACGGCTACAATAGCACTAGGTGACAAAAGTATTTAGCTGTTATATTTTCGAATTAAAAGAATTTTGTAAATTCAAGAAAATCATTTAAACTTTGAAAAATCATAGAAAAATAACCGTAACTCGGATGAAAAAACTTTGTACATGAAAGTTGCTCAGAACGACGAGATAAATCCGGATATGCAGCCTGTTCGTCCGCCACACATCTCTAGCATAGCAAACACGCAACTTTCCTCCTCCGGTTCATCTGTCCGAAAACGCGAAACACCGGGGATATTTTCCCGGATGTTTCCCCCCTTCACCGGTATCACCTCATATCACGTTAGAACACGTTTAGCTCTGCCTGTTGTCATGTTATGCACTTGCTTAGTATGTATTTACTGTTTCTCCCCCCTCTTCTCTTCGGTAGACCCCGTGACGATGCTGATGCCCCTGTGGTCGACTACGTCACCGACGACCCCTCCTTCTTGTCTGAGCAACCAGGCAATCCCCCCCTTGATCACCGGATGCGCCTATTCTTATACCGCTTGCATTAGAGTAGTGTAGCATGTTCTTGCTTTCGGTTAATCCTATTCGATGCATAGCTTTGTCATTGTTGCTCTGATTGTTACCCTTACCGCTATCCTCTTGCTTAGTATAGGATGTTAGTGTCCCATCGGTGGCCCTATACTCTTGTCCGTCCGCCATGCTATACTCATTGGGCCATGATCACTTGGAGGTGACCACGGGCATATGCTATATACTTTATATTGTTACCTTACTTATGATCTTTGTTAGGAGATGGGGGTGAAGGGCAGGTGGCTCCATCTGGTAGAGGTGGGCTGGGTTCCCGACGGCCCCGATCGTTACTTTGTGGCGGAGCAGCAGGCAGGTTGAGACCACCTAGGAGAGAGGTGGGCTGGCCTGGTCGGCGTTAGCGGATACTTAACACGCTTAACGAGATCTTGGTATTTGATCCGAGTCGGCCATTTGGTCTATATGCACTAACCAGCTACTGCGAGGAGCAGTTATGGGCACTCGGCGTCGTGGTATCGGCCGAAGCCTTCGTGGACGTCACGACCGGCGGCGCGCCGTATTGGAACATAAGCCTGCTCTTGTATTAAAGGGGCTAGTTCGCTTCCGCCGCCCCGCATAGCGTGCGGTGTGCTAAGGCGATGGGCCCAGACCCCTGTGCGCTTAGGTTTAGACCGGCGTGCTGACCTCTCTGTTGGCCTAGGTGGGGCTGCGACGTGTTGATCTTCCGAGGCCGGGCATGACCCAGAAAAGTGTGTTCGGTCAAATGAGATCAAGCATGTTGGGTTATGTGGTGCACCCCTGCAGTGAAGTTAATCTATTCGAATAGCCGTGATCTTCGATAACGGGACGACTTGGAGTTGTACCTTAACCTTATGACAACTAGAACCGGATACTTAATAAAACACACCCTTTCAAGTGCCAGATACAACCCGGTGATCGCTCTCTAACAGGGCGACGAGGGGGGGGATTGCCGGGTAGGATTATGCTATGCGATGCTACTTGGAGGACTTCAGTCTACTCTCTTCTACATGCTGCAAGACGGAGGCTGCCAGAAGCGTAGTCTTCGATAAGACTAGCTATCCCCCCTTATTCTGGCATTCTGCAGTTCAGTCCACCGATATTGCCTCTTTACACATATACACATGCATATGTAGTGTAGCTCTTGCTTGCGAGTACTTTGGATGAGTACTCACGGTTGCTTTTCTCCCCTTTCCCCTTCCCTTCTACCGGTTGTCGCAACCAGATGTCGGAACCAGGGCGAGGCGCCACCGTCGGCGACAATTCCTACTACCGGAGGTGCCTACTACTACGTGCAGCCCCGGCGGCGACCGGGAGTAGTTAGGAGGATCCCGAGGCGGGAGGCATGCGCCTCTTCGATCTGTATCCCGTTTGTGCTAGCCTTCTTAAGGCAAACTTGATTAACTTATATGCGTACTCAGATATTGTTGCTTCCGCTGACTCGTCTATGATCGAGCACTTGTATTCGAGCCCTCGAGGCCCCTGGCTTGTATTATGATGCTTGTATGACTTATTTATGTTTTAGATTTGTGTTGTGATATCTTCCGTGAGTCCCTGATCTTGATCATACACATTTGCGTGCATGACTAGTGTACGATTGAATCGGGGCGTCGCATAGTGATTGTCAGTATCATGCATGAATGAGTTCTGAAGAGAGAATTTTATTGCTTTTTCTTGTCGTTTTTACTTGACAATTCAAAATCAATAAAGAGGAAGGAAGTTAGCAAGGCAGCGGATAAAGGTGCTCCTTCCGAACGGAGGGCCTCTACAGTTTCTACTCCTCCACACCCCCAAGATGATTTCCAAGACAAGACATGCATAGACACTCAACAAAGCTGTGTTTATGATGAGCACGTCTCCCCTAGTGCAGCATAACTGGTGCTCCCTCTAACTTGGCACTGTTATATGTGGTTGCATGTTATGTGTGATGTCTAGCATGTATTGCTTCTAATTTTGTTGCATTCCATCTGCTTACTTTACACATTATACTTGAATAAGACACGTGTTCCTGTTTCTAGAACATACAATATCTGCCTATCACACCATGTTCTTACATCAAATTACCACTGTTGTGTAACCTGCAACAATCACTTATCATAAGACACGTTTGACTTCGGAGTGTGATATAGGTTACATCTCATATTCTTTTCTAGCTTGTACTACTAATTTGTTGAAATGGCACTTATTTCGAGACAGTTTTAACTTGGTAGAGTGATATTCGTTGCATCTTTCATATGGTGTCTAGCTTTCATTGCTTCTAATTTGTTGAAATGCCTTCTCCTTAGTTTACACATCATGAGCTGTGAATATGCAATGCTGTGAATATGCAATGGCACTAATGACGAGAGACCTCTAACATGGTAGTGTGATGTTGTTTGCATCTTGCATATGATTTATTTCTTGTCTTGCTTCACATTTGTTTAAACGCCATTTATGATGAGACACTTTATTAACTTGGCAGAGCGATATTTGTAGCATCTTTCATATGGTGTCTACCTTCCATTGCATTGCTTCTAATTTGGTGAATGTCTTCTTCTTAGTTTACACATCATAGTTCGGTTATCTCTTCCGTCTGTTTTTCATACATATTACATCCTCCTATCATGTGGTTGTCTAACATCAAAGTTCAGTTAAATGCATCACGCATCAATTTGTTACGAAGAACTAAATTGTTATTCATTTTCTTGTCGGCTTGACTTAACATGGCACGAGAGAAAGAGGAAGAAACACAGAATGGCGGGGAATGAGAAGCGGATGAATCCTGCAGATTCTGCTGGTATCGATGGTGCAATAGAAGGTCAAAGTCCAGTGGAAAATTCTACAAAACGGCATCCCATGCTACGAGGTGCAAAAAAGCCAAACGAAACAAATAGCTGCCACCAAACAAGCGAGACAACCCTAGTTCTTGCAACACCTATCACAAGATTACTACCAATGCACGACATACTCGTGCGTCAGGCCAATCGAGCTAGCACACATTCCCAAGCTCCCTTGCCACGACACTACTTCCCAAGCACTCTTGACACAAGACGGGTTGGCAATATCGATGAACCTTGTGAGCTTCAACAGCAAGAAGGTAGTTCTGGAGTCAAGTTCTGATTGCATGCTTCTTTATATGTAGTCTCACAGTTTGATGTACACTAACATTTCCTATGTCCGTTGTGGACTAGCACCTAGGCGCAAGAGGAAACAAACATCAGGGATAATGCTCGATAGGTTAACTAAATCTAGAGGAGGAAGAATGGAGATCCGTTTTGAGGCAGGTTTAAAAGGCCACGTGATGCTCTGAGTCACCAAGTTAGTATCGAGGCAGCGGTTGCCGTTAGGTGTCATGTACGTATCCTCCCAACATGGATTCAATACAAGAATGACAAAAACGAAACCAGTTCAACACCTTCCTCGACCATTTATCTGTAAGTACGGTTATGTATGGAAACTAGTAATATCGTCTTGCTCTGTCCCATACTTTCTAGGTTGTTGATAATGAGACTCCCATAATTTTCAACAAATGAGGTTCAAGTTGGATAGCCAAGATGATGCAACTAGACAAGCTTGCACCCATGTTTTCAAGTCTTTCTGCGACAATGTCGGTATAACTTGAGGAAAACTCACTTTGAAGGCAAGGCTAACGGTGAACTTTCCCAAACATCTCCAGTGGAAAATATATCGGATGAAGACTGGAGGGGCCTTGTTAAACACTGGTCGGATCCGAAGTATCAGGTACATTATATATATGTGATCAGATCACATGTTGAACTCCTATATATGCATGTGCCACACAAATCTATCTTCTTGTAGGTGAACTGTTAGAAGAACAAGGCCAACCGTGAAAGTGAAATTCAACAGACACGGGATCTCGTAGCTATATTGCACCTCGCGAGGCTCTTGTAATTAGCTGTTGTTTCACTCTTTTCGTTGTACCATATTATCGATCTATATTGACTTGTTCGAAATGCGAGGAAAGCCCGCAAGGACCAAAAAGTACCGAACCAAATGTTGTGGAAATCTTCAAGGACTGTCACACCAAGAAGAAGAAGGGCATGACTACACCAGTCAAAGCCCATGTTGTAAGTCCTTAATCCTCATGCCTTTTAACTACTACTTACTCGACTTGTGCCTTGAATCGCATGGTTTGCAGCCAATGTCTATTACTCTTTTCAATTTTATACACAATTGTCTTAGCGTATCATTGCACCTTACAAGGTTTAAAAGAGAGGAGTGATGTTCCTTTGATCTTGACCCGTAATCTAGTTCCATGCTAGACTTGGCCACACAATGTTACAATTGCCTGTTTGTCTGTTCTCAGTTGTTTTGTGATATGAATGATGTCATACTATGCTTACCGTATTATAAAATTCGTCTCTTTATCCTTAGCCCTCAATACAATGTGAAGAAATAGACAATACATTAGCGATGGTACATGGTCATATGTTTGGAACCTGGTTTTATTATGTACTTTGCAATAAAATACAACTAATATTTTACATGGGTTCACCGAATAAGTTATGTATATAGACCAAAGCTATTTTGTTTGGTTTTTTGCCTCTTTAATATCTTACATTGCGGTACTACTAATGTAAAACCTCAACTTTTCAATGAGCTATGGAAAAATGGTGGAACGGCACCTTCGAAGGTGGGAGGCAACTATAACCGCAATGTCGACTCTTGCTGCAGTGGTCGATACTGTCCACTAACGGTGCCAAAAGCACGTTCTGCGTATCTTGGGTTGGTTGTTAAGGCAATATCGTCCAAACTGCCTCATGATCAAGATATGCAAGCTCAAAGCAATGTTGTATCTGCGCTCCAGACACAAGTCCATTCCCTAACAGAGGCCCTTTGTGAAACAAGGAGAAACATTGCTCAATGTCATCAAGATATGCATGGTTTTGAAACCAGACTATCAGACATTTGCTATGTTGTTCAGGAGCCTAGGGGAAATGAAGGCGAGGGTTATGGTACTCCATCGTACAATACAAACATGAAAGCGTAATGGTCAGTCAAATGAACCGAGCTTCGAACTTCGGTGGTGCATTTATCGCTAGATGCCAAGTTTTATGCCAACCTTCCTTTTGTTATATAGTTGTAATTTGTTTTGGTGCGATACAAAATTTATTCTTAACGTGCAGCCACCGGCTGAAGAAAATAGCAAGCCATTTTTGTATAGTGTAGGGTGTTCCCTATATTTGCACTGGTGGCGATCTTTGATGCCGAGTGGATGTAATCTGTGCAATTGCTTTAATAGCCTAGCGTTAGTTTCGGCCTTATTTATTTCCTAGTCTTCTTTTGCCCTGGTTTGCTAGTGGCCGCAACTACCATGGGCCATATACGGGCCGTAGGATCCATGGGTCTCCTACGGGCCGTCGATAAATGGGCCCGTAATCGGTGGGCCTCGGGCCGTCGATAAATGGGCCTGTAATCGGTGGGCCGTCGGATAAATGGGTCTACATGGGCCGTAATCGGGCGTAATTGGTATCGGCCCAGCACGGTAACGGGCAATTAACAGGCCGTGGGACTGCAAAAGGCTTAATACATCACGGGCATAACAGTCGTTAATGGGCCGAATATAGGACGGCCGAAAGCGGTATAGCGGGTTAACGTGGCGTAAGCAGGCCGACTCTTGCCATGGGCGAATTTGTCCCATTAGGGTAACAGGCTAATAACGGGCCGACTCTTGCCATGGGCGAATTTGGCCCATTTGGGGAACATGCCGATGTGGTCGACTCTTGCCATGGGCCAAATTTGGCCCATTAGGGAAAGAGCGATGTGGGCGAAAGTAATCGAGGGCGAAAAGGAGCCCAAGAACGTATGGGCGTCAATAGGCGAAAGCTAACACAGTGGAAACGGCCCATGTAAATCACGGGCCGTTAACGGTACAAAGAAAATTACTGTTCATTATGGGCTAGAGTCACCGTGGGCTGTAAAGGGCGAAGATCTGAAAGGCCTCATATGGGCGAAAGACGTCGTGGGCCATAGATGGGCCGAAAGTGAAATGGGCTTGTGTTATATTCGACGGCCAACATGACGTTGTTGGGCCGATTTCCTTTAGGGCCTAACGGGCCGTGAGTTAACGGGCCGTAAAATGGGCTATTTGCTAAGAGACCGTTAAGAGGCTTTTCATGGGCCAGCCCGTTAGCTTTTGACCAAGTCAAACGGGCCGGCTTTGTAAGCTAAATGGGCCAGTGGTGGGCCGTGGCACGTGTCGACATATCATAGGCGCCTATCTGACCCACTAACGAGCTGACACGTGTTTCATCCGGCCAATAAGAATTTTACACGTGGAAATTTCCCATTGGTCGGGGCAGTTAACGGGTTATCGGATCCAAAACCCGACCCGATAGCTTAACGGCGTTCCGTTATGCCACGTGTCGGTCACCCTTGACGAAAGCACTTCTATGACGCGCGATTTATCGTCATGGAAGTGGACACTTCCGTGATGATAATTTTGGTAATGTCATGGAACACTTCTACGACAGCACAGGTATGACTATCTTGATTCTGTCATAAAATCGTCATGGATGTACATGCATGACAAAAAACGCGACCTCTGTGACAAAAACGTATCATCACGGAAGTGTATTTTTTTTGTAGTGACCCCTCATGTTGCTGAAACAAGTAGCAGTGCCGCCCAAAATCCCGATTACCCGTTGTATTGAGTTAATTGCCCTTGAGGTGCGGACTTGCCATTTATTGTGATTTTACCATTCCTCATTTTAAAATTTTGTTCCACAAGATAGTTCTTGCTCATAGAGATGCGTTGCATGGATTAAAAAAACAGAGAACATGTCAAGTTTGTGCTTTGAAAATGGGATACCATGCTCAGTTCTAACTTTAGTGCTGACAAAATGGAGGAGACCATGATTCCTCTTCCCGTGTACCTTCATGTGAAGGAGAAATTACAACATTGTGATATATCAACTAAAATTGTGCAATCATTTATTGACGGAACCGCTAAAGCATGACTTTTGACTCATTTGCCTACATTATTGCCCGTAGCAACGCACGGGCATACTACTAGTATCCATAGACATAGAGTGATGCATACACAAGATGATGTCCATGAAAGCATTAGGTTACCTTGTCCCTTGTCTTACCAACAAGAGGGTTTGTGACTCCTTGAACTAGTGCAAGATATGGAAGGTGTTTGCACTTGTCCTTGCCAAAATGATAAGAGTGAAGTATGTTGGCAGAATCACCCTCAAGAACTCTCTAGTTCTTCTTCTGGATCCACACCATCTTGATGGGAATCCTTGGAGTTGTAGTTGTACTTGATGAAGTAGAACTTGATGTAGTCTTGGGAACCCACTTGACCAAGGCCTTAGGTGCTTCTTCAAATGCATCAATTTCCTCTTGAAGCTTGTCCTTGACTTTTTGCTTGTGGTCTTGTGGTGGAAGATCATCTTGAGCTTGTGTCCCTTTGAAAGAAGTAGTATCATACTTCTCTTGTTGAGGAACAAACTTCGTCTTGGGGTATTGATCTTCTTCCCACTCAACTCCATTGGCATTGAACTTTTGTTCAAAACCAACACCTTGATTCTTCCGGTGTCTTCCTTGCTTGCGCACAATTTCCTCAAATTGCTTACTTCTGGCAAGGCTCTTGTAAACACCTTTCTCCATAATTCCCTTCAATAAGCTATTTTCTTGCTCAAGTGTAACTTGGCTAAGAGAATCATTAGTGGAATGAAGAGAATTACTAGAAGCAACAACATTGGATTTAGCATGATTGTTGTTACTACTAGATGAAGCATCTTTCTTGTTCTTGTTGCTAGATTTAACTTGTGGCATGTAAGTAGACAAGAGTAAACGCTTGGCAATGTAAGAAGAACTTTTCTTGCGAAGATCATCATTGATTGCCTTTAAAAACTCATGCTCTTGCTCAAGGTTGAGCTTTTCAAAGCGTAGCTTATCATGAGTCTTTAGAAGTTCTCGATGATTTTCCAAGGTAGTTTCATGAGCTAACTTAAGAGTGTTTAGTTCTTTAGTTAGACGCTCAATCTCCTTCTTATCATTGTAATTCATTTTATCTTGATTAGCATGATTAATTGATGTTTCATCATAGTCTTCGTCACTAGAGTTGTCAACAAGTAAATCATCATCACCTAGCAAATCATCTTCATCACTATTGAAATCAACTACTCGGGATGTGTTACCTTTGGACCTTTGGCCATGAAGCATCTTCCAATTCCTTCATTTGGTGAGTCAAATATGTCGTAGGAGTTGGTTGACACAAGTGCTAGACCGGCAACACCTTCATCTTGAGTATATTCGGAGTCGGAGTGATAACTTCTTTTGGAGTGATTGTCGGAGTCGGGGCCGGATACCCATTCACCAACATGAGCTTGATGTCTTCTTTTTGTGTAGCTCCTTGATGACTTTTCCTTCCTTTCTGAATCCTTGCTTCTTCGAGAGGGTCTTCGTTCATAACGATCGTCTCTACTCCTCCTTTCTCTTGGTGGTGATTCTTCTCTTTTACTTCTTCTTTTGGGAGAATCTTCTCTTCTTTTGTAGGGGGCCGTACACTCATTGGAGTAGTGTCCGGGTCTTCCACAATTGTAGCAATTTCGCTCACGACTAGAAGATCTTTTGCCATTGTAGGACCTTGACTTGGAACTTCTTTCTTTGCTTCTACTCTTGTAGAACTTGTTGAAGTTCTTTACCATTAGGTTCAATTCTTCATTGAAGGTTTGCTTCTCACTTGATGATGTGGGAGCATCACACGAGGCTTTGTAAGCACCACTTGACTTGTTGTGAAGCTCTTCCTTATCCTTGAGTGACATCTCATGAGCAACAATTCTTCCAATGACTTCCGTTGGCTTGAGGTCTTTGTAATTGGGCGTCATTTGGATCAATGTGCACACGGTATCATATTTCCCGTCCAAGGCTCTTAGGATCTTCTTGATGATGAATTTGTCGGTCATCTCTTCACTTTCTAAGCCGGCAATCTCATTTGTGATGAGAGCAAGCCTAGAGTACATTTCAGCGACACCTTCACCATCCTTTGTTTTGAACTTGTCAAATTGACTTTCAAGCACATCCAATTTGGATTCCTTGACGGAGTCGATACCTTCATGCATATCAATCAAAGTATCCCAAATTTCCTTTGCATTCTCAAGATGGTTGATTTTGTTGAATTCTTCGGGGCACAGTCCGTTGAAGAGAATGTCACAAGCTTGAGCATTGTACTGTAGCATCTTCAACTCTTCCACGGTAGCTTCACGGTTAGGTTCTTTCCCATCGAAGAATTCACCTTGCAAGCCAATGCACACAATAGCCCAAACGGCGGGGTTATGTCCAAGAATATGCATTTTCATCTTATGCTTCCAACTAGCAAAATTTGTACCATCAAAGTAAGGACCTCTACGGTGGTAATTTCCCTCGCTAGACGCCATACTCTCCTAGGTTGTGAAACCAAGGCTATGACCACCAAAAGCTATGGAAATCAAAGCAAATGGAGACCAAAGCTCTGATACCACTTGTAGGATCGAAAGTATGTCTAGAGGGGGGTGATTAGACTACTTGACCAAATAAAAATCTAGCCTTTTCCCAATTTTAGTTCTTGGCAGATTTTAGCAACTTAGCACAAGTCAAGCAATCGACCTACACATGCAATTCTAAGAGTATAGCAGCGAAATGTAAAACAATTGCATATGAAGGTAAAGGGAGGAGTTTTAGGGAGCAAACACAATGTTGACACGGAGATTTTTTATCCGTGGTTCCGATAGGTGGTGCTATCGTACATCCACGTTGATAGAGACTTCAACCCACGAAGGGTAACGGTTGCGCGAGTCCATGGAGGGCTCCACCCACGAAGGGTCCACGAAGAAGCAACCTTGTCTATCCCATCATGGCCGTCGCCCACGAAGGACTTGCCTCACTAGGGTAGATCTTCACGAAGTAGGCGATCTCCTTGCCCTTACAAACTCCTTGGTTCAACTCCACAATCTTGACGGAGGCTCCCAAGTGACACCTAGCCAATCTAGGAGACACCACTCTCCAAGAAGTAACAAATGGTGTGTTGATGATGAACTCCTTGCTCTTGTGCTTCAAATGATAGTCTCCCCAACACTCAACTCTCTCTCATAGGATTGGATTTGGTAGAAATAAGATTTGAGTGGAAAGCAACTTGGGGAAGGCTAGAGATCAAGATTCATGTGGTTGGAATGGAATATCTTGACCTCAACACAAGTGTAGGTGGTTCTCTCTCAGAAAATATGTGTTGGAAGTGTAGGCATGTTCTGATGGCTCTCTCCACGAATGAAGAGTGGGTGGAGGGGTATGTATAGCCTCCACACAAAATCTAACCATTACACACAAATCACCAAACTCGGTGGGACCGATTCAGAGAACTCGGTCAGACCAATTTAGTTCAAAATGTGAACGTTAGGATTCTCGGTGGGACCGACATGTCAACTCAGTGGGACCGATATCATTAGGGTTAGGGCATAACGTAATCTCGATGAGACCGATTACACAACCTCGGTGAGACCGATTTTGCTAATAGACAAACAGAGAGTTGGTCAGGCAAACTCGGTGGGACCGATTCGCTCATCTCGGTTGGACCAAAACGTTACGAAAGGGAAACAGAGAGTTTGCATTGCAATCTCGGTGGGACCGATCGCTCATCTCGGTTTGACCAAAACGTTACGAAGGGAAATAGAGAGTTTGCAATCCCATCTCGGTGAGACCGAGATCCCTATCGGTGAGATCGAAAAGATTAGGGTTTCTAGCAGTGGCTATTTCAACTGAACTCGGTGGCTCCAGATAGAAAGAATCGGTGGGGCCGAGTTGGACTTATGGTTTGGGACATATGTGGATATGGGAAAGTAGTGGAGGGTTTTGGAGCATATCACTAAGCATTTTGAGCAAGAACCTCATTAAGCAACATCTCATCCCTTCTTAATAGTATTGGCTTTTCCTATAGACTCAATGTGATCTTGGAATCTTGGGGCACACTTTGAGGTTCTTTATGTTGGATTGAATATTATGAATTTGAAGTTGTTTGATGCATATCGTATAATTGACCCACGGATACTTGTGCTGACATTGGAGTATCTAGGTGACATTAGGGTTGATTGATGTGTGTCATATGGTGTTATTTTACTATGAACTCTAGGGCTGTTTGTGACACTTATTGGAATAGCTCAATGGATTGATCGAAAAGAATAACTTTGACATGATTTCGTACCCTACAAGCAATTTCATCTTATGTTCTCCGTGATAGGAACTTTGGAGTGACTCTTTATTGCACGTTGAGGGATTGCCATATGATCTAATTATGTTATCATAGTTGAGAGAAATTGCACTAGTGAAAGTATGAACTCTAGGCCTTGTTTCCAAGCATTGCAATACCGTTTTTGCTCACTTTTGTCACTAGTTACCTTGCTGTTTTTATATTTTTCAGATTACAAAAACCTATATTTACTATCTATACTACACTTGTATCACCATCTCTTCGCCGAACTAGTGCACCTATACAATTTACCATTGTATTGGATGTGTTGGGGACACAAGAGACTCTTTGTTATTTGGTTGCGGGGTTGTTTGCGAGAGACCATCTTCATCCTACGCCTCCCACAGATTGATAAATTTTAGGTCATCCACTTGAGAGAAATTTGCTACTTTCCTACAAAACTCTACGCTTGGAGGCCAACACGAGTCTACAAGAAGAAGGTTGTGCAGTAGACATTAGAACCCATGGCAATTATGATGTACATGCCATGGCAAATCAACATGTGTCCCCATGTAAAATTATAGTTTTTGTGGGAAACCATGGCATTTATAATATATATGCCATGGCAAATCAACATGGTTTATGTATAAAACCATGACATTTTTTGGGGGAACCTTTGCACTTTTTCTTAACAATTCTTTGTTTTTTGCCATGCAAATTTTTAGGCCGATAATTTAATTTTTTGTATTTAGACTATGCCATTTCAAGTGGTACCATGGCAAAGTTATTTATTTTAGATCATGGGAATTTCTTTTAGTTACACCATGTCTTTTTTATTCATTAGGTCATGGTAGTTTTACTATTCGTACTGGTAATTCTATTTAGTTAGGCAATGGTAGTTTATTTTGTAGCATAGCTTCGCACCATTCAATTTTTTAAAGAGCATGGTATTTTTACTTTAAAGAGCATGGCATTTTCATTATAAAGAGCATGCCACTTTTATTTTAAAGAGTATGGGTGTTCTAATTACAAAGAGCATGTCACTTCTATTTTTAAAGAGCATGACATTTTTTATTTTAAAGAGCACGACAGTTTTTATATGGAGCATGTTTCCTATTTATTTTGTAGAGCATGACATTTTTTGTTAGTAAGAACATGACACTTTTTAGCATATCATGGTCAGTTTATTTTTTGTATGGAATTATTTAGATACAAACATCACATCCAACTTTGCATAAGAGATTTTTTCTAATTTTAGATATGGCAAATTTGTGTTTAAACATACCCCCACTATTTGGTTGGTTGTATTCTTAAGGCAAAAAAAAGTTGTATTCTTAAGGCATGGAAATTTCATCTTTGTTCCAGGCATTTTTTTTTGTATGTGATCCTCTTTTGAACTCAATAGCATTTTTATTTGTTTATATCAATGGCAAACTTTTTGTGAGTAATTTTTCTAAGTCGGGTCCAAAGTATCCTTATTTTGGTCCAATTGAGGCAGGGTACGAGAGTAGAAAGTTTATGTACGAGAGGGAGGGGGGTCGCTCGGAGGGCTCTTTCCAACAAACGAATTCGTTCACTCGACCGAACCCCCACTGGGCAACGATTAGTTCGCTGGTGCCTCCTCTGAGGAATGCTCCCCAGCTACTAGGGTCCATAAATAAACTATTTCCTCTTTCTAGAGATTTTAAATGAACTACAACAGATATGTATAGACGTATTTTAGAGTGTAGATTCATTTATTTTGATCCATATATAGTCCATATTAGATCTCTAAAAAAACTTACATTTAGGAACGAAGGGAGTACTACTGTAAAGATGTATTGGTACCACTAGGTTGCTCAAAAGCCATCGCACAGTGAATATGGGTGCGAACTACCAAGGCCAGTTCGAATGAATGTTCGTCTCAGAATAATGATCAGAAAACTAAACTTAATTTCGTTTGGTGTATTGATGAGGTCTTCGATCGCGACGCAATGTCTCACTCGCGACATCAAGGATCACAAATTTTTAGCGCCGGCTAAGCCTCAATTGGAGGCTTCGAGCTTGATCTTAGCGATACAAAAGCATGTATGGACAAGGTATTACGAAAGGCACGAGCACTGCACTTATTCCAGATTTCCCAAAAGACAAGTGTGAGCAGGGACGTCATCGCTTTGCGTCGAATGAATGCCATTCGGTTGACACACCTCCGACCACCACTTGATTGAGATTAAGTTTCTCCAAGAGTTTAGAACAATGCTAACCAATCCAAAACAAGGTGACACATCGAACACCCCACAAAAAACACACATTGAATGCCCCCCGTCTCCTTTCTCCCTCACGGCCGCCGGTTGCAGTCGGGGCGAATCTCTGGTCGGTGGTGGACTGGTGGCGGGACTCTTGCTCCTATTACGTTCCTCCTCATGCAGATTTGGATGCTGTCATGAATGTCGTGGACGTGGCCGCGGATCCCAGCGTCAATTGCGTCAACGGGGCATGCTTTCTGGTGAATGACAGCATGCTAGTGGTGCAACTCTCCTCCGTGTATTGTTTTGGGCACCTTGCCTTGTGGCAATGCTGCTCAGAGCATGGTTAATAGTATAGCCAACTGTTGACTATATGATGTTGTCATTTCATATATAATCATCATTTATAGCCACTCATACAACAAGGTTAGTTATAAGAGTACTACTCCCTTTGTCACAGTTTAGAAGGCACAATTAAATTTGCGTGCGTTTCCATAATAGACAAGGTTTAGACCGCACTGTATTTATTTCTAGTAGCTTATTTGTACTCCGATATACTATTTCTATATGCATGCGTAGTGCGAATGCTATTTTTTAGCCCATCTCACAACCAATAGATAACCACCTAGGTCTCAGAGAATTTTCAAGCGCGCCTTCTAAACCGTGACGGAGGGAGTACTTTTTTCACCTTCTCTCTATCTCTTTCTTCATATTTATTGCATTTTCCTAGGGGTACGCATATATCTAGTCTCTTGCATTAGTGCCCACTTTCACCATTTTCCATGTCTCTTTCCTCCACATAGGCAAAAGTGCCATGTAATCTGGCTATAAGACCATTATTGTACTTCTCTCAGGCGGAGCAAGGCACGGGCCGATTGGTCTAACCAATCATCGACTAGATCCAATCATCGATGTTGGTTGGGCTTGGGGGGTGGTGATTGTTATCGTCATCGTGCGATGATACCCGTCACCTGATCCATATGGTTTTGGGTGGGGTTGTCGAAGTGGCTGAGCCATCACCTAGATTCACTCATTGATATGACCACTCCGGCCTGTGGTGACAGCCTTGTTGCGGATTGGGGTGGCAATTGAAAGTTCTTCATGCAAGTTCCTGCACAAATCCGCTAGTTGATTTCGGCAGCGAGATGCAAACTATGGACGACAATTGGACACAGGGGGGTGGTTGTGCAGTGGTGATCACACATCACATGTAGCTGCTAGGATCATAAAAATTGGTGGCGCCAACACATGAGTGATGTTGATGGTGGTGCTAATCGAGCAGCCCATCTCGAGCTTCGAGGTGAAAGCCTAGGTCTAACCCTAGTTCGTTATGCCTAGCAATGTCAATGTTTTTATGTCATTACCTAGTTAAGGCATTTCTTGGATATGCTCGGACTGGTTTCTTCAGGTTGAAAACCTAGATTCTAGCCCTGGGTGGTTGGATCCGCCGATGGCGGCATTTGAGGGTCGCTCCTATCCTGAAGATGTTGTTGTTGAATAACCTAGCCGTCTGTGTGGTGTCATGAGATGGATGGTGTGGACATGGTCATTGTTCTAGTTTGTCGATCGCGAAACTGATCAGTTTGGGAATCTTCCTTTTTCCTTACATGCGCATAGCTTTGGTCTTATATGACTTTGCTATTTTGCCGGCGTGTTTTTTGTGCGCACACCTTGGTGATGGACGTGTGCATCTTAACTATGCAGAGGTTGAGTGTGTGCGCATGATGTTTGTATCCTCCTGATGCTTTATTTTAATCTAATAAAATCCATCCTTCGATGAAAAAAACCAAACCAAGGTTTGCCTTATTAAGGACAAACAAATTGTATGACTTGTTGTCATCCGTACGACTGGTGGATGGCCGAGTGGAATTAATTTCAACTATATGTCATCATGACTATCACAATGCTTTTTATTATTATTTAATACTCAAGGTGACTTTATGAGGCTTTTTCGCACCTTAGATGAAATATGAACTATTTGATGCGACTTGTATCAATCTTGTAGAATTGTGGATGTGTTTTCCATATAACGTGATCGCAACAAATTCTATGACAACATGATCGTTGTGTACTTGATTCTCTCATATTAGGTACCTAAGATATCTTCTGATCATTTAGTCTGATAATTTCAGTCCTTTTTCTAATTATAAATGTTGGGGTACAATAAAAGTTGGTCTTAGTTGGTCTCTTGTTTAGTTGTGGTCATGATAGTTTTTCTTTACGATGCTTACAATTATGTTGTCATGCTTTATTAAAAAAAATATGAGAGTGCAGCCCATGGAGGAGCCCGACAAGAATTTCTAAGGGGGGGCAAATAAAAATGTGGACATCTGGGGAGACAACACTAAAAATAATCTTCAACCTAACCCCTCTATGTTTTCTCCTTCACACATTTGTCTAAGACTTGGGGAGGCGGTGCCTCCCCCCTTTCTAATTGAACTAAGATCTATCGCGGGCTGCACATAAATGGAGTCATGAGACCAAGCTCTCATCTCACATGGCTATGGTTCTCTTCACACTATTCGTCATGAAGGTGGCCTACGCCTACCCGCGCCAACTCACTCCCATCGGGTATATACTCCGCTTTCACACCAACTCCCGCTCTAGCGCACACTCCCACTCTGACGATGACAACCTATGCCTACCTGCAATTGCACGTGTTGCCACCACTGTCATATACCACACTACATCTCCAGCGCTCGCTCTCGCTCACAGTGACTTCACTAAATCTAGTGATGGCAACAACCTCCTCGCTTCTCCTTACCACCCTACCCTCCAGCGCTAGTGATTGAATCCATACCGATTTATTCTAGTAGTCGGTGCACAAATGAGCAAGTAGTTCGCTTCTTTATAAAGAATTTGATTTCTAAACAAAATGTGTGTTGCTTTCACCTTTGGTTTAATCATGACAATTGTCGTGACAATAGTATAGTGGTGTGTATGAAGCTTAGGTCTATCAAGGCATGAACTACTAGCATAATAAAATGTACTAACAGTTTAAAAGTAGCAAATGGACTAAGAAAAATGTGAAATTTGGACCTAAATAATTTAATGTGGTACTGTCAATTGAGAATAAATTTGGAGAACTTTTGGCCAATAATTTGTTAACATACGTAACATGGTGCCTTAAATTTAAATTTTAATAAAAGAAAATCCAAAATATTCCAAAAAATATGGAAGAATAAGGATATGTTACTATAAAATAGTGCAATATCAAGTTATAGTACGAACTACAAGTTGAAATGAAGATGTGCCTTATACTTTCCCTTTGATATCTACAATGCTTCGTGGGAGATGCTTAACAAAAAAGTTATCAAACTCTTCTAGAATTGAGTAGGTGAAAGTGCAATCTTGCTCTTAAAAATATTTTTGATGTTGATGACAAATTTACATATAGGGGACTAACCTTGTTTGCTAAGTATATACACAGGTCATCAGTCCTCTGGTTTTTTGAATGTGCATCATGGTCACATCATATGAGATATTACTCAAGCAAATAATCAATGAGGAAAGGAGCAAACAAAGATGAGGCATCATGCTCTTTTATATATTTCTTGAGTAATAGGGATCCCGCACTATTAAGGGCGGATCTGAGGTGTAGGTTCAAGGCATGCTCACAATCTACCTCACAAGTAGTTTTTCACAAAAGACCAAAACCCCTTAGCCAAAACCTACCACACTTTCTCTTCATTCTCTCCACAAGCTGACCCCATAGACGGATCATCCGGACTTGGTCCCGGATCATCTGGGCTTGTCCCCGGATCATCTGGTGCTGGATCTAGATCGTCCGGATAATGCATCCAGGGAGCATCGTTTGACACTGATTATAGCCGGATCATCCGGACCTGCCCCGGATCATCCGGGCTGTGCCTGGATCATCCGGACCTTGTCCCGGATCGTCCAGATAATATCGCCTCTTCCATCATAGAAGTTTGGTGGATGAAGCCGGATCGTCCGGTCGTTCATCCGGACCATCTGGGCTTGTGACCAGATCATCCGGGCTGTCCTCCGGACTGCCCGGCCTCCACGCAGCGCTGCTGCTACCATTTTCATCCAAGTCTTTAGCCGGAGCATATGGGCTTGTGGCCAGATCATCCGGATGGTCCTCCAGATCATCCGGATGGTCCTCCAGATCATCCGGATGGTCCTCCAGATCATCCGGAAAAGTCAACCTCTGCTCAAAATGGCTCTATTCTGTTGTGGGTATAAATAGCTCCTTACCTCTTCGAGATAAGGCTGAACACTCCACTCCAACACGCCCCAAGAACACTTGTGCTCCCTCTCTCTTGCTCATCCACGAAATCCTAGATCCCGGTTGATTCTTGAGAGTTTGAAAGAGTTGTTCCAATCAAAAGAAAGATCTTCTGCCTCTCCTTCTTGTCGCCGAAGCAAATCGTGATTTGAGCAAGTCTCGAGCTTTTCCCCCTTGGATCTTATTACTCTTGGAGGTTGGAGACTCCTAGGCGGTAGGAGTCTTTCGGTGAGGAATCGATCATTGTGATTACCCCCGGAAAGTTTGCGAGGGTTTGGAGACCACCCCAAGGTCTACCACTAGTGGTTGAGAAACGCCTTCGTGATGTTGTCTCAAAGAGAAAATAGGGTGAGCCTTCGTGGCGTTGATGTGCCTTCGTGGTAACATCCACCTCTCTAAACGGTGACGTAGCTTCCCTCCAAGGAAGTGAACATCGGCATACATCCTCTTCTCTCGGAGTTGCGGTTATTCCTAACCCTAACTCTCTACTTGTGGTTACTTGTCTCTTAGCACTTACTTATATCATATTGTGCTTGCTTACTCACATATTTGTGTTACTTGTTTACCTTGCTTAGCTCTTAGCATCATACTTGCAATTGTTAGGCTCACTTTCATATTCCGCATTATTGCCTAAAATTGCTAAGTAATTATTAAAATTTGTAATTGTACCTATTCACCCCCCCCCCCTTCTAGGTCCATCTCGATCCTTTCAGTAGGATACTTATTATAAGGAATTTCCCATTCATCAAATTTATTCCTACACGGAGGGGCACAGCTACAAAAGCGACCACAAGGGGAAGTGGCAGGCGAGGAAATGGTGATTTCCTCGACCCTTCTCCATTTTATCTATGTTTTTAGTCATTTTTAGTATGAATTTGCACTGACTGGCGATGAACTTTGATCGTTTTTGTCCAGCAATGAACTATGATGAGGTTGTATCAGATTTAAGCGTGTTCGTTGTGTTTATCTACATAGTGTTGTATGCGTTGCATGGATTTGGGGGTTCGAATAAGAGGGACGCAGATGTGGGAGCAGACAAATGAGGTGTGCCCGGTCAATGCCCAATGACACGTAGTCCGCGGGCGTTTAAGGGTCCGAATTTGGTGTTTTGTGGTTGTAGATGCTCTTACATGATAACAGAAAAAACATTTCAAGCTTTTAATAGGGACAAATAAGAACATTTACACTGGGATTTTCTTATGACATGCTTCCACTGGGATCTAAACCAAAATACCAAATAGAACATAAATGTTTACTAAAATCAAGAGATGGCGTAGTAAGAACCATAGAAACTAAATCATAGTAAAAGTAACAAGATTTATGATATGATGGAACAATGTATTTGAAATTGTGTTCTTTTTACTCCCTCTATTCCATAACTAGCCAAACCCGTGCGGCGGCACGCCGCACCTCGTTTGTACACAATGGTACATGTTGTTGCATACCATATAAAAATTATTTCTTTTATCTAAGGGAAAGTGGTTTATACGTTCAGAGTACTATGTATTATTTGATGTGATGAAAATTGAAAGCGGTAAAATTTTGAATGACTCAATTGATCAATTGAATAATTAGAAGTAACATTGATGTTAGAGTTTGTGGCTCTCCTACCCTTCTAGACAGAGGGACACATAAAAGAGTAGATCCATATATGTATCGTATATACATGTCAAGCTAGGCTATATCCTTTTACTGTTTTTTAGGTACAACTCATTTTTTTCCCATGTGTTAAGCTAGGCAACGTGGTACTAAAAGGGAGTTTTTTGTGTCATTAAGCAAGGGGTAATTGGACCAACAACGATTACATGAATGCAGGAAAATCACATCATGATTTATTTACATTCATGGATGAACTAATGGTCTTGGATAAGAAAATCAGCTGCATGTTTCAGTCAGAGCTTACCCATTACAAATATTAGTTCAGGAGAATACAAAACAGAGTAAAGACCCTAGCCGGTTTCTAATCAAAACACAGCCTACCCCTGTCGAAGTACTTTGACCCCACAGTAACGGCTGTAAATACAAAAATAAAAATTAATGTACCAATGGTATTTTTATAAATAGCGATAAACCAATGGTAAAGTCATAGTTCCACAGGAGTCTAGTGGCATTGTCATAAACTACTCATTTGCTCTTAAAAAAATAGACACATTATTTCTTTACATACAGAAATTAGTTGCCCTGACCACACATACTAAGTGTATGCAGCTGCATATATATACAGAGAATACACATATAGCACATGACCATGACTATTGCAGGTCCTGAACATACACTTGCTCTGACAAAAACATACTGAATGAGATACACAAAGGTCAGGTAGAAGAGACATCTAGACATCTAAGTTACAGGCTACTTAAGCTAGTGGGCTCCAAATAACAGGTGGATCATGGGTAATTCGATGCATGCCTTAGCAATATTGTTTTAGAAATACCATGTACAGTGGATACAAACACAAACATTTAACTGGCCAAATGATGAGATGAAGAAACAAAACAGAATATTCTCTGCAAGATAAGCTGTACAATACGCAAGTTCATCAGCCAAACTATATTTAGAAATATGCCCACCAAGGGAAATTACTTGGCAACATTCTATAAGCATTAATCGTAGAACTGTCGTTTTGATCACACAACTAAAATCTCAGTAACTGAAGTGGAAACTACAGGGAAACATCAACATATAAGCTAATAACAACAACGTCAAGAGAATATTAATATGGGTTAGTACTGCAACCATGGATGCATAATGCCGAGATGGAGTTGACAAATTGGTGGCCCAGAGTGGTGTTCTATGGCGGCAGACCGAGTTGTATGTCGACAAGAGAGGAGAAGCACCAAAGGCACTCGAATAAAAATCAAAACACAAAAACGACAAATGGCACTAGGAGTTTGGAGCCGGTCCATCTGATTTAAATGATGGGAAAGAGTAATGATTTTGCCCGCTTGTGGGTTTGAAATACAATTAGAAAAGTTCAGTTAACTGCTGAATAAGTGATTTAAGCTTATCCAACTTCCTTAGTTCTGAAAAATGAACAACCCCCTCCCATAATATAATTTTATAGTTCATATTTATATTTATGCAGATATTGCCCAAATGCTCCCTCTTGTGAGTTTAATAGTAGTTGAGGATAAAATCCCAGATCCTACACCACTCACTAAAGTTAAGCGTCGCAAGGCCTCAAAGATCCTGCTGATTTTGATAATGATGCTTCCTAGACAGAAGAAATGAAAACCCAGGACAAAGATTAGATACATCCAGGACCAATTGTGCTGACGGAAAGTTCCTTCCTAGCTCGGCCTACACGATACCCATTATCTGTACCGTTGACCACGTCGTGGAGATCTGTGCTACAACTAGCATCAGCAGCAGTATTCCCTGTAGCCACAGTGATTTGGCTGAAAAGGCAGTGCTACATCAACAGTAACAAGATTCCTTTGTAGGTCCTACACCTGTCGATTATGTAATTGTTTGTTATTTCTGTCACTGTAGCCATGTGACATGGACTACACGCTGTCTGCCTCTTGTTTCTCACGCATGTGGGTGAGAGAAGGGAAAGGTGAGGAGAGAGATAGAGTATTTCTTTTTGTGAGCATGTGTAAGAAGAGAGAAGAGAAAAGGCACAGAGAGAAGAATAAAATGTCAGGACGAGAGAGAAGATTATTCTCATTTGTGAAAGAGGTTGGGAGATAAGAGAGAGAAAATAACTGCTCTCTTCCATTGGAGAAAAAACAGCTACTGTTTTCCACGAGAGACAGGGAACGGGAAAAATCTTGGGAGGAGAGAGACCGGGAGAGGCTGTGAGAGAGATCAGAAAGAGAGAGAGAAATAATGTATTCTGTCAGAGAGAAAGAACATGTGAGAGAGCTTGTGGACAAAATCCTCCACCATGTCTCGTTTAAGAAGTCAGGACTCATGCATGTCACATCATGTCACGCACAGTAACCGAATGTGGTGGGCTTTATGGCAGATAATTAAGCTTAAGCGGCTGGCGTCTATAGCAGTGTGCACACATCCACATAAAACATGAAAACGAGTGGATGGCTGTGATAATAGGTACCATGTAGCCATAGCTAGGAAAAACCGCTCTCATTGTGCTGATCAGAAAGGCAAAAGAAATGGGAACCCACTTCCGTGCCTATACCCATCAAGGACCGCCGAGATGGGTATAGGCACCGACCGCCAAGATGGGTATAGGCACGGGAGTGAGCTCGAGAGGCACAATAGGTATAGCTCGTTTTGCAGCTTAGTTCCAACTGATATAAAAAAAAGTTAGTTCCAACTCTTACCGCTGGACTGCTCTTTGCTATTTACCTCAAACTGTATCTATACTCCAGAAGCAGCAAGTGAGGTCGAAGGCCATAAAGGAGATATTTTTTTGGAAAGCGGAAGTATATTCTTAGGAAGATAGTTTGCATTGCTGAATCATTGTTAAAAATGAAAATTTACATCCAGTCAACAATTAACCATCAGAATAAAGAGTTAAGTGCTTAAATTAAACACCTAATCAGTAGAGATGATGTAAGCAAATGAAATTTATAAAATTATTAGAAGGTCCAAGCCTCTAAGTAGAGTTAATTGGATGGCCAAAAACTTGGTCGGAAAATCCCGCCTTGAGTTCCAGCCAGCATACCCTGTCAAAAACAATATCAATATGAATGATGTGGAGATTCGTACTGATAAGTTTTGCAAAGGACACAGACACACATTGCCTAAATCTTAATATCACAAACTCTATCACAAAAAGGGAGAATTGGAGAACAAATCATAATAAGTTCATCCACCACAATTGAGCAGCCACAAACTGATCAAGCCTAAATCGGTTCACGGTTCAGTATGTTACTTCTGCTTTTTTTGCAAAACAGTATGTTACTTCGAACTCATGGCAGTACTGTTGTCCAAAATTCAGAGCATATTTTATCCCAAATCTCCCTAACCAGAAAATCTCAAGAAACTTCAGAACAGTCTATGGTGAGGCTTGAACTCACATGATGTGTTCAAACCTCAAATGCATCCCGTCTTTGTATTGTATGGGAGAGAGATATGAGCTAGCAGCACAATAACATCTGGCTGAGAGGGAGGGAGGACGGCAGACCGCTGCCGGGGCTTCTGGCGGAGGCAGTGGCGAGGACAGAGACGGGGATTGGGTACATGCGCTTGATTAGGCCGTCCGGAGAGCGAAAGAGCGCTGCACGCGCACTAGTGAAACGTCGGCTCGTGCATGGCTCCCGCGGCCACGACCAAAGAGCACTCGCGGCCAAAAGCGCCGCCGGCAGGTTGTCGAAGAGCGGCGGGAGGAGGTACGGATACAGCGCAGTCGTCATCATGTACCACTCTTGCTGTCGCTGGAGCTCCCAGAGCTGCGGCCGACCCAATCAGGCTCCGTCAAAACCGATGCAAGGACCCAATCAAAACCTCGAGGCCGCCATGGGAAGAGCCACAGCAGTCCTCCTCGATGGCTTCGAAGTGGAAGAGGACGCCGGCGGCCGGGAAGGCGCTACCGCCGGCGCTGCAGGACTCAGAGCGTGTTTGGTTGATGTCCACGGCATTGTACGCCTGGCCTGGACCATGCCTGAGATATGCCTGGCAGTTGTTTAGTTTGTATCCTCGAAGAGAACATGCTTGCCTGGCTCAGGCATTCCTAGCAAGGTAATTAGCCTGGCCTGGTTATAAAGAAATAGAAGAAATAATTGCTTAGCCCAGGCACTAGTATTAGCCTGGCCCAGGCGTCATATTTTTTGTGCCTGGCGTACTGTAGCATCAGCCTGACAGCCATCCAGTACTATTTAAAATAAAAAAAATGCAGTAATGACACTACCAGGCCAGGGAAGGAATCAAACACAAGTACACTATGCTGGCCTGGCCAGGCCAATTTTTTGCAGCATCTCAGGCTGAATCCAGGCACCCCTCTTTGCCAGGCATGGTGTCCAGGGTTCAAACCAAACAACCCCTCAATCGTTCTTCTGTGGCTCACGGTGTCGGTAACCATACCCGCCGCGTCTATGGCGCAGCTTGGCCATGGGGAGAGGAGATGTAGGGAAGGGCTGTGGCAGGAGAGGAGGCATGAGCTAGGTGGTATGGGTGGGAGGGAAGGGAGGAGGCGAGTCACTTTTTATAGTCATACACGACGGTGTGGCGGTGGTGCTGGATCGGACCCGAGCCTTCTAGCGAGAGCCTGAGAGAGATAAATCTAGAGGTTGCTGGACCAACAGGCAGCAGCGGCAGGCATGCAAACCGATAACAAAAAGAAAGCGACACAACGAACGACCAACAGCGGCAAGAACCCGAAAGCGACCCACCGATTGGGCAACAGCGGCAGAGGCAGAAACCAATAACCAATTGAAATACAGAGAAGCTTCCAAGCAGAAAAGCGTGTCAGGGCACAACACCACATGAACCTGCCCACATGCAGTACCAAATTGCTAAATACACCATGATGGCCACACCCGTTGAAGAAATTTGAATGAAATAAGTGAATGCACCACTCATTTCTACCCCGCCGTATACCAAAATAATACCACGCGCCACATCCAAAACTCACCATGGTCACTTTCATCCAATAGAGGCTTGGGTATATAAGGCACATAAGTGTTTGCGAGTACTCAACGCGAAAACTCATAGGCGTGGACGAGCTCGCCTAGTCGACGTCTTAGAAGTTTGACCACTAATAATTATCAATGTATATGAATTTAGCATGTAACAATGTAATTGTTCTAATTGTCTTGTAAAGTACTTTTTTGTCATCTTTTTTTTCTACTTGTGTATGCATTATATTTGTGAGATTTGCAGTCAAGGTTGTAGATTGGGCTTTGAAGAATAAAAGGTACACTATATTTTGGAACCGAGTAACATGGATTTAGTGCCATCTTGCTCTTTGTTTGATTTGATGTCACTTTTCTGACCCACATAGACCTCCTATACGACGCCTCCTATTGCGTCAAGTAGTTGAGCCTTCACACAAGTGTCTCCAACCGGGGACTAGCCCAATAAGTGTGCGAACATTGTTTCTGTAGTGATTGAGTCCTCTTGCAGTAATTTTTTTGTCTTATCTGTTTCGCTTTGGTTTACTGCTTTTTTCATAAATACATAAAATTTTAAATACAAAAAAGAATGTTTTTAAGTGTTCAATGTATATTTAGAATTTGTTCACTGTAGATAAAAAATGTTGGGCGTGTATTTAAAAAATGTTGGCTCTACATTAAAGATGTTCATGTGTATTTAATACAGGTCTACTCTGAATTAAAATTTTAAAAAGTATTTTTCATGTTTAATGAAAATGCATAAGTGTATTAAAAAATGTTCACCATGTATTTAGAAAAAATAAAAAGAATCTAATAAATACAGAATGAAAAAAGGAGAACCAAAACATATAACCGGAAAGAAAACAAAAACAGAACAAAAATGAAACATTGCTTCAACAAACGGAGCAGACGAAACCAGCAGAACCTGAATTGGGCTGACCCAATTCACGTCGCACGTGAGCATCGATGTAGCCCTTTGACGCCAACAGACGTCCAATAAGATTTGCCTGCTCCACCAGGCCCAGTAGCATATTTTTACTATTGGAACCAGTAATAAGATTTGCTTGCTCAGTAGGACTTTTGTGTGCTTTTCTATTAGACCCAGTACTATGTTATTGTGTTTGGCTCATTTCATACAATTTTCCTGAAAATCCAATATTGCTTGTAACATCCCAAAATTTTCCAAATTTTGGAATGTTAATAATAAGATATTATTGAGTGAATTGCTATGATTTTCATGGGAAATTAAAACCTTTTAATTCTTGTTTCAAATATTTCATCTAATTGCTTTTCTTTTGGACACCTATGAAATATTTTGAAATCACAAATAAAAATGGAGTGAGAATAAAATGACTTTCTCAAAATGTGGTGGAAGAATATTTTATGTGAAGTTCTTTGAATTTTTAGTTCCATCCGAACTTGGAACTTAATTGGAGTTTTAGTGCCATTTAAATATTTCCAAATTATTCAAACAAAAATTTAATGAGAGGAGATAATGTGACTTCTCCAAAAATATATTTGGAAATATTTAATACGGTAGAATTATCCTTTTGAGAATTTGCAAAAACTCAACATCGATTTGTTTGAGTAAATTCAATTATGTCCATAAAGCATTATCCTTTTATACGAAATATATATTGTTAAATGCCGAAACTGATTTTCATGGACTCTAAATAATATGGAGATTAATGTAAACATTTTTTTTCTGTTGTGTAAACTTTTGTACACGTACGGTAATTAGCCAAATTCTGCCCTAAGCCTACTGGACCAAGTCCATCTTCCTCTTAAGTCCATCTTCCTCTTGTTCAATTATATTTTTTTTCTGGGTGCAGCCCACAGGTTGTTTGCTCCCTCCAAACCGAATAGGGCTTGGCCCACTTATTCTCTCTCTTTCTCAGCCCACCCTACTAGTCATCTTCTTCCTCAGGACGCATATACAGAAACTTACAGAGAACAACCATGGATGCCTCCACCTCTTCCTCTCCTCGTCTCCCTTCCACCGCACCCATTAACCCCAGAATCGGTTCCCCTCACCCTCCTCGACCGTTTCCACCCTCTAGTGCGCCTCGTAGACAGCCATAATGGCCACCACGAACGCTTCAAACTGCAGCCATTAAACGCATTAATCCCGGCAACGCCCCGCTCAACTCCGACTCTCCCTGCCCTATAAAAGGTACCCCTGCAGATGCCTTCTCACCCTCCTTCTTCATGCCCATAAAGCCCTCTCCCTCTCGCCTCCCATCCACGGAAATTTCTCGCTGGAGTTTCTCAAAGCCGCTGCCATCCACACTTGATTCCGGCGAGTATAAGGTGAACTGGACCCCGTTCTTCATTCCTTCTCTTTAGAACTTCTGTATGCATTCCTTGACGTTTGACCTTATTTAAATTCTTAGCCGGAGCACGAGTTTGACAACGACTGGACTTCGTCACCACTCCGGCGACTTCCCGTCACCCACGGAGGACGACACGGACGTCGCAGACGTGCCCTAGTGATCTCCACGACGCCCTCTACCCCGTCCTCCACCCGCTGGTCACCGAAGAATGCCCCATCGCCGGAACGCCGCCAATTTTCTTCACGGTGAGCACCCAGCCTTGCGTCTCAAAACATGTTCTTAGATTAAGGTGTACCAGCCAATAGGAAGAAGACATGTGGCAGCTCCATGAATTCCCGTATTGCTTTTTCAGAAAAAAAAATCCAAACTTCAGAAAATCATATCTTCCAAACCGTATGTCCGATTTCGACAAGTAAGATATCCCCAGATTCGTTGGAACATCTATTTTATTATAAAAATTTGGAATCTCACCTTTGATCAAGCTAAAATTTAGTTTTGATTTAAATACAAATTTAAGTATTTCAGCTATATCTTTTATTCTGTAAATCATATAAAAGTATTTTATATATGAAAATTGGACCTTAGGACCTGACCTTTCTGTTAGAACTCATTGCATAAATTTTTAGCAATGTTTAGTTGATGTTTTTGAAGGAAATATGCCCTAGAGGCAATAATAAAGTTATTATTTATTTCCTTATTTCATGATAAATGTTTATTATTCATGCTAGAATTGTATTAACCGGAAACATAATACATGTGTGAATACATAGACAAACAGAGTGTCACTAGTATGCCTCTACTAGACTAGCTTGTTAATCAAAGATGGTTAAGTTTCCTAACCATAGACAAAGGAGTTGTCATTTGATTAACAAGGTCACATCATTAGTTGAATGATCTAATTGACATGACCCATTCCATTAGCTTAGCACCCGATCGTTTAGTATGTTGCTATTGCTTTTATCCATGACTTATACATGTTCCTATAACTATGAGATTATGCAACTCCGTTTACGGAGGAATACTTTGGTACTACCAAACGTCACAACGAATCGGGTGATTATAAAGGAGTACTACTGTGTGTCTCCAAAGGCGATGTTGGGTTGGCGATTTCGAGATTAGGATTTGTCACTCCGATTGTCGGAGAGGTATCTCTGGGCCCTCTCGGTAATGCACATCACCAAGCCTTGCAAGCATTACAACTAATGAGTTAGCTGTGAGATGATGTATTACGGAACGAGTAAAGAGACTTGCCGATGCTAGATTGAACTAGGTATTGGATACCGACGATCGAATCTCGGGCAAGTAACATACCGATGACAAAGGGAACAACGTATGTTGTTATGCGGTCCGACCGATAAAGATCTTCAGAGAATATGTAGGAGCCAATATGGGCATCCAGGTCCCGCTATTGGTTATTGACCGGAGACGTGTCTCGGTCATGTCTACATTGTTCTCGAACCGTAGGGTCCGCACGCTTAAGGTTTCGATGGCGGTTATATTATGAGTTTGTGTATTTTGATGTACCGAAGGAGTTCGAGTCCGGATGTGATCACGGACATGACGAGGAGTCTCGAAATGGCGAGACATAAAGATTGATATA
This sequence comes from Aegilops longissima, assembly GCA_021605205.1. Lineage (NCBI taxonomy): Eukaryota > Viridiplantae > Streptophyta > Magnoliopsida > Poales > Poaceae > Aegilops > Aegilops longissima. The sequence goes on from CM038682.1 coordinate 632,638,731, forward strand.
TTGGACGGCTATATTCGGACACGGAAAGGTTCCGGAAGTTTCGGAGAAAACGGAGTGGGAGGGTTACGGAACCCCGGGAAGTAATGGGCCTTATTGGGCCAAGAGGGGAGAGAGGGCCGCACCAGGAGGTGGCGCGCCCCCATGGGGAGTCCGAATAGGACAAGGAGGGGGCGCGGCCCCTTCTCTCCCTCCCTCTCTTTCCTTCCCCTTCCTCCTTCCTAGTTGGACTAGGAAAGGGAGTCCTACTCCCACTAGGAGGAGGACTCCCCCCCTTGGCGCACCTCCTAGGGCGGCCGGCCCTCCCCTTGCTCCTTTATATACGGGGCGGGGGGCACCCTAGAACACACAAGTTGATCCTTGAGATCGTTCCTTAGCCGTGTCTGTGCCCCCTCCACCATATTCCACCTCGGTCATATCGTAGCGGTGCTTAGGCGAAGCCTGCGTCGGTAGAACATCAAGATCGTCACCACGCCGTCAGGTCTTGTGGAACTCTCTCTCCCGGAGCTTTGCTGGATCGAGCTCTGAGGAGCGCCACCGAGCTGTACGTGTGTCAAGAACTCTGAGGCGCCGGAGTAACGGCGCTACTGGGATCGGTTGGATCGCGAGGAGAACGACGACTACTTCCTCTACGTTGTGATCACTTCCGCTTCGGTCTCACGAGGGTGCGAGACAACACTCTCCCTCTCGTTGATATGCATCACCATGATCTTGCGTGTGCGTAGGAAATTTTTGAAATTACTACGTTCCCCAACAATGGTATCGAGCCTAGGTTTTATGGTTTGATGTTTTGCACGAGTAGAACACAAGTGAGTTGTGGGCGATACAAGTCATACCGCCTACCAAAGCATGTCATACTTTGGTTCAGCGGTATTGTGAGATGAAGCGGCCGGACCGACATTACGCCAGACGCTTACGCGAGACTGGTTTCACCGCTACGAGCACTCGTGCTTAAAGGTGGCTGGCGGGTGTCTGTCTCTCTCACTTTAGTTGAACCGAGTGTGGCTACACCGGTCCTTGAGAAGGTTAAACGGAGTCTATTTGACGAAGTATCGTTGTGGTCTTGATGCGAGGTGAGATTGGTTCTTGCTTAAGCTCGTAGCAGCCACGTAAAATTTGCAACAACAAAGTAGAGGACGTCTAACTTGTTTTTGCGGGGCATGTTGTGATGTGATATGGTCAAGACGTGATGCTATATTTTATTGTATGAGATGATCATGTTTTGTAACGAAGTTATCGGCAATCGGCTGGAGCCATATGGTTGTCGCTTTATTATATGAAATGCAAACGCATCTGTAATTGCTTTACTTTATCACTAAGCGGTAGCGATAGTCGAGAAGCGATAGATGGCGATATCGACAACGATGCTACGATGGAGATCAAGGTGTCGCGCCGGTGACGATGGTGATCACGACGGTGCTTCGGAGATGGAGATCACAAGCACAAGATGATGATGGCCATATCATATCACTTATATTGATTGCATGTGATGTTTATCCTTTATGCATCTTATTTTGCTTTGATTGACGGTAGCATTTTAAGATGATCTCTCACTAAAATTATCAAGTAGTGTTCTCCCGAGTATGCACTGTTGCCAAAGTTCGTCGTGCCGAGACACCACGTGATGATCGGTGTGATAAGCTCTCGTCCATCTACAACGGGTGCAAGCCAGTTTTGCACACGCAGAATACTCAGGTTATACTTGACGAGCCTAGCATATGCAGATATGGCCTCGGAACACGGAGACCGAAAGGTCGGCGTGAATCATATAGTAGATATGATCAACATAAGATGTTCACCATTGAAAACTACTCCATCTCACGTGATGATCGGTTATGGTTTAGTTGATTTGGATCACGTGATCACTTAGATGACTAGAGAGATGTCATCTAAGTGGGAGTTCTTAAGTAATATGATTAATTGAACTTAAATTTATCATGAACTTAGTACCGATAGTATCTTGCTTGTCTATGTTTGTTTATAGATAGATGGCTCGTCTTTGTTGTTCCGTTGAATTTTAATGCGTTCCTTGAGAAAGCAAAGTTGAAAGATGATGGTAGCAATTACACGGACTGGGTCCGTAACTCGAGGATTATCCTCATTGCTGCACGGAAGAGTTACGCCCTGGATGCACCGCTAGGTGCCAGACTTCTTCTTGATGCAACCGACGACGTTAAGAACGTCTGGCGAGCAAAAGCGATGACTACTCTATAGTTCAATGTGCCATGCTTTACGGCTTAGAACCGGGTCTTCAACGACGTTTTGAACGTCATGGAGCATATGAGATGTTCCAGGAGTTGAAGTTGATATTTCAACAGAATGCCCGGATTGAGAGATATGAAGTCTCCAATAAGTTCTATAGCTGCAAGATGGAAGAGAATGGGTCATCGGTGAGCACATACTCGTAATGTCCGGGTATTACAATCACTTGACTCAACTGGGAGTTAATCTTCCGGATGATTGTGTCATTGATGAATTCTTCAATCACCGCCACCAAGCTACAAAGGCTTCGTGATGAACTATAATATGCAAGGGTTAGTAAAGACTATGCTCGAGCTCTTCGCAATGCTAAAGGCTGCGGAGGTAGAAATCAAGAAGGAGCATCAAGTGTTGATGGTCAATAAGACCACTAGTTTCAAGAAGAAAGGCAAAGGCAAGAAGAAGGGAACTTCAAGAAGAACAGCAAACAAGTTGTCGCTCAGAGAAGAAACCCAAGTCCGGACCTAAACTGAAGCCGAGTGCTTCTCACCGCAAGCGACCGGTCTTTGAAGCGGAACTGCCCCAAGTATTTGGCGGATAAGAAGGATGGCAAGGTGAACAAAGGTATATGTGATATACATGTTATTGATGTGTACCTTACTAGAGCTCGCAGAGCTTTGGGTATTTGATCTGGTTCATTGCTAATATTTGTAACTCAAACAGGACTACGGATTGCTTAACACCGGCAAAGGACGAGGTGACGATCTTGCGTGGGAAATGGTTCCAAAGTCGATGTAATCGCGGTCGGCACACTACCTCTACATCTACCTTCGGATTAGTTTTAGACCTAAATAATTGTTATTTGGTGCCAGCGTTGAGCATGAACATTATATCTGGATCTTGTTTGATGCGAGACGGTTATTCATTTAAATCAGAGAATAATGGTTGTTCTATTTATATGAATAATATCTTTTATGGTCATGCACCCTTGAAGAGTGGTCTATTTTAATGAATCTCGATAGTAGTGATACACATATTCATAATGTTGAAACCAAAAATTGCAGAGTTGATAATGATAGTGCAACTTATTTGTGGCACTACCGTTTAGGTCATATCGGTATAAAGCGCATGAAGAATCTCCATACTGATGGACTTTTGGAGTCACTTGATTATGAATCACTACGCACTTGCGAACCGTGCCTCATGGGCAAGATGACTAAAACCCCGTTCTCCGGTACTATGGAGAGAGCAACAGATTTGTTGGAAATCATACATACAGATGTATGTGGTCCGATGAATGTTGAGGCTCGTGGCGGATATCGTTATTTTCTCACCTTCACAGATGATTTAAGCAGATATGGGTATATCTACTTAATGAAACATAAGTCTGAAACATTTGAAAAGTTCAAAGAATTTCAGAGTGAAGTTGAAAATCATCGTAATAAGAAAATAAAGTTTCTACGATCGATCGTGGAGGCGAATATTTGAGTTACGAGTTTGGTCTACATTTGAAACAATGCGAATAGTTTAGCAACTCACGCCACCCGAACACCACAAGCGCAATGGTGTGTCCGAACGTCGAATCGCACTTTACTAGATATGGTGCGATCTATGATGTCTCTTACAGATTTACCGCTATCGTTTTGGGGTTATGCTCTTGAGACGGCCGCATTCACGCTGAATAGAACACCGTCAAAATCCGTTGAGACGACACCTTATGAACTATGGTTTAGCAAGAAACCAAAGTTGTCGTTTCTTAAAGTTTGGGGATGCGATGCTTATGTGAAAAAGCTTCAACCCGATAAGCTCGAACCTAAATCGAGAAATGTGTCTTCATAGGATACCCAAAGGAGACAGTTGGGTACACCTTCTATCACAGATCCGAAGGCAAGACATTTGTTGCTAAGAATGGATCCTTTCTAGAGAAGGAGTTTCTCTCGAAAGAAGTGAGTGGGAGGAAAGTAGAACTTGATGAGGTAATTGTACCTTCTCCCTTATTTGAAAGTAGTTTATCACGTAAACCGGTTTCGCGACATCTACACCAAATAGTGAGGAAGTTGATGATGTTGATCATGAAACTTCAGATCAAGTTACTACAGAACCTCGTAGATCAACCAGAGTAAGATCCGCACCAGAGTGGTACGGTAATCCTGTTCTGGAAGTCATGCTACTAGATCATGATGAACCTACGAACTATGAAGAAGCGATGGTGAGCCCAGATTCCGCAAAATGGCTTGAGGCCATGAAATCTGAGATGGGATCCATGTATGAAAACAAAGTGTGGACTTTGGTTGACTTGCCCGAGGGTCGGCAAGCAATAGAAAACAAGTGGATCTTCAAGAAGAAGACCGACGACGACGATAATATTATCGTCTACAAAGCTCGACTTGTCGCAAAGGGTTTTCGACAAGTTCAAGGGATTGACTACGATGAGACCTTCTCACCCGTAGCGATGCTTAAGTCTGTCCGAATCATGTTAGCAATTGCCGCATTTTATGATTATGAAATTTGGCAAATGGATGTAAAGACGCATTCTGAATGGATTTACGGAAGAAGAGTTGTATATGATGCAACCGAAGGTTTTATCGATCCAAAGGAGCTAACAGAGTGTGCAAGCTCCAGCGATCCATTTATGGACTGGTGCAAGCATCTCGAGTTGGAATAAACGCTTTGATAGTGTGATCAAAGCATTTGGGTTTATACAGACTTTTGGAGAAGCTCAGATTTACAAGAAAGTGAGTGGGAGCTCAGTAGCATTTTCGATATTATATGTAGATGACATATTACTAATCGGAAATGATATAGAATTTCTGGATAGCATAAAAGGATACTTGAATAAGAGTTTTTCGATGAAGGACCTCGGTGAAGCTGCTTACATATTGGGCATCAAAATCTATAGAGATAGATCAAGACGCTTAATTGGACTTTCACAAAGCACATACCTTGACAAAATTTTGAAGAAGTTCAAAATGGATCAAGCAAAGAAAGGGTTCTTGCACGTGTTACAAGGTGTGAAGTTGAGTAAGACTTAATGCCCGACCACCGCAGAAGATAGAGAGAAAATGAAAGATGTTCCTATGCCTCAGCCATAGGCTCTATCATGTATGCAATGCTGTGTACCGGACTGATGTGTGCCTTGCTATAAGCTTAGCAGGAGGTACCAAAGTAATCCAGAGTGGATCATCGGACAGCGGTCAAGAACATCCTGAAATACCGAAAAGGACTAAGGATATGTTTTCGATATGGAGGTGACAAAGAGCTCATAAAGAACAGTTACGTTGATGCAAGCTTTGACACCGATCCGGACGATTCTAAATCGCAAACCGGATACGTATTTACACTAAACGGAGGAGCTGTCGGTTGGTGCAGTTCTAAACAAAGCGTCAGAGCGGGATCTACATGTGAAGCGGAATACATAGCAGCTTCGGAAGCAGCTAGAGTCTGGATGAAGGAGTTCATATCCGATCTAGGTGTCATACCTAGTGCATCGAGTCCAATGAAAATCTTTTGTGACAATATCGAGCAATTGCTTTAGCAAAGGAATCCAGATTTCACAAGAGAACCAAACACATCAAGAGACGCTTCAATTCCATCCGGACTTAGTCGGTGGGAGACATAGAGATTTGCAAGATACATACGGATCTGAATGTAGCAGACCGTTGACTAAGCCTCTTCCACGAGCAAAACATGATCAACACCAAGACTCCATGGGTGTTAGAATCATTACTATGTAATCTAGATTATTGACTCTAGTGCAAGTGGGAGATCAAGGAAATATGCCCTAGAGGCAATAATAAAGTTATTATTTATTTCCTTATTTCATGATAAATGTTTATTATTCATGCTAGAATTGTATTAACCGGAAACATAATACATGTGTGAATACATAGACAAACAGAGTGTCACTAGTATGCCTCTACTAGACTAGCTTGTTAATCAAAGATGGTTAAGTTTCCTAACCATAGACAAAGGAGTTGTCATTTGATTAACAAGGTCACATCATTAGTTGAATGATCTGATTGACATGACCCATTCCATTAGCTTAGCACCCGATCGCTTAGTATGTTGCTATTGCTTTTATCCATGACTTATACATGTTCCTATAACTATGAGATTATGCAACTCCGTTTACGGAGGAACACTTTGGTACTACCAAACGTCACAACGAATCGGGTGATTATAAAGGAGTACTACAGGTGTCTCCAAAGGCGGATGTTGGGTTGGCGTATTTCGAGATTAGGATTTGTCACTCCGATTGTCGGAGAGGTATCTCTGGCCCTCTCGGTAATGCACATCACCAAGCCTTGCAAGCATTACAACTAATGAGTTAGCTGTGAGATGATGTATTACGGAACGAGTAAAGAGACTTGCCAAGAATGAGATTGAACTAGGTATTGGATACCGACGATCGAATCTCGGGCAAGTAACATACCGATGACAAAGGGAACAACGATGTTGTTATGCGGTCGACCGATAAAGATCTTCGTAGAATATGTAGGAGCCAATATGGGCATCCAGGTCCCGCTATTGGTTATTGACCGGAGACGTGTCTCGGTCATGTCTACATTGTTCTCGAACCGTAGGGTCCGCACGCTTAAGGTTTCGATGACGGTTATATTATGAGTTTGTGTATTTTGATGTACCAAGGAGTTGAGTCCGGATGTGATCACGGACATGACGAGGAGTCTCAAATGGTCGAGACATAAAGATTGATATATTGACGGCTATATTCGGACACCGGAAAGGTTCGGAAGTTTCGGAGAAAACGGAGTGCCGGAGGGTTACTGGAACCCCGGGAAGTAATGGGCCTTGTTGGGCCAAGAGGGGAGAGAGAGGCCGCCCGGGAGGTGGCGCGCCCCCATGGGGAGTCCGAATAGGACAGGAGGGGGGCGGCCCCCTTCCCTCTCCTCTCCTCTCTTTCCTTCCCCTTCCTCCTTCCTAGTTGGACTAGGAAAGGGAGTCCTACTCCCACTAGGAGGAGGACTCCCCCTCCCTGGCGCACCTCCTAGGGCCGGCCGGCCTCCCGCTTGCTCCTTTATATACGGGGCGGGGGCACCCTAGAACACACAAGTTGATCCTTGAGATCGTTCCTTAGCCGTGTGCGGTGCCCCTCCACCATATTCCACCTCGGTCATATCGTAGCGGTGCTTAGGCGAAGCCTGCGTCGGTAGAACATCAAGATCGTCACCACGCCGTCGTCTTGTGGAACTCTCTCCCGGAGCTTTCTGGATCGGAGCTCGAGGAGCGTCACCGAGCTGTAAGTGTGTCAAGAACTCGGAGGCGCCGGAGTAACGGCGCTGGGATCGGTTGGATCGCGAGGAGAACGTACGACTACTTCCTCTACGTTGTGATCGCTTCCGCTTCGGCCTACGAGGGTATGTAGACAACACTCTCCCCTCTCGTTGCTATGCATCACCATGATCTTGCGTGTGCGTAGGAAATTTTTTGAAATTACTACGTTCCCCAACAGTTTTAACATCAACATCTTAGTTTGACCTTCTTTGATGATCGTTTAATTACTTCGTTAAAATAAAATTTGACTATAGGTTAAATCCCTTTGATTGATCCCTAGGGAACCTCTCTGATAATTTTGTATCACCACAAAACTTTGGAGTTACAAGATCCAACCATAGGATATGACTATGTCATGTCTTCTTCAAGACCAAACTAGATCCTATCTCAAACCATAGCTACGTCATGATAATTATCCTCAAAATATAATTCTATTGTGAATTTGTAACTTTTATTGGATCTTCATTTGCAATTGTCGTGTTTTGAATTATTTTCTTGTATCGAGAAGGCGAGACGACAACGAGTAGAATATTTCATCTTTAGGAATTCAGGCAAGTTGCAAATTGATCATGCTTCGACCTATATTTTCATATTATGCATAATCCTTTGTATTTTAATGTTATGCATGTTTTACAAAAGTTTTACAAATTATTACTACTAGCTAGAGCCATAGGTTCAAAACTTGCAACCACGCTTGGCCACGCTTGCACAAAATGGGTGGGATGAAAACCAAAATTGTTTTGAACCTTTAAACTTGCCTCTTTGGGGGCAACGTTTTGTGAAAACTATTGAAAAACAAAACTATATATTATTTTATCTTTTACTCCCTGGACGGAATGGTATTGACGGGAGCGTCTACAAGTGATTGCGCTCATCGGGGTCTTGCAGTGAATGCGCCCGACTGAGGTTTTGCACACAGGTTTTTGGTGGGGACTGCTGTCCAGGGGACTGAGATCTTTCAAGTACAGTTTGATGTAGCTTCCAGTACAGCCACATGCTACTATAGGCTCTGGCTTAGCTTAGTACTAACGGGAAACCCTACCCCAGGACCGCCATCGGAGAGAGGCCTTCGTGCCGAAGTTGCGGGCGGTTTGGCGGTTTAGGGGGCTGTTACGGAAAGGCTTCGTCACAATCTCCGCCTGGTCATACACCCAAGTGTGTAACGATAAACGGGGTTGATTGTGTCATGTGGGGAATGTGTACGACCTCTGCAGAGGGTTTAACCTAATTAATTAACCGTGCCCCCGGTTACGGGCAATTTTGAGCAACTAAAGACTTGAACCGAAGAAGAATCTCCCCTCCCTTTTTCTAAAAGTCTGTTTTAAGGGAAGGGAAAGTTGAGGAATGAGCATAGTGAATGTGTTTCACTTCAACCTTATGTATGATTTAAACTATTTTGGAGAATGAGCACTGGTGCGTATATCCATGTGTCTCACTCCTACCTTTTATACTAAAACTTTTTTTTATTTCAAAAGGAGTTTTAAAAAATTAGTATAGGAGAAAATTGGCTTTATGCAAAGGAAACCTCCACCAATACTATCTTGCATATATATTCTATTAAACTTTCCTTTGCAACTTGCGAGTAAATTCCACGTACTCACTTGCACCTGTCATGTGCAGATCTCAACAGATTAAGAGACGATAGGGTTATGGTCTACACTCAACGAGCCCAGTGGCGTTGATGGAGCCCTAACTTAGCGACTACGTATTATTCCGTTGTATTATGTGCCAGCATTGAGCTGAGCCAATGGTATGTATTTGCTTAATTCTGGATTTATCGTTGTAGTAAAATGGTGTATGTTTTACTGATATTCATTCTTATTACTGTGTGTCCTAGCTATGATCCAGGGATAGCACAGTAAGCACAGAGACTTGGATTTTACCAAATCCGGGTCGTGACAAAATGGTATCAGAGCATACGTTAACTGTAGGACGTGACCCTATAATATGGTTTAGGAAGACCTTGATAGGAACAACTTATATTTTCAATAGCGCTGACAAGTATTCTCGTATCATCTTCTTTTCTTTACTAAATTCCCATTTGCTTTCAAAATTTTAGATGCCAACCGCCTATAGACTCCAATGACCTTACACTCATATGGATTTTCAAGAGCCTACTGGTTACTTCATGGAAATGATGCTAAAACAAAGGTGTCTCCAGTAGTGAGGTTTACATCCAAGAGATTGAAGAAGAACTGAAAACACTCAAGACTAAGATGGCTATGAAGAAGCTAAAGATGACCACTGTCATGGAATATCCCACACGATTAAAATAGTATACAAGCCCACCATGAGAGTTGTGAAATAAACGAAAGAGTGCAAGTAGTGTGCCCGACCATGAGAAATCATGTGGATGAGGGTACCATAGGAATTGTTTGTTTAAAATCTATGAGTGAATTTGGAGTTTTATTGTAGTTTTGCGCCATTGATTTGATGTTGTTGTCATTTGAATTGTGTGATTTAAGATTTTGCGTTATTAGGATATCAACTTCGTAGGTTTGTATTATTTATTCAACCTTGAGAGGTGCAAGTTACAGATGATAAACAAAAGACCTTCTATGGGTGAACTGTCACGCACTGAAGACTTTCAAGAACTGAAGAAATGAAGACTTTGTGATGAAACCGTAGTAAACGAGCCTATTATAATTGTTAAAAAACGATGAGATATGAATTGTTCAATGATTGATTGTATGTGTACTATTCCTCCTTGTCATCTAAAACTCTACTTCCTCTCTGACCAAACCTTAAACCCCATAGATGGATGGAGTTATTTTGATGGGACTGGTGACCCATTCAGAAATAGAAGAGTGGATTTAGAATATAGAGGAAGTAATGGAAGATGCCAAGCTAAAACCAGAGAAGAAGGTGAAATATGCTTCACAGTATTTTGTTGGAGAGAATGACACCTGGTGGAAGATGCTTATAGCCATCGATGAATCTCAAATGGCAATCACGTGGGAACACTTCAAGGAATCTCTACTTAAATCTCGTATTGCCATACAAAACTGAAGAAAGCAATTGAAGATGCGAGGAAATTCCGTTATTTTACGGAGGTAAGTTTAACACAACCCGCGTAGGATCATCGCCACCCAAAAACGTTTTATTAGCTTTGCAGGTGAAGACCTCTTAAAGAGGAGTGAGAAAGACCAAGTGTTAGAATACGAGATTCACCTGTCTACATATGAAGTAATGATTTGAGTACGGGATGGATTGGCCCCCATACCGGAGACTCTTATTATATACTTTCCTATGTGTGATTGGTAAATCGGAGAGACTTGAAACCCTAGTAGAGTGTCGTTGCGCAAGCCTAAAACCATAGAATGGAAAGATGTATTACCCTTATAAATTGGCAATCGTGCCTCACGTAGATTGGACGGTCATAAAGAAACATGAAGACCTTCAAGGACTTCCATCGGAAGCTATCGACCACCATGAGAGTATCGATAAGTAGTTTTGAATTTATGGACTCTGAGTGAAGACTTGTTCTTTTGAGGAAATAGCAGAATTAATAAATTGTGAAATTTCCACAAGTTTGTTTTTAAGGGTGGTAGTGCCCAACACCCTCGGGGGATAAAGGATCCGATCAACAATTAGCTAAGACCAAGGATGGTGTCTAAGGCCTCAGGATATGGTGAAGTGACAGTGGTAAAAGGAATTGTACCAACGGAAGACATTCCTGTAAGCTGGAGGTGAAGAATAAACCGCATGCCCGCGGATGCTAAGAAATAACCCTGAGGAAGTAACCCAAGAGAACCCAAACCCAAACCTATTTCTTGCTAGCCTCTGCAATCTCGAGGACGAGATTTCTTTTTAAGGGTGGTAGTTTGTAACATCCCAAAATTTTCCAAATTTTGGAATGTTAATAATAAGATATTATTGAGTGAATTGCTATGATTTTCATGGGAAATTAAAACCTTCTAATTCTTGTTTCAAATATTTCATCCAATTGCTTTTCTTTTGGACACCTATGAAATATTTTGGAATCACAAATAAAAATGGAGTGAGAATAAAATGACTTTCTCAAAATGTGGTGGAAGAATATTTTATGTGAAGTTCTTTGAATTTTTAGTTCCATCCGAACTTGGATCTTAATTGGAGTTTTAGTGCCATTTAAATATTTCCAAATTATTCAAACTGAAATTTAATGAGAGGAGATAATGTGACTTCTCCAAAAATATATTTGGAAATATTTAATACGGTACAATTATCCTTTTGAGAATTTGCAAAACTCAACATCGATTTGTTTGAGTAAATTCAATTATGTCCATAAAGCATTGATAGTAGTGTATACGAAATATATATTGTTAAATGCCGAAACTGATTTTCATGGACTCTAAATAATATGGAGATTAATGTAAACATTTTTTTTCTGTTGTGTAAACTTTTGTACACGTACAATAATTAGCCAAATTCTGCCCTAAGCCTACTGGACCAAGTCCATCTTCCTCTTGTTCAATTGTATTTTTTTTCTGGGTGCAGCCCACAGGTTATTTGCTCCCTCCAAACCGAATTGGGCTTGGCCCACTTATTCTCTCTCTTTCTCAGCCCACCCTACTCGTCATCTTCTTCCTCAGGACGCATATACAGAAACTTACAGAGAACAACCATGGATGCCTCCACCTCTTCCTCTCCTCATCTCCCTTCCATCGCACCCATTAACCCCAGAATCGGTTCCCCTCACCTTCCTCGACCGTTTCCACCCTCTAGTGCGCCTCGTAGACAGCCATAATGGCCACCACGAACGCTTCAAACTGCAGCCATTAAACGCATTAATCCCGGCGACGCCCCGCTCAACTCCGACTCTCCCCTGCCCTATAAAAGGTACCCCTGCAGATGCCTTCTCACCCTCCTTCTTCATGCCCATAAATGCCTCTCCCTCTCGCCTCCCATCCACGGAAATTTCTCGCTGGAGTTTCTCAAAGCCGCTGCCATCCGCACTTGATTCCGGCGAGTATAAGGTGAACTGGACCCCGTTCTTCATTCCTTCTCTTTAGAACTTCTGTATGCATTCCTTGACGTTTGGCCTTGTTTAAATTCTTAGCCGGAGCACGAGTTTGACAACGACTGGACTTCGTCACCACTCCGGTGACTTCCCGTCACCCACGGAGGACGACACCGACGTCGCAGATGTACCCTAGTGATCTCCACGACGCCCTCTACCCCGTCCTCCACCCGCTGGTCGCCGAACAATGCCCCATCTTCGGAACGCCGCCAATTTTCTTCATGGTGAGCACCCAGCCTTGCGTCTCAAAACATGTTCTTAGATTAAGGTGTACCAGCCAATAGGAAGAACACATGTGGCAGCTCCATGAATTCCCGTATTGCTTTTTCAGAAGAAAAAAAATCCAAACTTCAGAAAATCATATCTTCCAAACCGTATGTCCGATTTCGACAAGTAAGATATCCCCAGATTCGTTGGAACATCTATTTTATTATAAAAAATTAAAATCTCACCTTTGATCAAGCTAAAATTTAGTTTTGATTTAAATACTAATTTGAGTATTTCAGATATATCTTTTATTCTGTAAATCATATAAAAGTATTTTATATATATGAAAATTGGACGTTAGGACCTGACCTTTCTGTTAGAACTCATTGCATAAATTTTTAGCAATGTTTAGTTGATGTTTTAACATCAACATCTTAGTTTGACCTTCTTTGATGATCGTTTAATTACTTTGTTAAAATAAAATTTGACTATAGGTTAAATCCCTTTGATTGATCCCTAGGGAACCTCTCTGATAATTTTGTATCACCACAAAACTTTAGAGTTACAAGATTAAGAATTTAATTCGTTATCTTGAAACGTATGCCATACCCATACAATTTAACCCAAGACAAATATTTCGATCAAACCCATTATAAACTTTGCCGTAGTATCTTGCCTCACAACCCTCCTTCTATCAAACGATTATCTTCAGTTTGTACCAATTTGATCCAACCATAGGATATGACTATGTCAAGTCTTCTTCAAGACCAAACTAGATCCTATCTCAAACCATAGCTACGTCATGATAATTATCCTCAAAATATAATTCTATTGTGAATTTGTATCTTTTATTGGATCTTCATTTGCAATTGTCGTGTGTTGAATTATTTTCTTGTATCGTTAGATATATCGTAACGAGAAGGCGGGACGACAACGAGTAGAATATTTCATCTTTAGGAATTCAGGCAAGTTGCAAATTGATCATGCTTCGACCTATATTTTCATATTATGCATAATCCTTTGTATTTTAATGTTATGCGTGTTTTACAAAAGTTTTACAAAGTATTACTACTAGCTAGAGCCATAGGTTCAAAACTTGCAACCACGCTTGGCCACGCTTGCACAAAATGGGTCGGATGAAAACCAAAATTGTTTTGAACCTTTAAACTTGCCTCTTTGGGGGCAACGTTTTGTGAAAACTATTGAAAAATAAAACTATATATTATTTTATCTTCTACTCCCTGGACGGAATGGTATTGACGGGAGCGTCTACAAGTGATTGCGCCCATCGGGGTCTTGCAGTGAATGCGCCCGACTGGGGTCTTGCACATAGGTTTTTGGTGGGGACTGCCGTCCAGGGGACTGAGATCTTCCAAGTATAGTTTGATGTAGCTTCCAGTACAGCCACGTGCTACTATGGGCTCTGGCTAAGCTTAGTACTAATGGGAAACCCTACCCCAGGACCGCCATCGGAGAGAGGCCTTCATGTCGAAGTTGCGGGCGGCTTGACGGTATAGGGGGCTGTTACGGAAAGGCTTTGTCACAATCTCCTCCTGGTCGTACACCCAAGTGTGTAACGATAAACGGGGTTGATTGTGTCATGTGGGGAATGTGTACGACCTCTGTAGAGGGTTTAACCTAATCGATTAGCCGTGCCCCCGGTTACGAGCAATTTTGAGCAACTGAAGACTTGGACCGAAGAAGAATCTCCCCTCTCTTTTCTAAAAGTCTGTTTTAAGGGAAGGGAAAGTTGAGGAATGAGCACAGTGAATGTGTTTCACTTCAATCTTATGTATGATTTAAACTATTTTGGAGAATGAGCACTGGTGCGTATATCCATGTGTCTCACTCCTACCTTTTATACTAAAACTTTTTTTTAATTTCAAAAGGAGTTTAAAAAAAATTAGTATAGGAGAAAATTGGCTTTATGCAAAGGAAACCTCCACCAATACTATCTTGCATATATATTCTATTAAACTTTCCTTTGCAACTTGTGAGTACATTCCACGTACTCACCTGCACCTGTCATGTGCATATCTCAACAGATTAAGAGACGATAGGGTTATGGTCTACACTCAACGAGCCCAGTGGCGTTGAAGGAGCCCTAACTTAGCGATTACGTATTATTTCGCTGTATTATGTGCCAGCATTGAGCTGAACCAATGGTATGTATTTGCTTAATTCTGGATTTATCTTATAGTAAAATGGTGTATGTTTTACTGATATTCATTCTTGTTACTGTGTGTGCTAGCTATGATCCAGAGATAGCACAGTAAGCACAGAGACTTGGATTTTACCAAATCCGGGTCGTGACATTGCTTGACCCTGAGCCCTTGTTCGTGTCAGTCCAAACCCGCGGGGCTATATCTCGCGTATTATGAGACATAGCCCACCTCGCCTTTGGCACTCAATGTCGCATAGCCTTAGTTGGCTAATCTAGTCAAGCGGTTTTGGTAAGGTTGGTTTGTGGAACCATCCACCTGTTTTGGAAAGGTTCCATGCTAATTTTCTTTTTTTTCCTGTGTTTTTATGGTTTTTACTGTTTTTTCTTTTGTTTTTTCTATATATTTTTCATTTTTCAAAATAATTTTTGATTTTTTAATACATGTTATTATTTTTTCTGTATACATGAGGAATATTTTTAATGCACTTTCAACATTTTGTGAATACATGATGAGCATTTTTGATAAACCTTTGAATTTATATTTCATATTTCACACTCTTTTAAATGGTATCAAATATTGTTAAATTACATGAACATTTTTATTGTTGCCAAACATTTTCTAAAGTCATTAAAATATTTTAGAATTACATGAACATTTTTTAAGGGTCAACACATTCTTTAGAATGGTACGAAGCATTTTCCAAATTATGTGAATATATTTTTCATTGCGCACACACATTTTCTAAATGTCACAAAGACATTTTTGAAATGCGTGAATATTTTTACAAAATGTCACAATCATTGTTGGATGTTACAAAGATTTTGTTAATTGCAAAAATACCTTTTTACGTTGCACAAACATTTTTTTAAATGTCACACGCATATTTTTGTTAAATGCACTGGCATGTTTTAAAATTATATGAAATTTTTAAATAGTACGCCCTCCATTTTTATATGTAAGGTGTATTATTTTCAGCACAGTGACCAATGCACATAATTATAGACAATTTAGAGTGAAATTACCCTTGTCTAATTCACGCATTAGCGGCAAGTAAATCATTAAGTCTAGAAAAGAAAGAGATACACGCAATCGGGAGAGAGATAATTTTCGTTTTTTTCTCTGCAGGGAGAGATACATGCAATTAGAGGAGAGATACTTTCGGTTTTCTGGAGGAATTAGAACAAATGCACCTTACGTTGTCGGTTTTTATCAAAAGGCAAATACACCTTATATAAAGGAACAGAGGGAGTATGATTTTTGAAAATATATCATATAAACATTTTGAAAAAATTATTAACATTATGATTGAAACACGGGAAGATTTTTGGAATATCATGATTTTTTTAAGGCTATAAACATTTTTTAAAAGTTCACAATTATTTCCTTACATTGTATAACATTTTATAATGTGCGGTGTATATTTGTTAAAATTGACTAAGTAACTTTTACAAAACATATGAACTAAAACTATTACACTTGTTTTGGAATGAAGGGAGTATATTTTAGGAATTTTTGAAAAATTATAAAAATCTAAATATAATTTTTTTTGTGACAAAAATTCGAAATATATAAGAAAACAAGTCAACATATATGTACTGAAGCTACATGCAAATAAATTTCGACTGGGACGGCCAATTTAGTTTGGTCTCGCTACAGGGGAGACAACGTGAGAGTTATGTCTCGCTTATAGGAATACAATAACTGATGTCTCTTTCCCGAAGGAATTTTGCTGTCGCATATGGATCAGACCGATCTGTCGCTACTCAGTCGCTCATTTGCTCTTTTTTTCTTCTTCTTTTTACAGGTTTCTTCGGTTGTCTGTTTTCTTCTTTTTCACTTATTGTTTAACACAGTTCTTACCGGTTTCTTTGCTTCTTCATGGTTTTCTTTGTTTTTCCATTGTCTTTCATCATTTATTTCTTGGTTTTCACTAGATTTTTCTTCCTTTTGTTTCTTCTTTTCTTCAGGTGTTTTCTTCATCATTTTTCTTCAGGTTTTCTTGTTTCTTTATTTTTCTTTTCTTTTTTACACTGGGTTTTTTCTGGATTTCTTGTTTTCTTGTTGTTTCTTCGTTTCCTCGTGGTTTTTCCTGGTTTTCATTGGGTTTCCCTTTTTTCCTTATTTCTGAGGTGTTTCTTTAGTTTTTGTTTCGGTTTTCACCGCTTTTTCTTTGGTTAGGTTTCTTCTTTCTCGTTTTCATCGGGTTTTTTTCTCTTTGTTTTCACTGTTTTTCTATACAGATTTTTGGTATATATATATCTAATACATTTTTAATACAAGTTTAAGATTTTCCAAATAAAATATCAAAAAAATTGAATACATGGTCAATATTTTTCTATACACATTTAATCTTTCCAAATAAAATATCAATATTTTTTAATACAGGGTCAACATTTTATCTATACACATTTAACATTTTTGAATGCTTGATTCGTTTTCAAATACAATTTTAACTCTATTGGAATACTTGTTCAAAAAATTCTATACAAATTTAACAGTTTTCAAATGATAGATTACGAATTTTCAAATACAAGTTTAGCGTTTTTAAAACATGGTCAACATTTTTCTATACACATTGAAAACCTTTTCAAATGCTCGTTTAACATTTTTCAAATACAAGATTAACATTTTTTAGTACATGGTCAACATTTTTCTATATGATTTTAACAATTTCAAATGCTTGATTAAGATTTTTCAAATACAAGTATAACATTTTTAATACATTGTCAACATATTTTCTATATACATTTAACATTTTTCAAATACAAGTTTGACATTTTTAATACATGGTCGACATTTTTTCTATACACATTTAACTTCAAATTCTTGAGTAAAAATTCAAATACTTTTTAACCATTTTTCAAATGCTTGATTAATATTTTTTAAATACATGATCAACTTGTTTCACATTGTACTCCCTCCGTTCCATAATGTAGTGCCTATAGATTTTGTATAAAGTCAAACTTTACAAATTTTGACCAAGTTTATAGAGTAAACTATTTATATATACAATGTCAAATATATAAAATATGAAAATAAATCTTACGATGAATCTAATAATATATGTTTGGCATTCTAAATGTAAATGTTTTTCTCCATAAACTTGTTTGTAAGGTTTGACTTTTCCAAAAACCTATAGGCACTACATTATGGAACGGAGGGAGTACGTTATTTCATATACATAAGGAATATTTTTTATACACATTTAATTTTTTTAAATGCTTGGTTAGTTTTTTCAAATGTTTTATGCTAAGTTTTTTGGTAATATATTTACTTAGAATATTGGGAATTATAAATGAAAAGTAAGGAAAAAGAAAAATGGAACAAAAAACGTGAAAAAGAAAAATAGAAACGAGGCCGTGGCCTCCCGCACGACCAGTCCATTTAGGAGCCGCCAGACGCGAGAGCAAGTGAGACCTTAGCGCTGCCCGGCTTTTGCCGCCTGCATTGGCATCAGCGACCAAGGCCGACCTGGCGCTCAGCACAGCACAGGCAGCAAGCCGTCAATCGGCACCCACCACACAGGCGAGCCTCCCGCGCAGGGCAGGGAAGCAATACTGGTGTTGGAGGGAGCTGGCGAGACGTCCTACTCGACTCCGACGCGGACGCGCGCAATGTGTTCGTCCAAATGCTTCTGCAGACTGCGGGCACAAGCGCGCTTGTCAGTAGAACTTCTTTGTTCTCAGAAGCAAACTGAATCGCTCTCGTGATGGCCATTCTCTGCAGATGATGGATATATGAGAACGATACGTCATTGATATCCTGAAATCAGCTGTCCGGTCTGATTTTCGAGGCCTTGGTGATAGATGTTCTCTTGTGCGAAGTGGGAAATAGTCTCGACTGTGATGCCCAGGCCTGTCTGCCGCAATTGTGTGGTCGTTGCTGCTGAGGTTAGAAAATCATACATCAGTTTTGTCTTCCGCAATTGTACGGTAGTTTCTGCTTTTATAGTTTAGAAAAGCATAAAAATGATTTCTTTTTGCTTTTGACAGACAGTCATCCTACTTCGTAGTAATCCTGTGCCTTTCCTATTTGCATACTAATCGCGACCCTTTTACATTCAGAATGCTAAATTTTGAATTGCTTTGGCTCTGTAATTTGTTTGAACTAATCATTTAAGAATTTCAGATAAGCGCATCCAGATCTTTTGACCCTTCCGCTAAAAGGTGTAACGTGGTAAATTTGTGGCAACAAGCAGCATGACATTCTTGTGCTTTTCTTGATGAATCCGGTGTATTTGAATGACATGGATCACCTTCTCAGCTGACGTGAACCACATGTTTTGCTGCTTATAAATATATTAAATACAAGCGCATCCAGATACTTCTTAATGAAGGTTGCCTTTTCTTCTCAGGCATTGCTTTCCTCAGTGGTTAGGCGGACTTTGGAGACACATATTTGGTGTGAAGTGAACCATAGGGCCTTCATTTCTGATCATCAAGATGGCATGACTGATTTACGTCAGTCATTTTGCTGTTTTACTCAGTTAGTATATGCTCGTGCAATCATACACTTTCGGATATAATAAGGTCACAGTTTTTCTCCTGTAATAATGTAGAATGTTCATGCTTCTGTCGAGCAAGAACTATTTCCCACAAACAGAGAGAAACCCAAAGCACTCTTTTTGGTAATTTTTGTTACATTAGTGTTGAAGAATAGAAACGGCGTCTTGTTAAGAGACCATTTGTCTGGTATTTATACCTGTACACCAGCCTCGCAAAGCATCACTGTTCTCTGAAAAGAGAGACTGCACTTTGTGTTGACACTATCCTTGCACCCCTGCAGAGAATTTCACTATTCAAGGAAACTATCAGAACAATAGAAACATATGATTCTACATATTTCGATGGCTACGAGTTTATTTCTAATGAGTTTGTTGATGCTTTTGCTTGACTCTAACCCCTGCACAGCTCTCTCATGGAGGAACAATAGTTTAGTGGATGATATTGGTATACCATGTCCAGTTTCTCCGCATCCGTTTACTATGTGCAAGTCAGAGGCAGAAGCTTACGGCTATCCATGTGAAGATCACAAGGTATTAGAGCTCTTATGAATGTACTCCTAGACATCATTTTCGCATTCGAATTTATGCTTCCGTGATAAAATGCTGCCCTCTTGTGAAGTATATTGTCTAAATCTATGGCAGGTCACAACTGAAGATGGATATATTCTTAGCTTAAAAAGGATTCCTCATGGCCATGATACTGATAACTCAACCGGGGATGAGAAGACAAGGCAACCAATACTGCTATTCCACGGGCTTTTTGTGGTAAGGGCGTTGTTGGAGAAATCTTGGGCCTCTGAGATTTATGCATAGCTGAATCAAATGTCTGGATTTGACAGGATGGCGTTTCTTGGCTACTGGGTACACCAGACCAATCACTTGGCTTTATTTTGGCAGACGGTGGGTTTGATGTTTGGCTAGCGAACACTCGTGGAACTAATACCAGCCGCAAACATACATCGCTGTCCCCAAAAAATCCGGTTTTCGTCTCAAACCTAATCAAGAACTCATATATGTCGTTAGATTTTCACCTATAGTATATTGACTAATATTTTTAGGCTTTCTGGGATTGGTCGTGGGACCAAATTGCTGAATATGATCTTCCAGCCGTGCTTGAGTTTGTGTATCACCACACAGGACGTCAAAAAGTCCACTATATTGGTCACTCACTGGTGAGCTCAGATGCTCCTCTTAAATTTTTTGATAGGTTAACACTTGGGACTTGAGAATTGTACTGAAGCAATTTTTGCTTTACTTTCTAGGGAACCTTGATTATTCTTGCAGCCTTCTCTGAGCACAAGTTACTACACTTAGTTCGATCAGCTGTGTTGCTCTGCCCAATCGCTTATCTGAGCAGAACTAGATCCGATCTCACCCGGCT
Source organism: Aegilops longissima (assembly GCA_021605205.1). Lineage (NCBI taxonomy): Eukaryota > Viridiplantae > Streptophyta > Magnoliopsida > Poales > Poaceae > Aegilops > Aegilops longissima. Next base: position 632,659,478 of record CM038682.1, read on the forward strand.
TGCTGCTAAAATGTTCATGGCAGAAGTAAAATACTGTTCAGGCTACTGGTGCTTATTGGAAATTGCCACATTTGTAAATTATATGGGACTGATTTATCTCTTCCTTTTTATCTTCCGCAGGCAGCTCACTTTATAGGTCTTCATGAGTTCAATCCTGTTGGGTAGGTATCTTTACTATGACTGCTAATTTGTTTAAGTAGGAACAAAAGGCAGCATGTACGCTTGATTACCAAGTTTCTGCTTGTAGTTTTGCATCTTGCTGCAACTTATTGATTATGAGTAGAGGTGCACGTGTTTAAGATTTTCTACGAGGTTGTCGCTGTATGAGTTTCAATGTGATATCAATGTTTCAAGTAAGAATCACATGCTTTAGACTTGCCATTCCGGTAAGCAGTCATAACTCCTAATGTGCTGACTCCAACCTCAAGTATTGACTGCTACAAATGTGCTGCTACATGACAGAAAAACTGCAGCTGAACTTCTAGCCAAAGTATGTGGCGACCCTAAAATTGACTGCCACGATGTATTTTCTGCTCTTGCAGGTTTTTCCTTTCATAAATTTTTCTAGATTCCAAACAATATTTTACGTTCAGCTGAAGTTGGCCTTGTATCCTACTAACTGTGATTTGCTGACGCTTGAAGGACCGGACTGTTGCCTCAATAAATCAACTACATGTGCCTTCATGCTGCATGCTCCACAGCCTACGTCTATGAGAAACCTTATTCACTTGTCGCAGAGTAAGAATCACAATCGGAAGCTTAAGTTTTCTCTTGTTCAAAGCTCAGGAACAATGTTAACTTTTCTCATCCCGATTTGCATGCAACCAGTGGTCAGGAACGAAGGGGTCAGAAGGTATGACTACGGCAATGCCAAGGAAAACATGAAGCATTACAAGCAGCCACGCCCTCCGCTGTACAACCTCTCATCCATTCCGACCCATGTCCCCATGCTCCTGACGCATGGCGGCCAAGACTTCCTCGGCGATGTCCCTGACACCAGGCACCTCCTGAAGACATTGGTCAGAAACCATGACTCTGATAACATCGAGGTGCAATACTTGCCCGACTATGCTCATGCTGACTTTGTGATAGCCTATAATGCTCCACGCCTCGTATATGAACCGATGGTCGACTTCTTTCAACGTCACTGAGGGTTACTACTTCATGTCTCTTCATGATCAGCTTCAGCTGTAATTTGGTTCCAGCCTACGCAACCGAAATTTCAACTTGCAAGTTGTCCATGTATATGGCTAGTCAAGCCATAGTATATACCTATATTTGTCAGGCTGATCATGCTAGAGAGTAAACTACGATCAAATAGTCGGTTTCATGTAACCAATTTATCCAGCATATCCTATGGAGTAAGTACCAAAAATGCTATATCAGACAATTATTGGAAGATCTCAAACTTCTGAAGGAAATGCTGTTGAACCTTCTCAGCTAATATCTTATTGTTTCCTATTTACACTGGGTTTTGTGGATGTTTATGTCGTCTTTACATCTGAAGGCTTAAAGTTGTTGTGAAAAGTGCATTACTCTGTTTGGCAAATCATGCTGTTGTGAAAAGCTGTTATAACTGTCAAAATATATTAAAGTTAGATAGATTACTGTTATAATAGGTATGATTTGTATGCTTCTTGAACCCTAGTGCCCCGTGGGCCCACCCCGCGGTGTGGTGAGCCTAACAATGGCCAGTGGGAAGGCTCTTAGGTAGACGCAGCGTGTGATGATTATGTCCTTCGTTCTGCCCGGTTAGGATTTACTGTGGCACGCTTGTGTCCCTAGCTGCTTGGGTTCTCCCTATCTCTTTCTTGGCATTTTATTGGTTGTGGAGATGTGCTCTATGCCTCATTGGCAGATATAGCTACTTTGTTCGACGAAGTGGGCTTTGATTGTACACATTGTGTGCCTTGTGGCTGCGATGCATCGTGCATGTGTGGTATATGATAATCAACAGGATGATTGGTTTGCTTTTTCCATCCGAAGTTGGTTTAGTGAGCAATACCACACTCAAATCTTCTTGTTCTCCACTCCCCTTTCATGGGGATCAAGGGGTTCCGAACTATCTAGGAGACCTCCTACGCTGGGTCTGAAGTTTGCAAGACCAGTTATTTGACTTTTTGTCAAATCTCTTTCTATTTCTAATTATAAGGTAATTGTTTGCTTGTACAACATAAGAAAGAAATGTATGGTGAAATTAGATTGATCAAAAAATTATTTATTTTGTAAACGCAAATAATGTTTGTAGTAGTTTCCAAGCACATTGCCACAAAAAGTGGCATCCTTCTCATGTGTAATTTTGGTTTCCTTCGACCAAACCAAGTATCCCTCTCTATATCTTCAACTTGCAAGTAGAGAACTCTTTGTCTTCCTCCTTCCTTTTTGCTCATCGTTTGGCCACACTACTATTGAGACATTGTGTGTCAGGATCTTTTCCATCTTTTGTGTTTCTAACTCATGGTTCTAGAAAAAGAAGGATGGTGATGCACTATAATGACGATGAAAAACTTTGTCCCACATGCACTCAAGAATGACGAAAAAGTAACAACCATCTGGCTTCGCCTCCACTCTAGCTCGAAATCTGCCTATGAACTTTGTATTAATATAATTAATATAGAAAATAAGACTACCCCATCTCCATTAGTTTTTTTTCATAGCCTGACGTCTCCTCCCTCATCACAAACTTGCAAGAAGGTAGGGTGGTGTCATCTTTCCCCGCCATTTCAGCTTGTCACTTAGCCCTACCAATGCACACGTGTTCTTATCCCCATCTATGGAATCTCTGTTATGCTCTTGATGACAGAAATGTTGGGGAACGTAGCAGAAATTCAAAATTTTCCTACGTGTCACCAAGATCTATCTATGGAGAAACTAGCAACGAGGGAAGGAGAGTGCATCTACATACCCTTGTAGATCGTTAAGCGGAAGCGTTCATGTGAACGGGGTTGAAGGAGTCGATTGTCGTGATTCAAATCACCGGAGATCCTAGTGCCGAACGGACGGCACCTCCGCGTTCAACACACGTACAGCCCGGTGACGTCTCCCATGCCTTGATCCAGCAAGGAGAGAGGGAGAGGTTGAGGAAGACTCCATCCAACAGCAGCACAACGGCGTGGTGGTGGTGGAGGAGCGTGGCTATCCTGCAGGGCTTCGCCAAGCATCACAGGAGAAGAGGAGGAGGAAGAGATGCAGGGCTGCACCAGCGATAGGAGAAGTTCTCATGTCTCATGGGCAGCCCCAGGCCTCTATTTATATAGGGGAGAGGGAGGAGGTGCGCCTCTAGGGTTCCCACCCCTAGGGGGCGGCAGCCCTAGATGGGAAACAAGGCGGCCAAGAGGGGAGAGAGGAGGCGCCCCTAGGGTGGGCCTTAGGGCCCATCTAAGCCTAGGGTTTCCCTTCCCCTTTTTTCTCTTAGCTGCCCTTGGGCCCTTGTGGAGGCGCACCAGCCCACTTAGGGCTGGTCCTCACCACACTTGGTCCAAGCAAGCCTCCGGGTTGGTGGCCCCACTTGGTGGACCCCGGGACCCTCCGGTGGTCTCAGACATTACCAAATCGCTCAAATTTTTCCGGTGACCAAAACAGACTTCCATATATAAATCTTTACCTCCGGACCATTCCGAACTCCTCGTGACGTCCGGGATCTCATCCGGACTCAACAACATTCGTAACCACATACAAGCTTCCTTTATAACCCTAGCGCCACCGAACCTTAAGTGTAGACCCTACGGGTTCGGAGACATGCGAACATGACCGAGACGTTCTCCGGTCAATAACCAACAGCGGATCTGGATACCCATGTTGGCTCCCACATGTTCCACGATGATCTCATCGGATGAACCACGATGTCAAGGACTCAATCGATCCCGTATACAATTCCCTTTGTCTAGCGGTATTGTACTTGCCCGAGATTCGATCGTCGGTATCCCGATACCTTGTTCAATCTCGTTACGCAAGTCTCTTTACTCGTTCCGTAACACATCATCCCGTGATCAACCCCTTGGTCACATTGTGCACATTATGATGATGTCTTACCGAGTGGGCCCAGAGATACCTCTCCGCTCACCGGAGTGACAAATCCCGCCTCGAACCGTGTCAACCCAATGGTCACTTTCAGAGATACCGTAGTGCACCTTTATAGTCACCCGATTACGTTGTGACGCTTGATACACCCAAAGCACTCCTACGGTATCCGGAATTGCACGATCTCATGGTCTAAGGAAGAGATACTTGACATTGGAAAAGCTTTAGCATACGAACTACACGATCTTTGTGCTAGGCTTAGGATTGGGTCTTGTCCATCACATCATTCTCCTAATGATGTGATCCCGTTATCAATGACATCCAATGTCCATGGTCGGAAACCGTAACCATCTATTGATCAACGAGCTAGTCAACTAGAGGCTTACTAGGGACATGGTGTTGTCTATGTATCCACACATGTATTGCTGTTTCCGGTCAATACAATTATAGCATGAATAATAAACGATTATCATGAACAAGGAAATATAATAATAACTAATTTATTATTGCCTCTAGGGCATATTTCCAACAGTCTCCCACTTGCACTAGAGTCAATAATCTAGTTCACATCGCCATGTGATTAACACTGATAGGTCACATCGCCATGTGACCAACATCCAAAGAGTTTACTAGTGTCTTAAACTAGTTCACATCACCATGTGATTAAGTCTCAATGAGTTCGGGTTTGATCATGTTTTGCTTGTGAGAGAGGTTTTAGTCAACGGTCCGAACCTTTCAGATCCGTGTGTACTTCGCAATTCTCTATGTCATATTGTAAATGCTGCTTTCACGCTCCACTTGGAGCTATTCCAAATGGTTGCTCCACTATACGATCCGGTTTGCTTCTCGAGTCACTCGGATAGGTGTTAAAGCTTGCATCGACGTAACCCTTTACGCCAACTCATTATCACCTCCATAATCGAGAAACATGTCCTTATTTACTCCAAGGAAAATTTTGACCGCTGTCCAATGATCCCAATTCTGGATCATTCTTGTACCCCTTGACCGACTCATGGCATGGCACACTTCCGGTGCGGTACACAAAGATAGCATACTATAGAGCCTACGTCTAAAGCATAGGGGACGACCTTCGTCCTTTCTCTCTTTCTCGCCGTGGTCGAGTTTTAACTCTTAACCTCATACCTTACATCTTAGGCAAGAACTCCTTCTTTGATCGATCCATCTTGAACACCTTCAAGATCATGTCAAGGTATGTGCTCATTTGAAAGTATTATTAAGCATTTTGATCTATCCTTATAGATCTCGATGCTCAATGTTCAAATAGCTTAATCCAGGTTTTCTATTGAAAACATCTTTCAAATAACCCTATATGCTTTCCAGAAATTCTACATCATTTCGATCATCCATATGTCAACAACATATACTCATCGAAATTCTATAGTGCTCCCACTCACTTCTTTGGAAATACAAGTTTCTCATAAACTTTGTATAAACCCAAAATCTTTGATCATCTCATCAAAGTGCACATTCCAACTCCGAGATGCTTACTCCGGTCCTTAGAAGGATCGCTGGAGCTAGCATACCTTTTAGCATCCTTAGGATCGACAAAACTTTTCTGATTGTATCACATACAACCTTTCCTTACGTAAAGGTAAGGAAACTCGTCTTGACATCCATCCGCCAGATTTCATAAATGCAGCTTGTGCTAACATGATTCCGACGGACTTAAGCATCGCTACGGATGAGAAAATCTCATCGTAGTCAACTCCTTGAACTTGTGAAAACTCTTTGCCACAAGTCGAGCTTCATAGAAGGTGACATTACCGTCCATGTCCGTCTTCTTCTTAAAGACCCATTTATTTCAATGGCTTGCCGATCATCGGGCAAGTCCACCAAAGTCCATGCTTTGTTATGATACATGGATCCTACCTCGGATTTCATGGTTTCTAACCATTTGTCGGAATTTGGGCCCACCATCGCTTCTCCATAGCTCGAGGTTCATTGTTGTCTAGCAACATGACCTTCAAGACATGATTACTGTACCACTCAAGTAGTGCGCATCCTTGTCACCCCACGAGGTACGTCGGTGACTTGATCCAAACTTCATGATCACTATCATAAGCTTCTACTTCAATTGGTGTAGGTGCCACGGAACAACTTCCGTGCCTGCTACACACTTGTTGAAGTGACGGTTCAATGACCTCATCAAGTCTCCACCATCCTCCCACTCAACTTTTCGAGACGAACTTTTCCTCGAGAAAGGACCCGATTCAAGAAACAATCCCTATTGCTTTCGGATCTGAATTAGGAGGTATACCCAACCGTTTTGGGTGTCCTATGAAGATGCATTTTGTCCGCTTTGGGTTCGAGCTTATCAACCTGAAACTTTTCCACATAAGCGTCGCAGCCCCAAACCTTTAAGAAATGACAGCTTAGGTTTCTCTAAACCATAGTTCATACGGTGTCATCTCAACGGAATTACGTGGTGCCCTATTAAAGTGAGTGTGGTTGTCTCTAATGCCTAACCCATGAACGATAGTGGTAATTCGATAAGAGACATCATGGTACGCACCATATCCAATAGGGTGCAACTATGATGTTCGGACACACCATCACACTATGGTATTCCAGACGGTATTAATTGTGTGCCAAAACTCGTAACTCAGATATTCATCTCTATGATCATATCATAGACATTCTATCCTCTTGTCACGAAGATCTTAAACTTCACTCTGAAATTACTTGAACCATTCAATAATTCAGACTTGTGTTTCATCAAGTAAATATACTCAACATCTACTCGAATCATCGTGAAGTCGAACATAACGATATTCATTGCATGCCTCAAAGACTCATTGGACTGCACACATCAAAATGTGTTACTTCCAACAGGTTGCTACCTTGTTCCATCTTATCTGAAACCGAGGCTTTTGGTCATCTTGCCCATCTGGTATGATTTGCATATCTCAAGTGATTCAAAATCAAGTGAGTCCAAACGATCCATCTGCATGGAGTTTCTTCATGCGTATGTACCAATAGACGTGGTTTACATGTCTCAAACTTTTCAAAACGAGTGAGTCCAAAGATCCATCAGCATGGAGCTTCTTCATGCGTCTTATATCAATATGACTTACATGGCAGTGCCACAAGTAAGTGGTACTATCATTACTATCTTATACTTTTGGCATGAAAATGTGTATCACTACGATCGAGATTCAATAAACCATTCCTTTAGGTGCAAGACCATTGAAGGTGTTATTCAAATAAATAGAGTAACCATTATTCTCCTTAAATGAATAACCGTATTGCGATAGACATAATCCAATCATGTCTATGCTCAACGCAAACACCAAATGATAATTATTCTGGTTTAATACTAATCTTGATGGTAGAGGGAGCGTGCGATGTTTGATCATATCAACCTTGGAAACAATTCCAACACATATCGTCACTCACCTTTAGCTAGTCTCCTTTATTCCGTAGCTTTTATTTCGAGTTACTAACATTTAGCAACCGAACCGGTATCTAATACCTGGTGCTACTAGAAGTACTAGTAAAGTACACATTAACATAATGTATATCCAATATACTTCTATCGACCTTGCCAGCCTTCTTATCTACCAAGCATCTAGGGTAATTCCGCCTAGTGACTATTCCCTTATTACGAAGCACTTAGTCTCGGTTTGGGTTCAACCTTGGGTTTCTTCACTGGAGCAGCAACTGATTTGCCGTTTCATGAAGTGTCCCTTCTAGCCCTTGCCCTTTTGAAACTAGTGGTTTCACCAACCATCAACAATTGATGCTCCTTCTTGATTTCTACTTTCGCGATGTCAAACAACGCGAATACCTCAAGGATCATCATATCTATCCTCGATATGTTATAGTTCGTCACGAAGCTCTAGCAGCTTGGTGGCAATGACTTTGGAGAAACATCACTATCTCATCCGGAAGATTAACTCCCACTCGATTCAAGTGATTGTTGTACCCGACAATCTGAGTACAAGCTCAACGATTGAGCGTTTCTCCCTTAGTTTGTAGGCTAAGAAAATCGCGGAAGTCTCATACCTCTTGACGTGGGCACGAGCCTGAAATCCCAATTTCAGCCCTCAAACATCTTATATGTTCCGCGACGTTCAAAACGTCTTTGGTGCCTCAACTCTAAACCGCTTAAGCGAACTATCACGTAGTTATCAAAAAACGTATGTCCGATGTTCGCAACATCCACAGACGACGTTTGGGGTTTAGCACAACGAGCGGTGCATTAAGGACATAAGCTTTCTCGTCCGCATAATCGCTACTTACAACTTTCAACTATATTTTCTCTAGGAACATATCTAAATAATGGAACTAAAGCGCGAGCTTACGACATAATTTGCAAAAGGTCTTTTGACTATGTTCAGGATAATTAAGTTCATCTTATGAACTCCCACTCGATAGACATCCTCCGGTCATCTAAGTGATTACATGATCCGAATCAACTAGGCCGTGTCCGATCAACACGTGAGACGGACTAGTCATCATCGGTGAACATCTTCATGTTGATCGTATCTACTATACGACTCATGCTCGACCTTTCGGTCTCCGTGTTCCGAGGCCATGTCTTCACATGCTAGGCTCGCAAGTTAACCCTAAGTGTTTCTGCGTGTGTAAATCTTACTTACACCCGCTGTATGTGAACGTAAGAATCCATCACACCCGATTAACACGTGGTGCTTAGAAGCGACTTAAACTGTAGCAACGGTGCACGCTTAGGGAGAACACTTCTTGAAATTTGTGTAAGGATCATCTTATTTACTACCGTCGTTCTAAGTAAACAAGATGCATAAACATAATAAACATCATATGCAATTATATAGTGACATGATATGGCCAATATCATTTTGCTCCTTTTGATCTCCATCTTCGGGGCTCCATGATCATCATCGTCACCGGCATGACACCATGATCTCCATCATCATGATCTTCATCATCGTGTCTTCATGAAGTTGTCTCGCCAACTATTACTTCTACTACTATGGCTACCGTTAGCAATAAAGTAAAGTAATTACATGGCGTCGTTTAATGACACGCAGGTCATACAATAAATAAAGACAACTCCTATGGCTCCTGCCGTTGTCATATTCATCGACATGCAAGTCGTGAATCCTATTACAAGAACATGATCAATCTCATACATCACATATCATTCATCACATTCTTCTTGGCCATATCACATCACATAGCATACCCTGCAAAAACAAGTTAGACGTCCTCTAATTGTTGTTTGCATGTTTTACGTGGCTGCTTTGGGTTTCTAGCAAGAACGTTTCCTACCAACGCAAAACCACAACGTGATATGCCAATTGCTATTTACCCTTCATAAGGACCCTTTTCATCGAATCCGTTCCGACTAAAGTGGAGAGGCGGCACCCGCTAGCCACCTTATGCACCAAGTGCATGTCATCGGTGGAACTGTCTCACGTAAAGCGTACGTAAGGTCGGTCCGGCCGCTTCATCCCACAATACCGTCGAAACAAGATTGGACTAGTAACGGTAAGCATATTGAACATCATCAACGCCCACAACTACTTTGTGTTCTACTCGTGCAAAGAATCTACGCAATAGACCTAGCTCATGATGCCTTTGCTGGGGAACGTGGCAGAAATTCAAAATTTTCCACGTGTCACCAAGATCTATCTATGGAGAAACTAGCAACGAGGGAAGGAGAGTGCATCTACATACCCTTGTAGATCGTTAAGCGGAAGCGCTCATGTGAACGGGGTTGAAGGAGTCGACTTGCCGTGATTCAAATCACCGGAGATCCTAGTGCGAACAGGCGGCACCTCCGCGTTCAACACACGTACAGCCCGGTGACGTCTCCCATGCCTTGATCCAGCAAGGAGAGAGGGAGAGGTTGAGGAAGACTCCATCCAACAGCAGCACAACGGCGTGGTGGTGGTGGAGGAGCGTGGCTATCCTGCAGGGCTTCGCCAAGCATCACAGGAGAAGAGGAGGAGGAAGAGATGCAGGGCTGCACCAGCGATAGGAGAAGTTCTCATGTCTCATGGGCAGCCCCAGGCCTCTATTTATATAGGGGAGAGGGAGGAGGGTGCGCCCCCTCTAGGGTTCCCACCCCTAGGGGGGGCGGCAGCCCTAGATGGGAAACAAGGGGCGGCCAAGAGGGGAGAGAGGGAGGCGCCCCCTAGGGTGGGCCTTAGGGCCCATCTAAGCCTAGGGTTTCCCCTTCCCCTTTTTTCTCTTAGCTGCCCCTTGGGCCCTTGTGGGAGGCGCACCAGCCCACTTAGGGGCTGGTCCCTCACCACACTTGGTCCAAGCAAGCCTCCGGGGTTGGTGGCCCCACTTGGTGGACCCCCGGGACCCTCCCGGTGGTCCCGGTACATTACCGAAATCGCCCGAAACTTTTCCGGTGACCAAAACAGGACTTCCCATATATAAATCTTTACCTCCGGACCATTCCGGAACTCCTCGTGACGTCCGGGATCTCATCCGGACTCAACAACATTCGGTAACCACATACAAGCTTCCTTTATAACCCTAGCGCCACCGAACCTTATGTGTAGACCCTACGGGTTGGAGACATGCGACATGACCGAGACGTTCTTGGTCAATAACCAACAGCGGATCTGGATACCCATGTTGGCTCCTACATGTTCCACGATGATCTCATCGGATGAACCACGATGTCAAGGACTCAATCGATCCCGTATACAATTCCCTTTGTCTAGCGGTATTGTACTTGCCCGAGATTCGATCGTCGGTATCCCGATACCTTGTTCAATCTCGTTACGGCAAGTCTCTTTACTCATTCCGTAACACATCATCCCGTGATCAACCCCTTGGTCACATTGTGCACATTATGATGATGTCTTACCGAGTGGGCCCAGAGATACCTCTCCGCTCACCGGAGTGACAAATCCCGCCTCGATCCGTGTCAACCCAATGGTCACTTTCGGAGATACCGTAGTGCACCTTTATAGTCACCCGCCACGTTGTGACGCTTGATACACCCAAAGCACTCCTACGGTATCCGGAATTGCACGATCTCATGGTCTAAGGAAGAGATACTTGACATTGGAAAAGCTTTAGCATACTGAACTACACGATCTTTGTGCTAGGCTTAGGATTGGGTCTTGTCCATCACATCATTCTCCTAATGATGTGATCCCGTTATCAATGACATCCAATGTCCATGGTCAGGAAACCGTAACCATCTATTGATCAACGAGCTAGTCAACTAGAGGCTTACTAGGGACATGGTGTTGTCTATGTATCCACACATGTATTGCTGTTTCCGGTCAATACAATTATAGCATGAATAATAAACGATTATCATGAACAAGGAAATATAATAATAACTAATTTATTATTGCCTCTAGGGCATATTTCCAACAAGAAAAAGGTAGTGTATTGCATGTGCTCTATGGCTTTGCATCTGATTGCACTCAATTGTCGACCATGGGCACACCAGTCTTAGCCAATGGTCTCTAGAATCTAATTATCCTGGCATATATAAGTATGACAACCTATTTTGGTTCTTCGAATTAATCCCTGTTTGAGCACCTCCTTCCCTTCAGACAAGGCTCGCCGATTTGGGAAGGATGGGCCTCCTATGATGCATATTTTCCGTCAATATGGGCTAGCGCGCAATAATAAGGTTAGGTTGAATATCTCCATGCCCTGAAACCCTAGACCCCTACATTGCCTTCAGTGTTGTCATCGTCATTCTTGCCACTCACATTCCTCAACAGCGAATGTATATGCTGGCAGATTTCGTGGATAAGTTTCATATAAGCCATACAATAAGTAGGTATGACTTATGCAGCTAAATTTCTTCCCCTGGCTAACAAAGAGTGCTATATCCTTCCTAGAACATTTTTTCAAACATGATCACTGAGGCATGTGATATTGCCTTTTTCTCTAACTTTGAGGGCATGCCCAAATATCTTTATGTCAAATATCCATTTGACACTCCAAAATCACCCTGATCTAGTGATCTCTTCCCGCATATCACTTGAGCAACTCTTGCAAAAGAAAAGGGAATGAAGACTTCAGAAGATTAATGTGCTTGCCAGAAGCATCACAATAAAATTACAGTGTTTGCTTGATACGATCGGCTCTCTCCCCGCTTGCTTTCAAAAATAGCAACCATCTTCTGTAGATGATTCACCTATTTAACTTAAAATGTGTTGCCTAAAACTTAGCAAAATCCATACTTTTATGTTTGGAAAATTAAATCATGTAGGCAGGTACTTCACTTTCCAAAATAATGAAGTTCTAGAATTATCCTCAGGGCCAGTCCTGAGATTTTGGGGGCCTGGGGCAAAACTAAACTTTGGGCCTATTAATACTAGTAATAGTATGTGGCTTGCATATGACTATACGATCATGTCTTGGCACTTAATTCATGAGTAAATTTGTAAATATTTTTCTGGTACATTGGTTTCTAAAACGCATAAAGAAGAATGAAGTACATAATATGGATACCATGAATTTTTAAATTTCACAAGAGTTTAAAGCTCTTGAATTTGCAATGATGCGAGTGAATATATGTACAATCACATAAGACAATTTGCAAGATCTCTAAAATCAAATCTTATGAAAATAAATGTAAGAAAAGTATTTATGACAATCATAGCTCGCTCAAGGGACCCCACATGTCAGCCAGCATGGTACGAATGAGATAAGCGCTGATATTGGGACCCGCTTTCAGTCTGGTAAAGTGCATTCTCAAAAGCCGTATTCATAGCTCGCTGGGAAAGAGGTATATGGTCAGCTCTGGTCAGTTTCGTCCCCAATAAAACTAGGGTTCATGCTGCCAGAAGCAAGCTAGTCTGGATCCGCAAGGATCTGTAACTAAGCAAGCAATTCACCACAACACATTGCCATCCAGTAGGAGAGACTAATAAGCTCACACATCCAAAGGAGATCAGCTTCTCGAGGGATCTGTGGAAGGGCGACTCTGGTCGGGCAACATACGCGGAAGTGGTGAGAGTGATGGCTGGCAACCGCGATGGAGGACAACGTGGAGGGGGGTGGCTCTGGTCGCGGAGATGGTGCTTCTCGCCCAGTGAGTGGTCAAGCCCGCTCCCCAATTCAAGCCCAGATGCCCTCTCAGATTGGGGATTCCCTCCTCAAGGGGCGACAATGATGCAAGGGCCACCACAAGGTAACTTCCATCTGATCTAGCAGTTTTGTGGTCAGGAGGGGTTACAAGGGATGCAACCACCATGGCAAGGGATGCAATTCCTTCAGTATAATCAGTGGCCTCAACATTTCCTCCCTACTATGCCTGTTATGCACCAACAACAATAGCAGCTGCAATATGGCCCTCTTCCTGCTTAGTATCAGAATGGACCTCAATTCCAAGGATATGGGGAAGGGCAATCAAGCACACATCAACATAATGCTCAAAACCTTCAGCAGAAAAAAGAACAAGAGCTTCAATTCTCAAAAAGAGCAGCAGGGGAAGTCAAGCAGTGCTGATAAAGCAGGCAGCAATCAGAGCAGGAAAGAGGAGGCTGCTATCAACTATGATCCAAAAATGAAGGATGTAATATGTTATAATTGTGGAGAGCCAACCCATTTTGTTGGGACTTGTCCAGTGCCCAAAAATTGCTTCATTTGTCACAAGGTTGGGCACCATATGGACAATTGCTTGGAATGGTATAAACCTCAGGCCACTACCCAATATTATGGTAGTGCCAATGCTGGACTGGGATTCTTCCACATAGAGTCTGAATAAAAAGATGTTGTTAAGTGGCTTAACTTGGCCAATGTGTGTGTTGCTGTGATTGAGGAAGGCTCTATCACCACTCAAGAACTGAAACAAAATTTCTCTGAGATTTGGAAGACTAATTGGCCATGGCAAGTGAGACAGTTGACTGAAAAGCGTTTCCTTTTCAGGTTCCTACCTCATAAAAAAGTGAAAGGTTTAGTTGAGCTCTCCCCATCAATCTTAGAAAGAAAGGTGTTACTGTGTCATTTGACAAATGGGAGGGTGAAGAATTAGCTTGTGCTGAACTACATGAGGTTTGGGTGACTATGGTAGGGATCCCTGTCAATAAGCTCATTTGGAAAGTTATTTCACAAATTACATATATCTTGGGCATCCTGGTGAATGTTGACTGGCATGAGATTTTCAAAAGCTTCTATGAAAAAAAATAGAAGTACATGTTGCTGTGAGAGATGTGTCAAAACTACCATCTGAAAGGCTAGTGGAGATCGATAAGGAACTATTCCTTATATCTTTTCTGGTTGACACAGAGCCAGTCTTGGAGGTTGCTAACCCAAGGACAAATGAAGGAGAGAGATCTGATGAGGAACTATTAGAAGGAGATCATGAGAAAAATTTGCAGATGCAGGGGCCAAAGGATATGGAGACTGATAAGGACAAAAACAAGAACCAAACTGCTGGTGGTCCAACTCAAAACTCCCATAAAGCTCCCTCACGCTCGAAAACACCTATGGAGCTGATGAACTCTCTGGAACAGAAGGTGCAAAGTGTTATCTTAGGTATGAAGGGAGATGGCAGTATAAAAAAGGATGTCCAGAAAAAACAGCCTGATGAGAATATTGGCATTCAGCTACTTGAGAAGTTTGATGAGGAATCTGATGGAGAGGGCACAACCTTAGAAGCTCCAACCCAACAGAATCTGCAGCAGATGGTTAAAGTGAAAAACTGGGGCCCAATTGTGGCGCCGGGGGGGGTACTAGAATTAGGAGAGATGGGAGAACTGCAATACAGAAGGTTGAAGACCTCAGAAGGCTCAAAGATCTGGAAATACATAAAGGTAAAAGAAACTCTAACTCCTTTTCTGCATTTAATGATGATGCAGTTGAAAGCTAAGAAATCTGGGTTAAATTTTGGCAATGATGAAGATACTGTATCTCATAATATCCATGCTATTGGGCTGGTAGAGGAAGGCAAGTTATCTGCATTTAAGGATTCACATCCAGAATGTTTTCTCCCTGATAACTTAGTTACAAGTGTAGAGGAATTTATCAATGCTCTCTCAGACAATGTAGAACCAGTGTGTGTTCATAGTAGTGATCGCCCTGTTGTTACTCCTATATGGGCCGAGGTAGTTTCAGGTGGAGAAGGTAGTTGTAGAAAACTAGATTTTAATAATGGTAGTAGGACTATTCTGGAATATTAGGGGGCTTAATAAGCCTGATAAACTTAAGGCAGTGGGTAAACTCATTAGAGAAACCCATGCTGACTTGGTAGGTTTTTCTGAGTCTAAGAAAGACTCCTTTAGTAGCATTCAAATTACTAGTATTGATCCACAAGATGATTTCTCCTGGCATTGGCTACCAGCTATTGGTACAACATGGGGCATTTTGGTAGGGATCAAGCATGAAGAGTTTGAGATTATTTCTGTGGACACCTTAGAGTTTTCTTTTGCTTGTCTGAGTAAAGATAAGAGGAGTAGGAAAACTTGGAGATTTATTGTTGTTTATGGTTCAGCATATGATAACTCCAAGCTTGATTTCATTAATGAGCTCCACAATACCATGGATGCATGGTTGGGCCCCACCATTATTGGAAGGGGACTTCAATCTGGTTAGAAGTAGCGAGGAGAAGAATACATGAGTAGTTAACTTTCATTGGGTGACCCTTTTCAATGATTGGGTTAACAAGTATGGTCTAATAGAGTTAAAAAACTATGGTATGAAGTTTACTTGGGCCAATAACCACAATAATCTGGTGATGGCTAACACTGATAATGTTTTTATTTCCACCTGCTGGGAAAGTATATTCCATGTTGTCCAACTTAAAGCCCTTCCTAGGGTGGGTAGTGATCATACCCCCCCCCCCTAGTTTTTTATATTGGAGCTATCCAACCACCAAAAGCCAAACAGTTCGGATTTGAGAAATGGTGGTTGGAGGTGGAGGGCTTTGAGGATATGGTTAAGAAATGCTGGAATGCTCCTTGCTCTAGTAAGGACCCATTAGATATATGGTAATTCAAGATTAGATTACTTAAGAAGGTGTGTAGGGGGTGGAATGCCAATTATGAGGCTGCCCAAAATAGGAACAAATAGCAGTTGGTTGTTGAATATGACTTATTAGACATTGAGTCTGAAACTAAGGTGCTCTCCCCACCTTCGAAAGCTCATATGGATAAGATAGCTCTAGATCTCCAAGATATCTGGAGGCTATAGATATTAAGTCAAGACAAAGATCCAGAGAAAGAAATATATTAGAAGGAGGGAGAAATATTGCTTACTTCAATGCTTTGGCTAATCAAAGAAGGAGGAAAAGGCAGATTACTATGTTAAATGAACCAGATGGCCCTGTTAAAGATACTGAAGGGATTATAAAAATTGTTGTAGATTACTAGAAGCAATTACTTGGTAGAGAGGAGACTTTAGATATTTCCCTAGATGATAATTTTTGGGACCCTTCTGAAATATTTTCCAATGAACATAATATGAGGCCAGAAGCCAACATCACAGAGGAGGATGTTAAAAAGGCAGTGTTTGGGTCATATGCTAAAGGGGCCCCTAGCCCTAATGGCTTCCCCTTCCTCTTTTATCAACATTTTTGGTCCACCATTAAAAGTGATCTTATGTTGATGCTAGATGCTTGGAATAATGACTCTGATCTATATAGGTTGAACTTCTCTTTATCAACCTTAATCCCAAAAGAACCTGATGAAAATATAATTCAAAAATTTAGGCCAATTGCTCTGTCCAATTGCAGCTTTAAATTTTTTGCTAAATGTGTTGCTAATCAGTTAGGGGAAATTGGTGAAGAGATCATTTCCCAAAACCAAACTGCCTTTATTAAAGGCAGGTTCATAGTGGAAAGTGTGGTGGCGCCTCATGAAATTATTCATGATGCTCTGGTTAATAACATAGAAGGTTTTGTCTTTAAGCTTTATTATGATAGAATTAGTAAAGAATTCCTGATGGAAGTTATGTACCAGAGCGGATTTAGCTTTAAATGGATGAAAAAAAATTGAATCTGTTTTGTATAAAGGGTCCGTAGGTGTTAGAATTAATGATTGCAATAGTGATTTTTTGAGACTTTTAAAGGAGTGGGACAAAGTGATCATGCCTCCCCTTTGCTTTTCAACCTGGTAGCTGATGTATTTAGCAAAATGCTAAATAAAGCTGCCAAGAACAAAATGTTGACTGGGTTGATGTCTAATATTTTCCCTCAAGGGATAACTAGTCTGCAATATGCAGATGATACTCTATTATTTTTGAAAAATAGCCTTGAGTCTGCTAAGAACTTAAAATGGTTGCTTTCGTGTTTTGAACAAATGTCTGGCTTAACGATCAGTTTCCATAAATGTGATCTAGTCCCTATCAATGTCAAGGAGGAAGAGGCCCAGAATGTAGCACAAGCTCTATCTTGTGCCATGGGAACTTTCCCCCTGAAATATCTTGGTTTTCCTCTTCATCACTCCAAACTTAGGAGAGAGGACTTGCAACCTGTGGTTGATAAAGTCCTAAAAAGAGCTGTTGGCTGGAGGTGAAGGTTGTTAGGTTATGAGAAGAAACTGGTATTGGTCTAATCTTGTTTAGCTATTATTCCCACATACATGATGAGTATGATCATATTCCGCACGTGGGCTATTAATCTGATCAACTCACAGATGACATAATGTTTCTGGGATAATTATGAGGAGCACCACAAGTACCATCTAGCTAGTTGGGGGTTGCTGACCCAGAAAAAATAGTACGGAGGCTTGGGGATACCTAACATTGCTGAAATGAATCTAAGCCTACTAGCTTCTTGGGTGTATAAGTACCAAATGGGGGACCAGAAGATGTGGAAGCAGATTATTGATTCTAAATATAGAACTAATAGTCCCAACATTTTCTCTTGCCCTGATAATAACTCTTCTCCTTTCTGGAAAGGTGTTCTTTGGGCTGCTAAAGCGGCCAAGATGGGCTTCCAATGGAAAGTTGGAAATGGGAGGAAAATAAAATTTTGGGAAGACCATTGGTTTCGGTATTGCAGCTTGGCAGTTCAGTTTTGGGAATTATATAGTATTTCTAATGAGCATAATCTCCCTATTGTTGGTCTTTGGGATGGGGTTGATCTTAAGATCACCTTTAGGAGATGTGTGGACAATAGACTATTACATCTCTGATTTCATTTACTTAGTATTGCACAATCAATTAACTTGACTAATGAGGATGATGCTTTAATATGGAAGTTAGAATCTAATGGTAAATATATTGTTAGATGTATGTGCTATGATTAACTTTAGGGGCATTAGCCTTGTCACTACTGGAATCAGAGAATTTGCCATCAGCCAGTTCTTTGCCGTCTGCTAGCTGACAGCAAAGAAGGTCGTTGCCGTCTGCCTACAAAAACACACGGCAAAGAACTGGCTGATGGCAAAGATACAATTTGCCATCAACCAGTTCTTTGCCATTTGCTAGCAGACGACAAAGAATCTTTGATGTCAGCTAGCAAACGGCAAAGAGATGGGTGGGTCCATTTTAGGCCAGCGCTGTAACGCCCCCTCCCCCCGCCGCCCCACCTCTTTGTCGTCTGCTAGCAGATGGCAAAGACCGTGCCCCATCCTAACTAACGGTCACCCCCCTCTTTCTCTCCCCGACCCGCCCCTCTCTCTCCCCTCTCTCTCCACCCACCCACACCCGCAATGCCGCCTAGCACCGCCACCGCCCGGATGCTGCCGCCGCCACACCACCCCGTCGCTGCACCATCCCGCCGCCCCGAACCCCTGCAGCCCGTCGCCCGGCGCCGCCTGGCGCCCGGACCTCGCTGCCCTGCCTGCCTGCGCCCGCCCGCCTCCTCCATTGGCCACCTCCTCCACCGGCCGCCCCCTTCCGAAGGTGAGGTCTAGCTCCTCTTTTTTCTGTTTTTTCTGTTTTTTTAGATTTAGTTTAGTTTAGGTTGGTTTAGGTTTTTTTTTGTTTTTTTAGGTTTAGGTTTAGTTTTAGTTTAGTTTAGGTTAAGAAGAAAGATGAAAGATGAAAAAAAAATAAGAAAAAGAGGGAGAAGAACCAAGTCGAGGTTAGGGGTGTGTCGGCGCCGAAGGAACTAGGTCGAGGATCGCCGGTCGCCAAAACTAGGGTCGAGGGTCGGGGCAGAGGGTCGAGGATCGCCGGTCGCCGAGGGGATAGATGGTGGAGCCAGTGGGTCCTGCCGGTCCCGACGCCATCGCCCAGGCTGAGAATCCCCCAGTCCGAGTGCTGACCCGTCGACCGTGCGTCGCCATACCTGAGGGCGCCCGGCGACGAGCGGGTTAAGGGGTTCCTCGGCGTAGATGGAACCCTAAATGACGGCTATTTAGGTTAGGGGGTTCCTTGACGTTGAAGAAAGCCTAAATGACATCTATATAGGTTAGGGGTGCCTCGACGTCGACGGAACCCTGAATGACATATATTTCGGTGGCATACTGTTGTATATTTAGTTAGGTTGATGGCAAAAAAAATAATGCTATGTTACTCATCTTTGGATTTAAATGTGTAGTTGTTTCGTCATTGCGAGGGTCTAGTGTTCGCCGAGCTCCGACCCTGCGTTTGTGGGTGAGCACAAATGACATCTCCCCCCCCCCCCCCTTAATTATTTGTTTTGTTCCGGTCTCCATACCGATGAAACTTGCTAGCTATAGGTGTCTTCAATCATCAGTATGCGTGACCAATATGCGTCTCCCGTTCGAAAGGGTTATAGTTATAAATATGCATGCATTTGCATATTTATAACCGTGATTCTTTCAAATTGTCCAACGTTATCCATGGACAGCCCGAGATGTGTAGATTGGGTTCATTTTCCCATATGCTCTGCTCCGGATCCGACGCATAAATTTCATCAGTGCTTCCCTATTGTTCTCCGGGTACACATCCTCTCTGTTTATTGTAGAGACATGTATCAGGAGAACAGCGGGGAGGTGCTGCCGAAATTTTGCATCGGATCCGGAGCAGAGCATGGGAAAACGAACCCAATCTACACATAGTCGGGTGGGATTAGGACCTATCTCTTTACCTATTAGAGTGTAGGTTGTATGGACGTAATAAAATTGACAAACTAGATTAACTTATGAATATATACATGGTGAATTATATATATATATATATATATATATATATATATATATATATATATATATATATATATATATATATATATTTTTGTGTGTCCAGTAGCTAGGCAAGATGAGTGATCGTGTGTGGATGTACACCGGTCACACTAGTCAGAAAGACATGACCAATGAATGGTTAAAAAAAACAAGGGGTTTGTGAGAGCTGCATTTGTAAATGGCCAAAGGAAAACCTGGTGCCCCTGTGTCCGGTGCGACAATTGGCACAAGAGGACAGAGGATGAAATGGGCAAACACCTGCAGAAGAGTGGTTTTACGCCTCGTTATATGGTGTGGACATTTCATGGTAAGTCTGACCAACGTGCCAGAGCTGAGGTGGTTCGTCGTCGCACCGACGAGCATGGTACCGGGATGGAAGACATGGTGCAAGACTTTGATGATGCTCGGGATTCAAACGATGAGATGGAGGAATTTGCAAAGGCCTTCAATGAAATGTTGGAGTCTTTAAAATGTCCTCTCCATGAGCACACTGAGCTTTGTCAGCTAGATGCCATCTCACAAGTAATGGATCTGAAGGCTCAATTCAACTTGTGCAGAGAATGCTACGACACAATGATGACAGCATTTGGACACTTTCTACCCAAAGGCCATGTAATGCCTGCAAACCTGTACCAGGCGGACAAAATCCTCCATGCACTTAAGATGCCCTATGAGAAGATACATGCCTGTGAGAAAGGATGTGCCTTATTTAGGCTTGAGTATGCGGACTTGACCTAATCCCATTTGCAAGTCTTCCAGGTATGTTGTGGTAGACAACGGTATGGGTGAGAAGACACAGACCAAAATCCCCGTTAATGTTCTTCGGTATATGCCAATCGTACCAAGACTTCAACGTCTTTTCATGGTCGAAGAGATGGCCAGACAGATGACATGGCACAAAATGGGCAAAAGAACTGAACTAGATGTAGATGGTAACCTCATGATGGTACACACATCGGATGGTTCTGTGTGGAAGCGCTTCGATGCATTACATGAGCAAAAAGCGGCAGATCCAAGGCATCCTCGAGTCGCCATCAGCACGGATGGGTTCAATGTGTTTGGTCTGATGGCAACCCAATACAGTTGTTGGACCATATTTGTCATTCCACTCAATCTCCCCCCCGGACTAATTATGAAAAGAAAGAACATTTTCCTGACGTTGATAATTCTAGGGCCCAACTATTCGGGGAAGAATATGAATGTGTACATGCAGCTGCTTAAGGATGAATTGCAAGAAGCTTGGGATAATGGGTTCAAGATATACGATGCCGCTAGCAAATAGAACTTCATAATGCGTGTCTGGTACATGTACTCGATGCATGACTTGTCAGCGTATGTGATATTTGTTGGCTGGTATGTGCATGGAAGGTTCCTGGGCCCTACATGCAAGGCAACTCTTCAGTTTCATTGGCTGCAGACGGGTCGCAATTTTTCTTGCTTCGACTTGCATAGACAGTTCCTGGATCCTCGCCATAAGTTCAGGAAAGACAAGAAGAACTTCATCAAAGGTAGGGTTGTCAAAAACTCTGCACCACCTGCATTTACAGGCCAAGAGACCATGGATCAGTTAAACGCTCTCGAGCCAGATCCAGAGCGTCCAGGGTATTTCAAGGGGTATAATTCGGAACACGCCTGGACTCACAAGACATGCTTGTGGGATCTGCCTTACTTCAAAGACCTCCTTGCCCACACAACATCAATGTGATATGTGATGCGCACTGAAAAGAATATCGTCGAGGCCCTTTTTTGGTACATTGTTTGGCATAGAGGGGAAGTCAAAGGACAATACTAAGGCTAGAGTCGATCAGGAGGCGCTATGTGATAGACCGTTACAAAACATGCAAGAACCAAAAGGAAAGCAGAACTGGACGAAGCCAAAGGCATGGTTCAATCTTAGAAGGCTAGCTATGAGGGAAATTATCTTGTGGGTGAAAATGCAATTGATGTTCCCCGATGGGTATGCAGCGAATTTAAAGAGGGGATGAGTCTTGAAAAATTGAAAATATTTGGTCTCAAGAGTCATGATTGGCACATATGGCTTGAACGGGTAATGTCGGTGATGTGGCGTGGCTTTATCCTTGAGGATGAATGGCTAGTACTAGCAGAGCAGAGCTATTTCTTTCGTGGTCTTTGTGCGGAAGAACTATCGCCTGGCGTGCTAGAATATATGGAAGAGTTGGCCTCAGAGTTGATCTGCAAGTTAGAGAAGATCTTTCCACTGGGCTTCTTTAATCTAATGCAGCATTTGATTTTTCATATCCCGACCGAGGCAAGATTGGGGGGGGGGGGCGTGCAAAATCGTTGGTGCTACGCAACTAAGAGGATGTAGAAGACGCGTCGAGCAAAATGTAAAAATAAACGTAGAATTGAAGCATCGATGACCGAGGCATTCATTACTAAGGAGGCGGCAAACTTCGTGACAACATAGTACGAAGCCAAAAATCGTCATTTGCATAATCCGAAGCCTCGGTACAATGCTGGTGACCCTAAAAAAGGTGGATCCAACCTCAACCTATTCAAAGGGAATCTCGCACCAACCGGTTCTTCGAAACCAATATCGTTGGATGTCGAAGAATGGAGGACCATTTCATTGTATATCTTCAACAACCTAACAGAAGTGCGGCCGTGCATCAAGTAAGTTCTCGGTACATTGTTTCGCAACTTCTAATTCCTTTGAACTGCTCTTATTCCTGGATATTTGATACAGTCGATACGTTGCAAAATTCTCGAATGGATCGGTGATCCAAAAGGAATCCATCAAAGAGTATGAGTGTTGTATGGTGGAACCCTAAGTGGAGATCTTTCACAAATTGGAGGGGAAATCCCCAAGAACAAGATGAACACAAGAGAGAAAACAAGAGGAACACTCAAGAACAAGTCCAATCACACATCCACTAGACCAACAAACACACAAGATCCACAAGGTACATGAACAATCAAAGGGAAACAAGATACATGGTAGAGTTCATCCCAAATCCTATGAAGGAGATGAGGGCTTGATGATCTAGATAGATCCTTCGCACAAGGGGGATCTTGAATCCCTAGGGATCTTCTCCAATGGATGTCTTGTACTCCAATGGAGTCTTCTCTCTCAAGAGGAATCCCACAAGGGGAGATACATGAGCTAAGCTATATGATTTGTGTATATTCTTAGCTAAGTCTAAATGGAGGAGGAAGAGGAGTATATATAGGTCCAAGGGATGAAGGGGTAAGCAGGGCCGAAATGGGGAACAACACTCAGGGGGGCCCGTGTGCACGGGGTAAGTGGAGCCCGTGCGCACGGGGTATCCAGAGACCTGATGCATGAGCCCGTGCGCACGGGGTATCTAGAGACCTGACGCATGAGCCCGTGCGCACGGGGTCCGTAAGTCCCGTGGGCACGGTACACGCCCGTGCGCACGAGGGTCCCGTGGGCACGGTACACGCCCGTGCGCACGGGGTTGCCTGGGAGCTGTTGTCTTCTCTTGGTGCTTCCTTCTCCGCTTCCAAGCTTCCCTCTTGAATGGTGTAGATGTTCTCTTCTTCTTGGACTCCTCCTCGAGGAATGTGTAGCTCCGCTCACACCTATGTATGCACACGAGAGAGGGGTCAAGTAGTATACCATCCTCGAAAGGTATAAGTGGACACGTGTAAAGGAGATGATTCACCTTTGTATGTATGAAGTAGATGTGGCACGTGTCACTTGCCAAATGGACTCTTGACATGGTGATGTGCATAGGATGCTCCGCATCATCCCCTCCCCTTGGGAAAGATCCGACCTCAGATCAAAATCCAAACCACCATTGGAAAGAGATGATGTTGTCGTGTAGAAGTTGACGTTCACCAAGCATTCATCATCTTGTAGTTCCAAATGGGCACTCTCCAATGTCGCACCGTCTTGTAATTGCTTCAAAAGGAGCAAAGATAACAAGCACTTGGAAAAACAAACGTGGTTGGCGTAAGAGCAAAACCAAACATTCAAGAGGTGATTTACCCAACAAGTATTGTCATCAAGCATAGCATATGGTTTTACCAAGAAGTGTGGCATGGCATTTAAGCATTTAAATTGAGCACAATCAAGCACATCATGGAAACAAGCATGCAAATGGGAGGTAGAGATGCAAATATGTTTGAGAAGTGAACAAGCATCTACATCAAGGTCATAGCAAGAATGCGCAAAGTGCTCAACAAAAGGTCTATGGTAGGCATAGGAATCATCCACAACACCAAATCTAATGATATGTCTAAACACATGGTGCAAGTGCAAGACAAACCAAGCATAATGTGCATAGGGTGTAGTGAAGATATCATGGCACTCAACACAAAGGAAAGAGCAATTGTTCATCATGTGTGAGGCAATCAAGGCAAGCATGTAGCAATCAAAGGGACATGGCATATGTGAAGGAATGACATTGTTGCAACCAAACATGTGATAGGAGCAAGTAATCCAAGAATTGGATGCAACATACAAGGCATATATGTGATGAGGCATGGTAATGTGGCAATCATGAGTAAAAGCAATATCTCGAACATGCGTGCAAATGGTGCAAGCAACACATGAAGTATGATCCACAATATCCAAGCTCATGGTTTGGGGGTTCTCAAAAGAGAAGGATATCACCTTGAAAGCATGTCCTTGTGCGTCCTTCACAATGCCGAAACACAAGCAAGTGCGACGTAGAAACGTCATGGTAGAATGTGGTTCACTCTCAAGAGCTCGAATTGTCAACTCACGTGACGTGGAAGTTGACACCAAGTCCAAGTATCCTACAGATGCACACAACAAAACAAAGAACGTATGTGCATGGTAGATAAACACATCATCCATCATGATGGTTCTCTTCTCTTGCACATAACCATTAGAAGCACAAGTGCATGGATAATATGATGCAACAATGGCTATATTCATGGCACTAGGTATATGGTGCAAGTAGGTAAGACAAGCATGCTTCACAAGAAATATGTCAAAATCCCCAAATATACGTGAGAATGCTATGGGGGCAATCTCATGAGCAAGAGTAGAATCATTGTTGCACTCAATACATGGCAAATCGTCGAACATGAAAGAGGCAACACATGGAGATATATGACAAGAAGCAATAACAATCATGTGCAAAGCATGTAGATGGTTGTCATCAACCGCATGAAATAAGCAAGTATGAATCATTGGTGATGCAACATAAGCAAGCATATCAATCATGTCGTGCAAACTAGTGGAGCGAAGATGCAACACACTAGAGGAAATCATGGCAATGATGTCATGTGAGTAAATAATAGGTATAGGCAATGCACATGACATATCGCAAGCGCGAACACAAAGCAAGATCATAGTGTAATCATAGGCATGGGGCACAAAGCAAACATGGCAATGACAAGTGATATCTCCACCAAGCTTGCAAATACACATACAAGTACTAGAATCAATCATTATGTGTAATGCAAAGCATGGGTCACAAGTGCATGGCAAAGGCATAGTAATGAGCATATCATGCAAAGTGAACATGGCAAGATGGGCATATAATATGTAATGGACAATAAACCATAGCCAAGTGAGGGCCATGTAGAAGAAAGGCACGAAGTCTTTGCGCGAAGAGAGTGGTGGGAATGAAACTCCATGGGATCCCAAGTCATCGTTGCTCTCTAGAGCTCGTTTTGTCAACTCATGGGATTGCGAGGTTGACGAGTATTCATGGGTACCTACACAAAAGAGACACAAACGAAAGAACGTGTCTGCGTGGTAAATGTACACATCATCCATCATGATGTGTAGCACAAGATAAGCTTTGCTCAAAGCAATTTGATGCATGGTATAAGAACATGTCATCCATCATGAAAGAATTATTGTTATGTTCGACATGATTGGGACGTAAATTATAGCACGTGTGTGGCACAACAATAGCATTTTTATTCATGGAATGCATATGGTGCACACAATCATGGGAATCATGCAAATAGGATGTAGCAAAATCTCCTAATGGGTATGAGGAAACTATGGGGGTATCCTCATGAGCAATAGCAGAAGCATAATATGGAGAATATTGACAACATGGCAAACAATGCATTTCGAAAGCTAGGTGGTCATGGCATGGCATATGAGATAAATGATGCAAAGGAAGCATATCAATATCATCACAAGAAAAACAAATGCCAATAACCATGGGCTTGTCATATATGCCATATGTGCAAATTGGGGTTATTTTAATTGCATATGCATAGCCACTGCGATGAGATTGCAAATAAGACATATGATTGATCTCATGCATAGCATATGACAAGTCAAGCGGATTGTCGAACATGATGTGACCAAGAGAATTATCACAAGAAATCCTATGTAACATGGCATCACAACTAATAGACTCCTCATGGCAATCATCAAACTCATCATAAATGGGAAAATCATCGCATGGGGAAATCATACTAGCATGAAGTATGGTAATAGGTGGATCAACATCATGCAAGCAATCAATGTCAAGAATGTCCACTAGTGGGACTAGAGCATCACCTTCACCTATTTTACCTTTCTCATTCCACTCATGTGGTGTAGGTGAGGTGGCAAAGACCAAATCGTGGTCATCTTCATCGTGATGGAACCATGTAGGGGGTGCATCATAGTCCACCATGGCCATCGTCTTGTCCAAAGGAAGGACGGAGTTGTCGAGGATCGACGCATCATCATATATGGGACCTAGCACCAAAGGAGAAGACACAATAGAGATAGAGGTTAAGTTGTTAGAAAATGAAATGGCCTCATATGCCTCATCAACTACGTCACTCTCTCTATGTGGCGGTGGCTCACTCACTCCCTCAAGGTAGGTGCACTCAGTGTCGCATATGGTGGAGTCACTCAAATCACTCAAGTGGTGGTGGTGGTGGCTCTCTTCACATGGGAATTGTGGCAACTCATCATATATGGGGCTAGTGGTGAAGTCACTCTCACTCTCAATATGGTGGCTAAAGTCACTCAAGTCATCATACGTCGTCGTGGTTGAAGGGAAACTCCCATGCTCAACCATCTCGTAGTCACGTTGTGGATGAAGGCCGAAGATGGCACATCATCACTCTCATCGTGGATGAAGGCCAAAGATGGCACATCATCACTCTCGCCATCTTGTAGCATGGTCGTTGCGAAGTGAGCTCGGGGTCGAGTAGACTTGGCCTTCTTGAGTTCTTCCTCCGCCTTGAGAGCACCAACGTATAGGTCATCAAGGGACTCGTAGTTGTTGTTGAATATAGTCTTGGCGATGTTGTTGTTCAATCCCATCATGAAGTAGAACTTCATCCAAATGGGGTCGTCCACACCGGCTCATCGCAATGCTTCCTTCATGCTCTTGAAGTACTCATCGAGGGACTTGAATCCTTATATGGTGTTCTCCATTGGCGTTGAAGATGTTCCGTGTAGGTGGAAGGCACAAATTCTCTCCTCATCGTTTTCTTCGTCTTGGACCAACTCATGTCGAAGCTCCTCAAAGGTGTGTGAAGCCACCAAATCAATGCATAATCATGGAAGGTACTTGTGGCGCACTTCACTTGAACTTTGGAGGGTAGTTGATATAGCTTGAGGTAGTCGTCCATCAAGCGCTCCCATTCGAGATACTCCTCGGGTTCTAGAGTCCCATAGAAAGGAATCTCATGGTCGGTGTCGAGGTCGTAGTAGCTCGTGGAAGTCGCGGACTTGAGCTTGGGGAGCTTCTCTTGAGCGTAGTCTTGAGGTGCTTGTTGGCGAAGATGCCGTATATCCGAAGGCGAAGATGCCTTGAAGTCGCTTGGCGGAGATGCCAAGGGAGATGGTGAAGTCGTTGAGCGGTTGTTGGTGTTGAGATGTTGACCTTCACGTTTTTGTTGGTGATGGTGTCGATGCCGATGTGATCTTGCCGAAGATGGTAGCTCGGAAGCATGTGTACTTGAGCGTCTTCTCGGAGATGAGGAAGATCTCTTGTAGGACTTGATGAGGGCTTTGATCTCCTCCATTTGAGCATGCATCTTGGCGTCGGTGGAGTTTTCCGTGGCATCGAACTCGTCATTGTTGTTGTAGACCAAAGGTGAAATGCCTTGCCTATCCATCACCAGACTCGAGCAAAGGTGAGTAGGAGATGAGATAAACAATACCAAGCTACCTTTTCCCAAAGTTGAGATGTATCTCATATCACTCAATGTGAAAAGAAAGAATAGTGGAATTGGTACCGGACTTGTTCACTCACACCTACGAAGTAAAGCTTATCGAGTGGCTTGGTTAGGACAAGTGGCACAAATTTCATGCAAATTGAAGTCCAAGATATTGTAAATGTTGAGATAAATCCAAAGGACTCAAAATGCAAAGCAAGTGATCACAAATATAGAGGAGGGCAATAAATAAACACACACGGTGGGATAATGGGGCTTGTGCAACTATAGGGATGAGCAATGCAAAATTGCCTAACGAAGACTAAGCTCGTGTTGCACAAACACTAGGAGAGCACTAGCTTGATTGCATACTTGGGCACGATTCACCACTTGGCACCGACCTATATGTATGCAAGCTAAATGTTTCCTATTTCATGTATCCTCATGCACAAGTATCTCTTTTCATGCTCAACACTCTTTTGCTTATAAGCTTATGATCTTTCTTTTCTTGCTTAAAAGTTTTTTTTGCTCTTCTCTTCCTTTCCACTATGCTTATTGAGCCTCAACCAAAAACATGAGATAAGTATCACAAGATATCCACGGGAGCAAGCAATTGCACTATATGATATATCCAATGATGCAACAATATGATATCGTATCACTATGGTGAACAAGTTTTCGTGAAGCCCGACAATACTCGGATAGCTAGTCTCAATAGGTATGAAGGTATTCACAAAGATGGTGGGGCTATCAAGATGTAATGGAAAGGAAGAAAAAAATTATGACTTAATGGATACCTTCGTCACACTTAACCTTTCACGAAGTTGAGGGTAACCGGCCTTGTTTCCGGTTGAAGATTGTCTCAAAGGATGGATGGTCGTTGTCGATGCGGAAAGTCATGGTGGATGTAGTCGATGGCGCGATACCAGTCACTGGTGGTGGATGAAGATGTAACCGTCCCTAAGTAGCCGAAACACCTTAGGAGACTCAAATCACAACTCAACCGACCACAAATGCAATAAGAACCAAAATGGGTTAGTTCGGCGGAAGTTGTATGCGGTGGTGCGGAAGTTATGGCGGATGGCCTAAGCAAAAAGATGCAAAAATGGAGGAAATTTGATGGAGTAAAATGGTGGTAAAACAAAGATGAGCAGCTCGTTCACGTGGCTAGCTTTTCAACGAGCCAAAGAACACCCAAATCGGAGTTCGGGAGTGGAAGTTATGACCGAAAACGTAAAGTGCACGCGGCTGATTCTGGGAGGGCCGTGCGCACGGGGTCAAAGGCCGTGGGCACGGGGTCCCGTGCGCACGGTACAGGTTCATGGGCACGGGGTGTCCAGAGACTTTTCGGGGCCCCGTGGGCACTGGGTCTGGGGCCCGTGGGCACGGGGTAGGCGGAATTTTCGCGATTTTCTTGTCAAATTCGAGGGGGAAAAGAAAAATTGAGGTATGGGGACGCAATAGGAGTTAGCTACTTGCTAAACACCAGATCCACGGATCAAAATCAACAAAAACTCACAAGAAACTTCAAATCACAAAAAAAAAACTGGTATGGCTCTTTTTGTGGGGATTTTCAAATTTGGGCAAGAACAAGCAAAATCAGGCTAGAAAACAAAGAGGGGCTCCAATTTCGTGATCAACCATGGCTCATGATACTAAGATGTTGTAGGGTGGAACCCTAAGTGGAGATCTTTCATGAATTGGAGGGGGAATCCCCAAGAAAAAGATGAACACAAGAGAGAAAACAAGAGGAACACTCAAGAATAAGTCCAATCACACATCCACTAGACCAACAAACACACAAGATCCACAAGGTACATGAACAATCAAAGGGAAACAAGATACATCGTAGAGTTCATCCCAAATCCTATGAAGGAGATGAGGGCTTGATGACTAGATAGATCCTTCCCACAAGGGGGGTCTTGAATCCCTAGGGATCTTCTCCAATGGAGGTCTTGTACTCCAATGGAGTCTTCTCTCACAAGAGGAATCCCACAAGGGGAGATACATGAGCTAAGCTCTATGATTTGTGTCTATTCTTAGCTAAGTCTAAATGGAGGAGGAAGAGGAGTATATATAGGTCCAAGGGATGAAGGGGTAAGTAGGGGCGAAATGGGGATTACATGGGCAAAGCCCGCAACAACACTCAGGGGGGCCCGTGTGCACGTGGTAAGTGGAGCCCGTGCACACGGGGTATCCAGAGACCTGACGCATGAGCCCGTGCGCACGGGGTCCGTGAGGCCCGTGGAACGGGGGTCCCGTGGATCTTCTTCGTCTAATTTGCGGCTAATGCAACAATCCTTTCGTATTAAACTTGTAGGCTAATTCAGAGTCTATGGACACCGAATTGAGATAGGTCGCTAATGGTTTTGACTATAAGGTCCGTTCATTTGACAAATACGACATCAATGGGTATCGCTTTCGTACCTTTGGCAAAGAGCTATCTATGGCCGACCGAAAATCTACAAATTGTTCTGTCTCTGCTATCAGCGAAGGAGGTACCGAGTATTATGGGAGAGTTGAAGCAATTTATGAACTTCCATTCTATGGTGAAAACCCACCGAACGTCGTAGTCTTCAAATGTTATTGGTTCCAGCTGAAGGAGACTAGAAGGACTCATAAACATATAGGGCTAGTCGAAATCAAACAAAGCACCCATTTAGATGTTCCCGGTGTCTATATTACGGCTCAACAGGCGACCCAAGTTTTCTATCTACCGTGGGCCTGCCAAACTGATCCAAATCTGAATGGTTGGAATGACATTTATGAAGTGCCGCCATGATGATGATACTTAAGTTATATACATATTATTATTCATGTTGGTATTAATTTTTTTTATGTTGTACTAATTTCGTTTACTCTTTGTCATGGCAGGTGTTGAAATATGGTGGGCGCAGGTCCGGACCGCTCCGAGGCTCCTTCTTTATTGGAGCGTGGTGGGAGGGGTACTTCCATTCCACCCCAGTCTCTCTAGAGAGCGTTGCTCGACAGTATGCAGACATCGGTGGGCACTTCTTCGTCGGCATCGTTGCCCACCAGGAGCGGAGATCAGGGATGGAAGAAGAGAGGAGGTCGGGGAGGACGTGGCCGTGGGAGAGGTAGGCAGGCTCCTACGCCTTCCTCGCCGCCACCCCCAGCTGATTCACCCGAGCACAGAACGGGTAGGGTGGACACGTCTAGGAGGAGGGTACGTGGATTCCGGTCCACGAGCCTCGGGTCGATGGGAGTTCGGCCCACGAGACTCTGCATCGGGGTACATCCCAGGAGACGTCCAGATGGGGTACCTGGGTGGATCCGCCTGAGGGGCTGGGTGGCTATGCTGATGGTGGCGGGGATCCTGCAGATAGCAAGGGCGAGGTGGTTCAGGGGGCACCATCTACCAGCGTGGTTGTACACGGTTCCCGCCCGTGCCGGCGACCTGCGAGCAGAGGTGGTTGATTTAACCTGATGGGGATAGGTAAGTGCATTTAATCTTTTTGTACCTTTTGCCTTCATGTTTCTTCAAATATCTAATGTGTTGGCCTTGTCATACTGCTGGGGTTGGGACCACGCTCCGGATGTCCGCAGGCCCAACACCGTCCTTGGTGTGATTTGACGGCAAAACTTCCCGGGGTTTGTCACGTTGCCCGGTGAGGATGAGCTTCCACAGCTAGGATTGAGCTGGGAGCACTACTTGGCTGCCCCGGCCCCGCCCGAGGAGATGACCGACGGTGTCTTGTGCCACACGAGGGCAGACATGGTGATCAGCAAGTTTTTGGTAATTACTCCTTTACACAATTAAAAATCTTCAAATAGTTAGTTATTGTACTAATCAATGTTGTCTCGTTTGATTGAAGACCTTCTATAGGTGTGAGGAGGGATACGAGGAGGCCGCGGCATAGGTTATCGATGCCGAGTGCAAGCGCCTACTACAAAACTTACGGCACAAGGCTCGGGTGCAGGCTGTTCGAGACTACTATGCCTCGCGTGGTATTAAGAAGACCAAGCCGGCGTGCCGCGATAAGTTTCTGAAGAAGGAGCATTACATGACGGTAATTACCTATTCTTAAGGCCTTGTTCCTAGTTTCCTTGATTTGATTCATAGGCGTAGCGCTCAAGTTTCTCTTACTAACTTAGGTGCCCCCAAGATGGTGTGCGGATCAGATGGATTGTTGGGAGGTGTTGGTGGATGAGTGGTTCTCAGCCCAATGGCTAGCCCTCCACAACAATGCCAAGGACCGGCGTGCCCAAATGGAAGGTGTGCCACACCATCAAGGCAGCACCAACTTATATCAGTTCGGGCGGAACTGGGTATGTGGTTTGCTTCATGATTCATGCAATTCATTCTTCATGCTAGATTGAGCCCTTTAATTACTAATTTACTCTGTTCCTCTCTTTCAGGCGCGACACAATAAGGATGAGGTGCCAGAGGTGTACGACCTCTATGCCATGGCCCATACTACCTCGTACAAGAAGGTCAAGGCATTCTCTGAGTCTGACCTCGATCATCCAAAGAATTTCACCAACATCTCCTCCCACAACAAGCTCGTGAAGTACAGAGATGAGGGAAGGCGAGGAAAGGGGATGACTTTAACTCGAGCCAGGGTCCCATTGATCCAGAGCTGGTGATGATATCAGGGGGCGGGAGGTCCCATGGCTCGATAGCCATTGGAGATGGACTTATCCGTTGTCCTCGCACTCTCTCGAAGATCAAGGCGTGCCAGTCGAGCTCCGCTCCTAAGATAAGGCCTCGTCAACGTCCAGTCCAGCTCGCCTTCGAGGTTAGTTATACGGACTCAGCTATCTTTCCTCCATTACATTGTGTGTGCGGCCATCGATGATTACAATGCTAATTAGGACTGGTGTTGCAGGCTGCTCTTCAGAGAGAAATAGAGAGAGAGAGAGAGAGAGAGAGAGAGAGAGAGAGAGAGAGAGAGAGAACCCAAGAGCTTCTGGCGGAGAGGGACCGGCAGGTGGCAAAGAAGGAGCGGGATTTGGAGGAGAGGACTGCTAGGATGTTGAGGGGGTGAGGGCACAGAATGACATGCAGAACCGGGCCATGTACGAGCTCCTCGTGGTAAGTTTCTTCTGCATATTAGCCAAATCATGCACTTAATGTTCGTTTCATTACTAACTAGTATGACTGACTCGTCAAACCAAATGTGCAGTCTCTGTGCGAGAAGACCAGTCAAACCCCTCCGTCGATGCCAGTCATTGCTCCGGGGACCACAGTGAGTTTCATTTGAATGGTCATTATTTACTAGTCTTAACATTTGAGTGTCATCATGCTAACGAGACATTGCAAATGATCTTTGGTGCAGCGTGACTCCAGACAAGCATCGCACGATCCTCCTCCAGGTGGTACTAGCACGAGCAACCCCGGTGCTTCACCTCCGTGATGAGGCTAAGTTTTCTCTAGTGTTTTGCTTAACAAATGCATAATGACCTAGACTTAGCTTTATTTCCTCCGATATGCTTACCATAATGACCTAGACTTAGCTTATTTTCCTCCAAAATGACATAATAATCTTACTTAGCTCCAAAATGATCCATTTTACCTAAGTTAGCTCTAAAATGATCTATACTTAGCTTTGTTTCCTCCAAAATGACCTAAGTTAGTTCTAATATGCTAAGTTAGCTCTAATATGCTTAGTTACCTAGGTTTGCTCAATAATGACATACACTTAGCTTACTTATGTCAAAAATGGCATAACTAGCTTACTTAGGTTAAAAATGGCATAACATCCTTGGTAACCTCTTAAATGTCATATACTTAGCTTTATTTTCCTCCAAAATGACATAATAAGCTTACTTAGCTCCAAAATGATCAATTTACCTAAGTTAGCTCCAAAATGACCTAAGTTAGCTCTAATATGCTTAGTTACCTAGGTTAGCTCAATAATGACCTATACTTAGCTTGCTTATGTCAAAAATGGCATAATATGCTTAGTTAACTCAAAAATGGCATAATTACCTAGGTTGGCTCAATAATGACCTATACTTAGCCTATTTAGTTCATTTATTATATAAGTAGCTTACTTAGCTCATAAATGGCATGATAACCTTGGTAAGCTCATAAATGTCATATAGTTAGCTTACTTAGGTCAAAATGGCATGATTGCCTAGGTTAGCTCCAAAATGGTCCATTTTACCTAGGTTAGCTCCAAAATGATCCATTTTACCTATGTTAGCTCATAAATGATCCATTTTACCTAAGTTAGCTCATAAATGATCCATTTTACCTAAGTTACCTCATAAATGCCATATACTTCTTCTTCTTCTTCTTCTTCTTCTTCTTCTTCTTCTTCTTCTTCTTCTTCTTCTTCTTCTTCTTCTTCTAGTCTTCTTCTGCTTCTAGTCTTCTTCTTCTAACTTTCATATTTCCCATTTTGCAGATTTCATTCACTTGATGGAAGCTTACATCGATGGAGTGCTTGTTTTCCCTTTCTGTTTTGATTTTGCATCGATGAACAATGTGGAACTTGTCATATGGATGAAACTATTATAATATGTATGGATGGAACTATGTATGTGGAACTTGCTATGTATGTATGGATGGAACTATGTATGTATGATGAAACTTATGTGCTGGATATCTCATATGTTTGCTGTGAAATTGCCTTATGAAATATATATATATATATATATATATATATATATCTGTGAAAATGCTTGGATATAAGAAAAAAAAGAAAAAAGAGGCAATGCAGGCTCTTTGTCGTCTACCACAGACGGCAAAGAGGCCACATGGCAGTAACCTATGCAACCTAGGAGCTGACCCATTTGGTCACTTTACCGTCTGTGGCAGATGGCAAAGGCTGGGGTGGTTTGTCGTCTGTGGCAGACGGCAAAGAGGCCACATGGCAGCAACCTATGCAACCTAGGAGCTGACCCATTTGGTCACTTTACCGTCTGTGGCAGATGGCAAAGGCTGGGGTGGTTTGTCGTCTGTGGCAGACGGCAAAGAGCGGGGATTTACTGTCGGTGGTAGACGGCAAAGAGTTGGGGTGGAGTGACGCCTTTGCTAACGTCAGATGGCAGACGACAAAGGGAAGGGCATGTTTGCCGTCAGCTGGCAGACGGCAAAGCCTCCCGTTAGCCACCTTCTTTGTCGTCTGCCATCTGACGGCAAACGTCTTTGCCATCCGCTGCGAGAAAACAGACGGCAAAGAAGCTCATTACCATAACTTACTGTGCCGGGCATGTTTGCTGTCAGCGAATGATGGCAAAGACCTTTGCCGTCAGCTTTCTGTTCCTTTGTCGTCTGCCATGGCAGATGGCAAAGTAGCTGTGTCATATACCCCTGATATCTGGCAGATCCATGTTCCTCCCAACATTCATATTTTCTTGTGGCTGTTGGATCACAATAAATTGTTGGTTAGAGGGAATTTGATTAAAAGACAGTAGATGAATGATCTTACTTGCCTATTTTGTTGTGGATATGAACCAACTAACCATCTCTTCTTTGAGTGTGATGTTGCTGCTGAAATTTGGAGAATAATTCATTCAATTGTTGAGTGTTTGCCCCTACCCACTTTTGATAATGTGGCAAACATGTGGGGGAAGAAAAAACCATTGCAAGCTGAGAATTTGATTACCTCAGCCACTCTCTAGGCTATCTGGAGGTGCAGAAATGATATGTGTTTTAACAGGGCCACCTGGATGGGACTGCAGGTGATTCTGAAGAGGATAGCAGGCTTCTGCAATTTATGGAAGATCCTGTGAAAAGGAGTCACAAAAGAGCGCATGGAGAGGCTCATAAAATCTATGTGGGAGGTTTCCAGAAGACCACCTCTGCTGCTCTGGCCAAAGCCAGGCTGAGGAAGAGGAAACTATGGCTGCAATACTCTGTGAGAAAAGCGGGGGGTGGATGGGTGTAGACAGCATGGTGGTCCTGGAGGGATGAAAATGCTTCTAGTGCCATATGTGCTTGCTGTTGGGCTTAAGTTCCCCCTTGTTTACGTTCAAAAACTGAAATGTTTTTAGGTTTATGTTAGCTAAATTATGCCAGGGTGGATGCTTCAATCCTCCCCCGCGGGCTGTAATAATGTTGTACACTATGTGGTTTTGTTTTCTGATGGAAATGGAACCGGGGCAAAAGCCTTTTTCTTCTAAAAAGAAGTAAGAAAAGTACAACAAAAATCCCTATGAAAATATCTCATTCCAATCTAAGAAGCCTTCAACACTTACATTCTACCATTTTAATAAAAAGTAAAACTAGCTTCATCATTGGTCCACATAATTATTTTAAACATAAGTGGTATAATTTGTGAGTATAATATGTATACCTCACAAATGGCTGAACTTCAGAACGGTAATATGAAACACCTTGGATTCACACAGGTCGATCGGTAATCCGATGGTTGGCAAAATGGCAAGGACGCGATGTGAAATGAACCGGCGAGTCTGATGGGAGGTGCTCGGCCATGTGGTCTGGCTGTGCATGTGCATGCGCATCGAGCACCTCAAGACTTACTCGAGTGTGGCGAGGGAAGTTCGTCAGCTTCCGCGCGTTGGCACTCGCCATTTTCATGATCGGAGTGATGGGTCTGGTGAGGGATCGTGGCGGGGGTTTATTTGAGGGATAGTAGCAATCTTAGGGAAAAAATGATTATAGCAATCTTTTTGTTAGAAAAATCCTTGCGATCCAAGAGAAAACAAGGCAAGCCCCGCGTCCTTCGGTCATGGGCTATCTACGTGATTCTTTTTATTATTGAGAGAAAAGCATCCAGATGCGCAGCGACGAAGCACGCCAGCTACTTGCTGGGATTTTTTTCACGATATATGCTATGGGCTGGTGCGTACATGACTGGGGAGGGGCCCCTGGATGGTGAGCAGCCGACCCCCCCCCCCACACACACACACACACATTATTGTAAAGAAAAGTTCAAAGATCTACAACTGAAAAATATATAATATGAAAATATGTTTCATAATGCATCTAATGAACCAAAATTTGTGTTGTAGATAAAGTTTGACTTAGGGCAAATCTATAACTTCAGTTATTTTGAAATAGAGAGAGTATTGGACATAAACTTAGCCTTGCACTTTTTTATAAAAATAATATGGCGGAGTGTTTCCTGTGTGAAAATCATAAATAATTTTTTTGCGTGGATTTTTTACACTTTTGGTAAAACTTTACGGTTTTCGCGAAGTTTTAAAACTATAGTTTTTACTTTTTAGGAGCCCAGGTTCTCAAAAACCGCTCTCACAGAATCCTACGATTTTGGTTGCAGGCTCGTTCATCGCAGGCCAGTCCCGCTTGCTGCCTAGCCCCAGCGTCCGCGACCAAGGCCGGCCAGCCGCCGATGGCGTCCACACTGCCGGATGCCCCCCGCTCACGGCAGGAGGCATGGTCGCACGGGAGCAGCATAAATTTGTGTTGGAGATAAAGTTTGACTTAGGGCAAATCTGTAACTTCAATTATTTTGAAACAGAGAGAGTATTGGACATAAACTTAGCCTTGTACTTTTTTATAAAAAATAATATGGCGGAGTGTTTCCTGTGTGAAAATCATAAATAATTTTTTTACGCGGATTTTTTACACTTTTGGTAAAACTTTACGGTTTTGCGAAGTTTTAAAACTATAGTTTTTACTTTTTAGGAGCCCGGGTTCTCAAAAACCGCTCTCACAGAATCCCACGATTTTGGTTGCAGGCTCGTTCATCGCAGGCCAGTCCCGCTTGCTGCCTAGCCCCGGCGTCCGCGACCAAGGCCGGCCAGCCGCCGACGGCGTCCACACTGCCGGATGCCCCCCGCTCACGGCAGGAGGCATGGTCGCACGGGAGCAGCATTTGAGGTGGAGGGAACCAGGCAACCAGCGGGGCATCCTCCTCGTCTCCGCGGCAGACGCTTGCAATGTGTTCGTGCAAATGCTTCTGTAGGCGTATGCACTCCGATCTGTCGGTAAGCATTTCCATCTCGGAACGGTTTGAGGTTATGTCAATCTTTCATTTTTCTTGGTGAACCAATCAATGCCATTGTATCTGAATCCATCTTCAGAAATGAATCGTCGGTCCAGGTACATGCTGCTATTGCTTCAAAAAGAAGGTTGTCTTTCTTCTCAAGCATTCTTAGTAGTCAAACAAACTTTGGGATCACACAATTGGTGTGAAGTGAACCATAGGGGTCTTCATCTCTGATCATCAAGATGGCATGATTGGCTTTACCTTTTACGTCAGCCGTTCTTCTGTTCTACTCCCTCCGTTTCCAAATAATTGTCTTTCTAGCCATCTCAAATAGACTACAACATACGGATGTATGTAGACATGTTTTAGAGTGTAGATTCACTCATTTTGCTCCGTATGTAGTCACTTGTTGAAATCTCTAGAAAGACAATTATTTAGGAACGGAGGGAGTACTTGCTTAGCTACCTCACTTATGCACGTGCAATCTACACTTTTTGACAGAATAAGGGTCCAGTTTTTTTTTCCTGCAATCGTGTGGCCTGTCCGTGCCTCTGTCAAGCTTGATTTGACACAAGCAAAGAGAGCAGTCTAACACTCTTTTCGGTAATTTTGTTAAGTTACGTTTCAAGACGGGGCACCGTTTCTTATTTGGAGACCGTTCCTCCAGTATTTATGCCAATACACCAGCGACGCAAAAGCAGCGCTGTTCTCTGAAAAGAGAGGCTGCAATTTGTGTCGACACTATTCTTGCTCTTCCGCGGAAAATCGTACCACTTGCAGAAACTATCAGAATCATAGTAACATATGATTCTACATCATCTGATGGCCAGGAATTTATTTGTAGTTAGTTTGTTGGTTCTTTCGCTTGTCTTTAACTCATGCACAGCTCACTCATGGAGGAACAATAGTTCTCCGGATGATATGGGTCCACGTTGTGAACCTTCTTCCCATCCGTTTGGTCTGTGCAAGACAAGAGCAGCAGCTTTTGGCTATCCATGTGAAGATCACATGGTATGTGAGCTCTTATGAATGTACTCCTAGACATTGTGTTAAACTGCAATGTTATGGTTCCATAAGACAATTCTGGCCTTTTGTAAGGTATAGCCTAAATCTATGGCAGGTCACAACAGAAGATGGTTATATTCTTAGCCTAAAGAGGATTCCTCATGGTGTTTCTAACTCGACCCAGAATACAACGAGGATACCAGTACTACTATTCCATGGGCTCATGGTGGTAAGGATATTGTTGACAAACTTTCTGCCACTGAGTTCCATCCATACCTAAATGAAATATGTGTGTATTGGACAGGATAGCGTTTCTTGGGTACTGGGTACGCCAAAACAATCACTTGGATTTATTTTGGCAGATGGTGGGTTTGATGTTTGGTTTGCCAACACCCGTGGAACTAATTCCAGCCGGAACCATACCTCGCTCACCCCAGATGATCCGGTTTTCATCTCAAGCCTGGTCAAGAATACATTTTCCTTGGATTTTCACTAACAGAGTATCGACTAATATTTTCAGGAGTACTGGAATTGGACGTGGGACCAACTTGCTGCCTATGATCTTCCTGCCGTGCTTCAGCATGTCTATGATCACACAGGAGGCCAGAAAGTCCACTATATCGGTCACTCCCTGGTGAGCTGAGATATCCCTGTTGAAGATTTCGATGAGTTCAGATTTGGAACTTGAGAGGTATACTAAAGCAGCTTTTACTTTTTTTCTAGGGAACCTTGATTATTCTTGCAGCCTTCTCAGAGCACAGGTTACTTCATTTAGTCCGATCGACTGTGTTGCTCTGCCCAATTGCTTACCTGTATAAGACAAAATCGAAACTCACCCGGCTTGCTACTCAAATCCTCCTTGCAGAAGTAAAAACTGTTCATCATACTTGGTTTTATTATCAACTACCACATGTATAATTTACATGGAGAATGGTTTATTTTCTTTGGTTTGTCTTGTGCAGGCATTTCACTTTCTAGGATATCGTGAGTTCAATCCTGTTGGGTAGGTATCTTTACTACAACTTCTAATGTTAAGAAAATGCAGTATATGCGCTAGATTACCAAGTTCCTGCTTGTAGTTTTGCATCTTGTGGCAGCTTATTGATCATGAGTAGAGGTGCACATGCTTAAGCTTTTCTACAAGGTTGTCATTACACACAACTATGAATCTCGTTGTGATATCAATGTTGCCAAGAGTCACCACTTCGAGACTTGCCATTCATCTATTGAAAATCTGAAGTTGCATTGTGTACTGGTACTCTTGGGTAACCAGTGTCAATTCTGCTGTGCTCTATTGACAAGTACAACTGTGCTGCTGCATGTCAGGCCAGTTTCACATGAAATTCTGCTCATAATATGCGGTGACCCTGAAATCGACTGCTACGACCTATTTACGGCTGTTATGGGTATATTTCTTGCATAAAATCCTCCATAT
The DNA here is from genome assembly GCA_021605205.1 of Aegilops longissima. Classification (NCBI taxonomy): domain Eukaryota; kingdom Viridiplantae; phylum Streptophyta; class Magnoliopsida; order Poales; family Poaceae; genus Aegilops; species Aegilops longissima. The sequence goes on from CM038682.1 coordinate 632,699,932, forward strand.
TCCAAGAAATATATGATGCTAAGCTAATATATGATGTTAAGCTAAAATTGACCTTATATCACTAACTTTAGTTGCCTGATGGTTGAAGGACCGGACTGCTGCCTCAATGCTTCAACTGTATGTAACTTCCTGCAGCATGCTACACAGTCCACCTCTATCAAGAACCTTATTCACATGTCGCAGAGTAAGGATCACAATCAAAAGCTTAAATAATCTTTCTATTGTTCAAATCTCAGGAGCCGCACTGACTTTCTTCTCCTGGTTTGCCTGCAATTAGTGATCAGGTACGAAGGGGTCAGAAGGTATGACTATGGCAACGCCAAGGAAAACATGAAGCATTATAGCCAGCCACGCCCCCCGCTGTACAACCTCTCATCCATCCCGACCCATGTCCCCATGTTCCTCACCCATGGTGGCCAAGACTTCCTCGGCGATGTCCCTGACACCAGGCACCTCCTGAACACACTGGTCAGAACCCATGACAGCGACAACATGGAGGTACTGTACGTGCCCGACTACGCCCATGCTGACTTCGTGATAGGCTATAATGCTCCGCAACTCGTATACGGGCCGATGGTCAACTTCCTTCAGCGCCACTGAGAGAGTCGCCGCTTCAGGTCTCTCTCCGAGCAGGCCTTCAGCAGTAACTTCCTATCAGCCTATGCAACCAACCAAAACTTCAACCACATATTTACTTGTCCGTGTATATGTCTTGTGTATGGCCTTAGCATATGCTCATCAGAGTGAGTAGATGCCAGTTTGATCATGCTAGAGAGTGGACTACTCTGTCAGATATTCAGTTTCATGTATCCAGTTTACCCGTTATGTCGAATCCCACGTTCTCACTCTATTTAGAAGTCTCGGATTTCTGGACCCGTTATGCACATACTACATCAGCGTGTTTTCTTTTTGTCGACCGGATAATCTTCATGGTTCACTGTGATCTACATTGTGAGCAAATTGCTGGCCAAGATCGCCCGCGGATGCGCAGCACTTTATATGTTCTTCTTTTTGGGAACTTCAGAGCTCCTCGGTCATTCAACTTGCAATTACAAATCTGCAGATGACACGACTGAAATACTGTCAGAATTTTTTTTTCTTTAGTACTCTTGCTGTTGGAACCATGAAACGAACTTTCATGTTTGATTATTATTCATTTCCTCCTTTCCGTGTTAAGAGGCGCTACCAAACTGTTCATCAGATTGAGCCATTTTGCTTTATGCCTGCGTAGACTGAAGCGTGGGATATCTGAATCTGGCTACCAAAGGGGCCAGAAATTGGCTTTGACCAATGTTTGGCACAGGACATGTTCTGTTCTCTTTCCCAATAATGCTCTAACCAATTGGTTTGAGAAAGTTTCCACGCCTGATCTCAATTACACTATTCCAATCAATGACAAGAAAGTTTCAGCCCCTACTTCTCCAGTATGCTTTTGGCTCTTCCCCTTTGTAAAATAGAGCCATTCCTGGATCAACAGACATTGTATGTTTCTTCTCTAAATACATATATGGTGGAAATTGCAATCTGCCAAGCTTCACAGAAAATGCTTCTTTCAATTAAAAACCAAAAATTAATTTCTTACAAATGCATCTTTCAAATAAAACCAAACTTTTAACTTTTTGTTTTGAAGATTGGCAGGGGCCGCGCAAGCGCGTACCCCCTCTATCACAAATTACGATGTCCAGATGGTAGACCAACGCACTCACCAAGTGCAATGTGAGCCATTGATCTAGACCACGAGCCTTCTTGATCACCTGTTGACCCCGTCCAGGTAAGTATCTTGCAATGAAGCACCTAGCCATCATAATATAGCCAGCTCTTCCACTCTAATCTCCCTATGGTGGCGATGTGGTACTAAGGGTGTGTTTGGTTCAAGAACCAAGTGGAATGGAACGTAATGGTTCCATTCCATCATAATGGAATGGTTCCATCTTCGTGTTTGGTAAGAATAATAAGGTGGAATGGAATGGTTACATCTTAATGTTTGGTTGGTGGGATGGAATAAAATGAAAAATCTTAAAATTAGTGTTCACTTTTCTGGTAATATATGCAAACATTGATTGTATTTTAGTAGTAACAAATTTAGACATAATCATCCATATTTGACTAGGGGCATGCACAATTTTACATTGCAAAAGGCGGACGAGACTTGCCTGCTCCTCGCGCGTGTGCCCATTCGTGCTCCCGCATACGTGGCTTGATTTAATTGGAACAAAATAACACCCGGCCCCACCCCCTTAAAATCAGGGAGGAGATGATTAGATTAGAAAGGAAAAAGGAATAAAGACAACCGTAGGATGAGGTGGGAGCACGGATGGGAGTATGGGGAGGGAGCAGGCAAGCCGGATCCGCAAAAGGCACGAGTGAAAGAGCATGATGGAGCCTGATTCTCATGCCGCCGGTGTAGTAGGCCACTGTATGCGTGATGCGCGAGCTGCTCATGTCAAGCCGCTCAGCAGATTGATAGCTGCAGCTCCTTCTCATGCCGCCGCTCCACTTCTCCATGGCCGCTTCCACAGTACAGATGTGCCAGCGGCAGGATGGCTGCTCCTCCCGAAAGAGAGATGGCAGAACCGCGGCCGCCAGATCGAGTAGGGGCTCCAGCCGAGCGCCCGCCGGCCTGCGCCTGCATGCTCCGGTCCTGCACTTGCTCTCCCATGACGCTTTTCACCAGGTGCGTCCTCCGGCTCGATCTCCACGCTGGAGTCGCTGCCCGTCTTTCCGGCCGCGAGCTGCGCGCCCGCCGGTCGCCATCGCCGGCCTCTGTGGATGCCGCAAGAGCACTGGACGCTGACCGTAGAGATAGAGAGACGAGGGAGAAGGCGCAGGGGGAGGAAGAGACGAGAGCGGTTCCGCGTCGTTCCGCCGATTTGGAGGAACGAGCGCGTTACGTATCTGAAGCGAATATTCCCATTCGGGGAACGAGTGGGTTCTTGTTACAGCTGCCTACCAAACGTAAGAACGAGCCCAAAGGACGGGTTGGACCCGTTCCATTCTACTTGGTGACACGTACCAAACACACCCTAAAAGAACCTGAGCACCTGCAGCTATGGGGTGTTCAGGCATGGGCCTATTTTGGGTGGACTTGTAACTTAGGGATGGGCTCCCTATGGCTGGCCCGGTAGCTGAGTAGTATTCATTCCCCATCAAAGTAATGTTTGTCATCAGATACAAAGATGAGGAGAGAAGCCTAGCTAGAGGGACGGGCAGATGTATCGAACAATGAAGGTGAACAGAAACTATGGTCAAAACTGTGGAAAGTAGACGTCCCTTCGAAGGTAAAGATCTTCCTCTGGCGACTAGCCCAAAATTCAATACCAACCGCTGATCTTTTACACGATCGAAACATGTCGACATCCACCGCTTGCAAGCTATGTGGGGCAGAGGATTCTTGGCAGCATTCACTCCTTCATTGCAGTGTTGCAAGATGCGTTTGGGCCCTCCAAGATTCAGACCTTGTTGAAGTTCTTAATACCACTCAGGAGCCGGATGCCAAGAGATGGATCTTTGCCATCTTAGACCTGCGTTCACCCTCCGAATTTACCCAAGTCCTGGTGACTTTGTGGGTTATCTGGTACGCGAGGCGCCAAGCTACCCATGAGAATATATTCCAAAGCCCGTTGGCGACACATAGCTTTATTATGAAGTATCTTCGTGAACTGAAGGAGTGCAAACCTCAGAAGCCGCCAAGACAAGCAGCAGCAACACCAACCCGAAGCAGAACACGTTGGATCCCCCCGGCTCCTGGGGTAGCAAAGTTGAGAGTCGATGGTGCGGTGTCTAGAGATCTTAACGAAGGGACTATCAGCACGGTGTGCAGAAACTCAGAGGGTACGTTTCTGGGAGCCTCCTGCACGAAATTTTGTGGTCTGACCGATCCTGCTATTTTGGAAGCGGTGGCATGCCGTGATGCACTAGTGCTGGCTGCTGATCTCTATTTGGATAATGTGGTGATCGCTTCCGATTGCCAAGGCGTTGTTCGCGATATTCAAGATCGAACAGGAGGAGTGTATGCTACTATAATTAAGGAGATTAATGAGACTGCTAATGTATTTCCACAGTGTTCCTTCATCTTTGAAGGGAGAGAAACAAATGTCGAGGCACACAGCCTTGCTAAGCATGCTTTTGGTCTGGGGCCCGGGCGCCACCTGTGGCTCTTAAACCCGCCAGACATCGATTGTATTCCGATGATTATTGAATCAATAAAGTAAGCATGTTTAGACTCAAAAAAAAAATCAGTTCTACTAATTTGCCTAAAAAATCAGATCTACTAATTATGTATTGCTAAGCATGAGCAGATTAAGAAGTTTTTTTTTGCGGAAAAGAAGTTTATGTCGTGTAAGTGTAAAAACAATGTTGTGAAGAACTTTCGACGTCTATTTGATTCACATGATTTCTAAAACATATACAGTAAATAAGAAAAATGTATATTAAAATGTTGTGCACACTATGGCTTTTTTTTACAAGATTTTGTAAACACAGAAATAGAAATGAAAAAAAAAACATGATTCCAATGCACACTCCAACCCTACAAGATTGAATTTGTCCTAAAATGTCTTTGATTGAGAAAAAAAATCCAAGAGGTTTGAGTCAATAGAATTTATTCCATTGAGATGGCCGTTTTGGCTTTGGATAAACCGTAAATTCATAAAAAAAAGTAAGTAAATTTTGATTTTATTTTTGTAGATGTTCATGTTAGTGTAACAAGCGTCCTTGAAATTTTTCATGCGAAATTAGATAGCAATGCTTCACCGGTGAAAAAACAAAATTAAGTGAAACATTTGGCGTTCGACTTGTTTTTTTCAATGTGTGAAAGTGTTATTAGTTATCTTCTGAGCCCTCCCACCTCTCACTAGATGCGTTGATTTTGGATCCAACGCCCCACGGGCAAACTTTTCAGATTTTCACCACCAGTTCATTTTCACAGGATACGTTCCCCATGAATTATGTGTTCTTCTTCCTCTTTTCATTGATCAAGTGACTGCAGAAGTACTCCAGAAAGAAGTAGTAATTTGTTGCTCCAGTTCTATTTGGTGTTTATGCAACATGTTAGAATTAAAATTTCCATCATTCTGTCCCAACATTAACTAGGTAAGGCCGGCCAGTTCCCAGTTTTTGCAAAATAGCTAGTTTCCTGGTATTATCATCATAGATTCACAATCACAAACCATTTACTATGGAAACAGAGTTGATATGAGGAAAGGGCACTGGTCATTGTTGTGGATATCTTCCCAAATAAAATTTCTTACATTTCTCAGTATAATTCCGAAAAATGCGCACTGTATAACATCAATTGTTCCAATGACAATCTAAAGTCTAACTGAACATACATGCTACCTGATGTATTTCTGTATGCCACCTACACAACAGACTGGAACAGGCAAGCGACAAATGTGTCGAGGCTAAAAGGCAACAGCAAATCTAATGATCAAACATGGTTTGGAGCAATCGCTGTGGCAGTCGCCTACAACCTTTAAAGCTCTGTTTTTGTCATTCTGGCATTGGTGATTGCAAGGTTTAACTTGTCCGTAACACCTGAACTTTCCCCAAGGCCTTCTGCCCATCATCAACAGCGAGCTTCGTTCGGATGTTCCAGCACCACGTTGGACTATGTAACTTCAAATCATTGGGCCGATGGAAACAATTATAAGACCTGCAGGACATTATGAATGCATTAGCATCAAGGTGAGTGTTAAGAGGACAAAATAACTAACAGAAGCACAGTAAACCACACTGCACAGAACTGCTTTCCGATGGGGCGATGGTTATTATTGATAAAGGAAATCATCCATATAAACAAGCAATATTCAGCCATATATTTAGTATTTTTCAGTAAATTTAGACTCAACATAACGAAAATTTCACAATTGTGCCAAGTACAAAGCCAACTGTATCAAGCACAAATGCGCACAACATTGAGCAGAGTTGCTGCGACTGCACATACGGGATGCATCTTCTCTGCATCAGGCCCCCAGTTGGGCATCCGCGTCCACCTTCCCAGAGGGAGCATCAGGCAGCATTATGGCTGGTTGCGCGAGACGAAGACGGCCTCGCCTCCGCATCCGGCACCGGATCGGGGCATCGAGCGTCCTCATCCAATGTCGCCGCCTCGAAAGGAAGTGGCAGAGCGCTACTGCGGCTGCCCGTAAGGTGGGAAGGAATGCTTGGCCGTGCGTGAGATGCTGGCCGCAGGGGTAAATGGAGGGCACATATGGTGGAGCAGGCGCGGGTCGAGCCAGCGCCGGCGGCTTCTCCCAGAGTCGACGAGGATAAGAACGAACGAACGGGGGAAGGCTTTGAGGAATTTTAGTCAGACTTTTTGGATAAATGAAGGGTTATGTGTGAAAGTGTTATTAGTTATCTTCTGAGCCCTCCCACCTCTTACTAGATGCGTTGATTTTGGATCCAACGTCCCACGGGCAAACTTTTCAGATTTTCACCACCAGTTTATTTTCACAAGATACATTCCCGAATATCACAAGTGAATGAAAGAAATGGCTAAAATTTATTGCTATTGTTTAGGCAGGGGCCGCGCGAACGCGTACCCCCTCTATCACAAATTACGACGTTCACTCTTCCACTTGGGTCGATGGTAGACCAACGCACTCATCAAGTGCAATGTGAGCCATTGATCTAGGCCACGAGCCTCCTTGATCGCTCGTTGACCCCGTCCAGGTAAGTATGTTGCAACGAAGCACCTAGTCATGGTAATATAGCCAGCTCTCGTGCTCTAATCTTCCTGTGTCATCGATGTGGTACTAAACAAAACCTCTGCGCTGCGCTGCAGCCTCCAGCAACAGCATGGGCCTGTTTTTTCTAATTTGTAACTTAGAAGTGGGCTCCTGATGGCTGGCCCGGTAGCTGAATAGTATCCCCACAAATATGTTTATATGTGGCTCTTTTTCTTTGTCTAAAAAAAATACGTGGCTCTTTTTGTTTGCGTCAGTACTCACTGAGAGGAAGAAAAAACTGATGTAAAGTTCTTTAATTTATCTATTGATAAGCCATGTCGATCCAGGCTTCATCTGATAAACAAACACCTTGATGCTGAGGTGACCCGGGCTCTCAACTCTCATGCGAGGCATCAATCAGACACATGACACGAGGAAGGATATGACCGACAATAGCTTGCTGCCGCTTGCCGATTCCTTACTCGTCGGCAACGTGCGACTCATCGCCATCGTCATGGATGCCCCTTCCGGAATCAAAGGACAAGAGACTGAAAGCGACATGTTAGTAGCAGAGCTGTGAGCGATTTTCTAACTGAATTTCTAGCGAACGGCTCAAAATAGTTGCAGGAAACCTCTGATTCAAGTGGGACGTGGCGCTAGATATTTGGCAATCTCAGATGTCACTCCAACCTAACGAGGAAAGTCATTTCTTTTGGTGGGGGGTATGTGTAACTGTGAAGATTGTGAGGGGGTGTTGTCAGGATAATTGTTATGTAAACAAATTTCCAAGAGATACTAATTGTTGTCAATCAGATTGAGCCACTTTCCTATTTGCCTCCGCAGAGTAAATGTATGGGATATCTGAATCTGCAAGGGGCCAGAAAATGGTTTTGACTAGTGTTTGGCATTGGACATGTTCCGTTTTACCAAATTCCAACACCTATTTTCGATTACTTAACTCAAGTCATTGACAAGTTTCATCCATCCCCTGTTTCTTCTGAATGTCTTTGGCCCATCCCACTTTAAAACAAATGTTGCCTGGACCCAAGCTTTCCATAGATAAGTACGATAAGCTTTAGCTTGCCGGCTAACCCGCTTTACTTAATGACAATGTGCGTGCCAATCTCTGCCCCTTCAAGAATCAAAGAAGCGGCCTGTCAAATATCAACACAGAAAAGGGTGAAAGAAATATGTGCTACTAGATCAACAACCCTGGTAAGTGGCAACACGTCACTACTCATGCTGGATACAAAACCATTAATCTGAAGACAAAGTATCTTGCCTGGTCGCTTTCGCTTTCTGATTCAGTGATTCTGCATGAAGGTGACGAAAACTGAAAGTTGCACGTTTCCATCCTAGTGTTGGGCACTGGACATGTTCTATTTTCCTTCCCAATGATGCTCTAATTAATTGGTTTTAGAAATTTTCTACACCTGATTTCGATTACACTATTCCAATCATTTACATGAAAGTTTCAGCCCCAGCTTCTTCAGAATGTTTTTGGCCCTTCCCACATTAAAAAAGAGAGGCATTCCTTGACACTTCCGGTGATAAAAGCAAGCGCTGCCAGGACCCAAGCTCCCGTCTAATAACTGATAAGTACGATAAGCTAGCTGCCATGCCTCGTCAATGAAAACAACAGAAATGACATAGCTTTATCTTTGTCGACTACTCCTTTTACTCGACGACAATGTGTGTGACTCATCATTAATCTCTGACCCTTCCAAAATCAAAGATCAAATATGAGCATAAGAAAGATAAAGTAAATGTATACTCTGTCTGTCTGGATCAACAGCCATGGTCATTGACAAGTTACAACACCTTGCGAATGATGTGCCTTGGTCTTCTTGTCCTAGTCGCTCTCTTACAAAGTTTACGCATCACAAAAACAGGATAACCAATTTTTTTTTAAAATTGGCAAGGGCCGCGCGAACACGTATCCCCTCTACCACAAATTACGACGTCCACTCTCCCACTTGGAGAGATGGTAGACCAACGCATTCACCAAGTACAATGTAAGCCATTGATCTAGGCGATGAGCTTTCTTGATCGCTCGTTGACCCCGTCCAGGTAAGTATGTTTCAGTGAAGCACCTACCCATCATAATATAGCCAGCTATCGTGCTCTAATCTTCCTGTGTCATCGATGTGGTACTAAACAAAATCTTAGCGCTGCGCTGCAGCCTGCAACAACGGCATGGGCTTATTTTTTGGTGTTCTGGCATGGGCCTGTTTTGGCCCAGTAGCCGAATAGTATCCCCCACAAATATGTTTTGTGTTGTCTCAAAAAAAAAAGTTTTATGATTCTCGAAAACAAAACACAAATATGTTTTGTATTTATATGTGGCTTTTTTGTTTGCCACTCCCCCAAGAGCTATCTTTATACTTCAAAAAGGGTCCAGAAAGTAACTAGTGCTTGTCATCTGACCTTAGATATTTTTTCCTTAACAAATACTCCCTCCGTTTCAAAATAGATGACTCAACTTTATACTAACTTTATTTAACAGAGGGAGTAATAATGCTGTAGTCTACTGAATTTAGACATTTTCATAGGCTATATTTATTCCAGCTATCGACGAAAGTTTCAGCCGTCGGCGATGCTTTTGGGCCCCTCTCTCCCTTCAAAGAACATAGTCATTCCTTCACGGTTGGCACCCTCAGCCTCTGTACTCAATAAGAAAAGAAAAGAACAAGTGATGCCAAGTTCTTTATTTTATCTGTTGATAAGCCATGTCGATCCAGACTTCCTAGTCGAGATCGATAGCAGAATTTGAGAGAGATAAACAAACACCTGATATCAGAAGTGACCTGGGCTCTCATGCGAGGCATCAATCAGGCATATGACACGAGGAAGGATATGACTGATAATAGCCGTTTGCCGATTCTTTACTCGTTGGCAACGTGTGACTCATCGCCATCATCATTCCTGCCCCTTCCGGAATCAAAGAACCAGAGGCTGAAAGCGACTTGATGATAGCAGAGTTGTGAGCGATTTTCTAACTGAATTTCCAGAGAACCCTGGTGTTGTCAGAATAATTGTTATGTAAACAAATTTTCAGGATTATTTATTTGGCATTTTTCTTTTTTGTTTCGCCGAGAAGTACTTGTGCGATAGCGAAAAACGTCTTGCCTCTCTCGAGGGATGTGGTTCATGTTATAAAGAGGGGACGCGACCCCAACGATCGATACAGAGGATTAGGAGTTCGGTACAGAAAGAGATCGAGAGAGATTACTTGGAGAGGAGGAGATAGAAGTAGTTACAATTATGATGTGTTTAAACTACTAGGCAAATCTATCTCTAACCTAACCATACCCGAAAATCTTCCTGGACCATAGCCGAATACCTCTGGTTTAAGTTGGAATCCTGCGTGACATGTCAAACGTTGTTTAACACCCTCCCTTAATCACAACTTCATTAGGTTGAGATTATGCTTGAAGTCTTCAAAACTTCTTGTGGGCAAGGGCTTTGTGAATCCATCTGCAAGTTGATCTCTGGAATGCACAAAGCGAATGTCAAGTTGTTTCTGAGCAACTCTTTCTCTGACAAAGTGAAAATCAATCTCTATGTGCTTTGTCCTCGCATGAAACACCGGATTTGCAGAGAGATATGTGGCACCAAGATTGTCACACCATAAGCAGGGAGCTTGTTTACTTTGTACACCAAGTTCCTTCAACATAGACTGAACCCATATTATTTCAGCTGTAGCATTTGCCAATGCCTTGTATTCTGCCTCTGTACTGGACCTGGATACAGTGGCCTGTTTTCGTGCACACCAGGATATCAAATTTGGTCCAAAGAACACTGCAAAGCCACCAGTGGAGCGTCTATCATCAAGACAGCCTGCCCAATCTGAGTCAGAGAATGCACTGACAAGAGTAAAGGGTGATTTACTAAAGTTCAGTCCCAAGTTCAGAGTATGCTTTACATACCGAACTATTCGTTTTGCAGCTGTCAAATGAACATTGGTAGGTGCATGAAGAAATTGGCAGACTTTGTTAACAACAAAAGACAGATCTGGTCTGGTGAGTGTAAGATACTGAAGAGCTCCTACCAAACTCCTGTATTTCGTGTTGTCCTCTTGACTCAAGAGCTCACCTTCTGCAAGAGATAGTTTTTCTGAACTAGACAATGGAGTGGGAGAAGGCTTGCATTCTTGTAGCCCAGCCTTCTTGACCAAATCAGTGGCATATTTTTCCTGAGAGAGCAGAAGTCCATCTTTGTGCTTCTTCACTTCAATTCCAAGAAAATAGTGCAAATCACCAAGATCCTTTAGAGAAAATTCTGCACTTAGATCTTTAAGAAGCCCTCTGATAGCTTCATCAGATGAGCTAGTCACAATAATATCATCAACGTATATGAGAACAAATATGCATGTGTTGGACGAGGACTTGTTGTAGATGAACAACGATGTGTCAGATTTAGAGGGAACAAAACCGAGTGCTTGCATTTTGTGACAGAGACGAGCATACCATGCCCTTGGAGCCTGTTTCAACCCATATAATGCCTTATCAAGCTTGCATATATATGAAGGAGCATTCTTACTCTCAAACCCAGGAGGTTGTTTCATGTACACTTCCTCTTCCAGAACACCATGGAGAAACGCGTTCTGAACATCAAGCTGTCTGAGACTCCATCCTCTAGAAACAGCAATGGATAAGACAAGACGAATAGTGGCAGCCTTTACCACCGGACTAAACGTGTCCTCATAGTCTATGCCATATCTCTGTTTAAAACCTTTTGCTACTAGCCTAGCCTTGTAGCGATCAACAGTTCCATCAGCTTTTCTTTTGATCCTGAAAACCCACTTGCAATCAATTAAATTTTTACCTTGCTGTGGGGGAACCAAATGCCATGTTTTGTTTTTCTTCAGTGCCATATACTCTTCATCCATGGCTTTCTTCCACCTGTCATCACACAGTGCTCCTTCAAGGGTGTTAGGTTCATCAGGTTCACCTGTAGAACAGACCATACCGTACTTGGATATATGCTTGTAGTTGACTGGTTGAATTTTTCCTTGTTGAAGGCGTGTACGACGTGGCTGCTGAGTACTTACATCTGCTGCCACAGAGGATCCCATGGTTTCCAAATCATTGGCTGGACTAGAACCCAAAAAGGATTCGGCAGCAGTAGCAGCGCCACCAAGCGCCGGATCTTCTGTAACACCCCGGAAGTATCGCATGTGAAGTATGTCTGGTCTCCCGAGTGTGACGTTGCTTTCAATACCCTCAAAGAGAAACTCGTCACAGCTCATGTTCTGACTCCTCCTGATGAATCCAAGCCATTTGAAGTTTTCTGTGATGCTTCTCTTCAAGGTCTCGGTCTTTGTGTTAATGCAAGAGAAGAGAGTTGTGGCTTATACCTCTCGCCGATTGAAGCCCAACGAGAAGAACTACCCCACTCACTATCTTGAGTTGGCGGCAGTTGTTCATGCATTGATTACGTGGAGACATCTCTTGTTGGGAAGGAAAGTGGACATTTTCACCGATCACAAGAGTCTCAAGTACATCTTCACTCAGCCCAACCTCAACCTCAGCGGACTCGATGGGTCGAAATGATTCAAGAGTACAACCCAAGTATTGAATATACTCCGGCAAAGCCAATGTCATTGCAGATGCTTTGAGCAGAAAGCTTCGCAATGATCTAATCCTCAAGCCCTTCCACCGGATCTCTGTGAAGCTTTCATAAGCTGAATCTTCAAGTTGTTCCTCAAGGCTTTCTTGCCAACCTCATAGTCTCTCCTACTTTGGAAGATCAGATTCGTGAGGCTCAACTTCGGATGCCATGGTGAAAAAGGTGAAACGTGGTATCGACAAGGGCATTTCAAGTACAAGTGCTTCCACATTGATGACAGAGACACTCTTTTCTTTGAGGACGGATTGTGGTTCCTAAGGGTGATCTCGTAAAGTCATTATGAGCGAGGCTCACAATTCGCTTCTATCCATTCATCCTGGAAGTACGAAGATGTACCATGACCTCAAGCAGTCATATTGGTGGACTCGAATGAAGCGAGAAATTGCTCAATTCGTGAATGAATGTGATGTCTGCAGAAGAGTGAAAGCAGAACACCAAAGAACAGCTGGTCTCCTTCAACCTCTTGCTATTCCTGAATGGAAGTTTGACCATATTGAAATGGACTTTGTGACTGGCTTTCCTAAGTCCAAGCGTGGAAATGATGCTATCTTTGTTGTCATTGACAAGCTTACTAAAGTGGCTCATTTTCTTCCTATCAAAGAATCCATCACAGCAGCTCGGTTGGCGAGCTATACACCTCGAGATTGTCTCCTTGCACGGCATTCCACAAGTGATCTCTTGGACCGTGGCAGCATCTTTACCTCCAAGTTTTGGGATTCTTTTGAAGGCCATGGGCACCAACATTCGTTTCAAGACAGCTTTCCATCCTCAAACAAGTGGCCAAGTTGAGCGAGTAAATCAAATCCTTGAAGATATGCTCAGGGCTTGTGTCATTTCTTTCGGTATGAAGTGGGAAGATTGTCTTCCATATGCCGAGTTCTCTTACAACAACAGTTTCCAAGCGAGTTCGGGCAAGGCCCCATTCGAAATTCTCTATGGCAGAAAGTGTCGTACTCCTCTCAATTGGTCTGAGACAGGTGAACGCCAACTTCTTGGCAATGACTTGATCACAGAAGCAGAAGAAATGTGCCAAGTCATTCGTGAGAATCTCAAAAGCATAATCGCGCGGAAGAGCTATTATGATGATAAGCACCGTGATGTGACTTTTGAAATCGGAGACCATGTCTACCTCGCGTCTCTCCAATGAAAGGCACTCGTCGCCCGGTATCAAAGGAAGCTTGCCCCTAGATCGTGGGTCCTTTCAAGATAATTGGGAAAAGAGGCGATCTCGCCTATCAACTTGAGCTTCCATCCAACTTTGCAAGCGTGCACGATGTGTTTCACGTGTCACAGCTTCGCAAGTGCTTCAAGACTCTGAACGCACTATCAACGAAGAGATTGACCTTCAAGAAGATCTCTCTTATCATGAGCACCCGTTGCTATTCTTGAAGAAACCGAGCGCAAGACTCGCAACAAGTCAATCAAATTCCTGAAAGTGAAGTGGTCACACCATTCCGACCGAGAAGCTACACGGGAGCGAGGATCACCTCCGTTCGAATATCCGGAGTTCTTTCAGTCCTAGATCTCGGGACGAGATCCTCTTGTAGTGGTGGAGTGTTGTAACACCCCGGAAGTAACTTTCCATATTTGTAACTCCAACTCTTGCCATTTTCGGCATTGATATATGATATTCCCTTTGTGGTTGGGTTTTTCTTCATTTTGCATTTTGTCCATGTCATGCATTTTTATCATGTCATCATGTGCATTTTTCCCGTCTCATGATTTCGAGCATTTTTCCCGTTGTCCGTTTTGCAATCCGGCACTCCTATCTCCCCCGGCGGCCCCTTTTACGTTTTTCCGTGTGCGGGTATTAAACCTTCTCGAAATGGACCGAGGTTTGTCCAGTGGCCTTGGTATACCACCCGTAGACCACCGGTCAAGTTTCGGGTCATTTGGAGCTCGTTTGGTACTCCAACGGTTAACCGCACTCTCGCAAAGGCCTCTTTTAAGTTGCAGCTCAACACCCCTTCAAAACAGCCCAATAACCCATCTAAGTCACCTCCATGCTCTCCGTCGTTCGATCACGATCGTGTGGGCGAAAACCGCACCTCATTTGGACTCTCCTAGCTCCCTCTACCTATATATATGTGCTCCTCCCAAAATTTGCGGTCAAACCCTAGTCTAGCTCCTCCGCAGCCACCGGACGTGTCCGCCCGCCGGACGTGTCCACGCCGCTTCCACGTCGCCCGGCCAATCAGCGGCGCCACGTCACCCATTGCCGCGCCCAGCCACTCTGGGCTGCCACGTCGCCCCCGCCGCCGTCTCGCCCGCCAGAACCAGCAGCCCAGATCCGCCAGCGGGGCCGCGCCGCCGCCCGCCATTGCCCGGCCGGACCGCGAGCCGCCGCGCCGCCAGCGCAATCGCCGCCTCCGCGGCCTTCGCCCCGCCGCCCGTCCGGTTCCTCCTTCGCCCGCCCGACGCCACACGCCGCGCCAAGGTCAGGCCCTCCGCCGGGCCGTCGCCTGCCCGGCGTCGCCCTCCGCCGACCCTCCGCCGCTCCTCCTCCTCCTCCGGCCGGCCGAACCTCCGCGCGCCGCCTTCCTCCTCGCCGGGCTCGGGAGCCCGCGCCGCCGAACCAGCGCCCGATCCGGCCTCGGGAGGCGTGCACCCGTTGACCTCTCTTCCCCCTCCATTTTCTTCTAAGTCTTTTTCATATTATTGTTTTTGTTGCAATTTCAACGTGCTGCAACTTTGTCATCGTAGCTCCGTTTTGCACGTATAATATGTCAAAATGTTCGTCTCGAAGAGTAGATCATTTCATCTCATTGCATCAATTTCATTTGAGCTCATATTGATGCCCGAAATGCTGTTGGAAGAGTGCTATGTGATGTTAGTTTCTGTTTCGTAACAGAACTTGCACTTTTGTTATTTTTGCCATGATTATTGTATGCACCCTATGAATTTGAGTCCTACATGTGTTTTGAAAAATGCCATGCCATCTTTCCAAGGGGGTATGCCATGTATTTTTGTGATCTATGTGGTGACTAGCACAAGCATGCAAAGTAGGTGTCCTGATGTTGCTGATTTCAGCCCTGTTTTAGCTGATTTTGATGCCATGTTAACTTGATGCTACCGAGAGATCTATGCATATTTTGAGATACTTCAGTAAGGGTGTTTTGTAAAACATGTCTTGCTCTATCCATCCATGCCTTTGTTTGCAATTATGGGATGCCATAGCTTGAGTCAATCGAGCTCTACTTTTGCTACCAAATGTTTCCTGGCAGATTGTTTACATGTTATTCAATTTTGCCAAGCTTGTTGTGGTTGATCCATATATGCTATGTTATTGTTCTTGCCATGTATGTCTTCTATGCCATGTCTTCTTGATGTATGTATGCTTAGTTTATCATTTAAGGCTCTGTAGTGAGTGCATTGAGCTTGTAAACATGCCTACTCGTTATCAGTTTTTGACATGCCATGTTGCTGAATCTGTTAACGAGACTTTCAATATTGACATGGGCGTTACTATATTTTCTAGTCCTTTTTGGCTTATGGTCAGTAAGGGACTTTTGTTATAGGCTTTGAGTAGATTCAGGCCATGCCATGTTTTGCTATTTTAAGTTCCTGTAGCATGTAGTTTTGTTGCTCTGAACATTGCAACCTGATGCTGTTTTTGCCATGTCCAGCCTGATATTTTGTGCACTTTTGCCATGCTTGTTTGAACCTGTTATGATGTGAACTAGCCGTAGCTCAGTTCTCATCTTTTGTCGAGCATCTTGTGTAGATCACTGCCATGTGCTTTGTTGATACGTTTGGGTGCAGTAGCTTAATTAATTGTTGCTTGCTAAGTGGCATCATGCTGTTAATGGCAGATTTGCGCCATTCTTGTTTTGCTTGCCATTTGCAAACCGTGCATCCGTTTCCGGTGATCTTTATATCGATTTCAACCGAAATCATCTCATCTTTCCAGTGGCATACTTGGTTTGCCAAGTTGATGCCTGGTTCATCATTTACCTTCCGGAGCGCACATAAGCATTGCATATCACATCTCGCATATCATGCATGTTTTTGCATCGTGTTGATTGTGCATTGCACCGTGATTTATTGTGGTTCCTTTGTTTGTGTTGTTGCTTTGGGTAGAGTCGGGAGACGAGTACGTGAACGAGGAACCTGTTGAGAACGCTTACGAGGATCAAGCTTTCGACAACTCTGAGAACATTGCAGGCAAGATGACCTTACCCTCGATATCACTTCTATCTTTGCTATGCTAGTTGCTCGCTCTTTTGCTATACCTATGCTGCGATGCCTACCACTTGCTATATCATGCCACCCATGTTGCCATGTCAGCCCCTAACCATCCTTTCCCTAGCAAACCGTTGATTGGCTATGTTACCGCTTTGCTCAGCCCTCTTATAGCGTTGCTAGTTGCAGGTGAAGCTGAAGTTTGTTCCTTGTTGGAACATGGAGATGTTGTTCCTTGTTGGAACATGTTTACTTGTTGGGGATATCACAATATTTATCTGCTATAATCAATACATCTATATATTTGGTAAAGGGTGGAAGGCTCGGCCTTATGCCCAGTGTTTTGTTCCACTTGCCACCCTAGTTTCCGTCATACCGGTGTTATGTTCCTTGATTATCGTTCCTTACACGGTTGGGTGATTTATGGGACCCCTTGACAGTTCGCTTTGAATAAGACTCGCCCAGCAAGGCCCAACTTTGGTTTTACCATTTGCCGCCTAAGCCTTTTCCCCGGTTTTCGCGAGCCGAGGGTCATCTTTATTTTAACCCGGGCCAGTTCTCCTCTGAGTGCTGGTCCAAACCTGTCGACCGCCGTGTGTATCAGGGCAACTCGAGCTGGCCTATCGGAAGTTTGGACAATCCGGTGTGCCACGAGAACGAGATATGTGCAGCTCCTATCGGGATTTGTCGGCACATTCGGGCGGTTTTGCTGGTCTTGTTTTATTGCTGTCGAAATGTCTTGTAGTCCGGGATTCGAGATTGATCGGGTCTTCCCGGTAGAAGGAATATCCTTCGTTGACCGTGAGAGCTTATAATGGGCTAAGTTGGGACACCCTGCAGGTAATATCTTTCAAAGCCGTGTTCATGGTTATGAGGCAGATGGGAATTTGTTAATGTCCGGTTGTAGAAAACCCAAAGTTGACCTCAACAAAATACACATCAACGCGTGTGTAACCGTGATGGTCTCTTCTCGGAGTCCGGAAGTGAACACGGTGTTGGAGTTATGTCGGCGTAAGTAGTTCAGGATCACTTCTTGATCGCTACTAGCTTCACGACCGTGCTTTGCTCCTCTTCTCGCTCTCTTTTGCGATGTAGCCACCATATATGCTAGTCGCTTGCTGCAGCTCCACTTTACTACTCTGTCCTTCCTATAAGCTTAAATAGTCTTGATCTCGGGTGTGAGATTGCTGAGTCCCGTGACTCACAGATACTTCAAACACAGTTGCGAGGTTCCGATGAGGCGGTCGGTGACTCAACCGAGCTCAATTGGGAGTTCGACGAGGAGCGTGGTCGTTACTATGTGTCTTTTCCGATGATCGGTAGTGGTGCCCAGTTGGGACGATTCGGGATCGTGTAGCATTTGGGGTATCTTCTTTTATTTTGGTTCCGTAGTCGGACCTTGAGTGTACTCGATTGATGGATGTTTATTTATGTCTTTGTGTGAAGTGGCATCGTAAGCCAACTATGTATCTCTTTCCCTTATTTATTACATGGGTTGTGTGAAGATTACCTCACTTGCGACATTGCTTTCAATGCGGTTATGCCTCTAAGTCGTGCCTCGACACGTGGGAGATATAGCCGCATCGGGGGCGTTACATCTTCTGTGGCCAAAACGCGAGGCGAGGCGCCTGAGGCAGCCATAGAAAATCCCGGAGCTGCCATATCTGCTCGGGTGGCCGCGCCGGTCGGATCCGCGCCAGGGCCCGCGTCAGCTTCGCCAGTTTTCGTGCCAGGAGCAGTCGCGCCAGGAGCGGTTGGACCCGCGCAGGGACCCGCATCAGGGCCCGCACCCTCCCTGGACCGCATGCTCGCGCGCCGTTTGTAGGTCACCGGTTGGATGGAGCGGCGCGCAGCTTCTGGGCCACCCGGGACCGGCCAAGTGGAGGGCGACGATTGGTGCGGAGCGGGGAAGCCATCGCCCGTTGGACCGGCGCTGCGGGAATCTGGGAAGACCGCGCGGGCGCCTGCACCTGTCACGTCGGGCTGCGATCCCGGAGCGGATCTGATCCGCTGCTCCTGAACGGATCCCGAGGAGGATCTGTCTCCTCTTGTGGGACACATAAGATATGGTCCATCTGAATTTTTTTCAGCAGCAATTTCTTCACGAATTTCTCCTGTATCATCAACACAAAGCTCATGCAGATCATTAGATGAGTTAGTCACTAATTGATCATCAATATTTTGCCCCCCTTGATCAAAACTAGTGTGATGGGAAGGCAAAAGGAGGATTTCTTTGCGAAGAAGGGCGCCAGCATTGGGGTGAAGGTCAGCAAATGGGAATTTGGTTTCATCAAAGACGACGTCACGTAGATGTAAACACGACCAGTGGAGACATCTAGACATTTGACACCTTTATGCTGGGCGCTATATCCTAGGAAGACGCACTGTTTTGATCGAAACATGAGTTTGCGATTGTTGTAGGGACGGAGATTTGGCCAACATGCACACCCAAACACGCGAAGAGACTTGTAGTCTGGTTTTGTGTGAAGGAGGCGTTCTACCGGAGTTTCATTATGAATGACACGACTGGGTAGCATGTTGATAATGTGGACGGCAGTGAGGAATGCTTCATCCCAAAACTTGAGAGGCATGGAGGCTCCTGCCAAAAGAGCAAGGCCGACCTCTACGATGTGTCTATGCTTGCGTTCAGCTGACCCGTTTTGTTGGTGAGCATGGGGGCATGATACGTGATGAGAGATACCAAGGTTTTGGAAGAAGGAGTTCAACTTTTCGTACTCTCCCCCCAGTCTGATTGGACAGCGATTATTTTGCTATCAAACTTGCGTTCAACAAGAGCTTGGAAGTTTTGGAAAACTTGAAAGACATCTGATCTTCGTTTGAGAAGATAGATCCAAGAGAATTCTATCTGTAGTCATCAATAAAATCGACATATCGTATGTCTACCAGCAGAGTGTGGGGCTGGACCCCAAACATCAGAAAAAATAAGTTGGAGAGGTTTGGTAGAAACACTAGTAGAAACAGGGTACGGTAATTGATGACTTTTTGCTCGTTGACATGAATCACAAATTATTTCAACATGACGCTCACCAACAAACGGGAGCTTATTTTTCCTAAGCAACTTTTCAACTAAAGAAAAAGAGGCATGTCCTAAACGATCGTGCCATCGTGTGGACGTAAGCTTGATAGCACCACAAGCTTGTTTATTGAATCTTCTAAACTCTGGAATCAATGGATAGAGCCCTCGAACACATCTACCTTGATAGAGTATTTCCCTCGTTGCCGTATCCTTGATCAAAAAGAAATAAGGGTGAAACTCGAGAAAAACATGATTATCGATGGCAATTCGATGAACAGAAAGAAGATTTTTATGTGCACTAGGGACATGCAAAATTTTTCTAAGATGTAGTTTGCGTCTAGGGGTACGAAATATTGAGTGACCAACATGACATATACTCATACCTTCTCCGCTAGCAGTGTGGATTTGATCCTTGCCGCGGTATTTTTCTTTCATGGTCACCTTCTCGAGTTCATTGGTGATGTGGTTCGTGGCCCCACTGTCGGCGTACCAATTTGTGTCGACGCCGTAGGACCCATCAGCCGCCGCAGCAACCTTGTCATCGTCCTGGGAATCATCATCATCCTCATCATACCTGTACCAGCAATCCTTTCTTTGTGTGGCGAGTTTCCGCAGATTGGCATCGGGGAGTGTCGGGGCGCGTTCTGTTGCCGTTGCCACGACCGCGACGGCCGCGGCCTCTGCCGCCCGTGCGCTGAGGAGAAGAGCCGCGGTCATTGCCGCCGCCGCCACCAGACCGTCCTTTGTTGCGAGGAGGGCCACGTGAACGGGAGCCGCCACCCCGCCCACGCGACGCCATGTTGGCTGAAGTTTTGAAGCCGCCGCTGCCGGACCCGTGGTAATGGGCCACGCGCTGGTCGAAGTTGGAGAGCATGGCGTAGAGTTCATCGAGTGTGACGGGGGTCACACGAGCGTCGAGAGCAGACACCAGAGGCTGGTAATCGGCGTCTAGCCCGTGGATGATATAGGAGACGAGTTCGTCATCCTGGATGGCCTTGCCCGCCGCGGCTAGTTCATCTGCAAAACCTCGCATGGCAGCAAAGTAAGAGGCAACCGAGAGATTACCCTTCTGCGTGTTGATGAGGGAGGTGCGGATGTTGTTGATGCGGCTCGCCGAGTGCGACGAGAACATGGCGGCGAGCGTCGTCCAGAGTGCGCTCGCCGTGGTGACCGTGGTCACCGTCACCAAACCTCCTTTGTGAGGTTGGCGGCAGGAAGCCAAGGACCTGCTGGTCCTCCGGACCAGCAGAGGGTGGAGAGGGTTGGGTGATGAAGTCTCCTTGCCTTCTTTGGTGGTGATGAGGAGCTTCGCGGCTCGGTGTGGTGCCGTCGGCGTAATCAGAGACGCCGGGCGCCACGCAGTTAGGGGTGATCTGCGTTCGCCATAGCACGTAGTTCGTGCGGGACAGCTTCTCTGTGACGACTATTGAGGTTTGAGGAGAAGGCACCGAGGCGGAGGGAGACATGGCTAGGCTTAGATGGATTGACGAAGCTTGGATGGGAAAAGGAAGGCTCGATACCATGTGCGATAGCGGAAGCGTCTTGCCTCTCTCGAGGGACGTGGTTCATGTTATAAAGAGGGACGCGACCTCAACGATCGTCTGAGAGAATTAGGAGTTCAAGATGCAGAAAGAGATCGAGAGATTACTTGGAGAGGAGGAGATAGAAGTAGTTACAATTGTGATGTGTTTAAACTATTAGGCAAATCTATCTCTAACCTAACCATACCCGAAAATCTTCCTGGACCATAGCCGAATACCTCTGGTTTAAGTTGGAATCCTGCGTGACATGTCAAACATTGTTTAACAGTACTAAGGATTGTTCATCAGATTGAGCCACTTTCCTATTTGCCTCGGCGGAGTAAATGTATGGGGTATCTGAATTTGCAAGGGGCCAGAAAATGGTTTTGACTCGTTTTCGCATTGGACATGTTCCGTTTTCTTTCCCAGTAATGCTCTAGTCAGTTGGTTTTAGAAAATGGTTTTGACTAGTGTTTGGCATTGGACATGTACTGTTTTTCTGTCACGGTAATGCTACAATCAATTGGTTTTACATAATTCCGACACCTACTTCTTCAGAAAACTTTTGGCCCTTCCCACTTTTAAAAAGAGAGCCATCTTTCACACTTTCCGGTGATAAACACAAATGTTGCCTGAACACAAGCTCTCCATAGATGAGTACGATAAGCTTTAGCTTTGCCGGCTAACCCGCGTTACTCAATCACATTGTGTATGTCAATCTCTGCCCCTTCAGGAATCAAAGAAGCCTCTGAAAATGGTGAGAGAAATTTATGCGCTGGATCAACAACCGCGGTAAGCGACAACATGTCACTACTCATCCCGGATACAAAACCATTAACCTGCAGGTCCATACACCAAAGTGTCTTTTTCAGCTGCCCTAGTCGCTTTCTGATTCTGCATGAAGGTGACCAAAACTGAAAGTGGCAGTACTGACTCAGCTCTTGCACCACCGTAAAACATAACAAAGGATCAAATAAAAAATTCACAAGCAACAGAAAGAAATGACCAAGGAAAATTATCAAGATCAAATCAAATGTTCAGAAATGAATGGCTAATATTTGATGTTTTTACTTTGGCAGGGGCCGCGCGAACGCGTACCCCCTCTACCACAAATTACGACGTCCATTCTCCCACTTGGGGAGATGGTAAACCAACACATTCACCAAGTGCAATGTGAGCCATTGATCTAGGCCACGAGCCTTCTTGATCGTTCGTTGACCCCGTCCAGGTAAGTACCTTGCAAAGAAGCACCTAGTCATCATAATATAGCCAGCTCTCCTGCTCTAATATTCCTGTTTTGTCGAGGTGGTACTAATCAAAACAAGAGCGCTGTGTAGTTGTGGGCTGTTCGGACGATGGGCCTATTTCGCGTGGACTTGCAACATTTAACGGGCTCTGGATGGCTCATTCCTTTCGAATGAACTAGAAAATGCACTAATAAAAAAACTAAAGACGTAAAGATTGCTCACTGTTTGCTCTCGCCAAGAAACTGTAAAAAGGTGCGGAACGTGAGGCAGAAGATTCCAGATGTTCGTATCTGGATGTAAAGTTTTTGACTGCGCCTCCTAAGAGTTGTACCATACGTGATATCTGAGTACTCTTTATTTTTTCTTGATATAAAATGATATCTGAGTACTCAAAAGGGCAAGGAAACGGCGTTGACCTGTGCTTGTGGCTGACCGTAGTTTTTCGGCTCCTAATAATGCTCTAGTCTACTGGATACAGAAACTTTCACAGGCCATAATCTGACTACACTGTGCCAGATATTGGCGAAAGTTTCAGTCCTTGGCGATCCCTCTTCCCCTTCAAAGAAGATAGCCATTCCTCCTTCACGGAAAGAAAGAAAACAAGAGGTGTCAAGTTGCTTAATTTATCTGATATAGTTTTATGACGAGCCATGTCGACCCAGACTTCCTATTCAAGCGTGATAGGAGAACAAAGAGATACAGTAGTAGTAACAATAAACAAACACCTGATGTTGAGTTGAGCTGGACTCTCATCAACCGAAAGATCAATAGGAAATGACAAAGAGGCCGATTCTTTACTCTTTTTTATTTGAGTTGCTGCCGTTTCTTTACTTGTCGGTAACATGTGACTCGTCACCGCCGTCCTGAATTCCTTCCTGGCCCTTCCGGCATCAAAGAAGCGTACGTCTGCCTCTCGTATCAGCACTTCAGCAGCCAAAGATGACGACTAGTGATGACAAAAAAAAACATCGTGCGTACTATACGCGCTGCCTACATGGATCAACCAACGGCGCTCGCATCAGATCGAAACGGGGGCAAGCCTTTTCTGACTGAACTGGTCGCTTTCTGCTTCTTCGCTCAGCGCCGGCCACCGAAGCGTGGGCTAGATACTTCTAGATCCCCAGGTGGATTAAAAGAATGGGGGTGGTTGCAGAGGGAGCTGGAGGGATCACGTGAATTACTGGACTGATGATTGGCGGTGGTGATCTGAATCTGATTAGTGATCACGGGGCGTGCCGCGCGCGTCTTTCGCCGTGCCGTCCGCCGGGCATTTCGATCAGTGATCGCATGAATTGATTGATTGTACTGACTGGCGGTGATCGGAACAGTGATCACCCCAATCGTTCATCGATACTGTTTGTGATCGATCAGCATGAAAGTGTTGCGCGCGCACCGTGACTGTGGCACCTAGCTAGGGTTGCGGAGATCCTCGCCAGGTGCAGTGGTTGCAATCGCGGTTAGCAGCTGCCGATGAATGATGATTACGGTTGATTTGCGCTACAGAATTATTGACCTCCATGATGGAGTACTATGTGGGATGAACCGAGTGCCACCGGTTGATCCCAAAATATAATTTCGTGAGAATGATCACGAACAAAAATTAAATTGTTGTAAGTGTTTGCATCAGTAATGTGTTTTACAAGAAAACCTTTTAAAAAAATTGTAAATGAGATAAATTATGATTTGATAGACTACACTGCAGAAATTCGATCAAAACCGAAGAGAAAAAATGAAGATAAATTCTCGTTTCATAGTTCTTTTTACTTCTTACAAGCACATGTCCTTTTTTTTTTCTGTTTCTCAGTGTAAACTGAATCTGCTTGTGAATTTGTATGAGCTAATGGAATAATATTTTATCGATGTTATGAAAAAATTCTGATTTTTTCATGAATATTTATATATTTTCAGTTGTTGCTCTTATTGTATCATTTAAGTCTTGGAGACGCAGGGTACATTCTCGCATGCCATCTCATACGTGTAGAAAGGCCATTTTGTCTTGACCTTGACGAGCACGGCAAACATATTGTGGGGGAATGTATCTAGTGCACCCACCCTTGTGCTATTACCGGGGTAACATATGATGTACTCCCTCTGATACAAATTACTTGTCGCGGCTTTAGCACAACTTTATCAGAGGGAGTAGCATATATTAAAATGTATTAAAAAATCTAGCACATTAACACAATATCAATGTATGTTTTCACAAAAATTTCATATCAAACTTCAAAACGCTGCTCAAGATACAAAAATGACAAAATTGGCATCAACGTGATAATGAGCCAAATCTAAAGCCCAACTTATAGTATGTACTATTCAGTGTCGAACTCACCATTTTTGTTTTCCGAGCTACGTTTTGAATTTTGACTAAAATTTTGTGACAACATATATTGTTGTTGTGTGAATGTGCTATTTTTTTTAATGTTTCGAACATTTTAAAATGAGCTACGGGAGTATAGTGCACCAGTAGCACCACAAGGTGGGTGCCCACATATTCTCCGCATAGTGTGGCCCCAATCCAACATCTGTTCAACTCCATATCCATGGCAAGAGGCACATGCCGTTTTGAATACTATTTTTGCTGTCGACATTCTAGAAACTCTTAGTGGAAACTCAATCTTGTGCATGCTTTGGAGTTGGTATCATGATTGTATTGTCCTTCTTTGGCTACTCCATTTTTTTAAAACCCTGACCCATAGAGCAATTGTTCTACGGTAATTTCAGTAATTAATGTATAGTATGTTACAATGGAAGGGGACCAAAAGGAATAAAGCTATACAAAAAGAGAATTATGGATAAGGACCCATCTATCCAATTTCAGCTCTAGGTATCATGAGAATCATTAGAAATTGCATGTTAATCACTCTTGGAATAGAACAACATGTTTGTCCCTAATTTTCAGCTTGAGCATAGCTAGATCTTTCTTGAGTGCATATCACCAGTTCTGGATAGTTGGAGTTGTATTTCTAAAATCCTTTCCATTCATTTGGATCCAGATATTCCAACATCCCAAGATAACAATTTGAATGTTATTTTTTTGGAAGGGTTGCAAGTGCAACCATGGTGCCCTCATAAATAGAGACACATCTCCTTCTTGATAGTATCATTGTATCCAGCAAGATTGAGCAAAGTTACAATCCCAAAGCATGTGCATAAGAGTTTCTTCAGCCTTGTGATTGCAATTGGGACATAAATAATCATTTGCCGTGAATCCTTTTTCTTTCTAGTAGTGAATATGGTGTTAACTCAGTTGTGTGCTACTAGCCAGAAGAAAATTTTATGTATGAGCCAACTAGAACTTTTCCAAATGTACTAGAATTTTTGGGACACTCAAAATCTACCATTGGGTGTTTATACATTTTCTTTGAAGAGAATTTGTCTGATGGTCCACTACTTTGCCATTTGTCCTTACTAGCTAGATCCCATTCTGGCACCACATCAGAGACTTTGATGAATTGATTGTATGCTCATGATTTCAAAGAAATTTGCCTTGAGCATCATGATTTCAAAGAGGTGGTTAAAAAATATTTGGGACCAGGATGTACAGGACCAAGATAATGCAAAGCTCATTACTGCTAAATTTAGAAGGCTTAGAAAAGGCTTAAAATTTTGGGCCAAAAAACTCTCAAATCTAGCTGGAATAATTAAAGATGCAAATGATCTCATCTTTATGTGGTACATGATGGAAGAGTGCATACACCTCACCACTTTCGAAGCCAATGGAAGAGATATCATCAAAGACCACCTATTAAAAATCCTCACTTATCAAAAGGATGTACTTGAAGCGGAGAGCTCCAGTAAGATGGGTTAAGTTTGTAGTTCAAAGTTATAAATTGTTTCAGGTCAAAGCCACTATTAAGTATATGCACAATCATATTGGCATGCTTCAACATGAGGTGGGAATGGAGAGCATCATGCTAAAGTTGTCCTACTTCGGAGGGTATTCAAGGACAGATTAGGACAATCATGCCCAACAAGCGGCTTGGTTAACTTGACACCTCTTATTCAAAATTTTGAGAACATGCATGAGATGGAGATGCCTTTTTCCAAACATGGTGAAACAGAGAAGCTCTTAGATGTAGCACAAACAATGATGAGTTAAATACATGGAAGGTCCTACAAGTATACAAGAGGTGCCAAGTTAGTCCTAGTGGTATGAGAATGCATACCGAGTCCCAACACTTAATGTGGTAAAGTAAGTCTTTGCAGGTTCTGTGACAGGTCAGGTTTGAACTACACATGTGGGTTTAAGCATCACCAGCTAGGCAGAGTATTTGTTGGTGGCAAAACACCCTTGTAGTTCTTTTTTTTTTTTGCAGAAAACAAGTCCCAACATAAATGTGCTCCTCCTATTTCATGTCCATGTTCTTCACCATTGTGGATTCGACATATTGTCACAGAGAATGAATTGTAGTTCTTGTTTCATTTTCTTGAAATCTTATCTCAGGAGGAATATTTATGTAATTAGTGTCCAGGGACAACTCTGTATCAACAACATTTTGTATTGTTTTTTGTTCAGTAAAAATCCATATATTCTAAAGAACCCTGGAAAAACAACAAAAAAATATCCCAATCATAGATTGCCCACCCACCATCGCCAAGACAATAACCAGATTAGAAGGCAAGAAGAACAAATTGTCAGGAAGAAGATTTCATCTAAAACCAAGTGGCATGTGCCAAGTGGCCTGCTCCACACTTATATTAAAAAGGATTGAATCAAATAGACCTAACCCATTAAGGGTCCATTTGGTTAAAAACAAAGGCATGTCTGTTTTTTTCATAGCGCTCGAGGCCTAGGTTTCCCCTGTCCTCCTGGCTTCGCCGCCGGGAGTTTCTTGTAGATCTGATCCCTCTGCTTGAGGATCGATCTTGCTCTCGTGCTACTCGCACTGGTTTGGAGGGTGGCTCTCTCTTCTCGACCATACTCGTTGTCGCTTGGCCAAGGGGCTAGGGTTACGGAGGGTTCTGTTTTGGGCTGCGGCAATGGCGACGGAGGCGAGTGGATCACGGGCGTACAACGTGGAAGATCCGAGTGTGTTGCTGGAACGCCTGCATATGTAGGATGATGAGCGGGATGATCTTGTCTAGGAGGAGGAGGCGGAGGATCCAGAGGAGAAACCGAAGTGGCTTGCGCTCGCTAGGGTTCTGACCACAAAATCCTTTGGTCAGGGGGCCTTGATCGCAGATATGAAAGTGGCATGGAATCCCGCGAGGATGTAGTCTGGAGAAGGATAAATTCCAAACTGTTCTCGGTACAGTTCAATTGTCTGGCGGATTGGAATAAGGCGTTGCACCAGGGTCCTTGGGACTTCAAGGGGATGGCTTTGATCATAGCAGAATATGATGGTTTTAAGAACCCGAAATCTGTCAAGTTGGACAAGATCGAAACTTGGTGCCAGATACATAAGCTACCTGATATAATGGTTTTATTGGTGAGTTCATCAGAGCCAGGGTGAAACTTGATGTATCCAAGAAATTGACTTGGTTTGTGGGATTTACAAAAGGGGGCGAGACTGAGTACTACCAAGTTAAGTTTGAAAAACTCCTTGTATTTTGCTTTATGTGTGGCCTGCTTGGTCATTGGCATGAGGAGTGTGGGTCGGGGGAGCATGATAAGAAGGATATGGAGTGGGTTTCTTTTATTATGGCATCTCCCAGAGGTGCAGGTGGAAACAGGAACCCGGCTAGAGGTGCTGGGTGTAGCTCGGGTCGTGGCTCGGGTGCCGGTGGTGAGGAATATGAGGCCGAAGCTGGTGGTGTAGGGGAACGTAGTAATTTCAAAAAATTTCCTACGATCACGCAAGACCATGGTGATGGCATAGCAACGAGAGGGAGAGTGTCCGTCCACGTACCCTCGTGAGACCGAAAGCGAAGCGTTATAACAACGCGGTTGATGTAGTAAATGCGTCTCCACGATCCGACCGATCCAAGCACCGAGCGTCACGGCACCTCCGAGTTACGCACACGTTCAGCTCGATGGCGATCCCGGACTCGATCCAGCAAAGTGTCGGGGATGAGCACGACGGCGTGGTGGCGATGTTGATGCTCCACCGGCGCAGGGCTTCGCCTAAGCTCATGACGATATGACCGAAGTGGAATATGGTGGAAGGGGCACCGCTGCAGCTAAGGAAAGATCCGTAGATCAACTTGTGTGTCATGGGGTGCCCCTGCCCCGTATATAAAGGAGACAAGGGGAGGTGGCGGCCCAAGGGGAGGCGCACAAGGAGGAGTCCTACTCCCACCGGAGTCGATTCCCCCTCTCCTAGTTGGAGTAGGATTGGGGAGGGGAAGAGGAAGGGCGCCCCTCTCCTTGTCCTATTCGGACTGGAAGGGGAGGGGGCGCAGCCCACCTTGGCCGCCCTTCTCCTTCTCCTTGAGGCCCATGAAGGCCCATATATCCCGGGGGTTCCGTAACCCCGGTGTTCGATAACTTCTGTTTTCACTCGGAACCCTTCCAAGTCAAACATAGGCTTCAATATATCAATCTTTATGTCTCGACCATTTGAGACTCCTCGTCATGTCCGTGATCACATCCGGGACTCGAACAAACTTCGGTGCATCAATACTTATAAACTCATAATGAATCGCCGAAGCGTTAAGCGTGCGGACCCTACGGGTTCGAGAACTATGTAGACATGACCTAGAACTATTCTCGGTCAATAACCAATAGCGGAACCTGGATGCCCATATTGGTTCCTACATATTCTCTGAAGATCTTTATCGGTCAAACCGCATAACGACATCGTTGTTCCCTTTGTCATCGGTATGTTACTTACCCGAGATTCGATCGTCGGTATCAATACCTAGTTCAATCTCGTTACGGTAAGTCTCTTTACTCGTTCCGTAATACATCATCTCACAACTAACTCATTAGTTGTAATGCTTGCAAGGCTTAGGTGATGTGTATTACCGAGAAGGCCTAGAGATACCTCTCCGACGATCGGAGTGACAAAACCTAATCTCGAAATCGCCAACCCAACAAGTACCTTTGGAGACACCTGTAGTACTCCTTTATAATCACCCGATTACGTTGTGACGTTTGGTAGTACCAAAGTGTTCCTCCGGTAAGCAGGAGTTGCATAATCTCATAGTTACAGGAACATGTATGGGTCATGAAGAAAGCATTAACATACTAAGCGATCAAGTGTTAAGCTAACGGAATGGGTCATGTCAATCAGATCATTCAACTAATGATGTGACCTTGTTAATCAAATAACAACTCCTTGTTCATGGTTAGGAAACATAACCATCTTTGATTAACAAGCTAGTCAAATAGAGGCATACTAGTGACATCTTGTTTGTCTATATATTCACACATGTATTATGTTTCCGGTTAATACAATTCTAGCATGAATAATAAACATTTATCATGATATAAGGAAATAAATAATAACTTTATTATTGCCTCTAGGGCATATTTCCTTCAGTCTCCCACTTGCACTAGAGTCAATAATCTAGATTACAAAGTAATGATTCTCACACCCATGGAGTCTTGGTGCTGATCATGTTTTGCTCGTGGAAGAGGCTTAGTCAGCGGGTCGCAACATTCAGATCCGTATGTATTTTGCAAATCTCTATGTCTCCCACTTGGACTTGGTCCCGAATGGAATTGAAGCGTCTCTTGATGTGCTTGGTCCTCTTGTGAAATCTGGATTCCTTTGCCAAGGCAATTGCACCGATATTGTCACGGAAGATCTTCATCGGCCCGATGCACTAGGTATGACACCTAGATCGGAAATGAACTCTTTCATCCAGACTCCTTCATTCGCTGCTTCGAAGCAGCTATGTACTCCGCTTCACATGTAGATCCCGCCACGACGCTTTGTTTAGAACTGCACCAACCGACAGCTCCACCGTTTAATAAAAACACGTATCCGGTTTGCGATTTAGAATCGTCCGGATCAGTGTCAAAGCTTACATCGGCGTAACCATTTACGACTAGCTCTTTGTCACCTCCATATCGAGAAACATATCCTTAGTCCTTTTCGGGTATTTCAGGATGTTCTTGACGCTGTCGATGATCCACTCTGGATTACTTTGGTACCTTCCTGCCAAGCTTACAGCTAAGCATCGTCAGTCTGGTACACAGCATTGCATACATGATAGAGCCTATGGCTGAAGCATAGGAACATCTTTCATTTTCTCTCTATCTTCTGCTTGTGGTCGGGCATTGAGTCGACTCAATCTTACACCTTGCAACACAGGTAAAAACCTTTCTTTGCACGATCCATTTTGAACTTTTCAAAACTTTATCAAGGTATGTGCTTTGTGAAAGTCCAATTAAGCGTCTTGATCTATCTCTATAGATCTTGATGCCCAATATGTAAGCAGCTTCACGAGGTCTTTCATTGAAAAACTTTTATTCAAGTATCCTTTTATGCTATCCAGAAATTCTATATCATTTCCAATTAATAATATGTCGTCCACATATAATATCGAAATGCTCTGAGCTCCCACTCACTTTCTTGTAAATCTGAGGCTTCTCCAAAAGTGCTGTACAAACCCATATGCTTTGATCACACTATCAAAGCGTTTATTCCAACTCGAGAGGCTTGCACTGGACCATAAATTGATCGTTGGAGCTTGCACACTTTGTTAGCACCCTTTGGATCGACAAAACCTTCTGGTTGCATCATATACAACTCTTCTTCTAGAAATCCATTCAAGAATGCGGTTTTACATCCATTTGCCAAATTTCATAATCATAAAATCGGCAATTGCTAACATGATTCGGACAGACTTAAGCATCGCTACTGGTGAGAAAGTCTCATCGTAGTCAACCCCTTGAACTTGTCGAAAACCTTTTGCAACAAGTCGAGCTTTGTAGATAGTTACATTACCATCGGCGTCGGTCTTCTTCTTAAAGATCCATTTATTTTCAATGGCTTGCCGATCATCGGGCAAGTCAACCAAAGTCCATACTTTGTTCTCATACATGGATCCCATCTCAGATTTCATGGCTTCCAGCCATTTTGCGAATCTGGGCTCACCATCGCTTCTTCATAGTTCGTAGGTTCGCCATGGTCAAGTAACATGACTTCGAATAAGATTACCGTACCACTCGGTGCGTATTTCACTCTGGTTGACCTCACGAGGTTCGAGAGTAACTTGATCTGAAGCTTCATGATCATCATCATTAGTTTCCTCACTAATTGGTGTAGTTGTCACGGGAACCATTTCTTGTGATGAACTACTTTCCAATAAGGGAGCGAATCTGATTATCTCATCAAGTTCTACTTTCCTCCCACTCACTTCTTTCGAGAGAAACTCCTTCTCTATAAAGGATCCGAATTTAGCAACGAAAATCTTGCCTTGGATCTGTGATAGAAGGTGTACCCAACATCTCCTTTGGGTATCCTATGAAGACACATTTTCCGATTTGGGTTCGAGCTTATCGGTTGAAGTTTCTTTACATAAGCATCGCAGCCCCAAACTTTAAGAAAGCGACAACTTTGGTTTCTTGCCAAACCACAGTTCATAAGGCGTCGTCTCAGCGGATTTAGGCGGTGTCCTATTCAACGTGAATGCGGCCGGCTCTAAAGCATAACCCCAAAATGATAGCGGTAAATCGAAATAGACATCATAGATCGCACCATATCTAGTAAAGCACGATTCGACGTTCGGACACACCATTTCTCTGTGGTGTTCGGGTGGCGTGAGTTTGAAACTATTCCACATTGTTTCAAATGTAAACCAAACTCGTAACTCAAATATTCTCCTCCACGATCAGATCGTAGAAACTTTATTTTCTTGTTACGATGATTTTCCACTTCACTCTGAAATTCTTTGAACTTTTCAAATGTTTCAGATTTGTGTTTCATTAAGTAGATATACCCATATCTGCTCAAATCATCTGTGAAGGTGAGAAAATAACGATATACCCTTGCGTGCTTCAACATTCATTGGACCACAAACATCGGTATGTATGATTTCCAACAAATCAGTTGCTCGCTCCATAGTTAGGAGAACGGCGTTTTGGTCATCTTGCCCATGAGGCACGGTTCTCAAGTACCAAGTGATTCATAATCAAGTGATTCCGAAGCCCATCGGTATGGAGTTTCTTCATGCGTTTTACACCGATATGACCTAAGCGGCGGTGCCACAAATAAGTTGCACTATCATTATCAACTCTGCATCTTTTGGCTTCAACATTATGAATATGTGTATCACTACTTGTCGAGATTCAACAAGAATAGACCATTCTTCAAGGGTGCA
This sequence comes from Aegilops longissima, assembly GCA_021605205.1. Lineage (NCBI taxonomy): Eukaryota > Viridiplantae > Streptophyta > Magnoliopsida > Poales > Poaceae > Aegilops > Aegilops longissima. The sequence continues at coordinate 632,732,432 of CM038682.1, forward strand.
TGACCATAAAAGATATTACTCATATAAATAGAACAACCATTATTCTCTGATTTAAATGAATAACCGTCTCGCATTAAACAAGATCCAGATATAATGTTCATGCTCAACGCGGCACCAAATAACAATTATTTAGGTCTAAAACTAATCCCGAAGGTAGATGTAGAGGTAGCGTGCCGACCGCGATCACATCGACTTTGGAACCATTTCAACGCGCATCGTCACCTCGTCCTTAGCCAATCTTCGCTTAATCCGTAGTTCTGTTTGAGTTGCAAATATTAGCAATGAACCGATTATCAAATACCGGTACTCTGCGAGTATTAGTAAGGTACACATCAATAACATGTATATCACATATACCTTTGATCACCTTGCCATCCTTCTTATCCGCCAAATACTTGGGGCAGTTCCGCTTCCGGTGTCGGTTTGCTTGCGGTAAAAACACTCAGTTTGAGGCTTAGGTCCAGACTTGGGTTTCTTCTCTGAGCAGCAACTTGCTTGCTGTTCTTTTGAAGTTTCCTTCTTCTTCCCTTTGCCCTTTTCTTGAAACTAGTGGTCTTGTTGACCATCAACACTTGATGCTCTTTCTTGATTTCTACCTCGCATGCTTTTAGCATCGCGAAGAGCTCAGAATTGTCTTAGTCATCCCTTGCATATTATAGTTCATCACGAAGCTCTTGTAGCTTGGTGGCGTGATTGGAGAATTACATCAATGACACTATCATCCGGAAGATTAACTCTCGGTTGAATTAAGTGATTGTTATACCCGGACATTTTGAGTATGTGCTCACCGAGTAACTATTCTCCTCCATCTTGCAGCTATAGAACTTATTGGAGACTTCATATCTCTCAATCCGGGCATTTGCTTGAAATATTAACTTCAACTCTGGAACATCTCATATGCTCCATGAGCGTTCAAAACGTCGTTGAAGACCGGTTCTAAGCCGTAAAGCATGGCTGCTTGAACTATAGAGTAGTCATCAGCTCTGCTTTGCGAGACGTTCACAACTTCGGCTCGGCATCTCCAGCAGAACTGTCACCCAGCGGTGCTTCGGGCGTAATTTTTACGTGCAGCAATGAGGATAATCCTCAAATTACGGACCCGATCCGTGTAATTGCTACCATCATCTTTCAACTTTGCTTTCTCAAGGAACACATTAAAATTCAACGGAACAACAGACGAGCCATCTATCTATAGTAAACATAGACAAGCAAAATACTATCGGTACTAAGTTCATGATAAATTTAAGTTTAATTAATCATATTAAAAACCTCCCACTTAGACAGACATCTCTCTAGTCATCTAAGTGATTACGTGATCCAAATCAACTAAACCATGTCCGATCATCACGTGAGATGGAGTAGTTTCAATGGTGAACATCACTATGTTGATCATATCTACTATATGATTCACGCTTCGACCTTCGGTCTCGTGTTCGAGGCCATATCTGTTATATGCTAGGCTCGTCAAGTTTAACCGAGTATTCGCGTGTGCAACTGTTTTGCACCCGTTGTATTTGAGCGTAGAGCCTATCACACCCGATCATCACGTGGTGTCTCAAAGACGAAGAACTTTCATAGCGGTGCATACTCGGGAGAACACTTCTTGATAATTTTGGTGAGAGATCATCTTATAATGCTATCGTCAAACAAAGCAAGATAAGATGCATAAAGGATAAACATCACATGCAATCAATATAAGTGATATGATATGGTCATCATCATCTTGTGCTTGTGATCTCCATCGCCAAGCACCGTCATGATCACCATCGTCACCGCGCGACACCTTGATCTCCATCGTAGCATCGTTGTCGTCTCGCCAACTATTGCTTCTCGACTATCGCTACTCCTTAGTGATAAAGTAAAGCAATTACATGGCGTTGCATTTCATACAATAAGCGACAACCATATGGCTCTGCCGATTGCCGATAACTTCGGTTACAAAACATGATCATCTCATACAATAAAATATAGCATCACGTCTTGACCATATCACATCACAACATGCCCTGCAAAAACAAGTTAGGCGTCCTCTACTTTGTTGTTGCAAGTTTTACGTGGCTGCTACGGGCTGAGCAAGAACCGTTCTTACCTCGCATCAAAACCACAGCGATATTTGTCAAATAGACTCCGTTTAACCTTCTCAAGGACGGGCGTAGCTACACTCGATTCAACTAAAGTGAGAGAGCAGACACCGCGGTCACCTTTAAGCAACGAGTGCTCGGGCGGTGAAACCAGTCTCGCGTAAGCGTCTGGCGTAATGTCGGTCCGGGCGCTTCATCTCACAATACCGCTGAACCAAAGTATGACATGCTGGTAGGTAGTATGACTTGTATCGCCCACAACTCACTTGTGTTCTACTCGTGCATATGACATCAACGCATAAAACCAGGCTCGGATGCCATTGTAGGGGAGCGTAGTAATTTCAAAAATTTTCCTACGATCACGCAAGACCATGGTGATGGCATAGCAACGAGAGGGAGAGTGTCCGTCCACGTACCCTCGTGAGACCGAAAGCGAAGCGTTATAACAACGCGGTTGATGTAGTCGACGCGTCTCACGATCCGACCGATCCAAGCACCGAGCGTCACGGCACCTCCGAGTTACGCACACGTTCAGCTCGATGGCGATCCCGGACTCGATCCAGCAAAGTGTCGGGGATGAGCACGACGGCGTGGTGGCGATGTTGATGCTCCACCGATGCAGGGCTTCGCCTAAGCTCATGACGATATGACTTCTCCGGCGCGGGGCTTCGCTTAAGCTCATGACGATATGATCGAAGTGGAATATGGTGGAAGGGGCACCGACACGGCTAAGGAAAGATCCGTAGATCAACTTGTGTGTCATGGGGTGCCCCTGCCCCGATATAAAGGAGACAAGGGGAGGTGGCGGCCCAAGGGGAGGCGCAAGGAGGAGTCCTACTCCCACCGGGAGTAGGACTCCCCCTCTCCTAGTTGGAGTAGGATTGGGGAGGGGGAAAGAGGGAAGGGGCGCCGCCCCCCCTCTCCTTGTCCTATTCGGACTGGAAGGGGGAGGGGGGCGCGCAGCCCACCTTGGCCGGCCCTTCTCCTTCTCCCTTGAGGCCCATGAAGGCCCATATACCCCCCGGGGGGTTCCGGTAACCCCGGTGTTGAAATAACTTTCTGTTTTCTCGGAACCCTTCCAAGTCAAACATAGGCTTCCAATATATCAATCTTTATGTCTCGACCATTTTGAGACTCCTCGTCATGTCCGTGATCACATCCGGGACTCGAACAAACTTGGTGCATCAATACTTATAAACTCATAATGAGCTGTCATCGAAGCGTTAAGCGTGCGGACCCTACGGGTTCGAGAACTATGTAGACATGACCTAGAACTATTCTCGGTCAATAACCAATAGCGGAACCTGGATGCCCATATTGGTTCCTACATATTCTCGAAGATCTTTATCGGTCAAACCGCATAACGACATCGTTGTTCCCTTTGTCATCGGTATGTTACTTACCCGAGATTCGATCGTCGGTATCCAATACCTAGTTCAATCTCGTTACGGTAAGTCTCTTTACTCGTTCGTAATACATCATCTCACAACTAACTCATTAGTTGTAATGCTTGCAAGGCTTAGGTGATGTGTATTACCGAGAAGGCCTAGAGATACCTCTCCGACGATCGGAGTGACAAAACCTAATCTCAAATCGCCAACCCAACAAGTACCTTTGGAGACACCTGTAGTACTCCTTTATAATCACCCGATTCACGTTGTGACGTTTGGTAGTACCAAAGTGTTCCTCCGTAAACGGGAGTTGCATAATCTCATAGTTACAGGAACATGTATGGGTCATGAAGAAAGCATTAACATACTAAACGATCAAGTGTTAAGCTAACGGAATGGGTCATGTCAATCAGATCATTCAACTAATGATGTGACCTTGTTAATCAAATAACAACTCCTTGTTCATGGTTAGGAAACGTAACCATCTTTGATTAACAAGCTAGTCAAGTAGAGGCATACTAGTGACATATTGTTTGTCTATATATTCACACATGTATTATGTTTCCGGTTAATACAATTCTAGCATGAATAATAAACATTTATCATGATATAAGGAAATAAATAATAACTTTATTATTGCCTCTAGGGCATATTTCCTTCAGGTGGAAGGAGAGGAGGACTAGCAGGGCTTCGCGGCCGGGGCCGTGGTTTTGGGAGGGACGTGCATGCTCGAGAACCCCAGTTTAACAATGCTGATGTGGAGCACATGCATACGAGCTGGCGTTATAATGCTTCTAGCTCACAGAGTGACCCAGGGCTTGGGGTGAACCCTTAGTTGGATGGGTCCAGACCGGAAACTCGGGAGGATGCACTGATTGTTCGCAAAAGAGGTCCAGATGACTCCCATACGGCCTTAGAACCAGTGGCTGTGGAGGTTGCTCCAGCAGAGGTGGGGGGCATTATTCCCGCGGGGTTTACAGCAAAGAAGGTGGATCAGTTTGAGGGGTCGGATATACCCAGCAGTTCAGATATTGGTACCCCACAGAAGAATGCGAATCGCAAGAAGTTTAAGACGGACGATGGTGTTTCCATTGACAGTACATCAACTAGTGAATCGGCGGCCTCCTCGGTGGAGGACCGCCGGGAGCAATGAATCTATTAAGTTGGAACTGCCGGGGGGGGCTCCCAGACAATTCGCGAACTCACAACTTTGGTCAAGTCGCATTCCCCCACTCTCGTCTTTTTGTGTGAGACGAGACAGTCTGCTAGTAAGATGAAGAGGTATCGTTCAAGATTGGGCCTGAAGGGCTTTGATGGTGTTGATTCTAGTGAAAATAGTGGAGGTTTGGCACTGTATTGGCACGAGGATCTAAAGGTGGAAGTTAAATTCTCAAATGCCCGCTGTATGGATGTACATGTACAAGCTGGGCCGGATGAACAACCGTGGAGGCTGACTTGTGTGTATGGTGAACCGAGGGTGGAGGATCGACCTCTTATGTGGTCTTTGATGCAGAACCTTTGTGCCAATTCAGATTTACCATGGATGGTGGTGGGTGACTTTAACGAATGCATGTGGGATTTAGAGCATTTTTTCCTAAACACGAGAGCACCAGTACAGATGCAATTATTCCGGGATGTCCTGGAGACGTGCGACTTGGCTGATCTGGGGTTTAGTGGTGTCCCTTACACATAAGATAATAAAAGAAGTGGGAATGCAAACGTGAAAGTTCGCCTGGATAGGGCGGTTGCGAATCCGGCTTGTTGGAATATTTTCTTCAACACCTTGGTACGCCACCTTGCTTCCCCCTGCTCGGATCATGTGCATGTTCATGTGTGTTGTGATGATGTGGGTGATAGATCAACTAAGCCAAGGCGCAGGCAGTATGAGATTATGTGGGAAAGAGACCCTGCGCTCCAGGACTTGATTGCGAAGGCCTGGCTGGAGGCGGGAGAGAAGGCATCCCTCGGGGACGTGCATGCGTCTCTAAGGGATACTATGAAAATGTTGTGCAAATGGAGTAAGGAAAACTTTGGCAGTATAGCTCAGGAAATTGAAAAGTCACGGACACAGCTTGAGGAACCCATGTTGATGAATGCAGACAGATGTGAGATTCGTAAGGTAACAGATAAAATGAATGAGTTACTTTACAGAGAAGAGTTAATGTGGATGCAACGTTCCCGTATCACTTGGCTCAAGGTAGGGGACCGAAATACAAATTTTTTTCAATCAAAGGCTGTGTGGAGAGCTAGAAAGAACCGTATAAAAAAACTCGAAGACACTAGTGGTCGGGTTTTCACGGGTGAGGAAGCTATGGGTCGAGTAGCAATGGATTACTTTAAGAACATCTTTACTTATGTTCCTTCGGTTGATCCAAGCCCCATTATTAATCTAGTTCAATCTGTTATTGATGAAGATACAAACGCATCTTTGTGTGCTGATTTTACTGACAAGGAGATTCCGGATGCTTTGTTTCATATCGGGCCTTTAAAGGCACCGGGTCCGGATGGGTTTCCTGCTCGGTTTTTCTAGAGGAATTGGGGCACTATTAAGGAGAGTATTGTGGCAGCGGTCCAGGAGTTTTTTCGGACAGGAGTAATGCCGAGAGAGGTAAACAACACTAATATAGTCCTAATACAAAAAATTAAGAACCCTGTTAAGATTACAGATTTCCGGCCAATTAGCCTTTGTAATGTAATCTATAAGGTGGTTTCTAAGTGCCTTGTTAACCGTTTGAGGCCGGTGTTGGATGGGATTATTTCTCCCACGCAAAGTGCTTTTATTCCTGGGCAAATGATAACGGATAACTCTTTGATTGCTTTTGAATGTATTCACCATATCAAGCAGGAAAATGATCCTACAAGGAGTTTTTGTGCCTATAAGTTGGACTTATCCAAAGCTTATGATCAAGTTGATTGGGATTACCTTAAGCAAATGATGCAAAAGTTTGGCTTTGCTCATCGGTGGATTGACTGGATAATTGTTGGGGAACGTAGCAGAAATTCAAAATTTTCCTACGAGTCACCAAGATCTATCTATGGAGAGACTAGCAACGAGAGAGAGGGGAGTGTTAGGGAACGTAGTAATTTCAAAAAATTTCCTACGCACACGCAAGACCATGGTGATGGCATAGCAACGAGAGGGGAGAGTGTCTGTCCACGTACCCTCGTAGACCGAAAGCGGAAGCGTTATAACAACGCGGTTGATGTAGTCGTGCGTCTTCACGATCCGACCGATCCAAGCACCGAGCGTCACGGCACCTCCGAGTTCTGCACACGTTCAGCTCGATGGCGATCCCGGACTCGATCCAGCAAAGTGTCGGGATGAGTTCCGTCACCTGACGGCGTGGTGGCGATGATGATGCTCCACCGGCGCGGGGCTTCGCCTAAGCTCATGACGATATGACTTCTCGGCGCGAGGCTTCGCCTAAGCTCATGACGATATGACGAAGTGGAATATGGTGGAGGGGGCCGCGACACGGCTAAGGAGCGATCCGTAGATCAACTTGTGTGTTATGGGGTGCCCCCTGCCCCGTATATAAAGGAGCAAGGAGGAGGTGGCGGCCAAGGAGGAGGCGCCAGGGGAGTCCTACTCCCACGGGAGTAGGACTCCTCCTTTCCTAGTAGGAGTAGGAGAGAAGGAAGGGGAAGGGAGGAAGGGTGCGGCCCTCCCCTAGTCCAATTCGGACTAGGCCTTGGGCGCGGCCTGCCCTAGGCAGCCCTCTCTCTTTCCCGCAGGGCCCAATAAGGCCCAATACTTCTCCCGGCGAATTCCGTAACTCTCGGTACTCGAAAAATACCGAATCATTGGAACCTTTCCGAACTCGAATATAGTCGTCCAATATATCGATCTTTACGTCTCGACCATTTCGAGACTCCTCGTCATGTCCCGATCTCATCCGGGACTCGAACTCCTTCGGTACATCAAAACTCATAAACTCATAATATAAGCATCGCCGAAACCTTAAGCGTGCGGACCCTACGGGTTCGAGAACTATGTAGACATGACCTAGAACTATTCTCGGTCAATAACCAATAGCGGAACCTGGATGCCCATATTGGCTCCTACATATTCTCGAAGATCTTTATCGGTCAAACCGCATAACAACATCGTTGTTCCCTTTGTCATCGGTATGTTACTTGCCGAGATTTGATCGTTGGTATCAATACCTAGTTCAATCTCGTCACTCGGCAAGTCTCTTTACTCGTTCGTAATGCATCATTCCGTAACTAACTCATTAGTTACATTGCTTGCAAGGCTTATAGTGATGTGCATTACCGAGAGGGCCAGAGATACCTCTCCGACAATCGGAGTGACAAAACCTAATCTCGAAATCGCCAACCCAACATGTACCTTTGGAGACACCTGTAGTACTCCTTTATAATCACCCAATTACGTTGTGACGTTTGGTAGCACCAAAGTGTTCCTCCGTAAAGCAGGAGTTGCATAATCTCATAGTTACAGGAACATGTATAAGTCATGAAGAAAGCAATAGCAACATACTAAGCGATCAAGTGCTAGGCTAACGGAATGGGTCAAGTCAATCAGATCATTCTCCTAATGATGTGATCCGTTAATCAAATGACAACTCATGTCTATGGTTAGGAAACATAACCATCTTGATTAACGAGCTAGTCAAGTAGAGGCATACTAGTGACACTCTGTTTGTCTATGTATTCACACATGTATTATGTTTCCGGTTAATACAATTCTAGCATGAATAATAAACATTTATCATGATATAAGGAAATAAATAATAACTTTATTATTGCCTCTAGGGCATATTTCCTTCAGTCTCCCACTTGCACTAGAGTCAATAATCTAGTTCACATCGCCATGTGATTTAACATCAATAGTTCACATCTATATGTGTTTAACACCCATAGTTCACATCGACATGTGACCAACACCCAAAGGGTTTACTAGAGTCGATAATCTAGTTCACATCGCTATGTGATTAACACCCAAAGAGTACTAAGGTGTGATCATGTTTTGCTTGTGAGATAATTTTAGTCAGCAGGTCTGTCACATTCAGAGCCGTAAGTATTTTGCAAATTTCTATGTCTACAATGCTCTTGCGGAGCTACTCTAGCTAATTGCTCCCACTTTCAATATGTATCCAGATTGAGACTCGAGTCATCTAGATTAGTGTTAAAACTTGCATCGGCGTAACCCTTTACGATGAACCTTTTTCACTTCCATAATCGAGAAACATATCCTTATTCTACTAAGGATAATTTTGACCGCTGTCCATTGATCTACTCCTAGATCACTATTGCACTCCTTGCCAAGCTTAGTGGTAGGGTATGCAATAGATCAGTACACAACATGACATACTTTATAGAACCTATGGCTGATGCATAGGGAATGACTTTCATTCTCTTTCTATCTTCTGCCGTGGTCGGGTTTTGAGTCTTACTCAATCTCACACCTTGTAACACAGGCAAGAACTCTTTCTTTGACTGTTCCATTTTGAACTACTTCAAAATCTTGTCAAGGTATGTATTCATTGAAAAACTTATCAAGCGTCTTGATCTATCTCTATAGATCTTGATGCTCAATATGTAAGCAACTTCACCGAGGTCCTTCTTTGAAAAACTCCTTTCAAACACTCCTTTATGCTTTGCAGAATAATTCTACATCATTTCCGATCAACAATATGTCATTCACATATACTTATCGAAATGTTGTAGTGCTCCCACTCACTTTCTTGTAAATACAGGCTTCACAAAAGTCTGTATAAAACTATATCTTTGATCAACTTATCAAAGCGTGTATTCCAACTCGAGATGCTTGCACCAGTCCATAGATGGATCGCTGGAGCTTGCACATTTTGTTAGCACCTTTAGGATTGACAAAATCTTCTGGTTGCATCATATACAACTCTTCTTTAATAAAACCATTAAGGAATGCAGTTTTGACATCCATTTGCCGATTTCATAAAATGTGGCAATTGCTAACATGATTCGGACAGACTTAAGCATCGATACAAGTGAGAAAATCTCATTGTATTCAACATCTTGAACTTTGTCTAAAACCTTTTCGACAAGTCTAGCTTTGTAGATAGTAACACTACTATCGCATCATCTTCCTCTTGAAGATCCATTTATTTAACATGGCTTGCCGATCATCGAGCAAGTCAATCAAAGTCCATACTTTGTTCTCATACATGGATCCTATCTCAGATTTCATGGCCTCAAGCCATTTCGCGGAATCTGGGCTCATCATCGCTTCCTCATAGTTCGTAGGTTCATCATGGTCTAGTAACATGACTTCCGAACATGATTACCGTACCACTCAGTGCGGATCTTACTCTGGAAGACCTACGAGGTTTGGTAGCAACTTGATCTGAAGTTTCATGATCATCATCATTAACTTCCTCACTAATTGGTGTAGGAATCACGGAACTGATTTCTGTGATGAACTACTTTCCAATAAGGAGAAGGTACAATTACCTCATCAAGTTCTACTTTCCTCCCACTCACTTCTTTCGAGAGAAACTCCTTCTCTAGAAAGGATCCATTCTTAACAACAAATGTTTTGCCTTTGGATCTGTGATAGAAGGTGTACCCAACAGTTTCCTTTGGGTATTCTATGAAGGCGCACTTTTCGATTTGGGTTCGAGCTTATCGGTGAAAACTTTTCACATAAGCATCACAACTCAAACTTTAAGAAAGCGACGGCTTAGGTTTCTTGCTAAACCATAGTTCATACGGTGTCATCTCAGCGGTTTAGATGGTGCCCTATTTAGCGTGAATGCAGCTGTCTCTAATGCATAACCCCAAAGCGATAGTGGTAAATCGGTAAGATACATCATAGATCGCACCATATCCAATAAAGTGCTTGATTCTGACGTTCGGACACACCATTATGTTGTGGTGTTCCGGTGGCGTGAGTAGTGAAACTATTTCACATTGTTTTAATGAAGGCCAAACTCGTAACTCAAATATTTTTCCTCTGCGATCATATCGTAGAAACTTTATTTTCTTGTTACGATGATTCTTCACTTCACTCTGAAATTCTTTGAACTTTTCAAATGTTTCAGACTTGTGTTTCATCAAGTAGATATACCCATATCTGCTCAAATCATCTGTGAAGGTCAGAAAATAACGATACTTGCCGTGAGCTTTAACACTCATCGGACCGCATACATCGGTATGTATTATTTCCAATAAGTCATTTGCTCGCTCCATTGTTCCGGAGAACGAGTCTTTAGTCATCTTGCCCATAAGGCATGGTTACTTAAGCATCAAGTGATTCATAATCAAGTGATTCCAAAATCCCATCAGCATGGAGTTTCTTCATCGCTTTACACCAATATGACCTAAGCGGCGGTGCCACAAATAAGTTGCACTATCATTATTAACTTTGCATCTTTTGGCATCAATATTATGAATATGTGTATTACTACGATCGAGATCCAACAAACTATTTTTATTGGGTGTATGACCATTGAAGGTTTTATTCATTTAAGCGAACAACAATTATTCTTTGACTTTAAATGAATAACCGTTGAAAACTATTTTCATTGGGTGTATGACCATGAAGGTTTTATTCATTTAAACAGAACAACAATTATTCTTTGACTTTAAATGAATAACCGTTTTGCAATAAACATGATCAAATCATATTCATGTTCAGCGCAAACACCAAATAACATTTATTTAGGTTTAACACTAATCCCGAAAGTATAGGGAGTGTGCGATGATGATCATATCAATCTTGGAACTACTTCCAACACTCATCGTCACTTCCCCTTCAACTAGTCTCTGTTTATACTGTAACTCCTGTTTCGAGTTACTAATCTTAGCAACCGAACAAGTATCAAATACTCAGGGGCTACTATAAACACTAGTAAGGCACACATCAATAACCTGTATATCAAATATACTCTTGTTCAATTTGCCATCCTTCTTATCCGCCAAATACTTGGGGTAGTTCCGCTTCCAGTGACCAGTTCCATTGCAGCAAAAGCACTTAGTCTCAGGCTTAGGTCCAGACTCGGGCTTCTTCACTCGAACAGCAACTTGCTTGCCGTTCTTCTTGAAGTTCCCCTTCTGCCCTTTGCCCTTTTCCTTGAAACTAGTGGTCTTGTCAATCATCAACATTTGATGCTCTTTTCTTGATTTCTACCTTCGTCGATTTCAGCATCACGAAGAGCTTGGGAATTACTTTTGTCATCCCTTGCATATTATAGTTCATCACGAAGTTCTACTAACTTGGTGATGGTGACTAGAGAATTCTGTCAATCACTATCTTATCTGGAAGATTAACTCCCACTTGATTTCAAGCGATTGAAGTACCCAGACAATCTGAGCACATGCTCACTAGTTGAGCGATTCTCCTCCATCTTTTAGCTATAGAACTTGTTGGAGATTTCATATCTCTTAACTCGGGTATTTGCTTGAAATATTAACTTCAATTCCTGGAACATCTCATATGGTCCATGGCGTTCAAAACGTCTTTGAAGTCCCGATTCTAAGCCGTTTAAGCATGGTGCACTAAACTATCAAGTAGTCATCATATTGAGCTAGCCAAGCGTTCATAACGTCGCATCTGCTCCTGCAATAGGTCTGTCACCTAGCGGTGCATTAAGGACATAATTCTTACGTGCAGCAATGAGGATAAACCTCAGATCACGGATCCAATCCGCATCATTGCTACTAACATTTTCAATACAATTTTCTCTAGGAACATATCAAAATAAACATTTGAAAGCAACAAACATAGGGAAGCAACAACGCGAGCTATTGATCTACAACATAATTTGCAAAATACTACGGGACTAAGTTCATGATAAATTTAAGTTCAATTAATCATATTACTTTAGAACTCCCACTTAGGCAGACATCTCTCTAGTCATCTAAGTGAACACGTGATCCAAATCAACTAAACCATAACCGATCATCACGTGAGATGGAGTAGTTTCAATGGTGAACATCACTATGTTGATCATATCTACTATATGATTCACGCTCGACCTTTCGGTCTCCGTGTTCGAGGCCATATCTGCATATGCTAGGCTCGTCAAGTTTAACCTGAGTATTCGCGTGTGCAAAACTGGCTTGCACCCGTTGTAGATGGACGTAGAACTTATCACACCCGATCATCACGTGGTGTGCGGGTACTCTGAACTTTTAGCAGCGGTGCATACTCGGGAGAACACTTCTTGATAATTTTAGTGAGAGATCATCTTATAATGCTACCGTCAATCAAAGCAAGATAAGATGCATAAAGGATAAACATCACATGCAATCAATATAAGTGATATGATATGGTCATCATCATCTTGTGCTTGTGATCTCCATCTCGAAGCACCGTCATGATCACCATCGTCACCGGCGCGACACCTTGATCTCCATCGTAGCATCGTTGTCGTCTCGCCAACTATTGCTTCTCGACTATCGCTACTGCTTAGTGATAAAGTAAAGCAATTACATAGCTTTGCATTTCATACAATAAGCGACAACCATATGGCTCCTGCCGATTGCCGATAACTTCGGTTACAAAACATGATCATCTCATACAATAAAATATAGCATCACGTCTTGACCACATCACATCACAACATGCCCTGCAAAAACAAGTTAGGCGTCCTCTACTTTGTTGTTGCAAGTTTTACGTGGCTGCTACGGGCTGAGCAAGAACCGTTCTTACCTCGCATCAAAACCACAGCGATAGTTTGTCAAGTTGGTGCTGTTTTAACCTTCGCAAGGACGGGCGTAGCCTTTCAGTTCAACTAAAGTGAGAGAGCAGACACCGCGGTCACCTTTAAGCAACGAGTGCTCGGCGGTGAAACCAGTCTCGCGTAAGCGTCTGGCGTAATGTCGGTCCGGGCGCTTCATCTCACAATACCGCCGAACCAAAGTATGACATGCTGGTAAGCAGTATGACTTATATCGCCCACAACTCACTTGTGTTCTACTCGTGCATATGACATCAACGCATAAAACCAGGCTCGGATGCCCTTTGTTGGGGAGCGTAGTAATTTCAAAAATTTCCTACGCACACGCAAGACCATGGTGATGGCATAGCAGCGAGAGGGAAGTGTCGTCCACGTACCCTCGTGAGACCCGGCGAGCGTTATAACAAGCGCGGTTGATGTAGTCGTGCGTCTTCACGATCCGACCGATCCAAGCACCGAGCGTCACGGCACCTCCGAGTTCTGCACACGTTCAGCTCGATGGCGATCCCGGACTCCGATCCAGCAAAGTGTCGGGGATGAGTTCCGTCAACCTGACGGCGTGGTGGCGATGATGATGCTCCACCGGCGCGGGGCTTCGCCTAAGCTCCATGACGATATGACTTCTCCGGCGCAGGGCTTCGCTAAGCTCATGACGATATGACGAAGTGGAATATGGTGGAGGGGCACCGCACACGGCTAAGGAAGCGATCCGTAGATCAACTTGTGTGTTATGGGGTGCCCCCTGCCCCGTATATAAAGGAGCAAGGAGGAGGTGGCGGCCAAGGGAGGAGGCGCACCAAGGGGAGTCCTACTCCCACGGGAGTAGGACTCCTCCTTTCCTAGTAGGAGTAGGAGAGAAGGAAGGGGAAGGGAGGAAGGGTGCGGCCTCCCCTAGTCCAATTCGGACTAGGCCTTGGGCGCGGCCTGCCCTAGGCAGCCCTCTCTCTTTCCCGCAGGGCCCAATAAGGCCCAATACTTCTCCCGGCGAATTCCCGTAACTCTCGGTACTCGAAAAATACCGAATCATTGGAACCTTTCCGAACTCGAATATAGTCGTCCAATATATCGATCTTTACGTCTCGACCATTTGAGACTCCTCGTCATGTCCCGATCTCATCCGGGACTCCGAACTCCTTGGTACATCAAAACTCATAAACTCATAATATAAGCTGTCATCGAAACCTTAAGCGTGCGGACCCTACGGGTTCGAGAACTATGTAGACATGACCTAGAACTATTCTCGGTCAATAACCAATAGCGGAACCTGGATGCCCATATTGGCTCCTACATATTCTCTGAAGATCTTTATCGGTCAAACCGCATAACAACATCGTTGTTCCCTTTGTCATCGGTATGTTACTTGCCGAGATTTGATCGTTGGTATCAATACCTAGTTCAATCTCGTTCTTGGCAAGTCTCTTTACTCGTTCGTAATGCATCATTCCGTAACTAACTCATTAGCTACATTGCTTGCAAGGCTTATAGTGATGTGCATTACCGAGAGGGCCAGAGATACCTCTCCGACAATCGGAGTGACAAAACCTAATCTCGAAATCGCCAACCCAACATGTACCTTTGGAGACACCTGTAGTACTCCTTTATAATCACCCAATTACGTTGTGACGTTTGGTAGCACCAAAGTGTTCCTCCGTAAGCAGGAGTTGCATAATCTCATAGTTACAGGAACATGTATAAGTCATGAAGAAAGCAATAGCAACATACTAAGCGATCAAGTGCTAGGCTAACGGAATGGGTCAAGTCAATCAGATCATTCTCCTAATGATGTGATCCCGTTAATCAAATGACAACTCATGTCTATGGTTAGGAAACATAACCATCTTGATTAACGAGCTAGTCAAGTAGAGGCATACTAGTGACACTCTGTTTGTCTATGTATTCACACATGTATTATGTTTCCGGTTAATACAATTCTAGCATGAATAATAAACATTTATCATGATATAAGGAAATAAATAATAACTTTATTATTGCCTCTAGGGCATATTTCCTTCAGGGAGTGCATTTACATACCCTTGTAGATCGCTAAGCGGAAGCGTTCAAGAGAACGGGGTTGAAGGAGTCGTACTCGTCGTGATCCAAATCATCGGAGATCCTAGTGCCAAACGGACGGCACCTCCGCGTTCAACACACGTGCAGCCCGGTGACGTCTCCCATGCCTTGATCCAGCAAGGAGAGAGAGAGAGGTTGAGGAAGACTCCGTCCAGCAGCAGCACAATGGCATGGTGGTGATGGAGGAGCATGGTATTCCAGCTGGGCTTCGCCAAGCACCGCAAGAGACGAGGAGGGAGAGAGGTAGGGCTGCGCCAAGGAGAGGAAAAACTCATGTTGTTTGCAGCCCCCAGTACCTCAAGTATATATAGGGGAAGGGGAGGGGCCGCGCCCCCATCTAGGGTTCCCTCCCTAGGGGTGGCGGCAGCCCCAAAACCCATCTAGGGTGCGGCCAAGGGGGGGAGATGGGGAAACTTGCCCCCCAAGCAAGGTGGAGGCGCCCCCTCCCCAAACCCTAGGCGCCTTGGGCCCTGGTGGGGGGCGCACCAGCCCACCTGGGGCTGGTCCCCTCCCACACTTGGCCCATGCTGCTCTCTGGGGCTGGTGGCCCCACTTGGTGGACCCCCGGGACCATCCCGGTGGTCCCGGTACGTTACCGATAGCACCCTAAACTTTTCCGGTGACCAAAACAGGACTTCTCATATATAAATATTTACCTCCAGATCATTCCGGAACTGCTCGTGATGTCCGGGATCTCATCCGGGACTCCGAACAACATTCGGTAACCACGTATATCTATTCCCTATAACCCTAGCGTCATCGAACCTTAAGTGTGTAGACCCTACGGGTTCGGGAACCATGCAGACATGACCGAGACAACTCTCCGGCCAATAACCAACAGCGGGACCTGGATACCCATGTTGGTTCCCACATGTTCCATGATGATCTCATCGGATGAACCATGATGTCAAGGATTCAATCAATCCCGTATTCAATTCCCTTTGTCCAGCGGTATTGTACTTGCCCGAGATTCGATCGTCGGTATCCCGATACCTTGTTCAATCTCGTTACCGGCAAGTCTCTTTACTCGTTCCGTAACACATCATCCCGTGATCAACCCCTTGGTCACATTTTGCACATTATGATGATGTCCTACCGAGTGGGCCCAGAGATACCTCTCCGTCTGCACGGAGTGACAAATCCAGTCTCGATTCGTGCCAACCCGCAGACACTTTCGGAGATACCCGTAGTGCACCTTTATAGCCACCCGATTCGTTGTGACGTTTGGTACACCCAAAGCATTCCTACGGTATCCTCGGAGTTGCACAATCTCATGGTCTAAGGAAATGATACTTGACATTAGGAAAGCTTTAGCATCTGAACTACGATCTTTGTACTAGGCTTAGGATTGGGTCTTGTCCATCACATCATTCTCCTAATGATGTGATCCGTTATCAACGACATCCAATGTCCATGGTCAGGAAACCGTAACCATCTATTGATCAACGAGCTAGTCAACTAGAGGCTTACTAGGGACATGGAGTTGTCTATGTATCCACACATGTATCTGAGTTTCCTATCAATACAATTATAGCATGGATAATAAACGATTATCATGAACAAGGAAATATAATAACTAATTTATTATTGCCTCTAGGGCATATTTCCAACAGTTCCCACTTGCACTAGAGTCAATAATCTAGTTCACATCACCATGTGATTAACACTCACAGGTCACATCGCCATGTGACCAACATCCAAAGAGTTTACTAGTGTCACTAAACTAGTTCACATCATCATGTGATTAAGACTCAATGAGTTCTTGGGGTTTGATCATGTTTTGCTTGTGAGAGAGGATTTAGTCAACGGGTCTGCAACATTCAGATCCGTATGTACTTCGCAAATCTCTAGGTCATATTGGAAATGCTGCTTCCACGCTCCATTTGGAGCTATTCCAAATGGTCGCTCCACTATACGTATCCAGTTTGCTACTCGAGTCATTCGGATAGGTGTTAAAGCTTGCATCGGCGTAACCCTTTACGCGAACTCTTTATCACCTCCATAATCGAAAACATTTCCTTATTCCTCTAAGGATAATTTTGACATTTGTCGAATGATCCGTTCTGGATCATTCTTGTACCCTTAGTGACTCATGGCAAGGCACACTTCGGTGCGGTACAAGACATAGCATACTATAGAGCCTACGTCGAAGCATAGGGGCGACCTTTGTCCTTTCTCTCTCTTCTGCCGTGGTCGAGCTTTAACTCTTAACTTCATACCTTACAACTCAGGCAAGAACTCCTTCTTTGGTGATACATCTTGAACACCTTCAAGATCATGTCAAGGTATGTGCTCATTTGAAAGTACCATTTAGCGTTTTGATCTATCCTCATAGATCTTGATGCTCAATGTTCAAGCAGCTTAATCCAGGTTTTCTATTGAAAACACTTTTCAAATAACCCTATATGCTTTCCATCATTTCTGATCAACAATATGTCAACAACATATACTCATCAGAAATTCTATAGTGCTCCCACTCACTTCTTTGGAAATACAAGTTTCTCATAAACTTTGTATAAACCCAAAATCTTTGATCATCTCATCAAAGCGTACATTCCAACTCCGAGATGCTTACTCCAGTCCTTAGAAGGATTGCTGGAGCTTTGCATACTTGTTAGCGTCTTTCAGGATTGTCAAAACCTTCTGGTTGTATCACATACAACCTTTCCTTAAGGATATCGTCGAGGAAACAATGTTTTGACATCCTATCTGCAAGATTTCATAAATCATGTAGTAATTGCTAATATAATTCCAACAGACTCATAGCATCGCTATGAGTGAGAAAGTCTCATCGTAGTCAACTCCTTGAACTTGTAGGAAAATATCTTAACGACAAGTCGAGCTTTCTTAATGGTGATACTTACCATCATTGTCTGTCTTCCTTTTAAAATCCATATGTACCCAACGGCCTTACGACCATCAAGTATTTCTTCCAAAGTCATGGATCCTCTCTCGGATTTTATGGCCTCGAGCCATTCGTCAGAATCCGGGCCTACCATCGCTTCTCCATAGCTCGTAGGTTCATTGTTGTCTAGCAACATGACCTCTAAGACAGGATCGCCGTACCACTCTGAAGCAGTACGCGTCCTTGTCATCCTACGAGGTTCGGTAGTGACTTGATCCGAAGTTTCATGATCACTATCATAAGCTTCTACTTCAATTGGTGTAGGTGCCACAGGAACAACTTCCTGTGCCCTGCTACACACTAGTTGAAGTGATGGTTCAACAACCTCATCAAGTCTCCACCATCCTCCCACTCAATTCTTTCGAGAGAAACTTTTCCTCGAGAAAGGACCCGTTTCTAGAAACAATTACTTTTGCTTCCGGATCTGAGATAGGAGGTATACCCAACCATTTTGGGTATCCTATGAAGATGTATTTATCCGTTTTGGGTTCGAGCTTATCACGATGAAACTTTTTTCACATAAGCGTCGCAGCCCCAAACTTTTAAGAAAGCGACAACAGGTTTCTCCAAACCATAGTTCAAGCGGCGTCGTCTCAGCGGAATTACGTGGTGCCCTATTAAAGTGAGTGCGGTTGTCTCTAATGCCTAACACATGAACGATAGTGGTAACTCGATAAGAGACATCATGGTACGCACCATATCTAATAGGGTGCAACTATGATGTTCGGACACACCATCACACTATGGTGTTCCAGGCGGTATTAATTGTGAAACAATTTCCACAATGTCTTAATAGCGTGCCAAAGCTCGTAACTCAGATACTCATCTCTATGATCATATCATAGACATTTTATCCTCTTGTCACGATTTCAACTTCACTCTGAAATTACTTGAACCATTCAATAATTCAGACTTGTGTTTCATCAAGTAAATATACTCAGTATCTACTCAAATCATCTGTGAAGTAAGAACATAACGATATCCACTGCTTGCCTTAGCACTCATTGGACTGCACACATCAAAATGTATTACTTCCAACAAGTTGCTTTCTTGTTCCATTTTACTGAAAACAAGGCTTTCAGTCATCGCAATGTGGTATGATTTGCATGTCTCAAGTGATTCAAAATCAAGTGAGTCCAAACGGTCCATCTGCATGGAGTTTCTTCATGCGTATACACCAATAGACATGGTTCGCATGTCTCAAACTTTTCAAAAATGAGTGAGTCCAAAGATCCATCAACATGGAGCTTCTTCATGCGTTTTATACCAATATGACTTACATGGCAGTGCCACAAGTAAGTGGTACTATCATTACTATCTTATATCTTTTGGCATGAAAATGTGTATCACTACGATCGAGATTCAATAAACCATTCTTTTAGGTGCAAGACCATTGAAGGTATTATTCAAATAAACAGAGTAACCATTATTGTCCTTAAATGAATAACCGTATTGCGATAGACATAATCCAATCATGTCTATGCTCAACGCAAACACCAAATAACAATTATTTAGGTTTAACACCAATCTCGATGGTAGAGGGAGCGTGCGATGCTTGATCACATCAACCTTGGAAACACTTCCAACACATATCGTCAGCTCACCTTTAACTAGTATTCGTTTATTCCGTAGCTTTTATTTCGAGTTACTAACACTTGGCAACTGAACCGGTATCTAATGCCCTGGTGCTACTAGGAGTACTAGTAAAGTACACATTAACATAATGTATATCCAATATACTTCTATCGACCTTGTCAGCCTTCTCATCTACCAAGTATCTAGGGTAATTCTGCTCAAGTGGTTGTTCCCCTTATTACAGAAGCACTTAGTCTCGGGTTTGGGTTCAACCTTGGGTTTCTTCACTAGAGCAGC
The DNA here is from genome assembly GCA_021605205.1 of Aegilops longissima. Classification (NCBI taxonomy): domain Eukaryota; kingdom Viridiplantae; phylum Streptophyta; class Magnoliopsida; order Poales; family Poaceae; genus Aegilops; species Aegilops longissima. The sequence continues at coordinate 632,752,434 of CM038682.1, forward strand.
AGCTGATTTGCCGTTTCATGAAGTATCCCTTCTTGCCCTTGCCCTTCTTGAAACTAGTGGTTTCACCAACCATCAACAATTGATGCTCCTTCCTGATTTCTACTTTATTGCGAATAGCTCAAGGATCATCATATCTATCCTTGTTATGTTATAGTTCATCACGAAGCTCTAGTAGCTTGGTGGCAATGTCTTTGGAGAAACATCACTATCTCATCTGGAAGTTTAACTCCCACTTGATTCAAGTGATTGTTGTACCCAGACAATCTGAGTACAAGCTCAACGATTGAGATCTTCTCCCTTAGTTTGTAGGCCAAGAAGCTCGTCAGAGATCTTATACCTCTGACGAGGGCACGAGCCTGAAATCCCAATTTCAGCCCTCGAAACATCTCATATGTTCCGCGACATTTCAAAATGTCTTCGGTGCCTCATTTATATAGCATTTAACATTACCCACTGAACTATCACGTAGTCATCAAAACATGTATGTCAGATGTTCGCAACATCCACAAACGACGTTCGAGGTTCAGCACACCGAGCGGTGCATTAAGGACATAAGCCTTCTACGCAGCAATGAGGACAATCCTCAGTTTACGGACCCAGTCCGCATAATTGCTATTATCAACTTTCAACTAAATTTTCTCTAGGAACATATCTAAAACAGTAGAACTAAAGCGCGAGCTACGACATAATTTGCAAAAACCTTTTGACTATGTTCAGGATAATTAAGTTCATCTTATGAACTCCCACTCAAATAGACATCCCTCTAGTCATCTAAGTGATTACATGATCCGAGTCAACTAGGCCGTGTCCGATCATCACATGAGACGGACTAGTCATCGTCGGTGAACATCTTCATGTTGATCGTATCTACCATACGACTCATGCTCGACCTTCGGTCTCTTGTGTTCGAGGCCATGTGCGTACATGCTAGGCTCGTCAAGTCAACCTAAGTGTTTCGCGTGTGTAAATCTGGCTTACACCCGTTGTATGTGAACGTTAGAATCTATCACACCCGATCATCACGTGGTGCTTCGAAACAACGAACTTTCACAACGGTGCACAGTTAGGGGGAACACTTTCTTGAAATTTTAATGAGGCATCATCTTATTTACTACCGTCGTTCTAAGCAAATAAGATGCATAAACATGATAAACATCACATGCAATCAAATAGTGACATGATATGGCCAATATCATTTTGCTCCTTTTGATCTCCATCTTCGGGGCTCCATGATCATCATCGTCACCGGCATGACACCACGATCTCCATCATCATGATCTCCATCATCGTGTCTCCATGGAGTTGTCTCGCCAACTATTACTTCTACTACTATGGCTAACGGTTTAGCAATAAAGTAAAGTAATTACATGGCGTTGTTCAGTGACACGCAGGTCATACAATAAATAAAGACAACTCCTATGGCTCCTGCCGGTTGTCATACTCATCGACATGCAAGTCGTGATTCCTATTACAAGAACATGATCAATCTCATACATCACATATCATTCATCACATTCTTTTGGCCATATCACATCACATAGCATACCTGCAAAAACAAGTTAGGCGCCTCTAATTGTTGTTTGCATGTTTTTACGTGGCTGCTATGGGTTTCTAGCAAACGTTTCTTACCTACGCAAAAACCACAATGTGATATGTCAATTGCTATTTACCCTTCATAAGGACCCTTTTCATCGAATCCGATCCGACTAAAGTGGGAGAGACTAGCACCCGGTAGCCACCTTATGCAACAAGTGCATGTCAGTCGGTGGAACCTGTCTCACGTAAGTGTACGTGTAAGGTCGGTCCGGGCCGCTTCATCCCACAATGCCATCAAAACAAGATTGGACTAGTAACGGTAAGCATATTGAACAAAATCAACGCCCACAACAACTTGTGTTCTACTCGTGCATAGAAAATACGCATAGACCTAGCTCATGATGCCACTGTTGGGGAACGTAGCAGAAATTCAAAATTTTCCTACGAGTCACCAAGATCTATCTATGGAGAGACTAGCAACGAGAGAGAGGGGAGTGCATCTACATACCCTTGTAGATCGCTAAGCGGAAGCGTTCAAGAGAACGAGGTTGAAGGAGTCGTACTCGTCGTGATCCAAATCACCGGAGATCCTAGTGCTGAACGGACGGCACCTCCGCGTTCAACACACGTGCAGCCCGGTGACGTCTCCCATGCCTTGATCCAGCAAGGAGAGAGGAGAGTGAGGGAGTCTGGATTAGGGGTGTCCGGATAGCGAACTATCACCGTTGGCGGACTCTGGACTATGAAGATACAAGATTGAAGACTTCGTCCCGTGTCCGGATGGGACTTTCCTTGGCGTGGAAGGCAAGCTTGGCGATCCGGATATGTAGATCTCCTACCATTGTAACCGACTCTGTGTAACCCTAACCCTATTCGGTGTTTATATAAACCGAAGGGTTTTAGTCCGTAGGACGAACAACAATCATACCATAAGCTAGCTTCTAGGGTTTAGCCTCTCTGATCTTGTGGTAGATCTACTCTTGTACTACCCATATCATCAATATTAATCAAGCAGGAGTAGGGTATTACCTCCATCGAGAGGGCCCGAACCTGGGTAAAAACATCGTGTCCCTTCTCTCCTGTTACCATCCGCCTAGGCGCATGATTCGGGACCCCCTACTCGAGATCCGCCGGTTTTGACACCGACATTGGTGCTTTCATTAAGAGTTCCTCTGTGTCGTCATCTTTAGGCCTGATTGCTCCTTCGATATCAACAACGACGCGGTCCAGGGTGAGACTTTTCTCCCCAGACAGATCTTCGTATTCGGCGGCTTTGCCTGCTGCGGGCAATTCACTTGGCCATCTGGAGCAGATCGAAAGCTACGCCCCTGGCCATCAGGTCAGATTTGGGAGTTTGAACTACACGACCGACATCCTCGGAGACTTGATCTTCGACGGATTCGAGCCACAGTCAAGCGTGCCGCACTGTCTCGATGGGCACGATCTAGCTCTGCCGTCGAACAGTGCCCTGGAGGCCGCACCAGCGTCCGCACCGGCCCTTAGCTCGGAGCCGACTCCCCCGATCGAGGACGAGTGGTTGGACACCGCCTCGGGGGCTACGATCTTTACGGCGATTGAGCCGAACTCCATCCCTGTCCTTTGCAAATCTCGTGACTCCGAGGTGTCGGACTCCTTTCCGGACTCCGAACCTCCCACACCCCTGCCAGTCGAATCCGACTGGGCGCCGATTATGGAGTTCACCGCCGCGGACATCTTTTAGCACTCACCCTTTGGCGGCATCCTGAATTCACTAAAGTCTCTCTCTTTATCAGGAGAGCCCTGGCCGGACTACGGTCAGGAAGGTTGGGATGCGGACAACGAAGAAATTCAACGCCCACCCACCGCCCACTTTGTAGCCAGCCGTCGAAAGCTTAAGCGGCGTGCTCGATTTCGACTCAAGACATCGACGGTATGGACGGCGATGTAGGAGACAACCATGAACCAGCACCTATAGGATATTAGACAACCACCTCATCCCATGATGTATACATGGTGGATCGCCTAAAGGAAGTGACGACGAGGAACAACGGGACACTCGAAGGATAAATCCCTCGGCAGTCAAAACGGCAGCGTAAGCGCCGCACCAAGTCCCTCGACAAAGACCCAGCCATAGAGCGAGGCGAACCGGTGGACGGCGAACATCTTGTCGAGCAACCGTCCGAACAGGACAACTTGGATAAACAACCCGTCCCGGCGAAGATAACAGTCCGGACGATCTCACGCCGGACAAATTGTTCGAGCGAAGAACCTCCAAAAAGGCTCGTCGCCACTGCGCGTAGCCTGAAAAAAGCAAGCGGAAGCTCAAAACAGCGGAAGATACACTCAGAATCAGATGGAGCAAAGTACTCAACACCACAGACAAATACGGCGACAGTCGCCGAACAAAGAGCTACCCAAAGAGAAAACTACTGCCGGAATTTGATGAGGAGGCCATAGAGCCCCCACGATTAAAAAACAAAGAGGCCGCCGGGTCGGATAGACGACCACATGGAAAACGTAGAGCGGCAAGCGGCGCCGCACACAAGCCGGCACGCGATCCGCATAAGGATTCGCACCAAAAGGATGGCCCATTTAGATCTATCTACGGGCCAAGGAATCAATTTCTGGCGAGCAATACAACACGTCCAATATCCGAACATCACGGCACACCCAAATACAGGGGCGCCGTGCACCCTCTATGTTTCACCGATGAGGTGCTGGATCATGAATTTCCAGCGGGATTCAAGCCCGTAAACATAGAGGCATACGACGGAACGACAAACCACAGAGTGCGGATTGAGGATTATATCCTCCACATACACATGGCGGAGGAGATGATCTCCACGCCATAAAATACCTACCCTCAAGCTCAAAGGGCCAGCCCGACATTGGCTTAAAAGCCTCCCGAAAACACCATTGGTAGTTGGGAAGAGCTTGAGGATGCTTTTGGGCCAATTTCAGGGAACCTATGTCCGACCTCCGGACCTTGAGACGATCTAAGTCACATAACCCAACAGCCCGGAGAGTTAGCTCGAAAATTCTAGAACAGGTTCCTCACCAACAAGAACCAAATAGTCGACTATCCGGATGCCGAAGCCTTAGCAGCTTTTAAACACAACGTCCGAGACGAATGGCTCGCCAGACACCTTGGCTAGGAAAAGCCAAGAACAATGGCCGCACTAACAAGCCTCATGACCCGCTTTTGCGCGGGAGAGGATAGCTGGCTAGCAAGATGCAGTACCAGCGACCCAAGTACACCCGAAGTAAGAGATGGAAATGGAAAACCACGACGTAGCAAGGACCAGCGCCAGACAAAGGGAAACAGCCCGAAGAGCACGGCAGTAAACGTCGGATTCAGAAGCTCCCGGCAAAATCATAAGAAAATGCCCCTCAAGGACAATAGTGAAGAGCTATCCAACCTAAACAAAATCTTGGACAAAATATGCCAAATCCACAACTTCGAGAAGCACGCAAACCATACCCACAGAGATTGTTGGGTCTTCAAGCGATCCGCAAACTCAATGCCGAACACAAGGGCTCGACACACCAGCGAGGACGATGGCGAACCCCACAAGCGAGCACCGGAAAACAAAAGAATTTCCCACAAAAAGTCAAAACAGTGAACTCACTTCAAGTGACAAAAGGAAAAACAGAGCGGAGCCCATAGAAACACGCACCGCACGGTCTATCCCAGCAGAGTCCCAACGATGGTTGTCAAAACCAATCACCTTCGATCATCAGGACTATTCCAGAAGTATCCGGAACGCAGGATGGACTGCCTTGATATTAGATCCTATAATCGACGGACTCCAATTTACACAAGTCCTAATGGACGGAGGTAGCGATCTAAACCTGCTATATCAGGACACAATCTGCAAAATTGGGATAGACCCAACCAAAATTCGCCATAGCAACACCTCCTTCAAAGGGGTAATGCCAGGCCTATATGTCCATTGTACGGGCTCCCTACTGCTAGAAGTTGTGTTCGGCTCATCCGACAACTTCCGCCGTGAAAAGTTAACCTTCCACATCGCCCCATTCGAAAGTAGCTATCAAGCACTACTGGGGCGTGAAGCTTTCGCCCGCTTTAACGCAATACCGCATTATGCATCTCTTACACTTAAAATGCCCGGTCCACGCGGCATCATCTCATTAAAAGGGAGTATTAAGTGTGACTCGAGCACGGAAGAACGCGAGGCTGCCTTGACAGCCCCACACCAATCCAGCTCCGCTAACCAAAGCACCTGAATAGGTCATTCGAACCCCGGACACGGCTAGACGAGTCCGGCGCCTACTAGCGGCATACCCCCATACAAGGGGCTGCACGCATGTACAACAAGAGACAATAAAGCTCAATTTTATTCACTTTTCGAACCGCACTCTGTTTATTTAATATAAAGTACATCTTTCGCACGATCCTTTTTATTTCAACTAAGTTCCTCTCTTTTACGAGATGAACAACGTGCTACACCCGCCCGAGATACGGCACAACGGAGACACAGCGCAGGCGTGCGAAGAGGGACCCGTTGCAAGGATTCTTTTCAGATTAAGACCTGCGTAGACCTTTTTCTGTCTCTTGTTGATACACATCCCCTGGTTTCTAGCTATAACCAAGGAGGAGGCTGGCGTTTTGGCATCGGCCGCACCAGAATTTTGCACGCACACGGACACGGGGCTTAGGGCATTATTCTGCCTGTTTTTATAAAGACCGAATACCTTAGGGAGTGTTCGGCGTCTCGAGTTAGGCCTTATATGCATCAGCTCCGAATCATGTCTTTGGTCAAATGTTGGGTTTGCCCGGCTCCCATGTTTTGGTACCTTACGTTCCGTTATATCGGCTAAGGTAGCATTGGGAGAACCACTGCGATTGTGCCCCGGTTGAGCTGGGTTGAGCACCTCAGTGGAGAAAGCTAAAACTGACTGTCATGATATAGAGTGAGACTGGTCAACCACTCGATGACCCACCGGAATGTTTAGAATTCCCCCGCATTGACGAAGGACCATTTCCCGGTCAGGCACATACGCGCCCCGAATTCGGGAGAGCGCGGTGCCCCTAGGGGCTATATAGTAGCCCCACCATCGAACTCCTATGGCTAAGTGAAAGTGATAAAGCATTATAGTCCGGTTGCTTAGTTTGCTACGCTATCACCTCCTTCACAGGACCAAGGCGTTGGATTAAGTGTGAAAATCGCCTTTTTGCAAACACCCCGCACTATGTGCGTAAATGAAAGCAAGACTGCCATCTTTCAAAGTTATATACACATATACATCAACAGCCAGACAGAGGCGTTTTAATATGAACGCACAAGTATAAAAAGCTCTTATATTGAAACGTTGTTTTCACAAATCATACATGTCATTTAAACATAATATCCTTCGAGCACTTTGCGTCTCTATTAAACAAGCATACGGAGGACTTCCTCAAAATAGTGCTCGGCGGTACTCGGCTTCGTCCGAATCTTGGGATGCAACGTCGGTGGCCTTCATCTCCGCCAAGTATGTCTTGACACGGCAAGAGCCATCGCGCCCCTCTATGCATGCCGACCGCTTCATTGCATCGATATGCGGCACCGCACCAAGGGCTGTTGCATCAAGCCAAAATAACTCTTCGCTTGGGGCTTTTCGCCACAAATGAGCCACGACAGCCTTCATGGCAAGTCCGGACAACCTATTCATCTCAGCCCATTCGCCAAACGATCGGTTAACGAAAGTGGACGCTCCGGACTATGGGCTGCGACCAAAAAGCTCTTCCATTCCGTGATCCTTTTGACCTCGGAAGTGTTGGCGCGTCTGCGGCTTTTCGCCGCCAAGTCCAGATAAGCATCCTCCGCACCCCACGACGGTCCAATTGAGCGTATTTAGGATCCGTGAATTTCCTCCGCAGCGAAAGGGCTTTCTAGCCGCAATATCTTCGCCCGACGTAGCTCCTCCTTCATAGCTCTCATCGCAGAGCTAGTATCCTTGGCCTCGGTGGTGGCCTTTTTCAGGTCCTCTTGTTTCGCTCGATCTTCTTTTTCAAGAAGCTCGCAACGGTCAGTAGCATTCTTCAATTTCACGGCCATCTCGGCCATTTCTTTCTTGCTTTGGCAGTGAGCAGCCTGTTCGGCTTTTAGCTCTGCGGCCGCCTTTAAAGCAGCCGCATCACTTTTTCTGGCTTGCTCCTTGGCTCGGGTGAGCTCCGCCCGAAGGCTCTCCATAGCAGCGGCACCATCTGCATTAAGCATACACGTTGTAAGACATGGGCATTACGCTCCCTTACCAGGTGTCCGCGGAGCAGTTGCATACCTTGTGACTCGTCAAGCCGCTTATTAACAAGTGTGATGTCCGCATCCGCCACGTCAAGTTGCCGCTTCAACTCGGCAAATTCACCAGTCCGGCTAGCCACCGGACGCCCCGCCACCTACATAGGAACGGCGACATGTTAGTACTGAGATTATGATCCTCGGCACGCTGTCAGTTGTGACAGCATACCAAGTCTCAGGGGCTACTATCTATACAGGGCGCATTCTATATGCATAACTGTCAGAAGGTACATCATTTTTTTCGTACCTCAAACCCCGTCAGTAAACTTCTGGCGGCTTCATGCAATCCGCTCTCAGCGGATGCAATTCTTTCAATTACCGTAGCCATTAGTGCACGGTGATCTTACGAGATATCGCTTCGCCCGAGCAGGTCCTTGACTCCTCCGACCGCACGCCCGATTGGCGCGGACCGTCGGCCCGCCGGACTTGGGAAACTCTCCGTGGCGACACTTCAGGGTCGCCCGCCTCGCACGAAGGCGCGATAGGTGGAGGCGTTTCGCTCTCTATCATCTCCGGACGAAGATCCCCCGAAGACGAGCTCACGAGAAGGGTGAGAGCCGAACTACAAGGTACAATTTGGTTATCCTCGTAAATAAATACAGGATGTTCTTTATTCACGGGACCCCTTCTTTTTACTTACGGCTCGTTGGAGGCTGATCCCTTGGGGAAATAGTGCGGCTGGGGTACTTCCGTGCGGACTTTCTGACGAAGACTTCTTTCCCTGTTTTGAGGCCTTGGCTTCGGGTCTTGAGCGGTCCTCTTCTCCCTTGGAGGGAGGATACGATCCCTCTTCCTTGAAAGCCTCCTTGGCGGAGGCGGTGGCTTCCCTGCTCCCCCTTCGCCTTCTTTAAAAGCGCGGCCTTCAACATCTTGGTCAAGCATGGGATCCGGCGTGGTCTCTGGGAGGGCGGACACCTTATCAACTTTGCCTTGGCTATCCACTCCTGTTCAAGAAACGGCTCCCTTAAAGGGCATATATATGATAAATGAATGAACAGCCTGTCCGGTTAAAGGGTTACTTACTTGAGTATCTGGGTGATTGCAGCTTAGACCTGCGTCCTCGGTCAAGTCGGACACTTCTCTTGTGATCCGAAGAACAGTTTGTACATCTCCTTGGGCGTCGCGCCCATAAAATGTTGGAGAGCTTGTGGTCCCTCGGATTAAACTTCCATGAGATGGAGGCGGCGTTTGCGAGGCGGCGCCCGAATCAGCATAACCTGCGCCGCCACGACCAGATTGATCTCTCTTTCTTGGAGGTCTCGAATACAGCCCTGCAATGAGGAGGCGTCCTTGGGCGGCCCCAGTCGAGCCCCGGTTGACCCATGATGCCAGCCGCTGTGGTGGACTGGCGGAAGGCGGGTGGCGCCACCCATTTGGTGCCCCAGAGCGGTGATATAAAACCACTCCCGTTGCCACAAACCAAGCTCCTCTTGAAAAAAGCCCTCGGGCCACGGAGCATCAGCACACTTACAACATTCACATACGACAATGAATGACGAGATATGGAGGATGGACTCGGATTCAAGTCATGGAAATCCAGCCCATAGTAAAACATGAGCCCCGCACAAAGGGATCCGTCGGAAGCCTAAACCCGAAGGAAGTGAGACACGAACACCACGCTCTCGCCAGGCTCGGGAGTGGGAATGACCTGCCACGAGCAGGCAGCCTATCTGAAATCTCGCGGTTAGATACTGGCGTCTCGCAGCTTTAGCACATCTTCTTTCGTGACGGAAGAAGACATCCATCGGCCGAGCTGGTCGGGCGGACATCGTCGAAGGTCTGAAGCGCCTAAATCTGAAGCTTTGGGTGTTAGAACTCGAAGCGCGAGGCGAACTCGATGGAGGTGAAAAAAGAAGGGGGCCTTGGTCTCATTATAAAGAGGTTGAATACCAAGAGCCCTCCCGTGGTCGATTGGGACTCGCCGATAGAGGAGGCGTGCCAGCGGCGCGGTTGGGTTACCACGTCCGTATTGATGAGAATCCGGAATAAGGGGCACGATCTATGCTTTGATAAGGCGTGCCAAGGAAACCGCCTCGCTAAGCGCACCGAGGTGGAACAGTAAAAACGATTAGTATAAAGGCTTGGCCGTGGTGTGATGTCACGCCCCGCGGAATCGTCAGCGAGATCCGTGCAAAGGTTATTCTCTCTCGGTAGTATGTGGAACTTGTTTTGCGAGCGGACACTATCCTTGTGTTCAAAATCTTCTATGAAGTATTCGAAGAGGAACCCGCCTTGCAATGCCGAAGACAATATGCGCATGAACTCGTCGTCATTGAAGCCTGGTTCGGGGCTCTTGAGGAGTCTGGATTAGGGGTGTCCGGATAGCCGAACTGTCACCGTTGGCCGGACTCCTGGACTATGAAGATACAAGATTGAAGACTTCATCCCGTGTCCGGATGGGACTTTCCTTGGCGTGGAAGGCAACCTTGGCGATACGGATATGTACATCTCCTACCATTGTAACCGACTCATGTAACCCTAACCCTATTCGGTGTCTATATAAACCGAAGGGTTTTAGTCCGTGGGACGAACAACAATCATACCATAGGCTAGCTTCTAGGGTTTAGCCTCTCGATCTCGTGGTAGATCTACTCTTGTACTACCCATATCATCAATATTAATCAAGCGGGAGTAGGGTATTACCTCCATCGAGAGGGCCCAAACACAGGTAAAAACATCGTGTCCCTTGTCTCCTGTTACCATCCGCCTAGGCCGACAGTTCGGGACCCCCTACCGAGATCCGCGGTTTTGACACCGACAGAGAGGTTGGGGAAGACTCAAATCCAGCAGCAACACAACGGTATGGTCAATCAGTAAACTAATCATACACGCATAAGCGTATACGATCAAGATCGAGGACTCACGGGAAGATATCACAACACAACTCTAAAAATAAAATAAGTCATACAAGCATCATAATACAAGCCGGGGCCTCGAGGGCTCGAATACAAGTGCTCGATCATAGGCGAGTCAGTGGAAGCAACAATATCTGAGTACGGACATAAGTTAAACAAGTTTGCCTTAAGAAGACTAGCACAAAGCGGGATACAGATCGAAGAGGCGCGGGCCTCACTGCACAGGATCCTCCTAACTACTCATGGTCGCCGTCCATGGGCTGCACGTAGTAGTAGGCACCTCCGGTGTAGTAGTCGTCATCGATGGTGGCGGCTGGCTCTGGCTCCATCGTGCAGTCGCGACAACCGGGTAAAGAAAGGGGAAAAGGGGAACAAGGCAACCGTGAGTACTCATCCAAAGTACTACGCAAGCAAGGAGCTACACTACATATGCATGGATATATGTGTAAAGGGCCATATCGGTGGACTGAGCTGCAGAATGCTAGAATAAGAGGGGATATCTAATCACTGTCGAAGACTACGCACGGCAGCCTCCGTCTTGCAACATGTAGAAGAGAGCGGTGAAGTCCTCCAAGTAGCATCGTATAGCATAATCCTACCCGGCGATCCCCTCCTCGTAACCCTGAGAGAGAGCGACCACCGGGTTGTATCTGGCACTTGGAAGGGTGTGTTTTATTAAGTATCCGGTTCTAGTTGTCATAAGGTCAAAGTACAACTCCAAGTCGTCCTATTACCGAAGATCACGGCTATTCGAATAGATTAACTTCCCTGCAGGGGTGCACCACATAACCCAACATGCTTGATCCCATTTGGCCGGACACACTTTTCTGGGTCATGCCCGGCCGCGGAAGATCAACACGTCGCAGCCCCACCTAGGCACAACAGAGAGGTCAAGACGCCGGTCTAAACCTAAGCGCCTGAAGTGTGGGCCCATCGCCCATAGCACACAGACGTTGCGAGGGCGGCGAAGGAGACCTAGCCTAGCAGCGTTCAGTCCAATCCGGCGTCGCGCCGCTCGTCATTGGCGTCACGAAGTGCCGGCCGATACCACGGCGCCGAGTGCCCATATCTTTCCACGAGTTGGTTAGTGCGTATAGACCAAATGGCGGACTCAGATCAAATACCAAGAACTTGTTAGCGTGTTAAGTATCCGCGAACGCCCGAACAGGGCAGGCCCACCTCTCTCCTAAGCGGTCTCAACCTGCCCCTGTAAACCGCCACAAAGATCCATCCAGAGGGCCGTCGGGACAAAGGTCCTTTCATTTAATCAAGTGAATCACTCGCGGGTGCTCCACAAGCCGACCCGACTTTAGTCACCACATGTATCATGTATAAGTATAAGTATATACCCGTGATCACCTCCCGAGTGATCACGGCCCGATAGTATAGCATGCAGCAGACGGACAAGAATGTAGGGCCACAGATGGAATACTAGCATCCTATACTAAGCAAGAGGATAGCGGTAAAGGTAACAACAAGAGTAGCAAGGACGGGCTATGCAGCAAATATAGGAGTGGCGAAAGCATTAACATGCTACACTACTCTAATGCAAGCAGTATAGAGAAGAGTAGGCGATATCCGGTGATCAAAGGGGGCTTGCCTGGTTGCTCCGCAAGAGAGAGGGTCGTCAACTCCGTAGTCGAGGCGAAAGCAGCAGAGCGTCGATCTCGGTGTCTAGTGGAAGAAGAGGGGAGAAACAATGAATACAATGCAAACAGATGCATAAAGATGCATGACAAGACAAGTAATGGTGCTAGGGGTGCCCAATCGCGGTAGTAGGTGACAGCGAATGGGGAAAACATCCGGGAAAGTATTCGGTGTTTAGCGTTTCAGACGAGATGAACCGGAGGGGAAAGTTGCGTGTTTGCTATGTTAGGGATGTGTGGCGGACGAACGGGCTGCGTATCCGGATTCGTCCCGTCGTTCTGAGCAAATTTCATGTAGAAAGTATTTTCATCCGAGTTACGGAATAAAAGATATGATTTTCTAAAGATTTAATCATTTTCTGATTTTAATTATTTATTTAAATCCAACATTATCCAAAACAGTGTTTGCTGACGTCAGCAGTCAACAGAGGTGTTGACTAGTCAACTGACGTGTGGGTCCCATTCGTCATTGACTGATTAGTCTAATTAGTGTTTAATTAAACTATCTACTTAATTAGATTAATTAAACATGATTAATTAACTTAATTAATTCATTAAATATTTTAATTATTAATTAATTAATTATTAATTAATTAATTAATTATATATTTATATTTATTATATATTTTTTTATAAAACGTTCTAGGGGGTGGGGCCTGCATGTCATTGGCCCTAGGGGCCAAACGGGCGAGCGGGGTTAGAGGCGCTGGAGCGGGCCGGGCACCCGTCGGTCGACAGAAGGGAACGGCGCTGGCGGCCGGCGGCAGCAGCGTGACAGCGACATCAGCCGCCTGAAGGGCCAAGGCTGCGCGTCGGCGGGCAGCGGCAAGGCCGCCAGAGGGTAAACAGCGATGGGCGGCGGTACGTCTGCGCACTACAGCGAGGCAGCAGCAGGAGAAGAGCATCGCCGGCGGGCGCGGTCGTGGGTGCGTTCAGGGCATCGGACGCAGGCATAGAGAGACGTCGGGGCGGGGTGCGTGCGCGTGGTGGAGGCCAACAGGCACGCGACGTCAGGGGGTGACGGCGGGCGTGGCGGCCAAGGCGACCACAGGCGTAGGGAGCGAGAGGTGTGCGGAGAAAGGCGAAGCCTCACAGGATTTCAGAGGGCACGGGCAGCGGGCTCGGGTCGGCGGTGAGGAGGAGACCGTGGGCGAAGCGGCGTGAAGCGGGGAGGCGGCGCCGACGACGGCGAGTAGCTCGGCGGGTGGTCGGCGTCGTCAGGCGTCGGGCGTCGATTGCCCCCAACCGGATCCACGTAAGAGGGAGGTTGAGGAGGCGGGCGACGGCGGGGCAGCGTCAGGCGGCGTCGGGGTTCGGCGACGAGGTCGGTGGTGGGCGGCAGGGCCGTGCCCGATCTGGATCGGGGGCAAGGGGAGGAGACGATGGGGAAAAGGGAATCGGGGAGGAGTGGGGCGTGTGGGGGTTAGGGTTCGGTCGCCCCAGGGGGTTGTAGGGGTTCGGCGGGCCGGGAGGCTGGGCTGGCTGGTGGTGCGAGAGACGGTCGGGCCGTGGCCTAGTTGGGCCGGGGGGGTGCCCCGGGGGAGGGGGCTTCTCCTTTTATATTTTTTTTGTTAGTTCGTTTTCTGTTTCGTATTTTCTTTTCTTTTACTTATTTACTTTTCTGTTTTAAATCATTTTAAATTATTTAGGCCTTTTATAAAAATGTGTTTACTACACCATATTTATCTATGTAATGTTTAGTACAACCCGGACATTTTTATTTTAATGTTTGAATATTTTTATTATTTACCAAACTTTGAATTTGAATTTTGGACCGGTTTCGATCTAACAATAGATTAGCAGCAGTAATCGTGGTGACGTGGCACCATTAGCGTGGGATCACTATAGCTTAATTATCCGGGCGTCACAGGATATGTAGATCTCCTACCATTGTAACCGACTCTGTGTAACCCTAACCCTATTCGGTGTCTATATAAACCGAAGGGTATTAGTCCGTAGGACGAACAACAATCATACCATAGGCTAGCTTCTAGGGTTTACCCTCTCTGATCTCGTGGTAGATCTACTCTTGTACTATCCATATCATCAATATTAATCAAGCAGGAGTAGGGTATTACCTCCATCGAGAGGGCCCGAACCTGGGTAAAAACATCGTGTCCCTTGTCTCCTGTTACCATCCGCCTAGACGCACAGTTCGGGACCCCTACCCGAGATCCGCCGGTTTTGACACCGACAGAGAGGTTGGGGAAGACTCCGTCCAGCAGCAACACAACGGCATGGTGGTGATGGAGGAGCGTGGTATTCCAGCAGGGCTTCGCCAAGCACCGCAAGAGACGAGGAGGGAGAGAGGTAGGGCTGCACCAAGGAGAGGAAAAACTCATGTGTTTGTAGCCCCCAATACCTCAAGTATATATAGGGGAAGGGGAGGGGCTGCGCCCCCATCTAGGGTTCCCTCCCTAGGGGTGGCGGCAGCCCCAAAACCCATCTAGGGTGCGGCCAAGGGGGGGAGAGGGGGAAACTTGCCCCCCAAGCAAGGTGGAGGCGCCCCCTCCCCAAAACCTAGGCGCCTTGGGCCCTGGTGGGGGGGGCGCACCAGCCCACCTGGGGCTGGTCCCCTCCCACACTTGGACCATGCTGCCCTCTGGGGCGGTGGCCCCACTTGGTGAACCCAGGACCCTCCGGTGGTCCCATGCGTTACCGATAGCACCCGAAACTTTTCCGGTGACAAAAACAGGACTTCCCATATATAAATATTTACCTCCGGATCATTCCGGAACTCCTCGTGGCGTCCGGGATCTCATCCGGGACTCCAAACAACATTCGGTAACCACGTATATCTATTCCCTATAACCCTAATGTCATCGAACCTTAAGTGTGTAGACCCTACGGGTTCGGGAACCATGCAGACATGACCGAGACAACTCTCCGGCCAATAACCAACATCGGGATCTGGATACCCATGTTGGTTCCCACATGTTCCATGATGATCTCATCGGATGAACCACGATGTCGAGGATTCAATCAATCCCGTATTCAATTCCCTTTGTCCCGGTATTGTACTTGCCGAGATTCGATCGTCGGTATCCCGATACCTTGTTCAATCTCGTTACGGCAAGTCTCTTTACTCGTTCCGTAACACATCATCCCGTGATCAACCCCTTGGTCACATTGTGCACATATGATGATGTCCTACCGAGTGGGCCCAGAGATACCTCTACATCTCACAGAGTGACAAATCGATCTCGATTCATGCCAACCCAATGACACTTTCGGAGACACCGTAGTGCACCTTTATAGCCACCTAGTTACGTTGTGACGTTTGGTATACCCAAAGCATTCCTACTGTATCCGGGAGTTGCACAATCTCATGATCTAAGGAAATGATACTTGACATTAGAAAAGCTTTAGCATACGAACTACGATCTTTGTGCTAGGCTTAGGATTGGGTCTTGTCCATCACATCATTCTCCTAATGATGTGATCCCGTTATCAACGACATCCAATGTCCATGGTCAGGAAACCGTATTCATCTGTTGATCAACGAGCTAGTCAACTAGAGGCTTACTAGGGACATGGAGTTGTCTATGTATCCACACATGTATCTGAGTTTCCTATCAATACAATTATAGCATGGATAATAAACGATTATCATGAACAAGGAAATATAATAATAACTAATTTATTATTGCCTCTAAGGCATATTTCCAACAATAATGTCATGCGTAACCTCGGTGAGATATTCAATAAAATTTAATGGAGCCATCTCTGATTCATTTGCACTGTCATGTGGACTACGGCAAGGTGATCCTTTATCCCCATACTTATTTCTGATGGTGGCTGATGGATTGTCAATTCTGTTTAACAAGGGGATAAACTCATCTGAGTTGTCCCCGTTGAAGATCACTAGGAGATCCCCTGGAATATCACATCTATTATTCGCAGATGACACTCTCTTATTCTTCAAGGCCACTGGGCAACAGGCGAATACTGTTAAGCAAATTATCAAGACTTATGAGCAAGCCACTAGCCAACTGTTGAATCCGGCAAAATCCTCTATCCTCTTTGGAGATTCTTGCCCAGTAAGTATAGCAGCTGAAATAAAGGGTGTGTTGGGGGTGGTCAGCTCTGGTTTTGAGGAGAAATATTTGGGCTTACCAACGCTGGATGGCCGGCTTACCAAGGGCAAGCTTCAAAATCTGCAGGAGAAAGTCAGCAAAAGGTTGTTTGCGCTCGATGGGCATCCAACACAGACTGGGAAGGAAACGTTGATAAAATCTCTAGCACAAGCGATCCCCACCTTTATTATGAGTGTGTTCAAGATACCACTGGGTGTCTGTGACGATTTGAACCGCATGATCCGAAACTATTTTTGGGGTTCAGAGAAGGGAAAGCGAAAAGCGCATTGGTATGCTTGGGAGAAAATGTTGCGAGCAAAAGCACAAGGAGGGCTTGGCTTTAGGGATTTCAGACTCTTTAATCAAGCGTTGCTTGCAAGGCAAGCGTGGCGATTGCTAATCCATCCTGACAGTCTTTGCGCAAGGTTGCTAAAGGCTAAATACTACCCGAATGGGAGGCTGGAGGATACTGTCTTTTCGGGTAACCCCTCTCAGTCTTGGCAAGGGGTCTGCCATGGTCTTGAGTTGCTAAAGAAAGGGCTTGTGTGGCGCATAGTAAACGGCCAGAATGTGAGAATATGGCGTGACCAATGGCTGATGAGAGGCAACACTGACTCTCTGCTTTCCAGAAGAGGCTGGTGTCGCCTCAAATGGGTGGCTGAATTACTTTATGACAATGGCAACTGGGATCTTCAAAAGCTCCAACAATTCTTCTTACCGGCTAACGTGGCACAAATCTGCAAGATGAAACCCTCGCCACGACTTGGGGAGGATTTTCTGGCATGGGCGCCTGAGAGGAGTGGAATTTTCACAGTTAAGAGTGCTTATTGGCTTGCTGCACACGAAATGCTACAGCCATCGATCCCTTCATCGAGCTTTGTTGCGGATAGCAGCAGAGAAGTGTGGAAGCTTATTTGGTCTTGTCCGGCCCCCCTAAGGTTAAGTCGTTTGCATGGCGATTAGCAACGAACTCCCTGGCAACGTGGAAGAACAAGAAGCGGAGAACCTTGGAGGAACGGGACACTTGCCCAGTCTGTGGTAGAGAAGTGGAGGACTCGCTTCATGTGTTTTGTGCATGTGCTAATGCGCAGCAGCTTTGGTGTGCAATGGCGAGGGTGTGGGAGCTTCCCAAACTCACTGATATTAAACGGCATGACGACTGGTTTATCCAGGTAGTCTGCGAAGCCGAAGTACAGCAGCGTGTCCGGTTACTTATGCTCCTATGGAGAATTTGGCACGTCAGAAACGAAGTTGTTCATGCAAAGTCGGCTCCTCCTGTTGATGTATCTGTCCGGTTCTTTGAGAGTTATCTGAATTCTTTGGCAAGCTTGACCGCTAACCAAGATGCTGACTATGCCAAAGGCAAGATGGTTCCTGCCCAGTGTCCCCTAGAAACGAGCGTGGTCCGTGCTGTACAGATACAAAGCAGTAGCCCTTGGATCTCTCCACGTGAAGGACGAGTGAAGCTAAATACTGATGGTTCTGTCTTGAATGGTAATGCCGGAACTGGTATGGTGTTGCGGGATCATGATGGAAATATTATCTTCAGCGCTTGCAGATTTGTATGCGAGTGTGAGGATGTACTCGAGTCTGAGATCTTGGCCATCAAGGAGGGCATCAGTTTGGCGTTGCAATGGAGCTCTTTACCTATAGATGTTGAGTCTGATTGTCTTGAGGCCGTTTAAATGGTAAAGGATGCGGGTCGCAACCTCTCAAGATATGCCTTTATGATTGGAGAGATTAAGCAAAGTATGGGGGAACGGGACTCTTCTATTACTCATATCCGCCGCTCGGGCAATTGTGTTAGTCATGCCATGGCTAGTTTTGGTAGTAGGCAGGGTCGAACCACGGTTTGGCTCGGCTCAGCTCCTGATGAAGTCTTATGTATTGCCTTGCGAGAATGTAGTCCCAATTGATTGAGTAATAAAAGAGTTATTTCGTAAAAAAAAGGTCCATTTGGTTCATTTGTTCTTAAAAAACATTCTCTCTTTGATTTACATGCTAGTAAAACACGACAAAAATGCATGATTAAAGTATTAGATCACACTCTTGATTCTAATAGGGTTAAACAAACTAAAAGAAGTACCGTCAACAGGTGTTTTTCTTTTTGATGGAGCATCAACGACTACTTCACACATCACAAGAAAGATCAATGAATTGTAGCAGGATGTTCGAGTGACGTAACTTCCTTCGATACAAAGTAGTACTTAGGAAAATATCATAAAGTTCCAATTATGAAAATGGAACGACATAAACTTAATGCATTCCGAGATTAAAATCCTCTGGAAATCCAATGAAATTCATTCAAACTAAAGAAGCCTAGTAGGCACGAGTTATTAAACAAAAGGTGCGACCATTACATGAGATTGTTGGAATTTGAAATGTTGGATTGCATTATCTCGTAGGATGGACTAAGCACCCCACCCCCTCGTGTCTCTCTCGCGAGTGATCAAGGGCCCAACCCTAGCTGTCGAGGCGGCGTGCCCCCCTCCCCTACCCGCGCGGTCGCCGATCCGCGTCGTTGGGCAAAGCCCAGCCGGTGTTGGCGGCGGCGGGGCCCTTTCTCCTCCCCACTCGATGGGTATCAACTTGGGTTGACGAACCTAGGTGGCAGCGCAACGCTCGTATAGGGCCTGACGATGCTTGGGCAGGCTCACCGGCGGGGCGTGGTGTCTCGTTTGTGGCGTGGAGGGATGGATGTGTCGGCGGCTTCGACTTGTGGCAACAGGAGCCGGCTGGGGCTCTGCCCAGATCCGGTCCTTCAGGCGCCATGTGGGCCTGGTGGTGGGCGCGCGAGACGTCGGCACGGTCGTGGCGGCCATGGCAGCGACGGCTATCGTTCGACGGCGTGACGGCAGGGGATGCGGGTTTATCATGGCTTTGGTGGTGCGGTGCTGGCTGGCGGGCGCCGGTAGGCAGCGTAGGGGAGTGGTGGCGATCTCCCTTCTCCTGGGTTCGAGCTGGCGACACATGAGGCGGGGCGAGTGCCGGACGCACTATCGGTCGCACGCGTGATGACGGTGGCCTCGGCATAGGGCTCGCATTCAGGCATGCCAGATCTGGTACCGAGGGAGGTCGGTGCTCTCTCTCCCCCGTAGGCGGTGTTGTCCTCAATCTGGGATGTGCTCAGGTGCAATGATGTGTCTCTGCTCACCGGTGTAGTGGGCGGTGGTGTTGGTCGAGATGTCGTTGCGTTGTCAGACGTATCTGTGTCGAGGGCCATGGGCGTGACGATGTGCGTACTCGCTCGGGGCAAGGCCAGAGGACTATGGCTAGGGTTTGCTCGAGGGTAGTCATCAACAGTCACTGGGTCAGGTCCCCACCACCCTCGGTCCATCGGGATTGGTGGGGACGTAGGTGTTGACACCTCCAACCATGGAGGCGTGGCCCCAGACTCGTTGACTGATGTCGGGCTAGAAGCGAAAGGAGGTTCCTTCCGCTCTTCCAACCATGGTTGGTGTTCTGTGATGCATAGTGTACGGTTTGCAGTGTGTAAGGACATGGATGCCAGGGCGGCGGCCCCGAATGGCTATCAACATTGATGGCTCTCTGTCGGGCATCATGGCAACCGTAGTGGCTATGCCTCTTGGTCGTGTGGCCGGCGAGGGGTGTAGCGCCGAGTGGCTCAGCCTCTTTCTCGGTCTTTGGAAGAGGCAATGCTCAGATCTAGATATGGAAGCTTTTTCTCGGCACAGATGTCCTGGCTGCCTCGTGGTGGACGAGTGAGCTGCCGGCCGAGCGAAAGCTCCGCGCTTTGGTTTCCCTCCCATGGGTGCCGCTCTCCTCTTTATGATGCTGTTGTGGTTCTTCTCTCGGTGCCGGTGTTCCGGGTGAAGACCCTTGTCCGTCTCGAACTCGGTAGCGGTGATGCTTTGCACTGTTTCCTCTTTCGAGGGTGTTGTTGTGGAGCTTCGGTGTCTTAGGATGTGTCATGTCGTTGTGTTCAGGCCTCCTGTGTCGTTATATTTATCGGTTTTGTAATTGGGTGTGTTTGCGTTGTCCGATTATCCCAGGATGTGCTTTGTGAGAGGATTTTCTCACTACCTTGTATCATCGACGATGTACTTTGGTTGTGCTTTTTATCTATAAAGTGCATTGAGAGCCTTTTTCCAGGTAGGGTCCCTTCCTTTTTTTAGAACACAGTATAAACGTAGACGTTTATATATACATGTATATACTCATTCATATGAACACATACGCACAATTATCCCTATGAGCACAAGATGTCTCGTAGTTAATAGAAACGTCTCTTTCCCTTTCCTTTTTTTTCCACTAAAAGGGAAAAATAATTCCGCCATCCCAAACCAGGCCTTAGATGCAGGCCATGGCACGCATTCAGCATTATCCTTTCGCCAGTAGTCTACAATCATGTCAACACACGATCGTACAAAACTTGTACAAAACTTCAAACCAATCGATCCATTCGCTCAACAGATTACACCAGCCGAAGGAACCCCAATAATCGATCTGGTTATCATTTAGAGCAACTCCAAAAGGACCGACCCATTTCGTCCGTCACCGTTCATTTGGATCAGCGCGGACAAAAGTGGCGGCTCAACGCGCCGATCCAAACCCAAATCACATCCGTATCGCGTTCGCGCCGACGCATTTGCGGCCTAAATTTATGCCCTAAATACGTCGGCGCGGACGCCGAACGGACGCCACGCGCGCCTTTTCGGTGTCCGCGGTGTCCCCACCTGGCGGCCGTCCAACTACCCACTGCTCATGCGGTCAGCTTAATTTATGATCACGAGCCCACGCGTCAGCGACGGCGCTCCTTCTTTTTTGAGCCAACCGTGCGGCGGGGCCGTCCTCATCCAAACTCGCCGTCCACATCTGGCAAGCTTTGATCCTCTGTCGCCGGCAAACCCTAGCCACCAGAACCACAGCGAGATGGGGCTCTTCTCCGGCGCCGGCAGCAGCAAGGCCAAGGGCAAGGCCCCCGCCACCCCTTTCCCCGCAGAGTTCCTCCCGCCTCCGCCGGCACCTCGCCGGCAGAGGCAACGCGTGAACGTGCCAGTGCACCAGACGGAGTGGCACTGGCGGCACCGCCAGCCTCTGCCGTACCCAGCGTGACCTCGCCGTGACGATCGCATCAGATCGAATAGGATCCATGCAGCGGCGCCGCGGATGGCTAGGGCTCACGCAGAGGAGGTGCGGCGCCGGCGGGTGCTGCTGACACCGGAGAAGCGCCGCGAGCCCGCCTACGCATCCGACTTCGCCCGGTGGCGAGGTGGTTCGCCGCCGAAACGAGGCGAGGCGACGGGGCGTGCGCGAGGTCAACCGGAGCGAACCGCCGCCGCCGCTCATCGTCCGCGAGGAGGACCGGACGGCCCAGGACGCCTACCAGGCGGCCCTTGCGGCCATTTACCGGGAGAGCGAGGAGGACCAGCGGCGCAGGGCGGAGGCGGCGGAGGAAGAGGAGGCTCGCTACGAGGTGGCAATGGCGCAAGCACTTGCCCTCTCCGCGGCGGGAGACTGTGTGGTGTCGCTGGTGGCCCCGCCGTCCCCTCTCCGATGCCTCGTCAAGCCGGAGAAGCAGCCCGAGCCCGAGCCGGAGCCGTCCCCCATCGAGCGCTACTCCTGGACGGGAGTAGTGCGCGAGTGGGTACGCGCTCCGCCGGTCTGGATGAGGGCGACGCCGACGCAGGAGGCGGCGTACCTCGAGCACTGGCGCCAGATCCGGGTGGACGAGGAGCGCCGCTGACAGCGAGTACCTCGAGATGCTCGGCGCGACCTTGAGGAGGAGCGCAGCGAGGCCGAGGAGGAGGCGCGCCGAGCCAGTCGCTGCTGACAGACAGGCCACCCACCCCACGCCGGCACCGCCGCACCCGACATGGCCGCTCTCGAACACGGCGTTCTCTGGGCGGGCGGCGCCGACGCTCCGACCTCACGGACTCCGAAGACGACGACGACGATGCCTAGGGCAACGCTCTGCCTCGTAGTTTAGGTTGTTTTCATTTTTTTTAAATGCAAATGTGGACGCGTGGACTCTCGCCGGCCTTCGTGGCCGGCTTTATGTTTAATTAATGTTTTTATTAAATATGCATGCGTTATTATTTTTCTAGCGCCATCAAAATAGGTCAGGCTAGCGTTGGACGCACGCGTCGATCCAAACGCGAAAGCGGACATCCATGTCCGTCTGGCCGACCCAAATGGACAAAAAAACGCCGTCCATTTAGATCGGCCCGTGGAAGTTGCTCTTATCACGTGGACTCCTGAATCCTGATCACTTTATCGCCACGTCCCTCGCCCCATTGCACACAGACGGGCGCCCTTCAAACGCACCCAAAGAACCAATGAGCGACGGATTCAAGAGATCCGACGCGCCGCACACCGCCCAAAACAAGGCAGAACGACGAAAGATCTTCGCTCCCGTGCCGCTCCACCTTTTTGATACAGAGGCTCCTGTACGTCGGGGACGGCCAAAGGGCAGGCAGAAGGGACAGGCCGGTGGCGTCCCGTTCCGCGCGCGGTAGGACCGGTGAACGGGAAGGCCGGCCATTCAATGCCAAGTCGCCATTGCCACGACGTACGAGGCATTGGCTTTCGAGAGCGACTTGGGAGAGAGAGAAGCTGCCGTGCGTGTGCGACGTAACGAAGAGCGCCTGCCGGGCTCCCGACCTGCCTGCCCGGGATGCCGATGCCGGCGACCCAAGCGAGTTGAGCAAGATGGGTACGAGGCTACGACAGCTTCTTCGGTGTTAATGCTAGGCTGCTGGCGGTGGCGTATGAGATGCCCGACGACGCAGGACGGATTCCGAAAGCGGCACCAGGGAATCTCATCCTGTGGTGGATGCAGCCAGTGGGAACGGTGAAGACACCAACGTGACGTGACAACGGCCCGAGACGGAGTCAAACAGTGTTACTACTAATCTAAAACCTCCAGAATCCAGATACGATCTAGGAATACCCAAGTGTATCTAGGAATACCCAAGTGTACGTACGTGTGTAGGCTCAGGCAAGTTGATGAAAAGATCGTCCAATATTGCTCGATCCCATCGAGAAAAATGAAAGAGAAGTACTATTATCTGACCAGGTGATAAAAACAAGTGGTGCATCCAAGCTCTCCATCTCATAACACGATAGCCTTTAGCTTTGCCGCCACCTCACACCCTTTACTTGAGTTTGTGTGCCAATCTCTGACCCTTCAGGAATCAAAAAAAGAATCCTGCCAAACATCAGCATATATAAAAGTCAAAAACACATAGGGCGTGGCAATATGTCAGTCGGCTGAAAATAATAATTGGGTCTGTTGATTTATTGAGCCGTCCGATGCGAAATCAACGGCTGGAAACCCTTCTTCAACCTCTCGCCTACCTCATCTTCTTCCTGCGATCCGCCGCGCCGCCGCCGGCCTAACCGCCTGGCCCTGCCCTCCCCTGAACCGCCTCCTGTTCAATTTTTTCTTCGGCGAAGCCCCACCACCGCCGTCCACCACGGCCCCCACCGTGAACCCTAAGATAGATAATGGGGTGATGAAGGCGAGCTCATTCCTTCACTTCGGCAAGGCCCTTCCTTCTCCTTCCTTCATTTAAAATCGACTGACCCGAATTTGAAATATAGTTGACTGGCATGTAGCTAAAGTGAGAAACATATTCGCTAGATCAACAATCGCGGTAAGGCGACAACACGTGACTACTCGTGCCGCGGTGCCAGATACAAAACCATTAACCTGCACATCCAGACAGCAAAATACTCCCTTCGTTTCTATGTGTTTTACGTCCCGTTGCATGAATTGCTTGGTTTGAGATTTCGGATATGAGGGATGCAAGTGTGAAAGACAAAATATAAGGCATGCTCGGTCAATGCCCGCGAACACGCTCAGCTGCGTCCGTGGGGGTTTGAGGGGCCAGATTTGCCCATCGCGGCTGTAGACGCTCTAGAAGTCCCATATGTTTGTCTCCAACTTTGCCTCCCAAGAGCAGCTGTACTCTACGTGTGATACATCAGTGCTCAAAAGGGCAAGGAAACGGAGTTGACCTCTGTTTGTAGTTGACCGTAGTTTTTCGTCTCCCAATAATGCTCTAGTCTACTGGATTTAGAAACTTTCGCAGGCCATCATCTGATTACACTATTCCAGTTATATTGGCTATATATTTCAGTCGTCGGCGATGCTTTTGGGCATTCTCTCCCCCTTCAAAGAACATGGAGATTCCTCCCCCACAGTTGACACCCTCAGCCTGGGAAAAGAAAAGAAAGTGATTTAAAAAAAAAGGTGCTGTCAAGTTGTTTAATTTATCTGATATTTATATGATAAGCTATGTCGACCCAGACTTCCTAGCCAAGCGTGATAGTAGTAGAACAAAGAGAGATGGTACTAATAAACAACAAACAGCTGATGGCTGTTGAGTTGAGCTGGGCTCTCATCAACCGAAAGATCAATAGGAAATGACAAGAGCTAGCTTGCCGATTCTTTACTTGTGATCATCATGGTTCAAGGATTCCCGGCCCTTCAGGGATCAAAGAAGCGTCTACCTCTCCTATCAGCGGCCGAAGATCGGTGACGACTAGTAGAAGAAAACAAGGTGCGTACTACGTTGCGCTGTCTACCTGGGATCAACCGACGGCGCGTACGTCGCGCGCATCAGATCGAAACGGCAAGGTTTTCTGGCTGAACTGGTCGCTTTCTGGTCCTTCGCTTTATCGCTTAGCGCCGGCCACCGAAGCGCGGGCTAGATATTACCAGATCCCTCCGATGACGATTAAAAGAATGGGGGCGGTTGCAGAGGGATCACACGAATGATTGGACAGATTAGCGGTGATCAGATCACCGATCACGGGGCGTGCCGCGCGCGTTCTTCGCCGCATCGATCGCGTGAATGATTGTACTCGGTGATCGGCGGTGATCAGAACAGTTATCACCCGATCGGTTCGCCGATACTGTTGGCGATCGATCGGCATGATGGAAGTGTTGCGCGCGCACCTTGACTGTGGCACCTAGGGTTACTGAATAGAATTCATAAAATTCCAATCACCAAAATGGAACGACATGCACATTATTGTGTTCCCAAATTTAAATCCTCTAGAAATCCTACGAAATCCATTCCAACTAAAAGAAGCCTCGAAGACACGAGTTGCATTACTAAACAAAAGGTGCAACCGTTACATGAGATTGTTGGGTTTCAAAATGTAGGATTGCATTATCTCTCTCGTAGGATCTCTTTTTTCACTAATGGGAAAAATATTCCCACCATCCCAAACCAGACCTAAGACAACTTTACAAGATTCGTCATATGGCCTCAGTCGTCATAATAACCGTCATTATGGTTATTTTGCCTCAAAATGCCGCCCCGGCAAAGCAGGCATCTGGCCCTAAACCTGCATAAATTATGGAGCGTGCTCCATATACGCCATGCGATTCTCCATATTTAGAGGCTGAGACATGTCATTCGTCAATCGCTCGTGCACGAGGGAAGATTCAACCTGGCCTCTTCCTCCCGCACAAACCTATCAATGAAGCTGACATTTATCTACGCGCCCCCCCCCCTCCCCGGTCGATGCCTCGGTCGCTTATTAATCGAGAAGAGCGCCAATTAATGGCCACCGCCGCCGCATTTCACATATGTTTCCCGCCGGAGCACCCCCATTCGATGATATAAAAGCCCCATCACCCCTTCGTTGGCGTCACCACACTCACCCTCTCACCCACCCTGTCATCCTCCGCCCTCTATCCCTCCATCCCCGTCAGTGGCACAATCACCACTATCGACCATGTCAGTGCGGCCCACGCCCTTTCCACGGGCTTTCGGTTGTTCAACTCCTAGTTGTTTCATCAAATCCATTTTGTAGATCCAAGTTAAACTCCTAGTGTAAACGAATGTTGAAATCTGGTATTAAAAACTTCCATGGTGAATTCTTTTTTTAGCCGGTGCCTGAATGATAAGTGGGACGCACACATAACAAAACATTTGGATGTCACATTATGGCGAATTTGTATATGCGCATTGTCTTCACCGTCTCCATATATCCATATGAAGCACGCTTTATATCCCGTATGACGTTCATTGGTACAACGAATCAGCTAGAGCTTTCCTTAGAGCATCTCGGCCGCCCCCCCCAAAGCCCCCAGAGGCCCTTTTTCCTCGCTTGACAACCAATTTTCCTTGGTCTTGCCCCCAAGTTCTCAAAAAGCGACGGATTTGGCTAGACTTACGACCGGCGATCTCAGCCCAAACCCAAGGAGCTGGGGGGATGGGCATTGGGCGCCAAGGCCTTCTTATCCCATGCAAAGACCATTGTCCTTCTCCTCTCTCTCATCTCTTTTTCGACGGGAGAGAGGACAGACGACAAGGAGATCGGCGGGAGGCCGGGGCAGAGCTCGGCGGAGGACCTGCTGCAGATGGAGGCGGAGGGGCGGCAGGAGGACGGGCACACGGCGAGGTGGTGGCCGCACGACGGGGAGGCCGGCCGCGGGCGCAAGGCGGCGGTTGGCTGGCGAGCGCGAGGAGCAGGGAGGAGATGGTCGCCGTGGCCTGGGCGTGGCCTGATTTGCCGTGGACCGGGCGCTCCACTGCGGTTGGGTGGGGGGCACGGCTGGGTAATTTTTGACCCCCAAGCCAACCCCAAGTGGCTGAAAAAGTTGCTCCTGGAGGGCTTAACGGCTGAAGATGCTCTTAGATGCAGGCACATTCAGCATTATCCTTTTACCGGTCAGCGGTTGACAATCATGTCGACACACAATCGTACCAAACCTCAAACCAATCGATCCATCCGCTCAGCAGATTATACTATCAACTTAAACCTCGTGAAAACGAAAGAAGCCCAATAATTCATCCCAGTTATCATTTATCAACCGGACTCTTGATCACTTATCGCCACGTTGCACACAAACGGGCGCCCTTCAAACCCACCCAAAGAACCAATGAAGGACAGATTCAAGAGATCCCGACACGCCGCGCATCATCCAGAGCAACGAAAGATCTTTGCTCCCATGCCGCTCCACCTTTTTGAGACAGAGCCTCCTCTCCTGTACATTGGAGACGGCCAAAGGGCAAAAGGAGACGTCGAGAAGAGGCAGGCCGGCGGCGTCCCGTTCCGCGCCGCGCGCGGTAGGACCGGTGAACAGGAAGGCCGACCATGCAATGCCATGTCGCCATTGCCACGACGTACGCAGGCACGAGATGCAGCCGCTGTCCCTGCCGTGCGTGTGCGACCTACGCAGGGGCAGGGCGCTCGCCGGGCTTCCGCCCTGCCTGCACGGGGTGCCGACGCCGTCGACCCAAGCGAGTTGAGCGAGATGCCCGGTGAGGCAGGACGGATTCCGAAAGAAAGCGGCACCGGGGAGTCTCATCCTGTGGAGGATGCAGTCGGTGGGCACGACGAAGACGGCCGGTCGCGCCGAACAAGGTAACGTCACGATTAAGTGTCGTTTGCGAGCAGTGACAAGTTAATGAAAAGATCGTCGAAAAAAATGAAAGAGAAGCACTATCTTTTTCTTTTTTGCGGGGAAAGAGAAGCACTGTCTGACCAGGTAATAAAAACAAGTGTTGCATATCCCTATGCTCTGCATCTGATAACACGATAATCTTTAGCTTTGCCAGCTCCCACACTATACTTGATGACTTTGTGTGTCAATCTCCGACCCTTCAGGAATCAAAGAAGCGTCCTGTCAAATATCAGCACACAAGTGAAAGAAACATAGATCAATTATTGCGGTAAGCGACAACGCGTCACTGCTCATGCCGAATACAAAACGATCAACCTGCGGATCCAGACAACAAATATACCCTTGGTCGCTTTCTGATTCTTCATGAAGGCGACGAAAACTGAAAGTTGCACATTTCCATCCTAGAACTGACTTAACCAATGATTTTGCACCACTTCAAATCATATTACAAATAAGAAGGACAACGCTAACGCCTACACGTGTGGTGGGAGCCAAACCCGCTCACACGCCCTATAATACACAGACTACGTCATGTCACCGCATGCATGCATGTGGAAATCATTTTGGATTTCTGTTTTTAAAATGTTTTAACTCTTAAATGAAAAATCCGATTGAAGATCTTTTTTCACCATTAAATCCCTCGCGACGAGATCTTCCAAACTAGATCTCATATCAATATATTTTGACGAATTTTTTATTTTGGTTAAAAGTTGCCGTATCTATTGCACATGAATTGCCATGATAGTTGCCATGATATGTTTTAACTATTTTCTTCTACATTAAAAGTAAATTTTGACATATTATAAAACGGAGAATTAAGAAACTAGACTTGCCTTGCACAATAAACTAAAATTGTCATGATACATGCACTTAAAATTGCCATGGTTCATAAAAAAACATTTTCATGGTCAAAGTACTGGAATTGCCATCATAAAAAAAACTAAAATTGTCATGATCTACAAACTAAAATTGCCACATGGCAACTTTAGTTTAAGCACTATGGCAACTATAAACATCATGGCAACTTTTGGGCAATTTTTTTTCATCGAAACATATCAACATGGGGTCTGGTTTTGAAGATCTCGTCGAGACAGATTTAATGGTGAAAACGGATTTTAACTCGCTTTTTTAATTAGGAGAAAACATTTTTAAGCCGAAAACCAAAAAAATTTATGCTGATGTCATCTATTCATACGTGGCAAAATAAATGATGGAGGCGTGTGGGCAATGTGCAAACACCCACACGTGTGGGCGTTAGTTTTTCCGAATAAAAAAAATCAAAGGTTCGAAAGTGAATGGTTAAAAAATGTTATTATTGTTTTGGCAGGGGCCGCGCGAACGCATACCCCTCTACCACAAATTACGACGTCCACTCTCCCACTTGGGAAGATGGTAGACCAACGCACTCATCAAGTGCAATGTAAGCCATTGATCTAGGCCACGAGCCTTGTTGTTCGCTCGTCAACCCCGTCCAGGTAAGTATGTTGCAATGAAGCACCTGGTCATCATAATATAGCCTTCTCTCCTAGTCTAATCTTGTTGTGTTGTCGATGTGGTACTAAACTAAACAAGAGCGATGTGTAGTCATGGGCTGCTCAGACGTGGGCCTATTTCGCGTGGACTTGTGTTACTGAATGGGCTCTGGATGGCTAGGCCAGTAGCCAGAATAATACTCCTTCACAACAAGAAAGTAGCCAGAATAAAAAGGAACTTTAAAGGTTGCTTACTTTTTCAAAACAAAAACGTAAAGATTGCTGTAGAAAATACTGTAGAAGGGGAAAAGGAGGTGACGATAATTTATAGGGCATCGGTTTTCGCCCAGTTTTTCGTAAATTAACTAGGCAATTCTCTTTTTCTTAATTAACCGATGAGGCAATTTTTTTGCCTCCGTTTCGAAAAAAAATAAAAAATTGTAGGGCAAAGACGTGGCTCAAAAGGGCAAGGAAACGGGGTTGACCTGTAGTGTTCCGTCTCCCAATAATGCTCTAGTCTACTGGATTCAGAAACTTTCCCAGGCCATAATCTCAGTACACTATTCCGATTATTGGCGAAAGTTTCAGTCCTCAGCAATCCGTCCCCCCTTTCAAAGAACATAGCCATTCCTTCACGGCTGACACCCACACCTCCAGTCCTCGCTGGGAAAAGAAAAGAAAAAAACAAGTGATGTCAAGTTGTTTAATTTATCTGACTGATAATTTTATGATAAGCCATGTCGACCCAGACTTCCTAGTCAAGCGTGATAGGAGAGAAGAGATAAACAAACACCTGGAATGATGTTGAGGTGAGCTGGGCTCTCATCAACCGAAAGCTCACAGAGGAAATGACAAGAGCTAGCTTGCCGATTCTTTCTTTACTTGTGGGCAACATGTGACTCGTCGCCGTCGTCATGGTTCCTCATGGATTCCCGGCCCTTCCGGGATCAAAGAAGCGTCCGTCCAGGTCAAAAAAAAAAAAAGAAGCGTCCGTCTATACCTCTCATATTTAGCAGCCAAAGACGTGACGAAAACAAAGCTGCGTGCGCTGTCTACCCGGGATCAACGTCAACCAACGGCGCTCTGCGACGGCACGTATATCCCGTCCGTTGGATGTATCTAGAACATGGCATCAGATCGAAACGTGGGCAAAAGGATTCGATCGTACTACTTGTAAGCTTCTTCTGGCTGAACTGGTCGCTTTCTGCTTCTCCGCTTAGCGCCGGCCACCGAAGCGCGGGCTAGATCCTACTAGATCCCCAGCCCCAGGTGGATTAAAAGAACGGGGCTGGTTGCTGGGAGGAGCTGGAGGATCACATGAATGATTGGCGGTGGTGATCTGATCAGTGATCACGGGCGTGCCGCGCGCGTTCTTCGCCGCACCGTCAGCCAGCGCGTTTTGATTGCTCGCTGATAGTACTGTTTGTGATCGATCGGATATGAGCGTGTTGCGCCTTGGGCGCGCACCATGATTGTGGCACCTAGGGTTGCATCGTGTTAGCAGCTGGTGACGGATGATGATTACGATATCGGACTCCATGATGGAATACCGAGTGCCACCCGTTGATCTGGAGAATATATAATGGTACCCGTACCACCACCAACACCACCAACAAAATAGTGTGAATGATCATGAACAACAATTGAATTTTGTAATTGACATATAGATTACCAAACGGTAAACTACAGAGTGAAATTCAACCGAAGCCGAGGAGGAAAAATGAAGACACATTCTTCAATTGTGAAGAAAGGATCTAACCAATCAAGGGTCCGTTTGATTTGTTGATTCCTAAAACATATCATCTCTTTTTTGTTGCAAAAATGGTCAAATCTATTATAAAGATTTATCAAAAATACAAAACACCTCAAATACAATAAAAATTGTATCGGGACTCATGGACCACCGATCGACCATTGCCACTGCCAGAACAAGCCACCGACGCGCCACTGTCGCCGCTCCCATACCGGAGCCGGCTTGGCCTTATCAATGACAACCGGGAAGTCTTCATGCGCGTGCCCCTAAGGATCAGCGCCCCGGAGCCGCACTCGTCATGGTTGAATCCTTGAATCAATCTGAAAAAACTGACACCAAATATTGTCGTTGCGTACGCACGTCGAGAAACCCTAACCTCGCCTTCCGAAGAAGTTGGCATGAATCTATACTAGAACTCCGTATAATTCGTCCCAACGGACGAACTTAAGGAGTATCGAAGCTAGGAAGACCGGCTCAAAGAAGAAGACATATTCTTTGATTGTGAAGAGAAGATATAACCGATTAAGTGTCCATTTGATTTGTTGGTTCCTAAAATACATCGTCTCTTTGTTTTACGGGTTACTGAACACATGATTAAAGAACTATAAAAAAAACATGAGGAAAGAAAAATGCACTTTGAAATATCACACTCTTCCTTGTTTCTGACCAAATCAGAATTAGTATGCTTTCTTTTCTTTGTCCCAAGGTGACTTCGAAAAGCCTTCCTCCTACTTCGCCGGCAAGCCTGTGGATTCGCCTTCTCTTCGCCTGCCGCTCCAGCAGCCGGTGGCGGGGATGAGAATCTTAGTGCGGCGGCTTTCACTAGTAGATAGGTAGGATTTTAGTCCTCACAAGGGTGACATTTGGACGGATGGAGGCGCTTCTTCCTCGAGTCGGTCTTCCGGGCTTTGATTCTCCTCAAGTTCGTCCGTTGTGACGGATTAGACGTAGCTCCGGTGTAGATTCCTGCCAGCTCCTTGGGGCGGCGAGGTTAGGGTTCCTTGCCGTGCGCACGCAACGGTTATATTTGGTGTCAGATTCTTCAGATCGATTCGAGGGTTTAACGACGACGACTGCGGCTCTAGGGCGTTGGTCCTTAGGGGCACGTGCATGAAGACTTCTCGGTTGTCATCGACAAGGTCAGACAGGCTTCACTATGAAAGCGGTGACAACGTCTCGTCGACGGGAAATGGTTGTTCGGTGTTTCATGGGCTTTGATGTAATTTTTATTATATTTGAGGTGCTTTGTGCGTCCCGTAAATCTTTATAACAGATCTGATTCTTTTTAAAAAAAAATATCACACTCGCTTGTGTTCGTATAATGTGCTGCGTAGTCTCTTCCATCAGATTGATCTTTTGATTGCATTGGCTAGAGCATGCACTTCTACATGGTATCAGAGTCAAGAGGTCTCGAGTTCAAGACCCGGCTGGCGCAATTAAATTACAGCCCACTTTCGGTCCACGTTTAGGCCTGAGGGAGCCACACGTGAGGGAGAGTATTTGTATAATGTGCTGCGTAGTCTCTTCCATCAGATCGGTCTTTTGGTTGCACTAGCTAGAGCATGCACTTCTACAGCTTGGATCTTATGGTGTTAAGTAAGCGAAAAAAAAATCAGCATCAACGAGTGTTTTCTTTTCGATGGAGCCAGCGAGTGTTCGACCCGTCACAAGGAAGATCAATTAATTGTAGCAGGATGTTCCAGTGGTGTAACTTTTTACCAACAAAAAGTGCCAATAAATTATAAAACGCCAATCATGAAAACGGAGCAACATAAACAGACAGCGTTTCTAAAAGTTTATACTCTCTAATTCTTTTGATAAAGTTCGTTCGACTCAAAGAAATCTTGAAGAACCTGAGTTACATCAAAAGATACCCTCATGATACCACGTGGCAAACATGATAAAAGCAACCTGAAATATGGTCCGATGACAAAATCTGAAAAAATGCATGTGTACTAGAGTCTTTATTTTCTATTTCTTAACGAGGCTCATTAGTGGTAGCTTGCATTGAGGAGAAAAAAATAAATATAGATGCCTCAAATTACTTTTTGTCATGAGGCATATGTATCCATATGCCACAATTGTACATGCCCTTAGGCTGGTCATAGTGGAGAGTAACTTAGACTAGTGTCATGCATATGACACTAGTCTAAGTTACTACCTTTATAATGCAAAGTAACATAATAATAGTATCATAGATGTCTTCATTTATTAGCTTGTAGACTCATCTTGTTTTGGAAAGCGCCATGTTACAATAATATATTATGTTACCACCTCTCATTAATTACTCGCCACATGAGCAGAATTTTCTTGAAATGCGCTATATTACTAGCTAAGTTACACCCACTATGGCTAGCCTTATCCTTTCACCAATCGACGAGGTATCACGTGGACACAATCGAACCAAGCTTCAATCGATCGACCCCGTTGGTTCAATAGGTTATCAAACTGATAAAACCTCCTGAAAACGAAAGAACCCCAATAATCCATCCCAGTTATCATCCTCATCCGGACCCCTGATCGCCTATCGCCGCGCCTCGACTCGCCGCGCCTCATGCGCCCTTCAAACACGCCCAAGAACCAACGAGGGACTGACGAGTTCAAGAGGTCCCGACGCGCCCCGCATCATCCAGAGCAGAGCAACGAAAGATCTGGCCTCCCGTCCCGCTCCACCTTTTTGAGACAGAGCCTCCTCTCCTAGTCTCCTGAACGTTGGAGACGGCCAAAGGGCAGAAGGAGACGCCGAGAAGAGACAGGCCGGCGGCGTCCCATTCCGCCTTCCGCGCGGTAGGACCGGTGAACATGAAGGCCGGCCGTGCAATGCCATGTCGCCATTGCCACGACGTACGACGCGTCGGCTCCCGAGAGAGACGTGGGAGGAGAGAGGAGCTGCCGCTGCCGTGCGTGTGCGACGTACGCAACGCAGGGCGCTCCACGGGCTTCCGCCCTGCCTGCCCGGGATACCGTCGACCCAGTTACGACATACGGTCTCGCAAGTTGCAACTTGGCCGCAATAATTCCCGGAGAAAGCGAACTCTTGTTGCGTGCTGGCTTCCGGTGTTAATGCTGGATGCCCGGGGATGCAGGACGGATTCCGAAAGCGGCACCCACCAGGGAATCTCATCCTGTGGGCGCGGCGAAAGTCACCAGCGTTGACGTGACAATCGGTCGAGAGGGAGTCAAACAGTGTACTAACAGTATTAGTAGCACCAATCTAAAATCGAATTCAGATACGGTCTGTAACCAAATACTCCTGCAGTACGTGGGTAGGCTCAGGCAGCAGTACTCTGCAAGACGGCAATAACTCGGCCGGTTGCGGTCGAACGAGGTTAACGTCACGATTTGAGTGACGGTTGCGAGCGGTGATAAGTCGATGGAAAGATCGTCCGATATTACTTGACCCCCTCGACGAAATGAAGACAAGTAATATCTGATCTGACTAGGTAATCTCTACTCCTAATCCTAACTAGAAGAACGCCCGTGCGTTGCAACGGGGCCACATTAACTTAAAGAGTTCAATATTATGACATTGGCGACCTTTTTTACCATCAAATCCTCACACACACACTCCCTTCCTTTTCCTCACTCTCTCTCCCCCTCTCCCTCTCTCTAACACACACACATATCCATCTTATTAGTGCGGACCATAATTCATCTATTTCACACACGCACGCCAAGTGCATAACAATATGGATTATGTGTATTATATTCGCCATCGAATCGGGAATTAATTTCATGTAAATTGGCCACCACAGCTCCAAGAATACGCGGAGGAGGTGGCCGGTCAACGTCGGCGCCGTCGTCCGGGCCACTGGCCCGCTTCAAGTGCGTGCGCAATGCGTCTTCACAAATATTACAACCGGATGTGAGAAATCACATACTAACACGATGTTGCAATGAATTTGTAATTAAAGAAGCCAAAAGTCTTTTTTCTTAAACCAGAATTCCTTACGCTGGAGTTTAAACAAACCCCACAATAGCCCTACTTATCACCTAATTAAGCAGATGCATGACTTATGAAGCGGATAAGAAATCATGTTAACCTGGAACTAAAATTCCAACAAAAGAGTGAGGAATAAACCTTTTTTATCATTGCTCTGAAGTCTGAACCTCCCCCTATTTGTTAGTGAAATGTGAGTATGCTTGGAAGATAATAATTTCTTATGCAACATATGCTTTTACATCCGAAAGAGCTACAAAATATGTTGACCTACATATGTGCACTTCCTAAATCAAGCGGATAAAATTATTTCTATCGGCAATATAAAATATTAAACATTAGAAAGAAAGGGATAATGTCCACTAACCATGCAAATATTCTGACCATGGGATATTTAGGCTGGCGTATATGGGAAATCAAAGCTAAAAATGACTTCGATGAGTTAGGGATACATCAATAAATATTGTAAAAGTGATAAAAACAAATCTGCAGCAACTCGCGACCCCACGAACTCAGTATTCGCAATGAGCAAGTTAGTGAGGCCACCACGGTAGGCTAGCACCAAGGGACAAGGGCAACAACCGCCTTCCCATCCAACCTACTGATTCTGCTGGCGCTACTTTCATCCTAAGCCCATGAGTACCTTTAGTGTGTTGCCACGTACGGAGAAACTATGAACTGAAATTTTCATCCAAATCATGAAAAATGTTAATGTTCCTCTCCTCTACCATCCCTCACGTGAACATACCCAATTCGTGGTTGGCTCGCTACATTCAACGTAGCTCGATGTGCTTGCCTCGCTCTTGATTAGTTGCCGCGATGCCATGCATCTATGCCAACAAGCTGGGAAACAAATGCAAATGTTACACCGAGTCAAAATCAACCATCCCACAATCGTAACAATAGAAAAGATAATAACCAAAATTTAACGGAAGAACTCTTGCTTGGCTCCCGGATCCATCTCGATAGCCCTTGATCTGGCTCTTGAGCTTCTCCTAGCCGCCTCAACATCACGTCATTACCAAACATGTAGTGGATGCCTAGTGGGACAAGGATTAAGAAATAACATGAGGTGAAAAATGCGATGGCTGTCAATTCCATAAGGCGATCCAAGTAATTTGACAAAACAGATCGAGAGCATCTTGTATAATCTCAAAAATCAACTAAAAATATGAGAAATGAAGTGATGAAAATCAGCCCTCCTCTCATTTATGCTCGCTTTTGTAATGGGAGGCAAGGAACGGGATACTAGGGAGAAGAAAGGATCACATGGACGGCAAGCCTCCACCACCGGCAAGTGGGGTTGCTTCACATCCAATCTCCACGGCCGCCTCCATGGGGACGAACTCCCATGTTCACAACCGGCTCCCAATCGG
The DNA here is from genome assembly GCA_021605205.1 of Aegilops longissima. Classification (NCBI taxonomy): domain Eukaryota; kingdom Viridiplantae; phylum Streptophyta; class Magnoliopsida; order Poales; family Poaceae; genus Aegilops; species Aegilops longissima. The sequence goes on from CM038682.1 coordinate 632,788,758, forward strand.
CCGCTGCCTCGTCGACCTTGACGACGAAGTAGTCCCTCCCGATCCCATTCGCAACGGAGGCAACACCCATCCCAGCGGACGGGTCCGGTGAGATCCTCTTGGATTGTGGTCGCGCCTCCCAAACCTCACCGCGGGACATATGAGAGGCGCCGTTGCCATGGTCGAGCTTGGATGGGGAAAGGAGGCGACATAGCAGCAACGGCGCGCCGACGGGATTGGTGGCGGCGGCGGCGAGCGAAGCGGGAGGACGGCGGCGGCGAGAAGTAGGAGGTGGTGGCGGCAGTCCATCGGCCGCCGTGACGTGAGAGGAGGATGGGGATGGGGCCGCGATCTGGACGTATGGAGCGGTCGAGAGGAGGGGAAGCAGGCGGCTGGGTTTTTCCATCATGCGGGGTTCGGGGGAGGTCAAACGAGAGAGTTTTTTCCGTGCGGGAGGCAGAGCAACGAGGGCGGATGTAGGGAGACGGGACGCGGTCGGTTGACACGAAAAGGAAAGCTACGCAAAATCACATCAATATAAGAAAATACCCCATTAATACTTGATTGATTGCGATTTATTTTTTATATGGTAACTAATCTGATCATCAATACTTGATTGATTGTGATTTATTTTTTATATGGTAACTAATCTGATGGGTTTATGTGGGTGGTGAAGCGAAAAGGAAAGCTACACATTTTTTAGGCAGTAGAGATGATTGATGATAAAAGGGAAAATCACATCAATATAAGGAAATATCCCATCAATACTTGATTGATTGCGATTTATTTTTTATACGGTAACTAATCTGATCATCAATACTTGATTGATTGCGATTTATTTTTATATGGTAACTAATCTGATGGGTTTATGTGGGTGGTGAAGCGAAAAGAAAGCTACGCATTTTTAGGCAGTAGAGACGATTGATGATAAAAAGGAAATCACATCAATATAAGGAAATATCCCATCAATACTTGATTGATTGCGATTTATTTTTTATATGGTAACTAATCTGATCATCAATACTTGATTGATTGCGATTTTTTTATGGTAACTAATCTGATGGGTTTATGTGGGTGTGGTGAAGCGAAAAGACAGGTGGGAGGGAGACGAAATAAAACCAGCGAAATAAAACCAACGAAAGTGGTGAGGCGAAATAAAAACCAGCGAAAAATAACCGGCGGACTATTCGTAGATTTTTTTGGTTCGTCTCTCTTGGTGCGACGGGATGTTAGGGCCTGGAGTGCGTGGGGGCGGGCGGGGGACTCGGCTTGAGGTTTTTTTGGTTCTATGCGGCTTAGCGTGAAACGGGAGGTTGGGCGTGTGCGGGACTCGATTGCGGGGTTTTCTTGGTTTTTGCGGCTGAGAGGAGGTGGGAGGAAGTACCAAGAAGTACCAAAAAGACCGGGTGAGGTGGGACGAAAATAAAACCGAACGCGACCTACCAACTGAGACATTAGATCACGTTCGGGTTTTATTTTCGCCCCACCTCACCGGTCTTTTTGGTACTTCTTTGGTACTTCCTCCCACCTCCCCTCAGCTGTGAAAACCAAGAAAACCCCGATTGAGAGTAGAGACTCTAATGGAGCAGTTGGTAGCCTCGCACGGTTTATTTTCGTCCCACCACTTTCAACCGTTTTATTTCGCTGGTTTTTTTCGTCCCTCCTCAACCCCGGTTTAGTTTAGCGTCACCCTCACACAACGAAAAAAATCTTAACGGATCATAACTTTCCATGCCGGTGCAAGTTATTTTTAGTAATATCTTTATGTGAAAGAATCAATCACGATCAATCTCTAAATATCAAATCTAAATTAATTAACCTTACCTTAAATTGCTCAATCACATTAATTGGGAAACAAAGTAACCGATTTTAAGAAAATATCTACTCTTAATGGAGGGTATTACATACGAAACATAGGTACGTCATTAGCTCGCTTCCTTCGCTTCTCTTCCCTTCGTCCCTCAGTCCCATGCTCGTGGAGCTGAAGTGGCATCGACAAGCGATGGCGGCGAGGACAACACGTGGCAGCCCCTGAAGCACGAACACGACTGCACCTCGGGTCTGCCGTTTCCCAAGATATGGGTGAGTTCTCGTGATGCCCACCCTAAACCCTCACGTCCTACAAATTCCTCAACCTCTACCATCTCGATTTCGTCCATGCTCTGATCCAAATGACGATGCAACTCCGGCCGATTGACAATGGTGGTTCACCATCCTTCCTCTCAGCACCCACTCCTGGAGGAACGACACGCCATGCCGATCGAACCGGTCGAGATCACTCACCAAGATTGCTATTCGGAAGTTTTTGTCAAAAAGTGAAGAGTGAGCCACTTGTGCAGGTGCAGGTTTTGTTTTAAAATCCAATTTGTTTATCCTTTTGTCGCTGAAATTGTTTACTAATTATGTCATTCGTCCCACCTCCTATGATTTTTTTGCTACCTCCTCCCACCTTCGCTGGTTTTTTAGATTTTTTCGTCCCTCCTCCCACTTCATCGGTTTATTTTTGCGTCACCCTCTCACACAATGAAAGAAATCTGAAAAGATCAGAACTTTCCATACTGGCGCAAGTTATTTGGTAATGTAGAATAAATCACGAACAATCTCTAAAGATCAAATCTAAATTAATTAACCTTACCTTAAATCACTCAATCACATTAATTAGAAAACAAATAATTGATTTTCAGAAAAGTCGCTCAATCACATTAACCTAATCTTAACTCACGGATGGTAATCAATCTCCAAACAAAGGAAACAATACATCGAGGGAGCAGTAAATAAACTCCCTTTCTTATGACATGTATATGATCTTTCCTTCCCTCTCCGTTGTCGAGCGTTCTTGATTCTCGAGTCCGATGCTTGGGCTGCATCACTGGGTCGCGACGGTGCCGGGGGACGAGGACGGCGAGGCCAGGTGCCGCGGCCATGAAGGGGGCGAAGAAGGGCGGCTTCCCTGGCCCTGGGAGTTGGTGCGGTGGAAGCGGCACTTGAAGGATCCGGCGTGGGTGACCGGCGCGCAGACGCACTTGGAAGCAGGCCCGTGGCGTGCGCCTGACGGCGTCGATGCCGACCCGTGCCACCTCCTCTACGTATTCTTGGAGCTGTGGCTGACCCATTTATATGAAATTAATTTCCTCAGATGTAGCGGCAAATATAATACACATAATCCATATTGTTATGCACTAGCGCGTGTGTGTGAAATAGATGGATTATGGTCGCGTATCCAATAAGATGGATATGTGTGTGTGTTAGAGAGAGAGAGGGGAGAGGGGGAGAGAGAGTGAGGAAGAGGGAGGGAGAGAGAGTGTGTGTGAGAATTTGATGGTAAAAAAGGTCGCCAATGTCACTTGATATGTATGAGTATATTAATATTGAACTCTTAAAAAGTTAATATGACCCCGTTGCAACGCACAGGCGTTCTTCTAGTAGTACTAGGTACCGTGAGTTTAAAGGCACCGCTATCTGACAGAGCCTCGTGTGGCTCCGGTTTAGCAGCCTGGAACTTTTCTAATTTAGGTGAGGCAAGAAGCTAGAAAAGTTGACAAGCTATAATTGAGAACCAGGCTGTGCTTAATGAACTTGTGCTGTACTGAGCTTCTTTCTAAATTTATTGAGTAAAAAAAATTAGTTAGCCCAAAGATCGGCAAAAACTGACAGAGCAATAAGAATCTACTATACTTATAAACTTTCTTAAAATACAAAAATGGCTTATAATTTAAACAATCATTTTCAGAAAAGGAAATCTTTTTTTTGCCAAGCCATCTCTCTCACAAATTTGTGCACGCATGCGGAAATACCTTTCAGTGTAACATATGTAAATAAAATCAAAAATAAAATTTTATTTTAATGTTACATTTGTAAAAATGCACAGAGCTAGCAAAATTGACCTTTTTCTATGAAAATATACAAGCACACAAATACCTGGATATTTTTTTGGGAGAAAAGCATTAGATCTATCAAAAAATGTTTACCAGAAATACAAAACACCTCAGATATAATAAAAATTACATCAAAATATCGAGACCACCACTGTCGCAGACGCATCATTGTCACCGCTCCTCTACTGGAGCCGGCTTGATTTTGTCGATGACAGCCAGGAAGTCCTTGTGCACGTGCCCTAAGGACCAGCACCCTGGAGCCGCGGTCGTCGTTATTGAACTCTTGCATTGATTTGAAATACTTGACAGTAAATCTCGCTACAAGACGAGAAACCCTAACCTACCACCCCAAGGAGAAGACGAAAATCTATATCGGAGCTCCATCAACTACGTATAGACAGACGAACTCGACAAGGGTTGTAGCCCCAGAGGCAAACTCGAAGAAGAAGTGCCGTCATCCGCCCGAGCGCCGCACCTGTTAGGACTAAAAATCCTAACCTAAACTACTAACTGGAGCGGAGGCACCGTGATTCCCCTTCCCGCCACCGGTCGCCGGAGAGGTAGGCAGAAGGAAGGCGAATCCATGAGCTCGCCGGAGATGTTTAAAGGGGAGAGTTTGTTGTAGCCGTTTAGGGTTAGGGGAGGAAAACAAGAGGGAGTCTTCGTAGCAGCTGGATATTTGTGGATGTATTTTTTCCAAAATTTCTCTTACAGTTTTTGAACGGTGAGTTTTCTCTCGCTACTGCATCACTTGAGTTAAACCAGAGATGCCCTAGAGACAAAAAAAAACCTACTCCCTTCGTTCCTAATGCTTCCTAGGACAAGTATCTTCGGACGGAGGGAGTATACGCCTTTTTATATAGATATTCTAATACAGACTACATACAAAGCAAAATGAGTGAATCTACACTCTAAAATATGTCTTTGTACATCTGTATATAGTCCTTGAAATCTCTAAAAAGGCTTATATTTCTATTTAGAAACGAAGTGAATACTTACCTTTCTTTCTGTTCGGCTCTGTGGTGGTGACAGGTCACACCCATGGAATGGAATGGAAGCGTCCAACTCGTCCACCACTTCCGTCGCCGACCTGCCCCACCCCGCCCGCCCACACACCTGCGACACGAGACGAGAGATGCCGAGATCCCAAGCACAAGCAATCCCAATTCCCGTCGCCTTTATATAAACAAGATCCCCTCCCTCCGTCTCTCTCTCCTCCACTTGTACTCCACCGCCACCACCCAGGGAACGCCACGCGCACAGCTCCTTTCAAGCAAACAACAGACACAAGCGGGGACGAATCCGCGCCGCGGTTCGTCGATCGATCAGTCGATCCGATGGGCCGGCGGTCCAGCGCCGCCTCGCCGGTGGGGTCGGGGGAGCCTCTGCTGCCGGAGGTGCGGAAGTGCGTCAGCGGCGGCGCGAGGATGCAGCGGTCCCTGTCGCGGGCGGACGACGAGCTGCAGTGGTTCCGGTCGTGCCTGCGGTGGGTGTGCATGGACCACTCGGCCCCGGGCCGCGCCGCGCTCTCCTGGCTGCTCTTCCTGCTCCTCGCCGTCGTCGTCCCGGCCGTCGCGCACTTCGTCATCGCCTTCCGCCCCTCGCGCCGCCCCTTCGACGCCGTCGTGCAGGTCTCGCTCTCGGCCGCCTCCGGGGCCAGCTTCCTCTGCCTCTCCTCCTCCTTCCGCCGCATCGGCCTCCGCCGCCTGCTCTACCTCGACAAGCTGCGCACCAACAGCGACCGCGTCCGGCTCAACTACACCGCCCGCCTCGCCTTCTCCTTCCGCCTCCTCGCCTCCCTCGTCGCGCCCTGCTTCGCCGCCGAGGCCGCCTACAAGGCCTGGTGGTACGCCACATCCGCCGACCGCCTCCCCTTCTTCGCCAACGACCTCCTCAGCGACGTTCTCGCCTGCTCCCTCGAGATGGCCTCCTGGATGTACCGCAGCGCCATCTACCTCCTCACCTGCGTCCTCTTCCGCCTCATCTGCCACCTCCAGGGCCTCCGCCTCGAGGACTTCGCCGGCTCCCTGCTCGTCGAGGTAGAGGAAGGCAGGATGGGGGTGGAGCGCGTCCTCAGGGAGCACCTCGACATCCGCAAGCAGCTCAAGGTCATCAGCCACCGCTTCCGCAGGTTCATCGTCGCCGCGCTGCTCATCGGCACCGCCAGCCAGTTCGCATCCGTGCTCCTCACCACGCGCCACGACTCCATCGACGACCTCCTCCACACCGGCGAGCTCGCGGTAAGCCTCGATTGCCTGATTTCTCCACTCTCTTAGGCTCGATTTCTGAATGTGATGTGTGTGTTCAGTTGGCAGAATTGGGGATCGCAATCAACTTACATTATCTTATCCCAGTCTAATTCAGACCGGACCAATATCTTTATGTTTAAAAATTATGAGCAAGTTGGAACTGCCTAGAATCGATCAACTGATTGGTACCTTGCCTATACGAGGGGATTAAAAATTTGGTCAAATCGTTTAAGTGCTGAATTTTACTGGATTCAGTTGCCTTCATAGTTACACCTTCAGGACTTTCTGGACAGGCTCCATTGTCCTCTAAGTAGATGAGAGATTATATAGAAATCCAATAATCTGGTTGACGTCTATAATTAAGTGGTAGTAGTATCATGTGAGGAACAGCAAAGCTAGTAAGGTGTGACGTGAGTCACTCTGCTGGCGATCGATCTGTCTCTGGGCCTGAAAATGGGACTTCATTCTTTTCTGAATGCTAATTGGGGCGCCATCTTTGTAAAGGTACAAGTAGGGCCATGAAAATCAGTGATAGTGCCTTATTGAGATCACAAACCGAAGGGGCTTGGAACAGTGTATATAAGGTGTAGAGCTCCTGTAGTTTTCAGATCTTGTCATAATCGCAAATAGCAACCTATACTGTATTAACTCTAATATGGTTAGGAGTTCCAGTTTCAGGGGTACTTCAGCTATTTTGGCAGTACCACTGTATTAGGCCAACATAAGCTGCTTTCAGAAGAATCACACTTTATCCGAGATTATACAGAAATCCAATAATTGGGCTGACGTCTATAATTAAGTGATCTGGAGTAGTATCATGTGATAAACAGCAAAGCTAGCAAGGTGTGACGTGATTCACTCTGCTGGCCATCGATCTGTCGCTGGGCCTGACAGTGGCACTTCATTCATTTCTGAATGCTAATTGGCGCGCCATCTTTCAAAGGTGCGAGTAGGGCCATGAATCGGTGATAGTGCCTTATTGGAATCTCAAACCGAAGGGGGTTGGAACAGTATATAGAAGGTGCGGAGCTCCTTTAGTTTCAGATCTTTTCATAGTCGCAAACAGCGACCTATGCTGCATTAACAAATCTAACAGATCGTTATAAGCTCTAGTTTCAGTGTTACTTCGGCTATTTGGAAGCACTCTGCTACTTAGGAGCAGCTAAACTCAAAACAGATATATGTGGTAAACTTACGGCATTTTGAACTGAAAAACGTGAAAGAATTAAGAATTTTCGGACACATCTTACTTACATTGTCTCAGCTCTGCATACTTGGCACCATTTCCAGGCAACGGTACTAATGCTTCTTCATGTTGAATTCTGCAGCTATGTTCAGTTGTGCTCATGTCCGGGCTCATCATAATCCTGAGCAGCGCCGCCAAGATCACTCACCAGGCGCAGGCCCTCACGGGCCAGACCACCAAGTGGCACGCCTGCTGCACCATCGAGCCGGTCCCGGACGACGAGATAGATCCGGGATCCAACCAGAACTCCATGCTGGAAGAGTACCCCGAGGACGAGAGCGACTGCGAGTCCAGCGAGGAGACCGGGGACGAGGACATGCTTGAGAACACCAAGTTCCTCCAGCCTCACACGCACGTGATCTCCTTCCAGAAGAGGCAGGCACTAGGTACGTGTAAATCAACGACAGTCGTCGTAAATTTCGTCGAATTTCCATGAGATGTTCTTGGGGCTGATGAAAAACGATCTTGCAGTGACGTACCTGGAGAACAACAAGGCAGGCATCACCGTGTTCGGGTTCACACTGGACCGGTCGTACCTCCACACGATATTCATGCTCGAGTGGACGCTCTTCCTGTGGCTGCTGGGGAAAACAGTCGGTTTCTCGTGAAGACGAGGGACTGTTGTATGCAGGACGAGGATCCCCTGCCGTGCCCCAGCCTACCTTTGAGTCACTGACACATGGGTCCCACAGAGCATGGGGCCCACCTGTCAGTGACTCAAAGGCAGGGTATGGCAGCGATTGCAAAGTTTGTTCCATGTTCTTTTGCTGTTGTGCCCCGTTTGATCCTTGTGAAAAGAGAAGGAATAGGGTTTTTTGTGTGTGCCTGCGGGTGGCACGTGAGTGGTGTGCACTTGTATGCTAGCAGCGATTTTGTGTGATGGTCGTGTAAATTATTATGGGTTGATTGCTGGTGGATGTAAGGTGTATGTACAGGTTTAGATGAGTGCTTTAGAGCCTCGTGCGTGCGTGACGCTTGGCATTGCAGGTTTATAATCTCGGGCTGTGACTTGTAAGCCAGCATCAGTTGTAGAGCTGATGTGTCAAAAAAAGAAAACTCTTTCCTTTATTTTGGTTCTAGCAGTCTTCTGTTCTCCTGAAGAAAATGTTTTGTGCTCCGTATTTCAGTATGAATTCTATGGGATATGAGATGGCATTTCATATTCAGTACATGTATAATAGTCGAAGCATTTCAATGCAGGTGAGGGTGTTACATCTAATAGTAGTTTTGAGTGTGTGCGCGCGCGCGCGTTGGTGTTTTCTATGTGCATCCTAACTATGCAGAGGTCAGATCTGTGTCGTGCTCATTGTGTTTGTATCCACTTGATGCTTCATTTTTAAGTTAAAAAATTCATCTTTTGTTAAAAAAAAAAGAATCAAAACTCACTCGAAGTGATACTCTGGGTTCGCCCACTTTCCAGTATCTGCGGTTCTTTCTGTATAATGTGTCCTCGTGGCGATTGATGGGCTCCTATGCGGCGCTTTAGGTGCCGAAAAGGATAGCTGACGCTCGTTATAGCTTTGCTCGCATGCCGGGGCCGAATAAGGCCACCTCCCTCTCGCGCTTGCTCGCTTTATCAAGTTTGCTGGTTTTTCTTTTGTTATTACCTACAGTATGACCTTCCCCTAAAAGAAACTTACTCCCTCCGTTTTTATTTACTCTGCATATTAGAGTTGACTGAAGTCAAACTTCATAAAGTTTGACCAAGTTTATAGAAAACAATATAGACATTTATCATAATAAATCTATACGATGTAAAAGTACATTTAATAATAAATCTAATGTTGTTGATTTCTTATTGTATATCTTAATATTTTTGTTTATAAACTTGGTCAAAGTTTGTAAAGCTTGACTTTGACCAAAGCTAATATGCGAACTAAATAAAAACGGAGGGAGTACAATATGATCTAGTGTACTACTTCCTCTGTCCCGATTGCGACAAGTAAGTAGGGATGGAGGCAGTACTTGCCTAAAAAAGAAAAGACGAAACTACAGTCCTACCTGTCCAGCGGTTTTTATCTACTGTACCACATGGCGAGCAGTTTCCAAAATCTATGATTCTTTTAAATTTTATGAATAAAATTTCAGGAATTCGAGAAAAAGTTTATGGTTTGAAAAAAACATTCTTAAAAATGTTTATGAATTTAAATAATCATGAAATTTGAAATATATAATCATGAATTTCAAAAAAGTTCATGACATTTAGAAAAGTTCGTAAATACTGGAAAAATTCATAGATTTTGAAGCAACATAAGCAGATTCGAAAAAGTTCACTAATTTAATAAAGTGCTAGATTTGAAAATAGTTCATGAATTCTGGAAAATAAGTTCATGAATTTGAAAAAAATGTGAATTAAAAAAAATATGAATCTGAAAAAAGTTCACCCAATTTTAAAAAGTGTGTGGATTTTAAAAAGGTCGATATTTGAAAAAAGTTCACGAATTTTACAAAAGTTCAATTTTTTTGGAAAGTTCATGAAAAATGGAAAAGGTTCTTATTTTTTAGATAAAATCACAAATTTGAAAAAACTTCATAAAAACTGAAATGAATTTGTGAATTTGAAGAACATTCATGCAATTGAAAAAAGTTTAGGAAGTTGAAAAAAGTTCACGAAATGAAGAAATAGTTTTCAATTTTAAAAAAGAGTTCACAAATTTTGAAAAAAGAAAAGAAAGAGAAAGAGAAAAAGGAAAAAAATAACAAAAACAGGCCGAAACAAAACCGAAAAAACATGTGTCTTCTAGGCGCATAACATGAAACAAAAGAAGTATTAGTATGCACAATAGGTGATCTGTTCGTGTTGGTTTCTGTGTTTGGAAGGAAACACTGAGGTTCCTACTTTGAATCTCACTACCTACAACATTTTTTAAGGTTCAGTAAAATGGGCCAAGCCCAGGACACAAGGGGGTCTACGCTGGTTTCTTGAGTTGCATTTAGGCGTCGGGGTCTCGTTTACCAGAGAAAGAAACAAAGAAAAAAGACGAAGAAAAAAACAATGAAAAAAAGGAAGCCCGTGAAAACCGAGAAAAGAAAGAGAGAAAACCGGAAGAAATTATAGAGAAAGAAAGAAAGAAAAACAGTTAAACCCGAAAAAAGAACATAGAAAGCGGTGAAAAAGTAAAGAAAACAGAAATATACAACCGTAGAAAACCTAACCAAAAACCAGTACAACGATCGTCCCAAGTGAGCGAGGAAATGAAATGAGCAAACCGCAAAATGGGCTGGCCCAGAAACAAAGCGCGAGGGAGTTTCTTCAAGCGAGCAGAGTATATATCTCACTATAAGCGTGATATAGCTTTTGCGGCGATTGATGCCCTTTTTCCTTTGCTAGTGTGACCCCAGTGAATTATTATTTTTGTTTAGAAATCATCCATGCAATGTCCCAAATATCGATCCATATGTTTACGTTTAATTCTATTGTTGCTCTCTTTAAAGTTACTGGTACTTGGCAGTTGTTGGGTATCTTTGTTACTATGATACTGTTTTGCCACATACACCACTTCATTCACCGTATTGTCATTGCTAGTAATAATTCTTTCAAACAAGCATTCGTTTCAGATGTGTTTGAATTGACAACATAACTGCTAAAGTTTTTAAATGCTCTTTGGCTTTTTTGTGTCGAAACAATAAATTTGTGCTGTGATCCCTACGTTTGTGGATCATCATCTATACATTATTGCATCAATAACAAGTGAGCCACTCATTTTTTGTTGGAATCCTAAAATGCATAGTTTTGTATTTATTGATAAAATGATTGTGAAACTACTTAAAATGGGCTATTTCTTTATATTTTACCAAGCACAGTTTTATAAGAAATACTCGTACTTATAGGATGGTGAGCTTTTCCAGAATCTGGAGTTGCCCTAGCATCTTGAGCAATAGGTAACAAGGCAAAATGTGTTGTGACCCATCCAAGTCAAAATAAAAATAGTGCATTACTCACTAGGTTCTCCGGATTAAAGCTCCATGCTACATCAAGGAAGCGAAAAAGTGTGGAACCTAATAAATTGAAGCGTGGAGGTCAGACAAGATGCGAAATCTTTCGATCTATTCATCAACTGAGAAGATAGTATAAAGAATACCAGAAGTAAAAAATACATCCGGGTCCGTAGACCACCCAGCAACGACTACAATCACTGGAGTGAGCCGAAGGCGCGCCACCATCTTCACCCCTCCCTCATTGGAGGCGGGCAAGCCTTGTTGTAGTAGACAGTCGAGAAGTCGTCGTGCTAAGGCCTCATAGGGCCAGCACACCAGAACGGCAACCACCGCTCATGAAGAGAAGCGTAGATCGAAAGGATCCAACTTGTAGACAAATGAACATAGATGAACATAAACATGATCTGCGTGGATCCACCGAAGATAAACGCCGACCGAATCCCGCGAGACTCCAGAAATAAACCTTCGCACGCCCCCCGGCGATGCTAGAAACACCATCGGGACGGGGACTAGGCGGGGAGAACCTTATTCCATCTTCATAGAGTCGTCACCGCCTCGCCACTCTGAGCAGGACACAAACCATAACAAAAATAAAAAAAAGCATGAAAAAAATGAAGCCCTCTCACCGGCAAGGGGTAGCATCCACCGCGCCTCCACGGCCCTTAGACCATAGGAGACGAAATAGCCGACGACAGCACCAGTGGGAGGCGGGAGAAACTCTAGCCAAAGCGTCCTCTTTCTTTCATTCATCCTCTCTTACTTCGATGGATCTTTTCATCTCACACATGATAAATCACCGCCGTGATAAGGAGACCATCATGCAAAAATTTGATTCGGCGTTATAATGAGAATTAAAGTTAATATTTATCTTGCCAGAGGGCAACATAAAAATTGGGCATACTTTGTAAAGAAAAAAAAATACATGTTTAATAGATAAAAATTATATTGAAAGTCCATGCTTTGAAAAGAAAAGGCATGTTTAGAGCAGATCTAGATGTGCCTTAGTATTGTATATTTAAATAACTCAATCAAACATAAAGAAACCATCATGCAGAAATTTGATTCGGCGTTATAATGAGAATTAAAGTTAATATTTATCTTGCCAGAGGGCAACATAAAAATTAGACATACTTTGTTAAGAAAAAAACATGCTTAATAGATAAAAATTGTATTGAAAGTCCATGCTTTGAAAAGAAAAAGGCATGTTTAGAGCAGATCTAGATGTGCCTTAGTATTGTACATTTACTTGTACTTGGCAGTTGTTGGGTATTTTTGTTACTATGATACTGCTTTGCCACATACACCACTTCATTCACCGTATTGTCATTGCTAGTAATAATTCTTTCAAACAAGCATTCGTTTCAGATGTGTTTGAGTTGACAACATAACTGCTAAAGTTTTTAAATGCTCTTTGGCTCTTTTGTGTCGAATCAATAAATTTGTGTTGTGATCCCTATGTTTGTGGATCATCATCTATACATTATTGCATCAATAACAAGGGAGCCACTCTTGTTTTGTTGGAATCCTAAAATGCATGGTTTTGTATTTATTGACAAAATGATTGTGAAACTACTTCAAATGGGATATTTCTTTATATTTTACCAAGCACAGTTTTATAAGAAATACTCGTACTTATAGGATGGTGAGCATTTCCAGAATCTGGAGTTGCCCTAGCATCTTGAGCAATAGGTAACTAAGCAAAATGTGTTGTGACCCATCCAAGTCAAAATAAAAATAGTGCATTACTCACTAGGTTCTCCGGATTAAAGCTCCATGTTACATCAAGGAAGCGAAAAAGTGTGGAACCTAATAACTTAAAGCGTGGAGGTCAGAAAAGATGCCTAAATTGCTCGTTCCCTCTTAATTCCTTTTTGCGCGAAATCTTCCGATCTATTCATCAAATGAGAAGATAGTATAAAGAATACCAGAAGTAAAAAATACATCCGGGTCCGTAGACCACCCAGCAACGACTACAATCACTGGAGTGAGCCGAAGGCGCGCCACCATCTTCACCCCTCCCTCATTGGAGGCGGGCAAGCCTTGTTGTAGTAGACAGTCGGGAATTCGTCGTGCTAGGGCCTCATAGGGCCAGCACACCAGAACGGTGTAGGATCTTAAGAAGAGGTGTCTAGAGGGGGGTGATTAGACACTAAGTACCAGAGTTGCAGTTTTTAATCTTATTAAAGTTTAAGTGAAGTTTAGGCACAAGTTTAACTTTTTCAACACATAACAAGCAAGCATGCAAAGAGTATATGAGGAGCGGAAAGTAAAGCATGCAACTTGCAAGAAAGTAAAGGGAAGGGTTTGGAGGATTCAAACGCAATTGGAGACACGGATGTTTTTGGCGTGGTTCCGATAGGTGGTGCTATCGTACTTCCACGTTGATGGAGACTTCAACCCACGAAGGGTAACGATTGCGCGAGTCCACGGAGGGCTCCACCCACGAAGGGTCCACGAAGTAGCAACCTTGTCTATCCCACCATGGCCGTCGCCCACGAAGGACTTGCCTCACTAGCGGTAGATCTTCACGAAGTAGGCGATCTCCTTGCCCTTACAAACTCCTTGGTTCAACTCCAAAATCTTGTCGGAGGCTCCCAAGTGACACCTAGCCAATCTAGGAGACACCACTCTCCAAGAAGTAACAAATGGTGTGTTGATGATGAACTCCTTGCTCTTGTGCTTCAAATGATAGTCTCCCCAACACTCAATTCTATCTCATAGGATTTGGATCTAGTGGAAAGAAGATTTGAGTAGAAAGCAACTTGGGGAAGGCTAGAGATCAAGATTCATATGGTAGGAATGGAATATCTTGGCCTCAACACATGAGTAGGTAGTTCTCTCTCAGAAATAGGATGCTGAAAGTGTAGGTTCAGTCTGATGGCTCTCTCCACGAATGAAGAGGAGGTGGAGGGGTATATATAGCCTCCACACAAAATCTAACCGTTACACACAATTTACCAATCTCGGTGGGACCGAATCAACAAACTCGGTCAGACCAATTTTAGTAAACCTAGTGACCGTTAGGATTTTCGGTGGGACTGATTTGCATCTCGGTAGGACCGATATGGTTAGGGTTAGGGCATAACGTAATCTCGGTGAGACCGATTACTCAAATCCGGTGAGACCGATTTTGGTAATTAGCTAACCAGAGAGTTGGTCAGGCAAACTCGGTTGGACCGATTACTCAAACTCGGTGGGACTGATTTTGGTAATAAGTTAACCAGAAAGTTTGCATTGTAATCTTGGTAGTACCGATTCTCAAACTCGGTGAGACCGATTTTGATAGTGGACATACACAGAGAGATTACAATCCCATCTCGGTGAGACCGAGATCCCTATCGGTAGAACCGATTTGCCTAGGGTTTGTGGCAGTGGCTAAGACATCCAAACTCGGTGGCGCTGGATAGGAAAAATCAGTGGGGCCGAGTTTGACTTTAGGTTTTAGGACATTTGTGGATGTGAGAAAGTAGCTGAGGGTATTTGGAGCATATCACTAAGCACATGAAGAAAGAGGCTCATTAAGCAACACCTCATCCCTCCTTGATAGTATTGGTTTTTCCTATAGACTCAATGTGATCTTGGATCACTAAAATGTAAAATGAAGAGTCTTGAGCTTGAAGCTTGAGCCAATTCTTTGTCCTTAGCATCTTGAAGGAGTTCCCACATCCTTTAGTCCATGCCACTCCATTGTTGAACTTATCTGAAACATACTAGATAAAAGTGTTAGTCCAACAAGAGATATGTTGACATTAATTACCAAAACCACCTAGGGAGCACTTGTGCTTTCAAACGGCAACCACCGTCCATGAAGAGAAGCGTAGATCGAAAGGATCCAACTTGTAGACACATGAACATAGATGAACAGAAACAGGATCTGCGTGGATCCACCGAAGATAAACGCCAACCGAATCCCGCGAGACTCCAGAAATAAACCTCCGCACGCCCTCCGACGATGCTAGAATACCACCGAGACGGGGACTAGGCGGGGAGAACCTTATTCCATCTTCATAGAGTCGTCGCCGCCTCGCCACTCTGAGCAAGACACAAACCGTAACAAAAATAAAAAAAAGCATGAAAAAAATGAAGCCCTCTCACCGGCAAGGGGTAGCATCCACCGCGCCTCCACGACCCTAAGACCATAGGAGACAAAATAGCCGACGACAGCACCAGCGGGAGGTGGGAGAAACTCTAGCCAAAGCGTCCTCTTTCTTTCATTCGTCCTCTCTTACTTCGATGGATCTTTTCATCTCACACATGATAAATCACCGTCGTGATAAGGAAACCATCATGCAGAAATTTGATTCGGTGTTATAATGAGAATTAAAGTTAATATTTATCTTGCGAGAGGGCAACATAAAAATTGGGCATACTTTGTAAAGAAAAAAAAATACATGCTTAATAGATAAAAATTATATTGAAAGTCCATGCTTTGAAAAGAAAAGGCATGTTTAGAGCAGATCTAGATGTGCCTTAGTATTGTACATTTAAATGACTCAATCAAACATAAAGAAACCATCATGCAGAAATTTGATTCGGCGTTATAATGATAATTAAAGTTAATATTTATCTTGCCAGAGGGCAACATAAAAATTGGACATACTTTGTAAAGAAAAAAAAACATGCTTAATAGATAAAAATTGTATTGAAAGTCCATGCTTTGAAAAGAAAAAGGCATGTTTAGAGCAGATCTAGAGATGTGCCTTAGTATTGTACATTTACTTGTACTTGGCAGTTGTTGGGTATTTTTGTTACTATGATACTGCTTTGCCACATACACCACTTCATTCACCGTATTGTTATTTCTAGTAATAATTCTTTCAAACAAGCATTCAATTCAGATGTGTTTGAATTGACAACATAACTGCTAAAGTTTTTAAATGCTCTTTGGCTCTTTTGTGTCGAATCAATAAATTTGTGTTGTGATCCCTACGTTTGTGGATCATCATCTATACATTATTGCATCAATAACAAGTGAGCCACTCATGTTTTGTTGGAATCCTTAAATTCATAGTTTTGTATTTATTGACAAAATGATTGTGAAACTACTTAAAATGGGTTATTTCTTTATATTTTACCAAGCACGGTTTTATAAGAAATACTCGTACTTATAGGATGGTGAGCATTTTGATACGTCTCCGTCGTATCTACTTTTCCAAACACTTTTGCCCTTGTTTTGGACTCTAACATGTATGATTTGAATGGAACTAACCCGGACTGATGCTGTTTTCAGCAGAATTGCCATGATGTTGTTTTATGTGCAGAAAACAAAAGTTCTCGGAATGACCTGAAACTCCACGGGATGTCTTATAAATAATAATAATAAATCCTCTCCAAAGATGAAGACCAGGGGGCCCACACCCTGTACATGAGGGTGGGGGGCGCCCCCCCCTCCTGGGCGCGCCCCCTACCTCGTGGCCCCCCTAGAGACCCTCCGACGCCAACTCCAACTCCATATATTGGCTTTCGGGGAGAGAAAAATCAGAGAGAAAGTTTCATCGCGTTTTACGATACGGAGCCGCCGCCAAGCCCTAATCTCTCCCGGGAGGGCTGATCTGGAGTCCGTTCGGGGCTCCGGAGAGGGGGATTCGTCGCCGTCGTCGTCATCAACCATCCTCCATCACCAATTTCATGATGCTCACCGCCCTGCGTGAGTAACTCCATCGTAGGCTTGCTGGACGGTGATGGGTTGGATGAGATTTATCATGTAATCGAGTTAGTTTTGTTAGGGTTTGATCCCTAGTGTACACTATGTTCTGAGATTGATGTTGCTATGACTTTGCTATGCTTAATGCTTGTCACTAGTGCCCGAGTGCCATGATTTCAGATCTGAACCTAGTATGTTTTCATGAATATATGTGTCTTCTTGATCCTATCTTGCAAGTCTATAGTCACCTATTATGTGTTATGATGCGACAACCCTGAAGTGACAATAATCGGGATACTTCTCGGTGATGACCATAGTTTGAGGAGTTCATGTATTCACTATGTGCTAATGCTTTGTTCGGTTCTCTATTAAAAGGAGGCCTTAATATCCCTTAGTTTCCAATAGGACCCTCACGACTTTGGAGGGTAGGACAAAAGATGTCATGCAAGTTCTTTTCCATTAGCACGTATGACTATATTCGAATACATGCCTACATTACATTGATGAATTGGAGCTAGTTGTGTCACCCTATGTTATGATCATTACATGACGAACCACATCGGCATAATTATCCATCATCGATCCGGTGCCTACGAGCTTTCCATATACTGGTTTACGCTTATTTACTTTTCCGTTGTAACTGTTACAATCACTACAAAAATACCAAAAACATTACTTTTGCTGTCTTTACTTTTGTTACCGTTACCGCCACTATCATATTACTTTGCTACTAAACACTTTGTTGTAGATATTAAGTTTCCAGGTGTGGTTGAATTGACAACTCAGCTGCTAATACTTCAGAATATTCTTTGGCTCCCCTTGTGTCGAATCAACAAATTTGGGATGAATACTCTACCCTCGAAAACTGTTGCGATCCCCTATACTTGTGGGTTATCAAGACCTTTTTCTGGCGTCGTTGCCGGGGAGCATAGCTCTATTCTTTGAGTCACTTGGGATTTATATCTGCTGGACACTATGAAGAACTTGAAAGACGCTAAGACAACAATTTATCCCTCAACTACGAGGGGAGGTAAGGAACGCCATCTAGCTCGCACTTGATTCACCTTACGTTATGAGTAAGCTAGTGACACCTAAACCTGCTTTCGCTATTCGTTCGATATGTTGTATGTTATTGATGATGCCACTTCTGCTATGCATGATACTTATGATGAAACTACTTCTATGCTTGATACTACTATGCCCCTTGGTGAATTTCTAGATGAACAAATTTCTAGGTCTAGAGAAAGAGAAAATATTGAAACTGAATACAATGATGAAAGTGATGATGAAATATGCCTGCTATTCCTGAGGGTTATCTTTTTGATGCCGAATCTTCTGCAGCTATTTTTGCTTGTAAGGATAGATATGAACTTAAGAGGCTGCTAGTTAAATGGAGTAAAGAATCTCTTAGAGATAGGATGAGACCTGACCCGCTTTTGCTACCTCACCTATCGTGTTCCGATAAGGATTATGAATTCTCTGTTGATCTGATATAATTACTTTGGTTGAATCTGATCCTTTTATGGTTATGAATCTGAAACTTGTGGCACATCTTACTAAGTTAAATGATATAGCTGCCCTGTTTACTAATGATGAGAGATCGCGCTACTTTTATATACTCAAAATATTTCCGTTCTCATTAAAGGGTGATGCTAAGATATGGTATAATTCTCTTGATCCATGTTGTGTGCGTAGTCCCCAGGATATGATTTATTACTTCTCTGCTAAATATTTCCCTGCTCATAAGAAACAAGCTGCTTTGAGGGATATATATAATTTTGTGCAAATTGAAGAAGAGAGTCTCCCACAAGCTTGGGGGAGGCTTCTCAAGTTACTTAATGCTTTGCTGATCATCCTCTTAAGAAACCTCAAATACTTGATATCTTTTATAATGGACTAACCGATGCTTCCAGAGATTACCTGGATAGTTGTGTTGGTTCTCTTTTCAGGGAAAGAACACCGGAAGAAGCTGAAATTTTATTGAATAATATATTGACAAATGAAAATAATTTGGCACCTCCTGAGCCAACTCCCGAGCCACCTCCTGAGCCAATTACTGAGCCTATTCCTAAACCAACTCCAAGAAGAGAGGTGTTCTATTTCTCGATCCGAAGATATGCAAGAGGCAAAGAAATCTATGAAAGAAAATGTATTAAAGCTGAAGATGTTAAGAATTTACCTCCTATTGAAGAAATACATGGTCTTAATATACGCTGTTGAAGAAACATATGATCTTGATCCATTACTTATTGAAGAACCTCCGATCCCGATATCCCGACACGGTAGTAAAGGTAAATTCTCTCTATAGATTTGATGAAGGTGATATTCCTCATTACAAGTCTGCTAGGCAATGCTTCGATGAGTTTGATAATTTTATTGTCAAACAAGAAAACTTTAATGCTTATTTTGGTAGACAATTGAAACAGAATACCTTTATGATTAAACGCTTGGGTGATTATATGGCTAATATTAGAGGTGAACTTAAACTTGTTAGCAAACATGCTTCTATGGTTACCACTCAAGTAGAACAAGTACTTAAAGCTCAGAAAGAAGTGCTTGATGAAATGAATAGTAAGAAAATGATTATCTTTGTTAGAGTGGCTACTAGAACTGGTAGAATGACTCAGAACCTTTGTATCCTGAAGGCCACCCTAAGAGAATCGAGCAAGATTCTCAGAGAAATAATATTGATGCACCTAGTTCTTCTAAAAGGAAGAAAAAGAAAAATGATAGGACTTTGCAAACTTCTAGTGAACCTATTGCTGAACACCTGATAATCCAAATGATATCTCTATGTCTGATGCTGAAACACAATCTGGTAATGAACATGAACCTAGTGGAAATGTTAATGATAATGTTCATGATGATGCTCAACCTAGTAATGATAATGATGTAGAAGTTGAACCTGCTGTTGATCTTGATAACCCACAATCAAAGAATCAACGCTATGATAAAAGAGACTTCGTTGCTAGGAAACATGGTAAAGAAAGAGAACCATGGGTTCAGAAACCCATGCCCTTTCCTCCCAAACCATCCAAGAAAAAGGATGATGAGGATTTTGAGCGCTTTGTTGAAATGATTAACCCATCTTTTTGCGTATGCGATTGACTGATATGCTCAAAATGAATCCTTATGCTAAATATATGAAAGATATTGTTACAAATAAAAGAAATATATCGGAAGCTGAAATTTCCACCATGCTTGCTAATTATACTTTTAAGGGTGGAATACCAAATAAACTTGGAGACCCAGGAGTACCTACTATACCATGCTCCATTAAGAGAAATTATGTTAAAACTGCTTTATGTGATCTTGGAGCCGGTGTTAGTGTTATGCCTCTCTCTTTATATCGTAGACTTGACTTGAATAAGTTGACACCTACTGAAATATCTTTGCAAATGGCTGATAAATCAACTGCTATATACTGCCGGTATTTGTGAGGATGTGCCTGTTGTGGTTGCAAACGTTACTATTTTAACGGACTTTGTTATTCTTGATATTCCCGAGGATGATAGTAGGTCTATTATTCTTGGAAGACCTTTCCTTAATACTGCAGGGGCTGTTATCGATTGCAACAAAGGCAATGTCACTTTTCATGTTAATGGTAATGAGCATACGGTACACTTTCCGAGGAAACAACCTCAAGTTCATAGTATCAACTCTATTGGAAAAATTCCATCAATTATATTTGGAGGTTTTGAATTTCCTCTCCCTACTGTGAAGAAGAAATATGATATACTTATTATTGGGGATGTCCATATCCCCGTTGAGTTAACATAGTGTTATTCGAAATTTCTCCGGTTCCATGATTATCGGAATGAGTTTGTTAACAAGACTTGATCAACCTTGTTAGTGGATTCCTTTTGATGAGCATGAGATGGATGAAACTAGAAGCACAACCTTCTGTACCCTCTTTATATTTTCTGTTACTTAGTAGAAATAAAGTAAAATAGTATTTTTCTGTCCGTTTCCTGATTTATCCATACAATATAAAAATATCCCGAAAATAAAAGTCCTCAGAATGCCATGCCAATTTAATATGATTTTTTCGGGAATATTTGAGGATTTTTAGTGCAAACATTACATGGGAGCTGCCACTGCCACGAGGGTGGAGGCGCGCCTACCCCTGGCGCGCCCGCCCGTGGGGCCATGGTGGCCCTCCTCCACTTATCCCTGCACCCATCTTCTTCCTCTGTCTCGCACAAACCCGAAAAACCAACTCAAGCGCGTGTTCCATCCACTTTTGCTGCGGTTTTTGATTTCCTTGCTCAAAGCACCTCTCGCAAAACTGCTTGGGGAGATTGTTCCTTGGTATGTGACTCCTCCATTGGTCCTATTAGTTTTTGTTCTAGTGCTTTATTCATTGCAAATTTGTGCTGCATAGGTGACCATGTTCTTGAGCTTGCATGTCAAATTTATATGGTTCCAAGTAGTTCTAATGCTTGATATATGCTCTAGGCACTTGTATGAGTAGTTGCTATCAGTTTTATTGAAGTTGGTTCACTTTTGTTTGAAGTTACTAAAAGTTTCATAATTATTTTTCAGAGAAAACAATATGCTTAGGAAGATGTTCCAAGGTGGTTCTTCAAAGAAGCAAGGTCCCAGGCTTGCAATGCGTGATGCTGACGAGGAACCACCAAGAAGAATTTTATGGATCAAGCGGGAATTAAAGAAGAATTTAACGCATATTTACGTACTGCCGGTCTTGAGGACTTTGAAGCTGGCAAATGCCCCAAGTATCGTGACCTCACAAGTTCATTTGTGGGGAGGTTTGAGTTTTCATCTTCGCGTAATTCTCCTTCAGTCATGTTTGACCTTTATGACAAATCTTATACCATGGACTTAGAGAATTTCACTCTTGCATGCAAACTTCCATCTTGGGGTAGTATCAGGGATCCCCCTAAATCTGAATATAGAGACTTTCTTGCTAGAATAACTATGGGTAATCTAGGGATATAACGCAAGCCACTATAGGGAGCATTCATTTTCCTGCTATACATTATTTTGCTCTCTTCATAGGTAGATGCATAAATGCTAAGGATGAAGCATGTCACATGTGTGCCTCTGATCTCAGCATTCTCAGAAGTGCTGTGTTAGGGGACCAATCTTATCATATGGGAGCCATTGTAGCTCGTAGGTTGCATCTTAATAGACATAACGGAGATTTCTTTGGAGGAATTTATGCAACCCGCTTAACTAATTTTCTTGAGATAGACATTCGTGAGGATGACATGGAGTTACCCCCTACTTATTTAGATTTTGATTCTATGGTTTCCCACCAGTTTGTTGCGAGGACTAAACCACCTCTCCAGTATCGACTAATCTTTAACAAACGGCATGTTGTCCATGTTACTCTTACTGCTACTGCCTTCTTTGATTTTCAGACGAGAGGAAGATATATTATTACCAGAGAGGAGGCAGATGAGTACGAGAGGAGAGCGGAGGCAGCTCGACGCCACGCTGCAGCTCAGGAGGCGATAGCCGCTGCATCGCAGTACGACCCCAGCTACACCTACGGGTATCCGCCAGGCTATCCCTGGCAATAGACCAACTTAGGCCAAAAGCCTAAGCTTGGGGGAGTACGTATTTCTTATCGACATTACATTCATGTTCACACACACTCATTGCTAGATGTCGGTGCTCATACTCTTTCACTGTAATATCTATGCTAGTTTATTTTCCTTTTTCCTTCTTTCTTCTTGTGTGTTTAATAAACCTTAGAAAAACCAAAAAAAATTAGTAGTAGTTTATTTTTCCTGCTGTAGTAGTAATAATTAAAAAGAAAACCCAAAAATATTTCCCGTTCTTCTTTTGCTTGTTGGGAGCTTTCCCGTGTAAATAGTTTTTATTTCCTTTTTTTTCTTTGGGGGTCAGTAGGAGAAGACCATGATTAAATTGTTGAAGTGGCTCTTATATGCATCATTGTTGATTTAACCAAGAGCCCATATTGCCTTGTCTTCTCCTGTTCATTGAATGCTCGCAGATTCCAGCTTAGTCCAATGCACGTGCACTCTTATTATTATTCACACCGTTCGGTCGTGCAAGTGAAAGGCAATTATGATGAAATATAGGATGGACTGACTGAGATGGGAAAAGCTGGTATGAACTCGACCTCTTTTGTTTTGTAAATATGATGAGTTCATCGTTCTTGATTCAGCTGATTATGAATAAACATGTTTGCAATGACAATTAGAGATCATAGTTGCTTGTGCCATGCTTGATTAGCTATAAGTTATAATGGTTTACCTTGTGTGCCAACATGCTATTGAGATGATTATGATGTGGGTATGATGGGTGGTATCCTCCTTTGAATGATTTAAGTGACTTGACTTGGCACATGTTTACGCATGTAGTTGAAACAAATCAACATAGCCTTCACGATATTTATGTTCATGGTGGATTATATCCTACTCATGCTTGTATTCAATGTTTATTAATTTTAATGCATGTTCATGACTGTTGTCGCTCTCTAGTTGGTCGCTTCCCAGTCTTTTGCTAGCCTTCACTTGTACTAAGCGGGAATACTGCTTGTGCATCTAATCCCTTAAACCCTAAAGTTATTCCATATGAGTACACCATACCTTCCTATATGCGGTATCTACCTGTCGTTCCAAGTAAATTTGTATGTGCCAAACTCTAAACCTTCAAATAATCATTCTGTTTTGCATGCTTGAATAGCTCATATATCAACTAGTGCTAGCCTTATCTTCCGTGTTAGGCGGGTTATTCTCAAGAGGAGTGGACTCCGCTCCTCACTCACGAGAAAATGGCTGGTCACCGGGATGCCCAGTCCCATGCTTTATGCAAACTAAATCAAAATTATTGCAAACAAAACTCCCCCTGGGACCCGTTGAATGTTGGAGGCACTCGTTGTTTCGAGCAAGCCATGGATTGATGCTTGTGGAGGAGGGGGAGTATAAACTTTACCATTCTGTTTGGGAACCGCCTATAATTTGTTTAGCATGAAAGATATCGTCATCTCTTAGTTGCTATGTTGACAATGAAAGTATGCCGCTCAAAATATAATTTATCTCTATTTCAAAACCGAGCTCTGGCACCTCTACAAATCCCTGCTTCCCTCTGCGAAGGGCCTATCTATTTACTTTCATGTTGAGTCATCACCCTCTTATTAAAAGCACTAGCTGGAGAGCACAACAGTCATTTGCATTCATTATTGTTAATTTATATCGGGTATGACTGTGATTGGATCTCTTTTACCATGAATTACAATGTCTAGTCAGTCCTTGATCTTTAAAGGTGCTCTGCATTTATATTTTGCGGTCTCAGAAAGGGCTAGCGAGATACCATCTTGTTATATCATATTATGATTGTTTTGAGAAAGTGTTGTCATCCGAGATTTATTATTACGGCTTGCTAGCTGATTATGTTATTGATATGAGTAAACATGAGACCTGAGAATTATTGCAAATGTGGTTAGTTATAATCTTTGCTGAAAACATGAATGCTGACTTGACGTAGGTACAACAACAAGAGCAAACATAGTTTGTAAAAGTTTTTCTTTTTCTCTTTCAGTTTGTCAACTGAATTGCTTGAGGACAAGCAATGGTTTAAGCTTGGGGAGTTGATACATCTCCGTCGTATCTATTTTTCCAAACAATTTTGCCCTTGTTTTGGACTCTAACTTGTATGATTTGAATGGAACTAACCCGGACTGACGCTGTTTTCAGCAGAATTGCCATGATGTTGTTTTATGTGCAGAAAACAAAAGTTCTCGGAATGACCTGAAACTCCACGAGATGTCTTATAAAAATAATAAAAATCCTCGCTAAAGATGAAGACCAGGGGCCCACACCTGTCCACGAGGTGGGGCGCCCCCTCGGGCGCGCCCCTACCTCGTGGGCCCTTGAGACCCTCCGACGCCAACTCCAACTCCATATATTGGCTTTTGGGAGAAAAAATCAGAGAGAAAGTTTCATCACGTTTTACGATCACGAGCCGCCGCCAAGCCCTAATCTCTCTCGGGAGGCTGATCTGAGTCCGTTCGGGGCTCCGGAGAGGGGGATTCGTCGCCGTCGTCATCATCTACCATCCTCCATCACCAATTTCATGATGCTCACCGCCATGCGTGAGTAATTTCATCGTAGGTTTGCTGGACGGTGATGGGTTGGATGAGATTTATCATGTAATCGAGTTAGTTTTGTTAGGGTTTGATCCCTAGTATCCACTATGTTCTGAGATTGATGTTACTATGACTTTGCTATGCTTAATGCTTGTCACTAGGGCCCGAGTGCCATGATTTCAGATCTGAACCTATTATGTTTTCATGAATATATGTGTGTTCTTGATCCTATCTTGCAAGTCTATAGTCACCTATTATGTGTTATGATCCGACAACCCCGAAGTGACAATAATCGGGATACTTATCGGTGATGACCATAGTTTGATGAGTTCATGTATTCACAATGTGCTAATGCTTTGTTCCGGTTCTCTATTAAAAGGAGGCCTTAATATCCCTTAGTTTCCAATAGGACCCCGCTGCCACGGGAGGGTAGGACAAAAGATGTCATGCAAGTTCTTTTCCATAAGCATGTATGACTATATTCGGAATACATGCCTATATTACATTGATGAATTGGAGCTAGTTCTGTGTCACCCTATGTTATGACCGTTACATGACGAACCACATCCGGCATAATTATCCATCACTGATCCGGTGCCTACGAGCTTTCCATATACTGGTTTACGCTTATTTACTTTTCCGCTGCAACTGTTACAATCACTATAAAAATACCAAAAACATTACTTTTGCTGTCTTTACTTTTGTTACCGTTACCGCCACTATCATATTACTTTGCTACTAAACACTTTGTTGTAGATATTAAGTTTTCAGGTGTGGTTGAATTGACAACTCGGCTGCTAATACTTGAGAATATTCTTTGGCTCCCCTTGTGTCGAATCAACAAATTTGGGTTGAATACTCTACCCTCAAAAACTGTTGCGATCCCCTATACTTGTGGGTTGTCACATTTCCAGAATCTGGAGTTGCCCTAGCATCTTGAGCAATAGGTAACAAGGCAAAATGTGTTGTGACCCATCCAAGTCAAAATAAAAATAATGCATTACTCACTAGGTTCTCCGGATTAAAGCTCCATGCTACATCAAGGAAGCGAAAAAGTGTGGAACCTAATAACTTAAAGCGTGGAGGTCAGTCAAGATGCCTAAATTGCTCGTTCCCTCTTAATTCCTTTTTTTGCGCAAAATCTTCCGATCTATTCATCAACTGAGAAGATAGTATAAAGAATACCAGAAGTAAAAAATACATCCGGGTCCGTAGACCACCCAGCAACGACTACAATCACTGGAGTGAGCCGAAGGCGCGCCACCATCTTCACCCCTCCATCATTGGAGGCGGGCAAGCCTTGTTGTAGTAGACAGTCGGGAAGTCGTCGTGCTAAGGCCTCATAGGGCCAGCACACCAAAACGGCAACCACCGCCCATGAAGAGAAGCGTAGATCGAAAGGATCCAACTTATAGACACATGAACATAGATGAACAGAAACAGGATCTGCGTGGACCCACCGAAGATAAACGCCGACCCAATCCCGCGAGACTCCATAAATAAACCTCCGCACGCCCTCCGGCGATGCTAGAAACACCACCGGGACAGGGACTAGGCGGGGAGAACCTTATTCCATCTTCATAGAGTCGTCGCCGCCTCGCCACTCTAAGCAGGACACAAACCGTAACAAAAATAAAAAAAAGCATGAAAAAAATGAAGCCCTCTCACCGGCAAGGGGTAGCATCTACCGTGCCTCCACGGCCCTAAGACCATAGGAGACGAAATAGCCGGCGACAACACCAACGGGAGGCGGGAGAAACTCTAGCCAAAGCGTCCTCTTTCTTTCATTCGTCCTCTCTTACTTCGATGGATCTTTTCATCTCACACATATTAAATCACCGCCGTGATAAGGAAACCATCATGCAGAAATTTGATTCGGCGTTATAATGAGAATTTAAGTTAATATTTATCTTGCCAGGGGGCAACATAAAAATTGGACATACTTTGTAAAGAAAAAAAAATACATGCTTAATAGATAAAAATTATATTGAAAGTCCATGCTTTGAAAAGAAAAGGCATGTTTAGAGCAGATCTAGATGTGCCTTAGTATTGTACATTTAAATGACTCAATCAAACATAGAGAAACCATCATGCAGAAATTTGATTTGGCGTTATAATGAGGATTAAAGTTAGTATTTATCTTGCCAGAGGGCAACATAAAAATTGGACATACTTTGTAAAGAAAAAAAACATGCTTAATAATAGATAAAAATTGTATTGAAAGTCCATACTTTGAAAAGAAAAGGCATGTTTAGAGCAGATCGAGATGTGCCTTAGTATTGTACATTTAAATGACTCAATCAAACATAAAGAAGAAGAAAATTACCCGCACGAATCTTCACCTAAAATCAATGGCGTATAGATAAAAATACATGCTTAATAGATAAAAATTATATTGAAAGTCCATGCTTTGAAAAGAAAAGGCATGTTTAGAGCAGATCTAGATGTGCCTTAGTATTGTACATTTAAATGACTCAATAAAACATAAAGAAACCATCATGCAGAAATTTGATTTGGCGTTATAATGAGGATTAAAGTTAGTATTTATCTTGCCAGAGGGCAACATAAAAATTGGACATACTTTGTAAAGAAAAAAAACATGCTTAATAATAGATAAAAATTGTATTGAAAGTCCATGCTTTGAAAAGAAAAGGCATGTTTAGAGCAGATCGAGATGTGCCTTAGTATTGTACATTTAAATGACTCAATCAAACATAAAGAAGAAGAAAATTACCCGCACGAATCTTCACCTAAAATCAATGGCGTATGACTTATATGTGCAATAGTTAGGGCACATCCAGATGTCCTTTAGCAAAACCATGAAAAAATCACATTAAAATGTTCAATGACGTATGACTTATATGTGCAATAGTTAGGGCACATCCAGATGTCCTTTAGCAAAACCATAAAAAAATCACATTAAAATGTATATTAGTAGAACATTAAAAAGTTAGTGCACAGATTACTTCTTGCTCCCCCACAAATGTTCTTGGGTAACAGGCCCCCGAGCCACAAGGCCCAGCAAGATCTGTGACTAACTTTTGCTCCCCCACAAATGAGCTTGGGTGACAGGCTAACGCGACAAAGCCCAGCGACAGTGTTGCAAGAGCTGTCCTTTTATTCCGGTGTATGCGAACTAAATGAGGCGAGGTGGGACTAAAAGTTGTGTCTGCCAACAAATTGTACTAACGGGCTAAACAAACAACAGCTTCTCCAAACTCAAAGCCCAAGTAAAGAATCTCGCGGCGTGACGGCCCAACGACGACGACGCGGTAAAACGGGAGGCAAACGCCAAGAGAAGGCTTCCTCCCAAAGCCCTCCAAGCCAGACACACGGCCGCCGCAGCCGAGATGGCCGCCGGAGATGCCACCCACGCGCCGCCGGCCGCGGAGGCGCAGTCTCTGGTGGAGTCGTTCTGCGCCGTCACCTCGGCGACCCCCGACGAGGCGGCCTTCTTCCTCGAGGGCCACAACTGAGCCCTCGAGGCCGCCGTTCGCTCCTTCTACGACAACACGGAAGTCGACGCCGATGGCCCCGATCCGGCACCCCAGACCCCGCCAGCCGGTTCGCCTCCGTGCTCCTCACCACGCGCCACGACACCATCGACGACCTCCTCCATACCGGCGAGCTCGCGGTAAGCTTCGATTGCCTGATTCACTCTGCTGGCCATCGATCTGTCGCTGGCCTGAAAATGGGACTTCATTCATTTCTGAATGCTAATTGGCGTGCCATCTTTGTGAAAAGGTACAAGTAGGGCCATGAATCAGTGATATTACCTTATTGAAAATTTGAAATCACAAACTGAAGGGGGTTGGAACAGTGTATATAAGGTGTAGAGCTCCTGTAGCTTTCAGATCTTGTCATAATCACAAACAGTGACCTATACTGTGTTAACAAATCTTGTCATAGATTTCAATGAAAATGGAACTGGGGGTGAGCCCCTGTTGATCGAAAAAACAAATCTAACAGATCATTACAAGTTCTAGTTTCAGTGTTACTTCAGCTATTTGGCAGCACTACTGTATTTATGCTAGGACAAGCTGCTACTTACGAGCAGCTTAACTCAACAAATATATGCAGTTAACTTTCGGCATTTCGAACTGAAAAGAGGCCAAATAATTAAGAGATTTTGGACAGTTGTTACATTGTGTCAGCCGTGCAGACTCAACAATATTTTCAGATACTGATCCTAATGTATCTTCATGTTGAATTCCGCAGCTATGTTCAATTGTGCTCATGTTCAGGCTCATCATAATCCTGAGCAGCGCCGCCAAGATCACCCACCAGGCGCAGGCCCTTACTGGCCAGACCACCAAGTGGCACGCCTGCTGGCTGCTGTACTATCGAGCCGGTCCCGGACGATGAGATAGATCCGGGATCCAACCAGAACTCCATCCTGGAAGGGTACCCCGAGGACGAGAGCGGTTGAGAGTCCAGCGAGGAGACCGGCGACGAGGACATACTGGAGAACACCAAGTTCCTCTAGATGTTGGTTTTTTCCCTGCATATGCTCAACCAGGCTCAACTGGAACAAGTATGCAAATGAGCAAAAACCGATGCGAGCAATCAAATGTGTCCCAAGTTCCTCCAGTTTCACACACACTTGATCTCCTTCCAGAAGAGGCAGGCACTAGGTATGTATAATCATAGCGTAAATTTCGTCGAATTTCCCTGAGATGATCTTTGGGGCTGATGAAAAACGCTGTTGCAGTGACCTACCTGGAGAACAACAAGGCCGGCATCACCGTGTTCGGGTTCACACTGGACCGGTCGTACCTCCACACCATGTTCATGCTCGAGTGGACGCTCTTCTTGTGGCTGCTGGGGAAAACAGTCGGCTTCTCGTGAAGACGAGGGAATGTGTGTATGTATATCGTCCTTCCCAGCCAGGTGGTTGTATTCCGTTCCATGCTTTTTTGCTGTTGCCCCGTTTGATCCTTGTGAAAAACAGGAGAAGTAGGTTTTTGGGGTGTGTGCGCGCGCGGGTGGGTGAGTGGTGTGCACTTGTACTAGCAGCGATTTTGTGTGATGGTTGTGTAAATTATTATGGGTTGATTGCTAGTGGACGTAAGGTGCATGTACAGGTTTAGATGAGTGCTTTAGAGCCTCGTGCGTGCGTGCCGATTGGTATTGCAGGTTTATAATCTCGGGTTGTAAGCCACCCTCAGTTGTAGAGCAAGTCTTACAAAATGAAGTTTTTCCTTTGTTTTTGTTCTATACCGGCCTTCCTCTCTCCTGAAGAAAATATTTTTGTTCTATGGGGTATGAGTTGGTATTTCATCTGGACATGTATAATAGTCGGAGCATTTCAATGCAGGTGTGGATGGTACATATAATAGTGGTTTTTTGTTTGTGTGTGCGTTGGTTGTGTGCATCCTAACTATGCAGAGGCCGGGTGTGTGCTCATTGTATTGTATCCACTTGATGCTTCATTTTTAAATTAATAAAAATCCGTTTTTTGTTAAATAAAGAAGAATCTTTTTTTTTTGAGAAATCTTGCCACTTTATTGATTCAAGATAATGTTCATAGGTACAAGTCTTAGGTTATGAGGATAACCCAACCAAACATGTCTACAAGCAAATTTGACAAAATTATGAGCTTCATAGTTGTGATTCCTACGCTCATGAACATAAGAGCAATGAGTAAAGTTATCTCTACGGCTCATTATTTCATGAACATAAGAGCAATGAGCTTCATAGTTGTGAGGACCTCCCGTCCCATGAACTATGTCATTCACCACCCCCTGGCAGTCAGACGCCACCATCAGATTTTAAACGTATAAATCATCTGCAAGTGACAATGCTTCTCTACATGCATATGTTTTCAAAACTGTAGGGTCAGCGGTGCCCCGGTAGACAACAGCAGAAGAAAAAGAAAAGAATCAAAGATCCCTCAAAGTGATGCTTTGTTTTGGCCCACTTTCCAGTATCTACGTATGGTTCTTTTCGTATAGTGTATCCTCGTGGCAATTGATTGGCGTGCCCATATCTCGCTTGAGAGCTCCTCTGCGGCGTTTCAGAAGCCAAAAAGGATAGCCTATGCTCGCTAGCTTTGTTTGCAGGCCGCGGCCCAATAGGGCCACCTCCCACTCGCGCCAGCTCGCTTCCTCAAGTTCGTTGGTTTTTCTTTCGTTACTAGAACAATGTCCATTCGTTGCAACGGGAGAAACATATACATAGCCTCATAGCGGGAGGGACAATTATCTCACTTTAAACGGACACCCGCACAAACCCCCTCCTACCAGCACCCCCAGTCAACGACTTAATCCCCTTTGTCATCACAAAACCTCTTGAATCACAACATAGTAGTTAAGCTGTGTCACCATGTTGTCGCGCCTCGTCCAAATTCATCAACCATGTCGCCGCGGATTCACTTTGCTCTGGCCTGGCCTCCGAAGCAGACAACCGGCTTTAGTCAGAAAATTTGTTGTTTTGAGGCTAAATTGTTTGGTTTCTTTCGTAGCATGCACATCATCATATAGTATTTAGTGGAATTTTACATATTTGTGGAGAACAACTATACCAGAGGGAAGAATCAATTGTCTTGGAATTTTTAAATATCCTTTTCAAATAAAATAAAGTTCCAGGCTCCCTAGATCCACATACCCAAATTGCCTCACTTAGTGATTGATCTGGTATTACACATATGAGGGTGTTTATCAGACCAAATATTTTCTCTTTATTCATGCAAAATAACTCTTATCAGACTACGCATGTGCACCACATATCTTTTTCTCTGGTTAACGAAAAACATACTGAATATGGCACCATCAAATCTGTTAGTTTGATAATATTTTCATGAGTGAAACTATTAGGTCACTTCGCACATGTATTTCATTGAGTTCCTCGCTGGAAACAAAATACTACAATACTCGCAATTGGGTCAACTCTAAGAGAACAAAGCACGAGCTATTTCATAAGAGTAGAGCGCAAACAAAACATTTATTATTTCAAACAATGAAAACCAGTCACCTCCATCAATAAAAAACAGATGATCTCCCAAGAAGATTTTACACTAAATAACAGATAGAGAAAAGGAAGTAAAGCCTGGTTTTGAAGTCGAAGTAGTGCTTGACAAGACCATCTTGAGACTGGGCAAGATATGTTTAATTATGCATGACTCTATAGTCATTATACATCACAATATCGGTGAATGGAATAAACTGTGGCTGGAAAAACAGAAGCCAAATGCCTACTCTGGAAGTAAAAGATATGCTTCAGGAGAAACACAAATCACAAGAAATCTGCTCCTTGCTAGTAGTAGGTGGAGGTAATGTTGCCGAGGATGAGAAACACGTAGCCGGGGGCAGGGTGGCAGGGGGCTACTGCAGCAGGAAATGGAG
This sequence comes from Aegilops longissima, assembly GCA_021605205.1. NCBI lineage: Eukaryota > Viridiplantae > Streptophyta > Magnoliopsida > Poales > Poaceae > Aegilops > Aegilops longissima. The sequence goes on from CM038682.1 coordinate 632,821,113, forward strand.
GAGGCATGAGGGGCTTTGTTGGGGCACAGACGCCGCCGGAGGCAAAGTTGCGGTGCATAGGTCATCAAAGGAGGAGACGTGTGGGAGGGGGCAGAGGGGACGACGAGGATGAGGGGTGTGTGGTGTTGATGATGGGTGGTCGGACTACTGCAACAGAGGAGAAGCAGGAGTCGTGTCGGCCGACTGACGACGTCGGTGTCGTGCTTGTTGTGGTCAGGCGGAGGAAGGAAGGGAGTGGGGGAGACAGCGAGGAGGGGAGAGTCGTGGTAGTGGTGGGCAACAGGGTGGCGAGGAGTGTGGGCCGAACGGTGCCGACAACAACCGCCGCGCTAGATCGGTTCTTACACTGCCTACTGCTGCATGTTTGTACGGAGCTTTTTTTTCTGAGATGTGGCTAGTCGGGAGAGACAGGGGTTTATCTAAAAATATCTACCTCAGTGCGGGCGCCTTTCTGCAAAATTGCCACAAATTGCCTCATGTCCGTTAGATGCAGATCCGATGGTTGTAAATTAAGAATGACAGACACACCATCACCATCGACTCGGATTTTTATAGGGGTAGAGATTATCTACAGTATGACCTCCCCTCAGCCCACTCCCCCTTGAAGAAAATCCTATGGTACAATCTAGTGTACTACTCCCTCCATCCCGAATTATTTGTCGCAGCCTTTTCTGTGACAAGTGGTTTCAAAATATATGAACATGGCCAATGTGTTTTCAACATATATGAACATTTTCTAATTATATGAACAAAACTACACAAAGTTGCGAAAACAGTTTATTTTTTTTAAAGTTCAAGACTTAAAAAAATGAAATTTGTGAAAAAGTTCATGACATTTCAAGGCTTCACAAATATTTTAAAAAATCATCGATTTGAAAAAATATATTCATGAATTTGTAAAAAGTTCACTAATTTAATAAAGTGCAAATTTGAAGAAAGTTCATGAATTTGAAAAACGTTTGTGAGTTCAAAAAAAATCATGAATCTGGAAAAGTTCACCAATTTTAAAAAAAGTGTGTGAATTTGAAAATAAATTCATGAATTTCACAAAAGTTCAAATGTATTGGAAAAGTTCATGACATTTGAAAAAAGTCAGGAAAAATGAAAAAAAAATCATAGTGTTTTTGAAGTACACAAATTTCAAAAAACTATGCGGGATTTCATAAAAACTGAAATGAGTTTGTGAATTTGGAAAACATTCATGCATTTGAAAAAATTCATGAATTTGATCAAAGTTCATGAATTGAAGAAATAGTAGGCACAATAGGTGAGCCGTCCGAGTTGATTACTACGTTTGGAAGGAAACATTGAGGTTGGTACTTCGAATCTCACTACCCGCAAATATTTCTGAAGGTTTTGAAAAATGGTTCAAGCCCAGGATGCACGGGGGTGTGCGCCAGTTTGATGAGTTGCCTTTAACCGGCGTTGGCAGCGTCAAATAGGCATCGCGGTCTCGCTTATAGCGAGGTGTAGTGTTTTTTTAGAAATACCTGTAATTTTATTCATAGGTACACTAATTTGGATATAAGATTCAAGAAAATACAAAATAACTCCTATAACTAAGAATTACAATGAAATCTCTTGAAATCACCTTCTTCGCGGTATCAATATCTGCTCGAAGAAATACTCCAAAGACTTTGGTAAAAAAACTGCAATTGGACTGGAGCAATGGTGTTGTCACTCTTTCACCTGCACGAACATTATTAGTAATGATTTTTGAAAGCGCCTTGAGTCGCTCATCCAAAAAGATGGGAAGCCTTAATCGATGAACGTACTTGGGCCGGGGATGACCCCCCTAGAAGTGCAGGCCATTGAATCACTGTATCTTCACTATGGTGTCGATGCAACATTTCACCTCCACAAAAGATTCAGACCAACAAAAAATATTTGACACAACAACATAAACTCATCAGATCCAAATAGTCGGATCTGCGAGGACAGAAAACTCTCAAACCATATGGCATCGCCAAAAGGACGAGAGGAAATTTATTCTCGCACAACTATGATGATCACTCGACGTCGACGAAGAACATAAAGATCTTGAAGATCCGAGGCCCCCCCACCTCTCAGCACCAAGATGGGCCGGCCCAGAACCCCCATTTTTTTTGTTTTTTCATGTTTTCATTTTAATTTTTGTTTTTTAATACTCCCAAATATCCTAAATATATATATTACAAACATGATTTATGTCAGAAATTAGAAAAATATATATTAATCAAGCATTTGAAAAATGTTAAATGTGTATAGGAAAAATGTTATCATGTATACAAAACTGCATACCAAAAATTCACAATGTATACGTAAAATTTAATCATGTATTAAAAATGTCAATGAAGCATTGAAATTTTTAATCATGTATTGAAAAGATATAAATCAAGCATTTAAAAACTGTTAAACGTGTATAGAAAAATGTTTTTCCTGTAATGAAAAAATGTATAAAAAACAGTGTGTATGATAAAATGTTATGTATTGAAAATATATGAAACATCTATAAAAAGTTGTTTCTTATGTATATAAAAGTACAATAAAAATATTCAAATGACATGAAATAAAAGTGCACACCAAAAGCATATATTTTAAATTATTAATTTTACTTTACAAAAACATGTATATAAAATGTTTCTTATGTATATGAAAACGCATACACTATGTGTGAAAAATATTTATTGCAACTAAAAAGTATTCACTAGGTATTTTAAAACGTTGACCATGTATTAAAAAAATTACAACTTTCATTTCGAAAACGTACATCGTGTATGAAAAATGTTCAATGTGTACCAACAAAATGTTTCACCGTGCACTTAAAAAAGAAAAATAGCCAAAGAAACAAATAGAAAAGAAAAACTAATGAGAACCAATAAATAAACAAATAAAACCTAAAAATAAGAAATAAAACTAATGAAACAGAATGGAAGTATAAAAACAAAGAACAAAGGAAAAAACTTTGAAAAAAAAGAAATGAAATGAAACAAAGAAAACCGGAAGAAATTGTAGAAAAATAGAGAAATGAAAACAATTAAAACCGAAAAAATAAAGAAAGCAGAAAAAACAAAGAAACCCATAAGAAACAAAGAAAAAACTAAAGAAGATAAAAAGAAAAGGAGAAACCACATAAAACCAGACCAAGAACAAGAACAGCGATCGTCCCAAGCGAGCGAGGAAAATAAACGAGCGAACCGCTAGCAGAGCGTACTCCCTCCGTTTTTATTTATTCCTTATATTAGGTTTGGTCAAAATCAAACTTTGTAAACTTTAACAAAATTTATTGACAAAAATATTAATATATACAATAACAAATCAATACCATTAGATTCATTATTGAATATACCTTCACATCATATAGATTTGTTAATGTAAATGTTCATATTTTTCTCTATAAATTTGATCAAATTTTAGGAAGTTTGACTTCAGTCAAATCTAGTATGCGGAGTAAATAAAAATGGAGGGAGTGTTTTTTTCTTCGATCGGTGATTGATGCCCGCTTTCTTCGCTGGTGTGACCCAGAAATCGTCCATACACCGTCTCAAATATTCATCCCTATGCTTATGTTTAATACTATTATTGCTCTCTTTAAAGTTACTTGTACTCGACAGCTGCGGGTAAATTTGCTGTTGTGATACTCTTTGTCAGGTACACCACTTCATTCATCATATTGTCACTGCTACTAATAATTCTTGCAAACAAGCAATGTTTCAGGTGTGGTTGAATGAACAACTCGACCGCTAACTGCTAAAGTTTTTAAATACTCTTTAGCTTCTACTGTGCCGAATCAATAAATTTGAGTTGTGATACTTCTCTCGAAGACTATTGCGATACCTACATTTGTGGATCATCATATATACTTATTGCATCAATAACAATTGAGCCACTCATGTTTTGTTGGAATCCTAAAATGCATACACTACTGCAGGATGCTCCTAACGCGACAGTACAATCAGAGACCCATTCAATGAAATTGTGTGCGATGCATTAATCACAAATGGTGATGTAATAAAACCATCAAAAAGATATAAAACGTTTGCGATGGTGGAGACAACAAACACGTTTCAGATTATAGTTGCGTGTGCGATATGTGGCAATTCACTTGAATGAACTGTTTGTGACGAGCTTAACAATAAAAACGGGTAGCCAGATAAAGGTGTGTGCGATATACGACATACCATTCACCCGGATGAGCTGTTTGTGATTAGGTAACACAACAGAAACAGTCGGGTAGATCAAGGTGTGTGTGTGCGATTGATGACATACAGTTCACTCGGATGAACTGTATGCAATTAGGCAACACAACAGAAATGGTCAGTCATATTAAGGTGTCTGCGATTGATGGCATACACTTCACACGGACAAACAGAAACAGTTAGACAAATCAAGGTGTGTGCGCTAGATGGGCACACATTCTAACTAAAAGAAGCACGCGCTCGTTGGCGCGCACGATTGATGGAACAAGACGTGTGCTGACATCGCCTATTGCAATGCACCCTATGGTGCAAATGCCACATACGCGGCTGAGAACGCGTGCCCACATTATGCCATCTGGGAATAGTGCTGCACTTTGAAACTAGAACCGTCAATAAATTTTGAGTTTGCGTCCCGTCACATTTTAAATTACTACCGCTATATTTAATTACAAACATGTTCACATCGATCAAAACCTAAACGGTTTCCCACTTAGGAGCGTATTAGTACTCGATTATAAATACTACCTACTCCAAGATGACTGCACATTCCTCCTCAACTCCTCATCCACAAAAACAAACAAGTCCTTCATCGTCGTTCCTTTGCGTCTGCCATGGCCCGCATGAGCTCTGGGTCGAGAGCTTACTATCAGGGAGAGGCAAGCATGGAAGCGAAAGCACGAGAGATGTCCCGCCTCGCCGCGAAAGCAGCCGACATGTCCCGCCGCTCCGCCGTAGCAGCACAGAGATCCCGTCGCGCTGTCGAAGTAGCACAGAGGTCCCGCCGCGCCGTCGATGCAGCAGACTGGTCCGGCCGCACCGCGGAAGCACCAAAGATGTCCCGCCGCGCCGCGAATGCAGCAGAGAGGTCCTCCTGCGCCATGGCGGCCTGGGAAAATATCTCACGGGCTGGCGAGGACTCTCACAAGCGCGTGCGTGCTATGCTCGATGACCTGATGGATCGGATCTCCAGCTGGATGAAACTGCAGGACGAGATGAATGCCTCGTTTGAAAATGCCAAGCGTTCTTCCCGTTGGTAAATCTGATTCTATTGGTGTCATCCGGGGACAAGGGGAGGACAATGGAAGCTCCGCACCGAGCGCAACCTACTGAGGGCGAAGATCGCCGGAAGGACGAAGCAGCACGAGGAGACCATTGCCTTGTTGAAGAGGATGGGCGTCATCATCAAGAAACTTATGGACGAGAATGCTATGCTCCGCATTGAGCATGAAAGGCTGGTGGAGGAATTCATGGATGCTCTCAAGCAGCGTATTAAGGACATGAAAGAGTTTTTTTAGAGAAAAGGCTAGCCCCCGACTTCATAAATAAAGCCACCAGGCAGAGTACCAAGTAGCACCAAAGCACATAGAGTTTAACAGGAACTAGGCAACATGCCCATAAATAGCAAGGAATACAAGCACACAGGCCCGACGGTTCAAATAAAGAAGGCACGCAAGCCAACAACCTACTGCGAAGATAAACCAAAAGCTCGCCGCTTCACTAAGGGTGGGGATTGGAAAGCTGGTTTGCCGACGCCTTAACTTTGTTGATAAGCGCCACCATGCCATCCACATCCACTGGTTTAGTCAATAATTTCCACTGTTGCAAGAAGATAAGCATTTTAGAAAGCAGATCAGCAGGCTTGTTAGGAAAGACACCCTCAATGGTGAATTTGTTTCTAGTAGTCCACAAGGATCAACACATGGCCGCCAGACCAACCCAGGATAGCCTCTTTGCTTGCCCCTTAATGTTATCTGCCAAGATCCGTAGGTGAGCAAAGGAGTGAGGGTCCCAATTAACGCCCATCCAAGACTGAACACATCCTCATGCCAGCTTGGCTAGAGGACACGAGAAGAAGATATGATCCATGTTCTCCACATCGGAGCACAGGGCACAAAGGGCAGAGCCCGGGCCATTGTGCTTGCCGATCTGATCAGCAGCCGGCAAGAGGCCTCTAAAGGCCTGCCAGAGGAAGACCTTGATCTTTGGAGGGATCCTAGCCACCCAGATCTGTCGAAATTTGGAAGTGGGGGATCCAGCACTAAGCCTCGCGTAAAGGGATATGACAAAAAAGGAACCAGACGATGTATGCGGCTAGGTCACAGACTCCTCATCCTCCGAGAGAATACGGAACATAGCAGCGAGGCAGTGCCAGTCCGCCAACTCTGCTGTAGCGACCTGACCCAAAATCGGTCAAATCTACGTATGCATACCATCCCAAGATCATCTTTGGTACTCACAAGACATCGATAAAGTAATCAAAGTTCAATCAACCACCGAATATCATTAATCGATTCTCATATAGAGTCTTTATTACAAGGGAATAAATTCGCTCAAGGCCAACTCATGAGAAATAAACTAAAATGCTGCGGAAGCGTCGAGGTAAAGCGAGTCCATCCGACTCCAAAGGGCAATCGCCAAGCGCGGAGCGTAGCCTCACCCCGATCGGAATATATCTACGCAACATAATACGTTGCAGCCATGTAGGTCAGCTTTTGGAATAAGTCGGCAAGTCAAGAAGAATAACAATAATAAAGTTACTAACTCTATATGCATTTTTGGTGTGGAACTCTAAGTTTCATCATTTTGCGAAAAGCCAATTTTATCCTACTACAAGTGGACTTATTTGCAAATTACTACAAATTGTTGGTAGTTATTGAGATGGTTCCGCCAACCAATATCTCGTTCCCAAATTATTATTAAGTCATAAACCCATCAAATTAATCCATTAGTTTTAGTGTTGAGATATCCGAATACTTCCAAGGTCCAGATGCTCAAATGTCCGTAATCGGGACACGGCTAATCGATTAGGTTATAACACTCTGCAGAGGTTTGCGACTTTCCCGCAAGAATCATTCCTCCTTTAAAGTCTTCGCACTTCATGGTGTTTGAAGACGGGACGAATGAAACAGGGTCTTCCAAAGAGTTCTTCTGGCCACTGCCGGTACCCATCCAATCCTACCGTTCGTCTACTTCTCGTAGTACCGTCCAGCCAGCTTTACTACAAGGGTCAACCCAGCCAGAGCCCATAATGGCTTGCGGCTGCACAGGTAAGCTTCCGGTCATGGGGCATCCATCCTTCTCTTCGTGGCTGGGTGAAGCTTTCCGCAGGATGTCATGGCGCTTCTCCATGCATCCCGGCCACCACTGGGTGCTCCAGGGTGCCCGTCAACCGTCCTCCACCCAGTAGTGTTTTTCCGAAGTCCATCTTGATCATTGTAGTCCATGGGTTGTCATCATCATTGACTCTCACATCTTGCTTATGGATTTCACTCATCCCAAATCCCGTCTACGAGCATAGCAAAATAACTACTACGTCCCGGGGTCATGGTAACAAGGGGGTTGGTTCATCCTACCACATGATACTACTCAAGTTTAATGACTTCAAGATTTCACTACTGCATGCAATGGTGGGGTGGTGACAACTACAAATGCACAAAACATAGGTATAGAAATAACATGATCAAAACTTGCCTTCTTGATGATCCTCGTAAGCTAAAGAGTCGTAGTAGCAAGCTTCAGCACTCGGGAACTCTACCGAGACAAACAATAACATAATAAGCACAAAGCAAGAGGATCACACAAGATAACAAAGATAACATATCACAACCAAACAATCAAAACCAAATCAAAAGGAAAACTCAAAGAAATCAAATTCCAAGTTTTCCCTATTCCAAACAATAACAAAAATAGTTTTATATAACAAAATTTCCTCAACATAACCTAATCATGGTTTTAGGTTAACTTAACAGAAAAGGATTAATTAAGCAATTAGGAGCAAAAAGAATTAATTTAATAGCTATTATAAAACTCATTTTAGGCCTAATCCAATTTCTATTAAGAAAATTAATTTAAAACTTTTATTAATTATAAATAAAAGTTCATCTAATGGAATGACAGAAACTAACCTAGAATAACTAATCACAAGTTAAAAATAAATTAATTTACTAATTAATTAATTAGGAAAACAGGAACTAATCAATTAATTAGGATTAATAGGATTCTGCCTAGAATTAATTATTTATTAATCCTAAAATACCAAAGTTAATTTCTAGGGTTTGGCAATATCAAAATAAAGTGATTGCAAAAAGAATCATGCAAAAATAATTTTTCTAACTAAAACTATAGCAGATTTGCTATTCTGACTAAAACAATATTAAAGCATTTTTAATTATTTTTAACATAGCTAAATATATGTTTTTCAGAAACTACATAAAATTTTCAATCCAACAAAAAAAGAATCACTCAAAAATATTAAACAGAATAAAAGATATACATTTTTGAAATTTGAAACAAATCGGCTAAAACAGAAAATCAAAATAAAAAGAAAAAGCCCAATGGGCCTAAACTATGCACTAGGCGTCAGATAGACTAAGTGGGCCTAGGGTTTAACTAACAGAACCGGCCTAACTAAAATAAACCTAACTAATAAAAATAAACCGCTCGGCCGTCCGGTTTTCTAATAAAAACGTACCCCTTCGGGGGCTTCTAATCCTAACCACACGATTGGGATCGGACGGGGGAGGGGGATTCCGGGGACTCACCGGACTCCGGCGACGTCGGCGGCGGCGGCGGGAGTGCTCCGGGGCGTTGGGGGGTCGGCGAGCTTCGGGGAGACGTCGGGGAGACGCGGGGGAGCTCGGGGAATGGTTCGGTGGAGTTGGGGTGGGTCGGGGTGCACCAGAGTGGCGACGGCGAGGGTTTTGGCGGCGGGGTTGAGCTCGGGCTCCGGCGTGCTTCGGGAGAGAGAGGGAGAGGGGCTCCAGCGAGGCTAAGGGGGGGAATGGGGTGCGGGGCTCGGGCTTTATAGCCAGGGCCTCGGAGGGCGGAAGGGCATCGGGTGATTGGAGATCCGGATCCTTCGGGATCCGTGAATCTCGGCGAGGTTCAAACGTGGGCGAGGGGAAGAAGAGAGGTGGGGCCACGGGTCGATGAGAGAGGGAGGGGGTTTTGGTCGGGTGGCGGACCTCGGGGTTTCAGGCGAGGGGCGGGGTGTGTCTGTTGGGCTGGCCTGTGGCTTAGTGGGCAGTTGGCTGGGCCGATTCTTGAGGAGGGTGAGGTGAGGTGGCTGGCTGGGCTGGGTGGCTGGGTGGCGCCGAAAAGTCTTTTTTTTTATTTTTTAAATAAAACAAAAACAAAAATAAAACAATATCTATAAATATTTTATATAGGGTATTTATATACCAAAATGATCAGGGGAATATTCCCTTTCATTTGAACATTTTTCCAAAGGCAAAATCCAAACTTTATGAAAATCCATTTTTTTCAAATTCAAATAAAATTTCAGGTTTGAATCCAATTCTTTTGGCATTGTTTCCTCTGATATTTTTGGAGTGTCATGTTAGCTCCCCTCATACTTTTGATCAAGTATTTATCAGGCTTAGTTTTTGAATTGTTTCCCACATGCCAAAGTTTGGAATTCAAATTCAAATTCAAAATAACTCTGAAACTTCAAATGGTATTCAAATTCAAACAGGATGCATAGGATGCTTATCTATAATTGTAAAACATTCCAAATAGGAAATTTGGGATGTTACAAACCTACCCACCTTAAGATGAATCTCGCCCTCGAGATTCGGGTTGGCTAGCAAATAGGTGCGGATGGTCTCGATGAAGATCCTCTTGGCGTTCCTGTGTGGCTTCTTCCTCGGTGTGGTGACTCCACAGCACCTTGCAAAACTTGATGACTTTGCTGCGGGTGACTCGCTTGCAGTCTCGAGAATCTTGACGGGTTTCTCCTTGTAAGTCAAATCACCGTCAAGCTGTATGGCCTCTAGGGGCACTTGTGTCTCTCAACGGAACATCGGCCATGTCGGCATGGCACTTCTTCAACCGAGAAGCGTGGAAAACATCATGAACTCCGGACAATCCTTCCGCAATTCCAACTTGTATGCAACTTCTCCACGACGTTCGAGGATTTTGTAGGGCCAATGAATCGGGTGCTAACTTTCCTTGACTCCAAACCTCTTGATTCCACGAAGTGAGATACACGAAGATATGCTCGGTCTCCCACTTCGTAAGTCACCTCCTTTGCGCCATCGTCGGCATAACTCTTACGTCGTGGATGTGCTATCTTGAGCCGGTCTCGAATTAGCTTGACTTTCTCTTCGAATCCTTGATAAGATCGGAACCGAAAAGTGATCGATCTCCAACACTATCCCACAAACAATGGTGTTTCGCACCTCCTTCCGTATAGAGCTTGAAAGGGCCATCTTCAAACCGGGTGATAACTGTTGTTGTACGAGAACTCTGCGTAAGGCAAGTTATCATCCCAGCTAGACCCATAGTCTAGCACACAAGCTCTCAACATGTCCTCCGAATCTGATTGACTCTCTCGGTGCATCCATCATGCTCATGCGGATGAAAGGAGTCTTGAATTCCAGCCTCGTACCCAAAGTTTCATGCAATTGCTTCCAAAACTTTGAGGTAAACTGCGTTCCTCTATCGACACGATTTTCCTCGGAACTCCATGCAGACATATACGATCCTGGTCATGTATATCTTGGCCAACTTGGCACTGGTATAGGTAGTCTTCACGGAATGAAGTGAGCTACCTTAGTCAAACGATCAACTACTACCCAGATAGAATCATAACTTTGATCGGGTCTGGGTAATCCTGTGATGAAATCCATACCAAGTTTCTCCCATTTCCAATCGGGAATCGGCAAAGGTTGAAGTAACCCTGCTGGCTTCGATGTTCGCCTTACACGTTGGCAAACATCGCACGGCCACGCACTCGGCAATGTCCTTCTTCATACCGGTCCACCGAAACTTTGCTTCAAATCCGGTACATCTTGGTGTTGCCGGGTGAATAGAGTACGTGAATCATGAGCCTCTGAAGAATTAGCTTCCGAGCTCGGGATCATTGGGCACATAAATCGATCCTCAAACCATATAGTCCCATGTTCATCCTTTCGAATCCTTTAGCTTTTCCTTCCTCCATCTTTTGCTTAATCTCATCAATTTCCTTGTCCGACTTACGGGCTTCACGAATCCTTTCGGTCAAGGTGGATTGAACTTCGTGGTTGCAACAAATCCTTTCGAACTATCTCGATCGGAGATCTCGAGGTCATCAACCAACTCCTGGGTAATCCTCCTGCTGTAAGAGTGTTCACATAACTCTTACGGCTCAAAGCATCCGCTACAACATTGGCTTTACCGGGGTGGTAATGTAGCCTCATGTCATAGTCCTTTATCAACTCTAGCCATCTCCTCTGCCTGAGGTTCAATTCCTTCTGCGTGAAGATATATTTCAGACTCTTGTGATCCGTATAGACATCACAACGATTTCCAATGAGGAAATGTCTCCAAGTCTTGAGTGCATGCACACATACTGCTAACTCCAAATCATGCGTGGCATAATTCATCTCATGAGGTCGTAGCTGTGCGGAGGCATAAGCTACAACCTTACCTTCCTGCATCAATACTCCTCCGAGTCCTTGACGAGAAGCGTCACAATAAACCTGGTATTCCTTGTGTATGTCTGGCAATATCAACACTGGAGCTGTGACCAACCGTTTCTTCAACTCTTGAAAACTGGCCTCACATTCCTCGGTCCAAACGTACTTGGCTTCCTTCTTCAACAACTCAGTCATGGGCTTGGCAATCTTTGAGAAGTTCTCAATGAACCTCCGATAATATCCTGCAAGTCCGAGAAAACTGCGGATCTCCTTGACTGAGGTGGGTGACTGCCAATCGGTGACTGATTCAACCTTGGCGGGATCAACTGCTATTCCTTCTCCTGAAATAACATGTCCGAGGAATCCAACTTCCTTCAACCAAAATTCACATTTGCTGAATTTGGCATACAGCTGATGTTCTCGAAGTTTCTCCAGAACTAGACGCAAATGTTCCTTATGCTCTTCCTCGCTCTTGGAGAATATCAATATGTCATCGATGAACATCACGACAAACTTGTCCAAGTACTCCATGAACACCTTGTTCATCAAATTCATGAAGTATGCAGGAGCATTAGTCAATCCAAATGACATGACGGTATACTCGTATAAACCATACCTGGTGGTGAATGCTGTTTTGGGTATATCCTTCTCACGAATTTTCAACTGGTGATACCCTGATCGAAGATCGATCTTAGAGAATACCTTAGCTCCAACAAGCTGATCAAACAAGTCATTGATCATGGGCAGAGGGTACTTGTTCTTGATGGTTACTTCGTTCAATGCACGATAATCCACAACCATCCTCAAGCTTCCATCCTTCTTCTCTACCAAAAGAACTGGGGCTCCCCAAGGTGATGAGCTTGGACGAATATATCCTTTCTCCAATAACTCATTTATTTGTTCCTTGATCTCTTTCAACTCATTCGGTGGCATCCGATAAGGTCTCTTGGATATTGGGGCTGTGCGGCAATAATTCAATCGAAATTCAATGTCCTGTCGGTGGCATTCTGGTAATTCCTCAGGAAACACATCGGGAAATTCTTGCACTCGGCACTTCCTCTGAACAACTCCCGTGAGGGAATGCACTGATTCTTCATCCGGCTGTGCTGGCTACATACTTGATCCTCTTACGCGCCGGGTGGTGAGCAGAATAGACTTCCGGCACAGTCAATGTTCCTTCATACTTTGACAACCAATCCATGCCTAGGATTACATCCAAGGTCTGAGTTTCCAACACTATGAGTTCTACGGAAATTTGTGGTTCCCGATGTTGAGGTTTGCGGGACAGCTTAAACCTGCCATCATTTCTCCTCCTGCGAACCGACGCGGAGGGGGCTTCTAAGGGTTCTAGTCGAAATCCGTACTTATCCACAACTACCCTTGATATGAAGGAATCGTTGCACCGAATCAAACAGAACCAAAACTGAACGTGAATTCAATAAAACTTACCAACCACGATTATCGGCTGATCATAGACGTTCTCCACGTCGATGTGATTCACTTGAGCACGAGGGAAGGATTGGGCTTCTTCGCTGAGCCTCCATTGCCATTCCGTTCCTCCGCTTGGCCTCCGGGCAGTCGGTGGCGTAGTGTCTGTCTTCCGGCACTTGAAGCGGTGATATGGCTCAGATCCTTTGAGCCGGGCAGAACGGTGCTGATTGCCATTACCATTGCCATTGCCATTGCCATGGCTGACTTGTTGTCTGGCTGCGGTTGTTTCCATTACCACCATGGTTATGACCTCCATGGTTGTGATGGATGTGCCCTCCGAGTACGGTGCATAGCGGGCTTCTGCTGAGCTCTGAATTGTGCTTCCCCGGCTGTACTTCCTCTTGCGGCTTTCTATCTGCTGCTGCTTGCCTTCCGGATGGTGGCCTTGTCTACCAGCTCTGGTAGTTGTTGAAAGTAGCCACAATAAGCTGCATGCTAAATTCATCATTGAGTCCCTCCAGAACTTCTCCCGCTTGGCGGCATCGGTGGCCACATCATCGAGGGCATAGCGGGCAAGCTTGCTGAATTCCTCCACGATCGTGCCACAAGACGGTTCCCCGGCGCAAGTTTGAACTCACGCTTCTTGGACTCACGGCTCCAGATGAGACATGAGCAGTGCGAAAGGCCTGCTGGAATTGATCCCAAGTGATGCCACCCAAAGGAAAAGTGGCGGTGTAATTCTCCCACCAAGAAGCTGCAGGTCCATCCAGTTGATGCGCGGCAAAGCGCACCTTCTCAGCATCAGTGCATCCAACGGTGACTAGCTCTCTTCCAATCTTGCGGAGCCAGCCGTCAGCCACAATCGGCTCAGTGCTACTAGAGAACACTGGCGGATTCAACCTCAGAAAGCGAGTCAAGTTGTCCACAAGTGGGTGGTGGTGGTGGCGGTGGATTGTTGGCGGGTTGTTACGATTCGAATCGAGCTGCATCGGTGCATTCTGCTGCTTTGGAGCAGCTGGGTGAGCTCCGCGGAAACCAAAGGTCACGTCTCGGAGGCATCTGGTGTTTTGGAGTGAATGAGAAATTTAGAATAGAACAATGGTCTATGAGAAATAACACTACCCATATGAATGCACAATCATAACACACCAATCATTTATTCATTCCACTCAAACATGGTTCAAACTCGATTACAAAAGCTCATGACTAATCGAAGGAAAAACATCGGCCTAACTGATCGACGAGAAAGTAAAAGATAACATGGTGGTCAACTAAAAGTCTTCATCAGTGGCGCCTCCTCTTGGGGTTTCCTTCAGTGGTACTCCCCTCAAAATCCTGATCATTGCTCACGAGGGGGGCTTCATCTCCACTCGGGTAGAGGTCCTCACCCAAGTCCATCTTTTCCTCAATCGCGGCAAGCTTCATCTTCAGGTCGTCGACTATCTCCATGAAGTCCGTGATTTCTTCCTCATGGCCAAGGAAGTCTGCGCGTGCCTTCTCCTCCAGTTCCATTCGCGGAACAAAGCTTCGGTGTGTCTTGAGTTACGGCGAGCCGAATCTCCGCTTCCGAGAAGACACTCCAAGTCTGAATGTAAGAGAGAGTGGAATCGTCCTCGATGGTACGGATGATATCTCCATTCCTTGCCTGCGAGAAACCATGGCGAGGTCCGAGTGATAGAGCTCAGTCCTGTACTCCTCTCGGAGATGTCCAAGTGCTCGGTAGATCGCCACGTCCCTTCCGATGATCCAGTTGAACTCGGTGAACTCAAAGTTGATAGGCTCGTCGTCCTCCAAAGGTCCTCCCAGGATATGCACCTCAATCTCAGAAGCGGGTGTCCGTCGGAAGTGCATTAGTGGGTTTCCAGTGATCGAGGGCGAGCAATCTTCAGCAGCTTCACCATCTGGACCAGCTTCCTTCGAAGGGCATCGTCTCATCGGGTGGCGAACTCCGTAGCAAAACTGGGGTGAACTCGACGGCCATCTAGAATGTTGCAAAGGAGAGAAGAGTCGAATAGATCGGGGAAGAAAATATAGAATGAAAGAGGGTTCAAAGTAAATGGTCTCTGTTTATGGCTTTCCGATCCTAGGGGTTACGATCCTACGGTCGGCGTGGGCTCGATACCATCTCAGAGCGACCGACCCAAAATCGGTCAAATCTCGTGTTCTGTACCATCCCAAGATCATCTTTGGTACTCACAGTACATCGATAAAGTAATCAAAGTTCAATCAACCACCTGAATATCATTAATCGATTCTCATATAGAGTCTTTATTACAAGGGAATAAATTCGCTCAAGGCCAACTCATGAGAAATAAACTAAAATGCTGCGGAAGGCGTCGAGGTAAAGCGAGTCCATCCGACTCAAAGGGCAATCGCCAAGCGGAGCGTAGCCTCACTCCTGATCGGAATATATCTCGCAACATAATACGTTGCAGCCATGTAGGTCAGCTTTTGGAATAAGTGGCAAGTCAAGAAGAATAACAATAATAAAGTTACTAACTCTATATGCATTTTTGGTGTGGAACTCTAAGTTTCATCATTTTGCGAAAAGCCAATTTTATCCTACTACGGTGGACTTATTTGCAAATTACTACAAATTGTTGGTAGTTATTGAGATGGTTCCGCCAACCAATATCTCGTTCCCAAATTATTATTAAGTCATAAACCCATCAAATTAATCCATTAGTTTTAGTGTTGAGATATCCGAATACTTCCAAGGTCCAGATGCTCAAATGTCCGTAATCGGGACACGGCTAATCGATTAGGTTATAACACTCTGCAGAGGTTTGCGCACTTTCCCGCAAGAATCATTCCTCCTTTAAAGTCTTCGCACTTCATGGTGTTTGAAGACGGACGAATGAAACAGGTCTTCCAAAGAGTTCTTCCGCCACCGCGGTACCCATCCAATCCTACCGCTCGTCTACTTCTCGTAGTACCGCCCAGCCAGCTTTACTACAAGGGTCAACCCAGCCAGAGCCCATAATGGCTTGCGGCTGCACTGTAAGCTTCCGGTCATGGGGCATCCATCCTTCTCTTCGTGGCTGGGTGAAGCTTTCCGCAGGATGTCATGGCGCTTCTCCATGCATCCCGCCACCACTGGGTGCTCCAGGTGCCCGTCAACCGTCCTCCACCCAAGAGTGTTTTTCCAAGTCCATCTTGATCATTGTAGTCCATGGGTTGTCATCATCATTGACTCTCACATCTTGCTTATGGATTTCACTCATCCCAAATCCCGTCTACGAGCATAGCAAAATAACTACTACGTCCCGGGGTCATGGTAACAAGGGGGTTGGTTCATCCTACCACATGATACTACTCAAGTTTAATGACTTCAAGATTTCACTACTGCATGCAATGGTGGGGTGGTGACAACTACAAATGCACAAAACATAGGTATAGAAATAACATGATCAAAACTTGCCTTGTTGATGATCCTCGTAAGCTAAAGAGTCGTAGTAGCAAGCTTCGCACTCCGGGAACTCTACCGAGACAAACAATAACATAATAAGCACAAAGCAAGAGGATCACACAAGATAACAAAGATAACATATCACAACCAAACAATCAAAACCAAATCAAAAAGGAAAACTCAAAGAAATCAAATTCCAAGTTTTTCCCTATTCCAAACAATAACAAAAATAGTTTTTATATAACAAAATTTCCTCAACATAACCTAATCATGGTTTTAGGTTAACTTAACAGAAAAGGATTAATTAAGCAATTAGGAGCAAAAAGAATTAATTTAATAGCTATTATAAAACTCATTTTAGGCCTAATCCAATTTCTATTAAGAAAATTAATTTAAAACTTTTATTAATTATAAATAAAAGTTCATCTAATGGAATGACAGAAACTAACCTAGAATAACTAATCACAAGTTAAAAATAAATTAATTTACTAATTAATTAATTAGGAAAACAGAACTAATCAATTAATTAGGATTAATAGGATTCTGCCTAGAATTAATTATTTATTAATCCTAAAATACCAAAGTTAATTTCTAGGGTTTGGCAATATCAAAATAAAGTGATTGCAAAAGAATCATGCAAAAATAATTTTTCTAACTAAAACTATAGCAGATTTGCTATTCTGACTAAAACAATATTAAAGCATTTTTAATTATTTTTAACATAGCTAAATATATGTTTTTCAGAAACTACATAAAATTTGCAATCCAACAAAAAAAGAATCACTCAAAAATATTAAACAGAATAAAAGATATACATTTTTGAAATTTGAAACAAATCGGCTAAAACAGAAAATCAAAATAAAAAGAAAAAGCCCAATGGGCCTAAACTATGCACTAGGCGTCAGATAGACTAAGTGGGCCTAGGGTTTAACTAACAGAACCGGCCTAACTAAAATAAACCTAACTAATAAAATAAACCGCACCGGGCCGTCCGGTTTTCTAATAAAAACGTACCCCTTCGGGGGCTTCTAATCCTAACCACACGATTGGGATCGGACGGGGGAGGGGGATTCCGGGGACTCACCGGACTCCGGCGACGTCGGCGGCGGCGGGAGTGCTCGAGGCGTTGGGGGTCGGCGAGCTTGGGAGACGTCGGGAGACGCGGGAGCTCGGGAATGGTTGGTGGAGTTGGGGTGGGTCGGGGTGCACCAGAGCGGCGACGGCGAGGGTTTTGGCGGCGGGGTTGAGCTCGGGCTCCGGCGTGCTTCGGGAGAGAGAGGGAGAGGGCTCCGCGAGGCTAAGGGGGGAATGGGGTGCGGGGCTCGGGCTTATATAGCGGGGCCTCCGAGGGGCGGAAGGGCATCGGGTGATTGGAGATCCCGGATCCTTCGGGATCCGGCGAATCTCCGGCGAGGTTCGAAACGTGGGCGAGGGGGAAGAAGAGAGGGTGGGGGCCACGGGTCAGTGAGAGAGGGGAGGGGGGTTTTCGGTCGGGTGGCCGGACCCTGGGGGTTTCGGGCGAGGGGGTGGGTGTGTTGCTGGGCTGGCCTGTGGCTTAGTGGGCGGTTAATATGGGCGCCATGGGAGGGGTGAGGTGAGGTGGCGCTGGCTGGGCCTGGGTGGCCTGGCTGGCGCCCGAAAAGTCTTTTTCTTTTATTTTTTTAAATAAAACAAAAACAAAAATAAAACAATATCTATAAATATTTTATATAGGGTATTTATATACCAAAATGATCAGGGGAATATTCCCTTTCATTTGAACATTTTTCCAAAGGCAAAATCCAAACTTTATGAAAATCCATTTTTTTCAAATTCAAATAAAATTTCAGGTTTGAATCCAATTCTTTTGGCATTGTTTCCTCTGATATTTTTGGAGTGTCATGTTAGCTCCCCTCATACTTTTGATCAAGTATTTATCAGGCTTAGTTTTTGAATTGTTTCCCACATGCCAAAGTTTGGAATTCAAATTCAAATTCAAAATAACTCTGAAACTTCAAATGGTATTCAAATTCAAACAGGATGCATAGGATGCTTATCTATAATTGTAAAACATTCCAAATAGGAAATTTGGGATGTTACATCTGCATGAGTGACAGTCCTCCGGAGACCCAGATCCCAACCAACACGAGAGAGCTCAGAGATTGCTATCTCAGTGTTGGAGCAATAGGAGAGCAACACCGGGAAGGGAACAACTAAAGTTTTGTCCCCAACCCACCAGTCCATCCAAAACCGAGTCGAGCGGCCGTTCCTGACAACAAACTTAACATGGTTCTGAAACACATCACAAACTTTAACCAGATCCCTCCAAAATTGGGAACCATTCGAAGCAGGAGAAAACATGGGGCTAATAGTGGGGGAATATTTAGGTTTTAACACATCATACTAGAGCGTACCAGGACTGCCTGTCATAATACGCCACCACCATTTTACAGTAAGGCATTTGTTCATTACCACTGTGTTAAGGATGCCTAGCCCCCCAAGGCTTTTGGGTCTACAAATGATTTTCCATTTGACCATCCTATACTTCCTCTTGTTATTTGCAGAGTTCCAGAAGAAGGCTCCTCTGTGTTTATCGAAGCCCGCATGGGTGCCCAAGGAAAGCAGGAAAAAAAAACCATAGTGAAAAACGGTAAGGAAGAGAGACAGGCGTTGATGAGACTCACTTTCCTAGCCTGGGTGTTATATCTACCATGCCAAGGCATGACTCTGTTACCCACCTTGGCCATGAAAGGGTTAAAAACCTGAGAATGAAGATGGAAGGGGGATATCGGCAGCCCCATGTACATGAAAGAAAAGGAGCCCATGGAACAGTTAAGGAGGTGAGGAACCCTGGAGGCTTCCTCCTCATCAGCCCCAGTAACAATTACCTCACTTTTAGCAAAGTTAATCTTTAGCCCCGACAAGGCTTCGAAGCAAAGCAAAATGAATTTAAGGTTGGCAAGACACTCGTCATTAAGTTCTACCAGGATGATCGTGTCGTCAGCGTATTGAAGGTGGGTAACACCATGGGGGAGGAGGTGAGAAACCACATGAGAGATATGTCCAGCTGAAGCAGCCCGGGTCAGCATACAAGATAAGGCATCAGCCACGAAATTAAAGAGGATGGCGGAGACAGGACCCC
Organism: Aegilops longissima; assembly: GCA_021605205.1. NCBI lineage: Eukaryota > Viridiplantae > Streptophyta > Magnoliopsida > Poales > Poaceae > Aegilops > Aegilops longissima. The sequence continues at coordinate 632,840,649 of CM038682.1, forward strand.
CGTTGCCGCAGGCCACGACCATTGGCAAAGAAGTTGGTAATATTGCCATTAACCGCCATAGCCATGTGGCCCCCAGAAACCAACTGCATCAACCTATGCACAAAGCCAGCATGGAAGCCCTTGGCTAGAAGAACCTGACGAAGAAAGGACCAGCTAACCTAGTCACACGCCTTCTCGAAGTCAAGTTTTAAAATGATCACTTGGGTCCCCCTCCGACGGAGGTATTGCAAAATTTCATGAAGACAAAGCACCCCATCCAAAATGTACCTGCCTTTTATGAAGGCAATTTGATTGGCACTGATAATACGGTGTGCCACAGGGCCTAATTTGGTAGCCATACCTTTAGAAGGGAACTTAGCAAAATTATTAATCAGATCAATCGATCGGAACTGGCACATGAAAGAGTCCATCGCCCCTCGCCACAAGAACTAGTCTCCGCGGCCTGCAGCAACGCATCAAGAAAGTAGAGATCAGCGAGCCAGATCATTGTCCGCGCCTTCCTTCTTCTTTTGCCCTTGTGTATTTTAGGCGTTGCCGCATGTGGCATTTTTAATTATCTTCCTAAATATGTAAGACAATTATTATCCACTGTCATCGTCCTTATATATTCATATCAGTCTTGCTATAAGTCGCAGTCCATGCTATATATGTCCGTCAGATCTTACATCAATATCCGTGCAAAATTTTCTTTTTAGATTTTCTTTTTTCTTCTTAAATCTTAGTCGAGTGAGACATAACCACGCCATAAAACAGGGGCTCAGGCGCCATTAATGGAGACGTTGGGAGAGAGGTGGGCGGCGGATGGAGGTCAAAGGGCTTTCCTCCCGATAAGCACACACAGGGGTTTGATCGCACGCCTCCCGTACTCAAATAGCTACCCCGCACAGCGCCTCCTATCTAATAAAAAAAAGGACGCGTGGCGGCATGTAAGTGGTTAGTAGAGCGCCCACGGTTTCAATAATACTTGTGTTTCCGATTGTAACATGACAAAACTTGTTCCAAAATGACTTTGTTGGTTGTTAATGTGTGCGCCTTCACAAATCGGACAAACAAATTACCACAGCATGTTGGTGCCATGTCATGACACCATGCCAAGTTTTCATGATTTTCAGGCGAGCTTTGGACTTACAGGAATTTAAAAACCAAGTTTCTCGATGTTTCCGGCCAAGCCACGACGCCCAGATGTTTGAATTCCATTCCCATTTCTTGCAGGGGACCTATAAATTCACCCAAGTACACATAAATGATTTTTTAACCAACTTTGGCACACTGGAGCATGTGCTTGTAGTTCAAATTTGAATTATGCACATTAAATGCCCAGAAGCTCAATTAATGTATAAAAAGGTCAAACGAACCCGGAATAATTCCAAAATTTAGCACGAAACTCCTATTGGTCTATGTTGCTTCTGTAAAAAAACTCAAGGCGGGAAAAGGCAGCATATGTCGTTTCGCACACAAATGTGACACGTTCCCTCTCGGAACCACGAGCCTTCTTGAGAGAAGCTCCAATTTGTAAGAAGCTTATACCAAAGCTTGTCCCAATTCGGCCATAAAAATTACCACATCATGTTGGTGCCATGTCATGATACTATGCCAAGTTTCATGATTTTCATGCGTGTTTTGGATTTACAGGAATTAAAAAAACAAGTTTCTCAATGTTTCCGGCCGAGCCACGACGCCCGGATGTTTGAATTTCATTCCCATTTCTTGCATGTGACCTAGAAATTCACCCAAGGACACATATGTGATTTTTCAACCAACTTTGGTGCACTAGAGCATGTGCTTGTAGTTCAGATTTGAATTATGCACATTAAATGCCCAGAAACTCAATTAATGTATAGAAAGGCCAAACGAACGCGAAATAGTTCCAAATTTTAACACGACACTCATATAGTTCTATGTTGGCTATGTAAAAAAATCAAGAGGGGAGAAACGTATGTCGTTTTGCACACAAAGGTGACACGTTCCCTCTCGGAACCACGAGCCTTCTTGAGAGAAGCTCCGGTTTGCAAGAAGCTTATACCAAAACTTGTCCCAATTCGGCCAAATTTTTTACCACAACATTTTGGTGCCGTGACATGACACCATGCCAAGTTTCATGATTTTCATGCAAGTTTTGGATTTACATGATTTTAAAAACCAAGTTTCTCAATGTTTCCGGCCGAGCCACGACGCCTAGATGTTTGAATTTCATTCCCATTTCTTGCAAGGGACCTATAAATTCACCCAAAGACACACATGTGATTTTTCAGCAAAATTTGGTGCACTGGAGCATGTGCTTGCAGTTCAAATATGAATTATGCATATTAAATGCCTAGAAACTCAATTAATGCATAAAAAAGGCCAAACGAACCCAAAATAATTCCAAATTTTAACACGACACTCATATAGTTGCATGTCCACTGCAGATAAATGTTCTAGCAATTCAAACACCATCCTTTCCCTCCGTAATACCATTTTGTCTTTCAAAACAGAATAAAAAAATCAGGTATACCACAAATAGTTTACTAGCAAGAATCGTGTGGGATGTGCTACTTCTTGAGCTTACGTTGATTTTTCCCTTGAAAAGGAAAGGGTGATGCAGCAAAGTAGAAGTAAGTATTTCCCTCAGTTAAGAACCAAGGTCTCAATCCAGTAGGAGGTACAAGCAAGTCCCCAATAGATGCACCTGCACAAACTAACAAAGAATTGCACACAACGCGAAAAATGGGTTGTCAATTCCTTCATGGTCACTAGCAAGAGTGAGATCTAATAGAGATAGATATAAAAGATAAGTAAAAGGCAAAATAAAGTAAATATAAATAAATTGCAGCAAGGCATTTTTGGGTTTTTGGTTTTATAGATATGAAAATATATGATGAGAAATAGACCCGGGGGCCATAGTTTTCACTGGAGGCTTCTCTCTTGAAAGAACACATACGGTGGGTGAACAGATTACTATTTAGCAATTGATATAAAAGCACAAAGTTATGACAATATCTAAGGCAATGATCATGAATATAGGCATCACGTCCGTGACAAGTAGACCGACTCCTGCCTACATCTACTACTATTACTCCACACATCGACCGCTATCCAGCATGCATCTAGTGTATTAAGTTAACAAGAACGGAGTAACGCCTTAAGCAAGATGACATGATGTAGAGGGATAGATCCAATCAATATGGTAAAACCCCCATCTTTTTATCCTTAATGGCAACACTACAAATATGTGCCTCACTACCCCTACTGTCACTGGGTGAGGACACCGCAAGATTGAACCCAAAATAAAGCACCTCTCCCGTTGCAAGAAAAAACATTCTAGTTAGCCAAACCAAATCGATAGATTGGAGAGAAATACAATGCTATCTTAATCATGCATAAAAAAGTTCAGAGAGGAATCAAATAACATTCATCGATAATATGATCATAAATCCACAATTCATCGGATCTCAACAAACGCACCGCAAAAGAAGATTACATCGAATAGATCTCCAGGAACATCGAGGAGAACATTGTATTGAAGATCAAAGAGAGAGAAGAAGCCATCTAGCTACTAGCTATGGACCCGTAGGTCTGTGGTAAACTACTCACACATCATCGGAAGGGCAGCAAGGTTGGTGTAGAGGCCCTCCATGATCGAATCCCCCTCCGGCAGAGTGACGAAAAAGGCCCCAAGATGGGATCTCGAGAGAACAGAAGCTTGCGGCGGCGGGAAACTATTTTTGGTGTGCCCTATGATGTAAGGGGAATATTTGGGTATTTATAGAGCAGAGATTAGGGTTAAGAGAGCCACGGGGGGCCCACAAGCCTAGGGGGAGCACCCCCTGGGGCATGCCCCTAGGGCTTGTGGCCCCCTCGTGGGTCTTCTGGCCTCCTCCCAAAGCTTCATGGTTGTCTTCTGGTCCAATAAAATCCTCAAAAACTTTCATTCCATTTGGACTCTGTTTGGTATTGTTTTTCTGTAGAAGACAAAAACAAGGAAAAACAACAAATGGCACTAGGCACTAGGTTAATAGGTTAGTCCCAAAAAATGATATAAAATAGCATATTAATGCATATAAAACATCCAAGATAGATAATATAATAGCACGGAACAATAAAAAATTATAGATACGTTGGAGACGTATCAAGCATCCCCAAGTTTAATTCCTGCTCGTCCTCGAGTAGGTAAATGATAAAAATAGAATTTTTGATGTGGAATGCTACCTAACATATTTATCAATGTAATTTTTCTTATTGTGGCATGAATTTTCAGATCCATAAGATTCAAAACAAAAGTTTAATATTGACATAAAACAATAATACTTCAAGCATACTAATAAAGCAATCATATCTTCTCAAAATATCATGGCTAAAGAAAGTTATCCCTACAAAATCATATAATCTTGTCATGCTCTATCTTCATCACACAAAGTATTTATCATGCACAACCCTGATGACAAGCCAAGCAATTGTTTCGTAATTTTAATGTTCTCAAGCTTTTTCAACTTTCACGCAATACATGAGCGTGAGCCATGGATATAACACTATAGGTGGAATAGAGTATGGTAGAGGTTGTGAGGAGAAGACAAAAAGGAGAAAGTCCCACATCAACTAGGCAAATTAATGGGCTATGGAGATGCCCATCAATTGATATCGATGCAAGTGAGTAGGGATTGCCATTCAATGGATGCACTAGAGCTATAAGTGTATGAAAGCTCAAAAGAAAACTAAGTGGGTGTGCATCCAACTTTCTTGCTCACGGAGACCTAGGGCAATTTGAGGAAGCCCATCATTGAAATATACAAGCCAAGTTCTATAATGAAAAATTCCCACTAGTATATGAAAGTGATAAAATAGGAGAGTCTCTATCATGAAGAACATGGTGCTATTTTGAAGCACAAGTGTGGCAAAAGGATAGTAACATTGTCCCTTCTCTCTTTTTCTCTCATTTTTTTCTTATTTTCCTTTTGGGATCTTTGGCCTCTTATATATATATATATATATATATATATATATATATATATAAATATAATATATATATATATATATATATATATATATATATATATATATATATTATTTTTCATCCGAGCCTCATCCTGACTTGTGGGGGAATCATAGCCTCCATCATTCTTTCCTCACATGGGACAATGCTCTAATAATGATGATCATCACACTTTTATTTACTTACAGGTTATAACTCAAGAATTACAACTCGATACTAGAACAAAGATATGACTCTATATGAATACCTCGGGTGGTGTACCGGGATGTACAATGATCTAGCATGACATGTGTAAAAAATATGAATGGCAGCCAAGCCACAAATACTATGTCAACTATATGATCACGCACAACAATATGATAATGATGGTATGCCATAATAAACGGAATGGTGGACGTTGCATGGCAATATATCTCGGAATGGCTATGGAAATTCCATAACAGGTAGGTATGGTGGTTGTTTTGAGGAAGGGTATATGGTGGGTTTAATGCACCGGCTAAAGTTGCACGGTACTAGAGAGGCTAGCAATGGTGGAAGGATGAGAGTGTGTATAATCCATGGACTCAACATTAGTCATAAAGAACTCACATACTTATTGTAAAAATGTATTAGCCATCGAAGCAAAGTACTAATACACATGCTCCTAGGGGGATAGATTGGTAGGAAAAGACCATCGCTTGTCCCCGACCGCCACTCATAAGGAAGACAATAAAAAACAAATCATGCTCTAACGTCATTGCATAACGATAGACCATACGTGCATGCTTCGGAAATCCCAAACTTTAACACAAGTACTAGATCATTGATGGCGCGCGTTGTCGCGCCCGTCCATTATGATGATAGAATGCTGGAAATTTGGCAAATATATCAAAGCATGGAAATAAAAAAAGATGCTATTATAAAAAGTAACCATATACTCCCTCCGGTCCTTTTTACTATGCACATTAGCTTTGATTGAAGTCAAACATTGTAAAGTTTGACCAAGTTTGTAGAGAAAAATATCCATGTTTTAATACCAAATCGACATCATTACATGCACTGTAGAATAAATTTTCCTATAATATTAATTTGGTATCACAGATGTTGACAATTTATTTAATATAAAGTGGGTTAAAGTTTACAAAGTTTGACTGATAAATCTAAAACGCTGACTAAAAGGACCGGAGGGAGTAAATCTAAAGTAGAAGGGTCTACCAAATACATAGTATTTAACCAATCATGATAAGAATATAGGGTCTTGATTTTGAGAATAATAATAATAACATATCATCCCCACTAAAGAGTTATTTACAAAGATGCAATGCATTATCTTGTAGATAAATTTTTTCCCACAAAGAACTGAATGTATGATTCTTTCATTACCTCCACACATTGTTTCAAACGTATTATTTTTTGGACTCCCTGATGGTTTGGAAGCAGATAGCTTAACTACAAATGTCCAAGAAAACAAACCAAAATATGGGAAGCCTGGTTATGTGGGAAGCATCTTTAAGCAAAACAAGTGGAACCAACATTGCCACTGAAGTAGTCTGAGATCTTGAGATGAAATTCATCCGAAAGTACAAGTCAAGACAAGGGATATAACGAATGTAGGAAATATCAAAATGGCAATGATTTATCGTTCATACTTGCAGGACACCAAGCAGTGGCGATTCGTACTCACTCACTGAAAGTAGTCTGATATCATTAGATGAAGCTCATCTAAGTTAAGACAATGCATATACAAAAATTTAGTGTACAAAAGACGAAATATAGGATATATCAAAATGAGAATGAATTATCATTCATACTCTATATGTACCTAGAAGATTTTTTTAAAAGGGTGCTTCTAGCAACAGACGAACTCGTATATAGCTATGTAACAGTTAGACAACCAACTTACCTACATCACATGCTTGTCATAAAGGAGAAACTGGCCATAATTGACCTCTCCCTTCTACCACATTAGTACAAGATATCTATATTTAGGCATGAGAAACAAATAGCAAGTCTTGTTGGTCAGTATGAACGTGGTATTTTTATTTATGTTAAAACTTTTCAATAAACACTACATGTGCTCATTCATAATCTGGATAATTTTGAGCTTATTTGTAAACCATGATTGGAAGACAATGACTATTTTGCAAGACAGACCCATTTCCCCCATTTTCTTAGTTCTAAATTTCATCTTAGAAAAAAAAGCTAACAAATTCCAATAAAAAGTATATGTTATCAGTAGTAATCTGATTTTTTTGGGCTTGTTTAGACTACACGATTAGGATATAACGCCTTATCTTACTAAGAGATCCATATTTTGGTAAAATAAGTGTTCATTTTGCTAACCATTGAGTTTGAGCTCATACCACTGATACCAGATAGAACACTATAGCTGGTATCTCCCTCGTAGACTACTGTGCATTGTTGATGCCATCCTTCACATCAGGAATGCAGATGTGCTAAAGGCATGCATAGAAGTATTACTGCCTAAAAGGATCTTCATTTGGCAAGACGCTGAAAAGGGGATGATATCTCATGCCACATGGTTAAACAATCAAGTTAATTCTCCCTTTTCACCGAACAGTTTAGTTAGATAGACAAATAGCTTAACTTTCTACATGATTTTTTTAGAAAAACAGATGTTACATATGAAAATTGAAGAACATTAGTTAATCAGTGAATAGGTCAGGATAGTCTCAGCATAGCCTTTAATGAAGTCCTAGTTACACTCTTATGGTTAGTGCAATTTTTAGGCAAACAATGGAGCGTGCCCTTGACTAATCAACTCAAATATTAAGTAAATCTGACATATCATGTGCATCACTACAGTAAATTGTGTTGTGAACATTTCATCTATGAAGACAGAGCGGCTTCTACGCCTCAATTTATTGAAATGATGTGCTTAGTAGGCAGCCTCAGTTTACCTTAAGGAATCCACCTGCGCCGCAAGAGAGTTTAGGGAACATGGTACATGAAAGAGATATATATATATATATATATATTTGTCTTTTAACTTATATTAATAACTGCATGACATCCCCTGTGAGATGAAGCCAGAGAAGATTCAGTGTGGGAGATTGAAGATTGGGCAAATTAACGGTACCACAGTTTACTGTGCATTTTTTCCCTTGACGGGGTTCATGGGGGAAAGTTTCCTTCATGTTAATCTCCTCGGCATCATCGAGCCATTACCTCCACCTCATGTCATCACAATAGGAGGGGATCGTCCCTGTTGCCTTGCATCACGCCATCACGAAAGTAAACTGTCGGATACAACACAATAGTGTCCTGGCCTGACTGACAGGGAAACATAAACTAAGCAATTGTATATCCTTAATGCATATATACTAAAACATGAAGATATGAGGTATGGCAGTCCATGTGAACTAATTATCTGGCCCAGAGCCATCGGAGAAACTAAACAAAGAAGAATATCTGAAGGAAAAAAAGAGCAGACAACTATATTTGTCTAAAAATGATGCCCCACATCAACCAGTGCTGCCAATTGTCGCATCCATAGGCAGTCACTGGTACAACGAGGTGCTATACAAACGAGTTTTTAACCCCTTTCCACGACGACATTTGGAACCGTCGCCAAGTGAGTGCGGGCGATAGGGGGGGGGGTCCTTCCCACACGACCCAGAAACCGTCGGGGATATGCCCTCCTGGCACACACGCTCGGCAAAATGAGGTCGTGTGCGACCGGCATGAGCTCAAATACGGTTATACATACAGTAATGCTAAAAAATACAATTATACAGGCGAAATCATTTTCGGTCGTAAGTACATCCCACACAGTCAGTCCCTGCTAAACGTTTCTGTTCGTATGAACATCCCACACAATCGCTCCAAGGAAAACATTTCCCTTCGCAGGTACAACACACGCAATTTTTCCCATTAAATCATTTGTGATAGTGTTGCCATTGCACACGATATTAACAATTTTATGGTTTACATTATTGAATGCATCACACACGGTGCATAGAAGAAACTGTGTGGCAAAGGCTGTCCATCACACACAATTTTTATGTGGTAAACGTTTGCACAAGGTGGCCTAACGCAAACAGTTTCAAGAGAATGTCATGTGTGATTGTTCATTGATCTAACACGGTTTATTCCTAGAAACTGTGTGCGTTGCCTGAGTCATCGCCCACGGTGTTTTCCGAATAACCATTTGCAATAGAAAAAACCAATTAGCAGGCTAATTGCCCTATTATTAATAATCCATTTATTAATCTAATTGACATTCATATTAAGCACATAATATATTTCATTTCCATATTAAGGAAGCAGGATTTCATAATTGAAATACATCAGAGTACAACATGATATAGCTTCAGCACTCAGCTACCCCATTACACAACTACACCAACACCAAGTTTCACATGCAACATCTAGAACCTTTCGAAATTAGCATCATAGACGGTACATAGAAAGATGCATCCCATCTGGAAAACTGCTGAAGTGGAAGGAGAATATTGAGCCTTCATTCATGTTGAAGGTCTTTGCAACTTTAGGCCAGTGCTTGTGGATGATTGACCGTCCATCCTTCGTCCTCTTCAGGAACACTTCAATATTGAACCGTGGGTGTTGTATGAAAACCTTCCTCGCCTCCTGACCATATAGGTGGTTTGAGAGGTAATCTTCAGTGAACTGCTTTGGAAAGGCTTGAAAACAAGGATGTGCATAAATATCTTCTCTGTATTGGAAATGGGGCAAAGGAATAAAAAAAGCAAGGTATAATAGTTAGTACCATCTTGTAGTTAACTGATGTCTTCTTCATTGTGTAGACAAAGATCTTGTTGTTTTTTGTCGCTAATTTCTTTATCCTAACATCCTTTCTGAGTTTCTTGACTTGATTGATATTCATGGACAACTCATTTCCCCATATGCCAAAAGGGTCGAACAGTGGGTCAAAACCTCTGACAGCAGGACCTACATGTGCAAGACCAAATTGTTAAAAACCTAAATATTAGAATGGTTCCTGCAATTGCACAATAATGTGCTATTAGACAATGGACCATGCACATGCTAACCTCGATTGTAAACCTCAGTGCTTCCCATTGTTTCCCTGCAACACATATAAGGTAGTTAGTCACCAGGTTAAGTAAGGGTTCGCATGCTATCAGTAAAATATGTTGATGAAAAATAAGCACATTGCAGATTCATCAGATTAATTCAAGCCACATGGAAAATCCATTTATCCAAACCAAGCATGATTAAGAACTAGGAAATATAGCACTTGTATATGTTTCTCATGTATTAAGTGCAGCCAAATTTGATTTATTTCACCTGCACAACAATACAAAATTCTACCTTCGATAACTCACTACAAAAAAATACACTTCCGTGATGATACGTGTCGGTGTACAAAAGTAGTGGCTCTGCTTGATAACCCACAAGTGTAGGGGATCGCGACAGCTTTCGAGGGTAAAGTATTCAACCCAAATTTATTGATTCGACACAAGGGGAGCCAAAGAATATTCTCAAGTATTAGCAACTGAGTTGTCAATTCAGCCACACCTGGATAACTTAGTATCTACAACAAAGTATTTAGTAGCAAAGTAGTATGATAGTGGTGGTAACGGTAACAAAAGAGTAACGGAAGCAAAAGCAATATTTTTTGGTGTTTTGTAATGATTGTAACAGTAGCAACGGGAAAGTAAATAAGCGTAAACCAGTGGATGGAAAACTCGTAGGCATTGGATCGGTGATGGATAATTATACCGGATGCGGTTCATCATGTAACAGTCATAACATAGGGTGACACAGAACTAGCTCCAATTCATCAATGTAATGTAGGCATGTATTCCGAATATAGTCATACATGCTTATGGAAAAGAACTTGCATGACATCTTTTGTCCTACCCTCCCGTGGCAGCGGGGTCCTAATGGAAACTAAGTGATATTAAGGCCTCCTTTTAATAGAGAACCGGAACAAAGCATTAGCACATAGTGAATACGTGAACTCCTCAAACTATGGTCATCACCGAGAAGTATCCCGATTATTGTCACTTCGGGGTTGTCGGATCATAACACATAATAGGTGACTATAGACTTGCAAGATAGGATCAAGAACTCACATATATTCATGAAAACATAATAGGTTCATATCTGAAATCATGGCACTCGGGCCCTAGTGACAAGCATTAAGCATAGCAAAGTCATAGCAACATCAATCTCAAAACATAGTGGATACTAGGGATCAAACCCTAACAAAACTAACTCGATTACATGATAGATCTCATCCAACCCATCACCGTCCAGCAAGCCTACGATGGAATTACTCATGCACGGCGGTGAGTATCATGAAATTGGTGATGGAGGATGGTTGATGATGACGACGGCGACGAATCCCCTCTCCGAGCCCGAGCAGACTCAGATCAGCCCTCCCGAGAGGTTTTAGGGCTTGGCGGTGGCTCCGTATCGTAAAACGTGATGATTTCTTCTCTCGGATTTTTTTTCCCTCCGGAAGCCAATATATAGAGTTGGAGTTAGCGTCGGAAGGTCTCGGGGCCCACGAGGTAGGGGCGCGCCCTAGGGGGTGCGTGCCCCACCTCGTGGACAGGTGTGGGCCCCTGGTCTTCATCTTTAGCGAGGATTTTTATTACTTTTCTAAGATGTTCCGTGGAGTTTCAGGTCATTCAGAGAACTTTTGTTTTCTGCACATAAAACAACATCATGGCAATTCTGCTGAAAACAGCGTCAGTCCGAGTTAGTTCCATTCAAATCATACAAGTTAGAGTCCAAAACAAGGGAAAAAGTGTTTGGAAAAGTAGATACGACGGAGACGTGTCACTGCTTTTGACCCCTTTACTTGTGCACGGGCAGTTAGAGCCTCCTGCCACGGCCACGCACAGACACGGCAGGAAGGGGGAGCCGGAGAGAAGCCGAGGCCACAAGGCAAACGAAGCAACAACAAGGACCAAGGCCACAAAGATCAGATGGGCGTAGCAGGATCCCCCGGCAAGGACCCTTGCCGGGGCAGCCTCAGCGGCCCCGGCAAGACCCTTCCCGGGGCAGCCCGCCCACACCAGCTGAGCGAGCCACCCTTGAGCCCACCAATGCTCAGACAAATGAGTTGGGACAGGGCTCGGGAGGCACCTCCATGGTGGCATGCAGATCGTTGTGAAGATATAGAATGCTCAAGATCAAATGAGGATAAGAGGGCAACCATCCTCACCGAAGAAACCCACAAGACCCCCGGCAAGACCCTTGCTGGAGAGGCCAGCGCGCCACGGCAAGACCCTTCCCGGGCCACCCGACAAGACCCTTGCTGGGGAAGTCAGCGTGCCACAGCAAGACCCTTGCCAGGACACCCGACAAGACTCTTGCCAGTCCACCCGACAAGGCCCTCGCCAAAGCACACCAGCTGGGCCACTGCCAGGCCCGCACCAAATAAGTCTTCACCGCCGTTCGCATGCAGCTGCCGACCCAACCAGCTGGGCAAGCACCTGCGTGGCGGCATGCAATCCTTCGTGGAGGCTCCACCACCGCGCCACCTCAGCTGCCTGCCTGCCTACATGGCACCGCAGGCATCGCTGGCCAGGGCGCGTGTTGAAGCAAGGAGGAGCGGCGACGGATGGGACGGGCCTCACCCCCGTCCCCAATAAAGCGAAGGGACACCTAAGCCTCACATTAAATGCATCTTGTCCTCTAGTACGAGGGATAACCTCGCAGCGCTGTACCCTTTCCACCTCCTGCTTGCCACTGTGGCGACCCCTTTTCCTATAAAAGGAGGCCCGAGGTGACCAGGGAAAGGATTCGGCTCTTTGGAACCTTGCAGCACCTAGAGCTAGTTCAAGAGCTCAAGAACACTAAATACATCCACCAAAGCAGGACTAGGGTTTTATGCATCCTCGCGGCCCGAACCTGGGTAAATCCCCCTTGTGTCTCCTGTTGGTCCCGCACTTCTCACATCCCCGCGCCCCGCAACCGTAGAAGGGATTCCAGTGATCCCATAGGTGTCGTTTCCACCGACATCTTTGGCGCGCCAGGTAGGGGGCGCAATTGTGAGAATCTGGTCCAGCAGTTGACTTATAAGCTGTTCTTCATCGCCATGGCTCCTAAGAAGAAGGCGACCACGGCGATCGGTTCGTCGGGAACCGGGTTGGTACCGGCGCGGACAGGCAGCGGGCCAGTCGCGGAGAGGACCTGTGGCGCGGCCCGCGAACATCCACATTGCCCTGATGGTTCGGACCTGGCGAGCGGTGTTGTTCGCGCACCGGGCGGCGCGCCACCAGTCACGGGCTCCGGAGACAGAGTCAGGCCCCCCGCAGGCGGCGCGGGCCCCTCCAGGGGTGCCGCCGTCCCGCTAGGCGGCGGCACGACGATCTCCAAAACACCAACACCGGCGCCCACGGCGCGCTCCTCTCAGGTTGTGCGTGATGAGCAGCGTCACCCTGCTGGTGACCCTGCACGCCGCCCTGGCAAGAGTCCCGTGCGTCCGTCACATGAAGGAGAAGGCCAGCATGCGCTCCGAGGTGCTACTGGAGGTGGCGAACGGTTGCGGAGCCGCGACGCAGCTCCTTCTAACATGGTTAGAAGTCGAGGCGCATCACGGTCCACCCAGCTTTCGCCGCCACCCACGCCAGCGGAAGCCCTAGCGCGCGCGCAGCTGCTCCTCGATTTTCCTCCCACCGGAGAGAAGCTCGACGAATGGAGGGCCACCGTTCGGAGCCTCGTCGGCATCGCCAACGACAGGCTGCGGCCGGGGGAACCCATCGGCCGTCGCTCCGCCGGGCTGCCACCTGGTAGCGGAGGCCACGCCAGAGGCGACGCGGCCACGGTGTACTCCCCACATCCATCCCGACCGCCCCGGGTGCCGGCCCGTCGCGGCGACGCTCGAGAAGATATCTCCATCGCGTCGTCCGACCCGCGGACCAACCGCGATGAGCGCCAAGTCCTTCTGGAGCGGGCTCATGAGGACGCTCGAACTATGATCGAGCGCCGACGTGACGCGCTACCAGTCGGACAGGCGGGAAGGGCCCGCTACGGACCACCCAACGTCGGGAGGCTACGGTGGCCTACCTTACAAGGTGGGTTGTCCGGCCTTCACCCGTGAGCTGCGGCAGTTCCAGTGGCCCTCCCACCGTACGTTCAAACCCGATGTTGGCGAGAAGTACAACGGCAAGACTCGCCCGTCAGAGTTCCTCAGCATTTACACCATCGCGATGCAAGCTGTCGGGGCCCGCGACGACAAGGTGCTTGCCAACTACTTCCTGTTGGCACTCAAGCCTAATGTTATGTCTTGGTTGATGCACTTGCCGGTGGATTCCATCTCTTCTTGGGCGGATCTGTGCCATGAGTTTGTTGGCGCCTTCACTGGAGGTCACCAAGCTCATGGCCAGGCGAGTGATTTAAACATCATCCCCCAGAAGGAAGGAGAAAACCTGCGCAAGTACATCCAAAGGTTCAACCGGGTGCAGTACAACATCCCCGATGTTTATCCTGCCGCTGTGATTAGTGTGTTCCATCAAACGTGCGTAATCGCAAGATGCGTGAAGAGATGGCGATGAACAAGGTTAAGGATGTGGCCGAGCTCTATGTTCTGGCCGATCGGTGCGCTCGTGCCGAGGAAGGAAGGAAGTACCCCGGCGAAGATGCCGGTGCGGAAACCGACTCCATTGGCGATATCGCCACCCCAGCAAAGAAAGGCCGACGCCGTAATAGGAAGCGCAAGGGCAAGGCCGTGCTTGCCGTTGAGGGATCCGACGACACCGGTACCACCAAGAAGACCAAGGCAAGCGACCCCGACAAAGAGATTGCCGGGTGTAGCGCTTGCCGGGCCTTGGTGGTTGCCGACAAGCCAGGAGGCTCCGACAAGCAGTACTGCAAGATCCACCGCACCAAGGGCCACGACCTCCAAAACTGCCGGCAGGTAGAGCTGCTCGCCGAGAAGCAGAAAGCCGAGTATGAGCGGTGGGACAAGGAGAAAGGCCCAGATGGTGCCGAAGGATCCGACAAGAAACGTGGCGGCCAAGAAGGCCGCCGCGGCAAGGAGAGATAGCAAGAGAGGCCCGCCCGGGGCCGCGACAAGAAGCAGGAAGACGATGATCATGATGAGGACGACAAGTCCGGCGACCACGAGTTTCAGAAAGCCACAGAGGCCATGTGCGTCAATGGCGGCGCCTCGCTGCACACATCCCACCGCCAACTCAAGCAGTGGGTGCATGAGATCACAGCGGTTGAGCCATCGTTTGACGCACGGAAGCCACTGAAATGGTCCAGCACGCCCATCATCTTCGACACCGAGGACCACCCTGACCGCACCACTGCGGTCGGGTGCTTGCCATTATTGGTTTCACCAACAATCCGCAACCTCAAGGTGACAAAGATGTTGGTTGACGGCGGGGCCGGCCTGAACTTGATCTCGCCCGTTGTGGTTAGAGGGCTGCAGATCCCTGATGGAGACCTCGAGGAGACGGGTACGTTCCAAGGGGTTAACCCGGGGAGGAGCCAGCCAAAGGGAAAGATCACGCTTCCCGTGACATTCGGAGGCGAGCTGAACCACAGGACGGAGAGGATTATTTTTGATGCAGCCAAGATCCCCTTGCCTTACAACGGGATCCTCGGCCGCCCGACACTGGCCAAGTTCATGGCGGCTTCACACTACGCCTACAACCTGCTGAAGATGCCCGGGCCGATGAACGTCATCACCGTCCCCTCCGACAAGAAAGATGCATTGATCTCACACGACCAACTATACCGGGAAGCGATTGCAAGAGCTGCCGCTAAGGTACCTGCTCCTCCGACGGAGCCCGGGGAAGAAGACCGGCGAGACTCCTAGCACCCACTCCGCAAGCGCACCTCTTCGGGGTGTTGCGCTCCCGTTGAGGACGTGCCAGAGAGCTCCGCTGGCAAGAGGGAGAAGTCCAGAGCCACGCCACCAGAGACCAAGAAGGTGCCCGTCAAGGAGGACGGTACGGGGGGAGTTTTTACCATAAGCTCCACCCTCGATGGCCAATAGGAAAGCGAGCTCGTCGCCTTCCTGTGGGCGAATGTCAATGTGTTTGCATGGCAAGCCTCCGACATCCCCGGCGTTCCCAGGGAGGTGATTGAGCACCACCTTGCTATCTGTCCTCATGCGCGGCCCATCAAGCAGAAGGTCAGGAAGCAAGCTCTGGAGAGGCAGGAGTTCATCACAGAGGAAATCAGAAAGCTAGAGGTGGCAGGCTTGGTGAGAGGAGTACTCCACCCAACGTGGTTGGCCAATCCGGTAGTGGTGCGCAAGGCAAATGGGAAATGGAGGCTGTGTATTGATTACACAGACATCAATAAGGCCTGCCCAAAGGATCCTTTCCGCTGCCGCAAGATCGACCAGATTGTTGACTCCATGGCTGGGTGTGACCTCTTATCGCTCCTGGACGCCTACTCGTGATACCACCAGATCTTCATGACAAAGGAAGACGAGGAAAGACAACATTCATCACCCCATGTGGTACGATTGCTTTTACGGATGCCTTCGGGTTGAAGAGTGCTGGCTCGACCTTTGCAAGAGCAGTCCAAATTGGTTTTGAGCCCAGCTACATAGAAATATGGAAGCTTATATGGATGACATAGTGGTCAAAACCAAGGACAAAGCAACGCTTGTGCAAGATCTGGAGGAAACATTTGGGAACCTGCGCAAGATCAACCTCAAATTGAACCCTGAGAAGTGTGTCTTCGGCGTCCCGTCCGGCAAGCTTCTCGGGTTCTTTGTGTCCCAGTGCGGGATTGAAGCAAACCCAGATAAGATCAAGGCTATCGAGCAGATTGAGGCACCCAAACGGATCAAGGACGTGCGTCGGCTCACTGGCTGCGTTGCTGCCATGAGCCGGTTCATCTCCAAGTCCGCAGAGCGTGCCCTTCCTTTTTTCAAGATCTTAAAGAAAGCATGGCCGATGGAGTGGACCCTAGAGGCCGAGGCGGCGCTGAGATTTGAAGAAGTACCTCTCCTCTACCCCAGTCCTGGTTGCGCCCAAACCACAAGAACCGTTGCTGCTTTATCTAGCAGCAACGAATCAGGTGGTTAGCGCCGCACTAGTGGCGCAGAGAGGAGTTGATGAGGAGACAGCAGCAGCGACAGAGTCGACGGTTGGCGGGCCGGAACCCTCCCCGGTAGGGCTCAACCCCGGCAAGGCTGAACCCCCGGCAGGGTCAGGCCCCGGCAAGACTGGCGCCCGTGCGACGGGACCACGCGAGGCGCAGGAGAAGAAAATGGTGCAGCACCCAGTTTACTTCGTCAGCTCCCTTTTGCAGGGGGCTAGGTCGAGGTACTCAGGTGTGCAAAAGCTGCTCTTCGGCCTCCTTATGGCCTCGAGGAAGCTGCGCCATTACTTCCAAGCGCATGAGATCATGGTGGTCACCCGCCTCCCATTGCAACGGATACTACATAACCCAGATGCAACGGGGAGGATTGTGGAATGGGCCCTGGAGCTGTCAAGCTTCGGTTTAAAGTTCGAAAGTACCTCGACGATTCAGAGCAGAGTCTTGGCGGATTTTGTTGCAGAATGGACCTCGACGCCCGACGAAGAGGTACGAGAGACCACTCTCCCCGGCAAGGAAACGAGTCGCAACTGGATCATGTACTTTGATGGTGCCTTCTCGCTGCAAGGCGCTGGCGCTGGTGTGCTGCTTTTCGCACCCACCGGAGAGCACCTCAAGTACGTCGTCCAGATGCACTTTCCCCAGGAGATGTCAACCAACAACACCGCCGAGTACGAGGGCTTGCTTGCCGGTCTCAGGATCGCGGCGGACCTCGGGGTTAAAAAGCTCATCGTCAGGGGCGACTCACAGCTCATCGTCAGGCAGATCAACAAAGACTATCAAAGCCCGTTGATGGAAGCTTACATACATGAGGTGAGGAAACTAGAGGAACACTTTGACGGTATACAAGCGGAGCATGTCCCTCGGGCGGAGAACGACATCGCCGATTACCTGTAAAAGCGCGCTGCCCTCAAGCTACCTGTGGAACCAGGTACTTTTGTGCTTTAGTTAACCCAGCCGTCCGTTGAACCATCGACCGGGAAGAACAAGCGGAGGAAGCTAGTCCCCGGCAAGTACTTCCCCACCGAGCTCCCCGGAGCCACCGGCAAAGATGTTGCTACGGATGCCGATCCTGCCACGCGGCAACCGACTCCGGCAGGACCTCAGGTCATGGCTGTGGAGGCGGCCGCTCGCGTGGCAGAAGAGATGCCTTTGGTCCTTGTCATCGAGCCGCGGGCTCCAGCATGGGCACAACATACCGTCCAATTCCTTCAAAAAGGAGAGCTTCCTGAGGAGCAGGAAGAAGCAGAAAGAGTAGCCCGCCTGGTCTGCTCTGTACCAATCGCTGACAGCAGATTATGCGTAAGAAGACCGAATGGGGTGAAATTGATGTGCATCTCCCGGGAGGAAGGACTAAAGCTGTTGGCAGAGATACATGGAGGCGACGACACTAGTAACCAAGTGTGAAACATGCCAGTTCCATTCGAAGAAGCTTCATCAACCAGCTAAAGCTCTCCAAACCATCCCTCTCTCCTGGCCCTTCTCGGTCTGGGGGCTCGACATACTGGGCCCTTTCCCCCGTGCCGTCGGGGCTTTGAGTACTTGTACGTCGCAATCGACAAGTTCACAAAGTGGCCAGAAGTGGAAGCAGTAAGGAAGGTGACAGCGCAGTCAGCCATCAAGTTCTTCAAGGGACTAGTGTGCCGTTTTGGGGTGCCCAACAGGATCATCACCGACAACGGCACACAGTTCACAAGCCACGCCTTCATGCAGTACATTGAGGATCTCAGCAGCAGGGTTTGTTTTGTGTCCGTGGCACATCCACGGAGCAACGGCCAAGCGGAAAGAGCAAATGCTGAGGTCCTGCGAGGCTTGAGGACAAGGACTTTTGACAGACTGCGCAAAAGCGGGATGCGCTGGATTGATGAGTTGCCGGCGGTTCTTTGGTCGATCAGAACGATGCCAAATCGAGCCACCGGCCAGACACCCTTTGCCCTGGTTTACGGGGCAGAAGCAGTTCTCCCCACGGAACTCATATACGGGTCACCTCGAGTGCTCGCTTATGATGAGCTTGAGCAAGAGCGATTGCGGCAAGATGACGCGACACTCCTTGAGGAAGATCGTCTCCGGGCGGCTGTGAGAGCAGCACGCTACCAGCGAGCATTGCGCCGCTACCATAGCCGCAAGGTTCATGCCCGGAGCTTTGAGGAAGGCGACCTTGTTCTTCGGTACGTTCAGTCGGCCAAGAATTCCAACAAGTTGACGCTTAAAGCGGAAGGCCCTTATCGGGTAACACGAGTCACAGGCCCGGCGCGAGTCCGGCTGGAGACCAAGATGCCATCCTGAGTAACTTCGGAACATCGAGCATCTTCGCAAGTTTTACCCATAAAGCTGCTGCTGCCGGCCTCCCGCAAGCCACCTTTTGTACAAGCCTTGCCGGCAAGGCATGTAACCTTTGTACAAAGCGGTAGCAGACCACGAGCATAAATAAACGAAGCATTGGCGCCCTAAGTTATTGCATGCATGCTAGGTTGAGTCTCTTCCTTGGTTAGGGTTGATAGTGCTTAGCGGCAGCTAACCCCTAGCTTAGAGGTCGAGTGCGCATCTCTCTATTCTTCTCTGTCTTCTTTGGTTCGCAGGGCACATAAGTATTCTTGCCGAGCTGTTTTGGAAGAAAGGGAACAGACCGGCGCCCGGGCCCCGGCAAGCCAGAGTTGCCGGGGGCCGCAAGGACAAGGATCCCCACGCGGCAAGCCAAGATTGCCGGGGGATGCAGATCCAGATAAGTCCTTTATCCTCTATCATGCATTTCGTTATGGACTGGGATACGTGAAACCCCGTTCTATCTCTGAGCTACCGTGCTCCCCCTTTTCGGCACCCAAGGATTATCCCCTGGGTCTGGATTTGGTCGTAGCCGCGGCAGCAAAGAGAAGGAACGGGGGGCCTAAGCCCACCTCATCCCTGCCTCCGCCAAGAGCGTGAGAAAGGTCGAGCGAAGTGGGGAAACGACAAGGCCTATTGCCGGGCGAGAAAACATTTATCCTAAGGATAACAAGGGTTCACCCCTTGCCGTGGGTTCCTCCCACGAACGAAAATCCCGGCAAACACCCCTTTTTTCATTAAAAAAACATCCCGTACAGGTACAGTTCATACGAAATGAAAAACATGAACAAGGGGATTACAAGCTTTAAATTCTACTAAGGCCCGAAGGCTTACAAATTAAAAGAGATAAGGTGCTCAGTAATCCCTTTCTTGTCCCTCTCCTCGTGAAATGGAACAAGAAAAGCAGGAGGCAAAAGGGGCACCTAGGCGAGCTACGGGTGGCGAAGACACCAAGAGAACATCTTGGTGGCCGCCAAGGGCTGGATGGTGATGGCGGCGCAGAGGGAGAGCCCAAGACGAGGCGGCATGACGTCAAGATATCGACGAAGGCGCTCGGTGCTCTGCAGACTCGACTTGATGGCCTTGCCGCCCGCCCTCTTCCTCTTCCACAGCCTCCCAACGCCAGCCGCCCAAGGAGACGACCCCGAGAAGTTCAAGGAGCCGGCGACACGGATGATGGGGTCACTGGTGCCGCCCGGAGCGGCGCCCGACGCCTAGTCGGACACGTCGTCCTGCCGCCCGCTGGCCTCGCCGTCGCTGACGTTGTCCTCCTCGTCACTCTCGCTCGAGGAGGAATCTTCATCATCAGAAGAGCTCTCCACGCAGCACCTCACACGGATCCCGAAGTGCCCGAAGATTTTAACGGAGAGAAGGCCGCCGTTCATTAGTTTGAAATGGAGAGCGAGCCCATCTGTCAAGCTGTGGAGGTGAGCGAAGGTCTTCCACCCTCGGTGAAGATACATGACGCGAGGGGCGGGGAACTCGACATCGACCCATGTGCCGCTGTTCCCACAACCCCTCATGTGTAGCCGTAGCGCTTGCGACGGATCCAGCTCCATCTCCCACGCAAATGGGATCGGGAGGCGAAGGCAACGACGCGGTGGATGGTGCAGCCTGATGAAGAATTCACAGGGGTTGTCCCCGGCGTGGCCCTCCATCGGAGGAGGGGCTGCTGGGGGAGGCGAGGCCGATCTTCCGCCCTGTCCTCCTCTCCCTCGAGCACCACAACGGCCTTGACCTCGCCCCCTTCCCCTCCCTCTAGCGGCCGGCTACACCGCTATGAGCTCTTGGGAGGAGCGACATTTTGTCTGGCCGAAACCCTCGCCGCCACCGATGAAGCGTCACCATGCCCCCTCGCCATGGCAAGAGAAGAAAGGAAGCAGGAATGGAGAGAGGCAGATGGCAAAAGGTTGAGAGGCTCCGTCCTTCCCGCTCCCCTCCTTATAAAGGGGTGGAGGCGAGGCTCGGCCGCCCCCTTTCGGCCAATCCGACCTCTTGAAGTGACAGCGAGCGGGGCCGTCGACCGCTGTCGGTGTCAAAACTGGCGGATCTCGGGTAGGGGGTACCGAACTGTGCGTCTAGGCGGATGGTAACAAGAGACAAGGGACACGACAGTTTTACCCAGGTTGGGCCCTCTCGATGGAGGTAAAACCCTACTCCTGCTTGATTAATATTGATGATATGGGTAGTATAAGAGTGGATCTACCACGAGATCAGAGAGGCTAAACCCTAGAAGCTAGCCTATGGTATGATTGTTGTTCGTGCTACGGACTAAAACCCTCCGGTTTATATAGACACTGGATAGGGTTAGTGTCGATGTCAAAACCGCGGATCTCGGTAGGGGTACCGAATCTGTGCGCCTAGGCGGATGGTAACAGGAGACAAGGGACACGATGTTTTTACCCAGGTTGGGCCCTCTCGATGGAGGTAATACCCTACCCTGCTTGATTAAT
The DNA here is from genome assembly GCA_021605205.1 of Aegilops longissima. Classification (NCBI taxonomy): domain Eukaryota; kingdom Viridiplantae; phylum Streptophyta; class Magnoliopsida; order Poales; family Poaceae; genus Aegilops; species Aegilops longissima. The sequence continues at coordinate 632,862,396 of CM038682.1, forward strand.
ATTGATGATATGGGTAGTACAAGAGTAGATCTACCACGAGATCGAGAGGCTAAACCCTAGAAGCTAGCCTATGGTATGATTGTTGTTCGCCCCACGGACTAAAACCCTTCGGTTTATATAGACACCGAATAGGGTTAGGGTTACACAGTAGTCGGTTACAATGGCAGGAGATCTACATATCCAGATCGCCAAGCTTGCCTTCCACGCCAAGGAAAGTCCCATCCCGACACGGGACGAAGTCTTCAATCTTGTATCTTCATAGTCCAGAGTCCGTCAACGGTGATAGTTCGCTATCCGGCACCCCTAATCCAGACTCCTCAAGAGTCCCTGAACAAGGCTTCAATGACGACGAGTCCGGCGCGATATTGTCTTCGCATTGCAAGGCGGGTTCCTCTTCTGAATACTTCATAGAAGGTTTTGAACACAAGGATAGTGTCCGCTCGCAAAACAAGTTCCACACACCACCGTGAGAGAGAATAATTTTTTGCACAGATCTGCCGACGATTCCATGAAGCATGACATCACACCACGGCCAGGCCTTTTATATTAATCGCTTTTTACTGCTCCACCTTAGCATGTTTAGCGAGGCGGTTTCTGGGCACGCCTTATCAAAGCGTAGATCGTGCCCCTTATTCCGGGATTCCCATCAATACGACGTGGGTAACCCATCGCGCCATTGATTACGGCGCTTGGGAGATAAGCAAGTTTTACAGTGGCGGGGACGATAGCTTCGTCTCATCCATATAAGGGATAAGGATCCACCTTTTCACCCACGCCTTCTTCCTCCTTTGCTCATCCATTTCACAAGACTCGAGCTCCAAATACCAAGTCCTCACACCCCACCTCAACCTTCTCCAACTATGTCCGAGTGGGAGGCAGGTGGATGGCCTCCTCCGTCACGGAGGGCACATCAACAAGCTGCGGAAGGCGGATACTTGTCCAATGACATCGCGACCGGCTACCCGACGAGGGCAGCTCATTCCCACCCCCAGCCCCATGAGAGGGTGGTGTTCTCACCCACTTCCTCCATGGACTAGGTTTTCCACTTCACCTATTTGTCCGGGGGCTCATGTTCTACTACGGCCTGGATTTCCACGATCTGGCCCCGAACTTTATCCTCAACATCTCGGCATTTATCGTCGTGTGTGAGGCCTTCCTCTGCATCCAACCCCACTTCGGCTTATGGCTGAAGATCTTCAATGTCAGGCCAAAGGTAGTGGGCGGCCGCCAAGCGGAGTGCGGAGGCGCCATGGTTGGCAAGATGACCAAAGTCCTATGGCTCGAGGGCTCCTTTGTGGAGACCATAAAGGGATGGCAATCGGGGTGGTTCTACATCACCGAGCTGCGCGACTCTCAATGGGCGACGGCCCTCGAATTCCGATCTAGCTTCCCCACACGGCTCACATCATGGAAAGAGACGGGCCAGACGTGGGGGGATTCAGATGAGCTGTCCGGACTCCAAACTTGCGTCTATAACCTGGTGGACAAGAATCTTAGGCTTGTCAATGTAATCCAGGTGATGCTCATCCGCCGGATTCTCCCATGACAACAAAGGGCCTTCAAATTGTGGGAGTTCGATCTGGCACAACACCCAACTCTGAAAAGGCTCTTCGACACCACGCATAAAGATGCCCGAAGGTGTTGTTCAAGGGCGCCGAGGCTCCTACATCCGCCACCAAGATCGCGGATTCAGCTCACAACGTCAAGCCAGCGAGGTAAGTTATTTTACCCTTTATGGGACTCTTTTTTTTTCAAATTTTGACTCTATGCGGGATCTAAATCTCCCTAACCTTTGACAGATGGGTGAAGACGCCCGGACAGATTAACCGTCTGCCCCTTGCCGAAGACCAGCGGATGCCCGATTGACGGGCTGTTGGCTCCAGCACCTCACATGGTGCCAGAGAAGAAGGCCAAGAAGAAGGCCACGAGAATTCAAAGGAGCTCCCGGCGCCAGGTGCTGTCGGACTCATCGCCCGACGACCCTGAGGCGGAATCCTCCCCGAGGAAGAGGAGGAGGAAGGAAGCCTCTCCCCGGGGAGAGAAGAAAAGGAAGGCCGCCTAACCGGGAGGCCGGAGGGTCCAAGAAGGAAGGACCTTTCTCCGGACTTCTCCACCAACGCCGACAACGACGAGGAGGAGGGCCAACAAGGGCCAAGCCTCTGGCGAGATCGTAAGTGTCCGGACCGGAATAGTTCATGACTTTTTATTTGTCGCACAATGTCTTTTAACGCCGAATATGACCATGCAGCCCGCCCAGGACGAAGCTCGCCGCTTGCCGAAGGCTCCTCGGGTTCGCCGGATGTGAATAGCACTTCACTTCCGACCGCCTCCTCTCCTCGTGTCGCCGACGACACCGCGGTGGAGTCCCAAAGGCCCAGCCAGAGGAGGTGGCGCAGAGGCGCCGCAAGGCAGCCTCCTGACTCAGCGCGAGGGGAGTGAGACCCCAGGGCTCTAAGCCCGACCCTTGTCCGAATCCTGCATCGAACCTTCAGCGGTTCCAAGTCCCAAGCGGCCCCTTTGTAGGAAGGGTAAGGCGCCGGTGTCCTCCGCCCAACCGGAGGCACCAGATAGCTTCATCGGAGGCGCTTCCATCGAGGAGCACCACACCGTTATGAGTGTGGTGATCCGAAGTTCAGTCCGCCAAGAGCTGGCCGATCAAGCCCTGTACTCAGCCTTCTAATGCTGTAACGCCTTGATTCTGGCGCGCCGGTGTCCGCTAGTTATTTGCCGCCTTGCTATGTCATTTGCTTGCGTGTTGCACTTTGCCACGCCATCATCTGCATTTCATATCATGTCGCCATGTGCATCGATTTGCATACATGTTCGCCCTCATGCATCCGAGCATTTTCCCGTTGTCCGCTTTTGCAATCCGCACTCATATGTCTCCGGCGCCTTTTTGCCTCTTCTTTGTGCGGGTATTAAACATTCTCGGAATGGACCGAGGTTTGTCAAGCGGCCTTGGTATAGCACCGTAGACCGCCTGTCAAGTTTCGCTCCATTTGGAGGTCGTTTGATACTCCAACGTTAACCGGTAACCAAGAAGGCCTCTTTGTGTTGCAGCCCAACACCCTCTAAAGTGGCCCAAAACCCATCCTAACCCCCTCCATGCTCTCAGTCATTCGATCATGATCGTGTGGGCGAAAACCGCACCTCATTTGGAGCCTCCTAGCTCCTCCTACCTATAAATATAGCCTCTCATCCAAATTTTGGATCTCTACCACCCCTAACCCTAGTCCCTTCGTCTCGGCCACGGACATTGTCCGCATGGTGCCGACACTTCGCCGCACCCACTCCCGCCCTGCCACTGTCCCACGGGCGAGGCCCACTGGCCAAGACCCGCTGCAGTTCGCCTGGCCCGAGGAGGGCCCACGAGCCCGGCCGCATCCTCCCGCCGTCTCCGCCTCCTCCCTCGTTCGTGGTGCCGCCCTCAGGCCTGCCGCGCCACCGCCGACACCGCCCTTCGCCTCCTCAAGGCTGGAGCCTGCCCGGCCGCTGCCCGCCATGGGAGCCGCGCCTCCCGCCCGCCGTTTTCAGCTTCGCCGCCGCCGGATCCGGCGAGATCCGAGCCGGGCCGCCTCCCGACCCCCTCCGCCGTTCTCCGCGAAGTTCCGCTGCTGCCTCGGTTCGCGTGCCGAGGAACCCTAGATCTCTGGAGGTTGATATTTTCCCTAGTCCCCGAATATTTTGCATTATCATGCCATGTTCATCACATCATAACTTGCTGCATACTGCTCCGTTTCATGCGTGTAATATGTCAAATTGTTCGTGTCAACGAGTACTTCATTTTGTTCCATCGTGCCATGTTCATTTGAGTCCATCTTGATGCCTGAATCTTCGTTGCAAGAGTGTTATATGATGTTAATCTGCTGAAACTGTTATAACTTGATGATTTGTCATTTTTGTTGCATTTGATGTGTGCATCTTATGAGCATGACCTCTACATGTGTTTTGTGCTATGTCATGCCATCTTCACAGTGGTGCCATCCATGGATTTTTGTGTGTCTTGTAGTGAGTGCATCGAGCTTGTTAAGTAGGGTACTTGCTGTTGCTGTTTTGCTAGGCTGATTCTGTTATATTATGATGCTATGTAAACCTGCTGCTACAAGTCATTCTATGCATAATCTGGAGATGTTCACTAAGGATGTTTTGTTATACATGTCTTGCTATATCCATCCATGCCCTTGTTGCAATTATAGTCTGCTGTAACTTGTTGTTATCTTGCTCTCAAATTGCTAAATAATGTTGCTGTCAGCCTGCTAACATTAAGTTCAATGTTGCCATGATTGTTGTTAGTGATCCATGCACTCTATGAACCTTATCTTGCCATGATTAGCTTCATAAACATGTCTTCTTACTATGAGTTGCCTTTCCATGCCATGTATTGCTCTGTGGTGAGTGATTCAAGCTCATCTACATGTCTACTTATTGTTGTTCCTGCCATGTATGAAGCTGTCATATCATTTGCCATGTTTACATGGGTGCCATCATATTTTCTGTGCCCTTTTGGCTCATGGTCAGTAAAGAACTTTTGTTCTATGCAATTAGTAAGATTCATTACATGCCTTTGTTTGCCATGATAAGTTCCTGTAGCATGTTGTTTGATAGCTCTAAACATTGCAACCTGATGTTCTTTCTGCAAAGTCTGAAACTGTTAGTATTTGCAATCTTGCCATGTCATTTTGAGCATGTTCTAGTGATTTCTGGAGATAGCTCAGTGTTCATGTTTTGTCACGTTTTACCTGTAATTCATGCCCATGCCTTTTGTTTTCACGTTGATATGCTGTAGCATAGTGTTTTGATGCTTGCAATATGCCTAGTTGCTGTTTTGGACAGATTGTTGTCATGACTTGTATAGGGTGTATGTGTTGAACCGCTGTCCGCTTTTGAGTGTGCTCTATATGAAACTTGCTTGATTTTGCATGTAGTTTCATATTATCATGTTGCATCCTTGTTTTGAGGTGTTTGCTTGATGTTTGGATGCATTTTGTATCAATGTCATGCTTATCTTGTTTTGCTCATATCTTCTAGGCCAGAGTCTCGAATCTAATGAATTTTATATGTAACTTGACTAGAATTTCGTAGATCATCGTGGTGCATCTTAACTTGCTGTTTAACAACTTGAACATAAGGTTTATTCAGATCTGGACCAATTTCGAAATTTTCATATGAGGACTTACCGGAATTGTTCTATGTTGTTTCCGGCCTCATTTAAACTTGCTTTGATGTGCTGCTCTTGTTTGCATCATCTCTTGCCATGAGTAGTTTCATGTAGCATTGCCATGCATCATACTTGTTTGAGTATCATGCCTTGTTCATGTGTGGCGTGTTTACCTTGTTGTGTGCTTCTCTTGATAGTTCCCGCTTGCTATGCGAGCGTGAGGATTCGCTCGCTCACGCTTGGTTCGCCTTCGTGGCTTCATCTTCTTCATGGACTCGCTCTTCTTCCTAGAGGGATTTCAGGCAAGATGATCGTCACCTTGGATCTCATTACTATCATTGCTATGCTAGTTGCTTCGTTTTTCGCTATGCTGCGCTTACCTATCACTTGATGCTCAAGCCTCCCAAATTGCCATGAACCTATAACCTTTGTCACCCTTCCTAGCAAACCATTGCTTGGCTATGTTACCGCTTTGCTCAGCCCCTCTTATAGCGTTGTTAGGTGCAGGTGAAGATGAAGATTGCTCCATGTTGGATTATGTTTATGTTGGGATATCACAATATCTCTTATATTATTAATGCATCTATATATTTGGTAAAGGGTGGAAGGCTCGGCCTTATGCCTGGTGTTTTGTTCCACTCTTGCCGCCTAGTTTCCGCCATATCGGTATTATGTTCCCGGATTTTGCGTCCCTAACGCGGTTGGGTGATTTATGGGACCCCTTGACAGTTCGCTTTGAATAAGACCTCCAAAGAAGGCCCAACCTTGGTTTTACCATTTGCCTCACCACCACCTACTTTCCCTTGGGAGTAATTAACCCAAGGGTCATCTTTATTTAGCCCCCCGGCCAATGCTTGTCTAAGTGTTGGTCCGAACCGAGCAGCTCATGGGCCCTCTGGGAAACTCGAGGTCCTGGTTTTACTTGTAGCTTGACTTATCGGTGTTGCCTCGAGAACTAGATATGTGCAGCTCCTATTGGGATTGTCGGCGATCGGGCGGCTTTGCTGGTCTTGTTTTATTACTGTCGAATGTCTTGTAGCCGGATTCCGAGACTGATCGGTCTTCCGGGAGAAGGAATATCCTTCGTTGATCGCGAGAGCTTATCATGGGTTGTTGGGACACCCCGCAGGGTTTAAACTTTTGAGAGCCTTGCCCGCTGTTATGTGGCGATGGGAATTTGTTAATATCCGGTTGTAGTAAACTTGAAGTAAACTCTTCTAAAATACACCAACCGTAAAGCGTAATCGTGATGGTCTCTTTTCGGGTGGATCGAGAGGAGAACACGGTTTTGGGTTATGTTTGACGAAGTAGGAGTTCGTGATCACTTCTTGATCATTGCTAGCTTCACGACCGCTCGCTTGCTCTCTTCTCGCTCTTATTTGCGTAAGTTAGCCACCATATATGCTTAGCCGCTGCTGCAACCTCACCACTTTACCCCTTCCTTTCCCATTAAGCTTTGCTAGTCTTGATACCCATGGTAATGGGATTGCTGAGTCCTCGTGGCTCACAGTTTACTACAAGAACAGTTGCAGGTACATGTTTCGCGATGATCATGACGCGAGAGCGATGTTTGCTTGTTTGGAGTTCTTCTTTTGCTTCTTCTTCGATCAGGGGATAGGTTCCAGGTCGGCAGCCTGGGCTAGCAGGGTGGATGTCGTTGGAGCTTCTGTTTGTGTTTCATCCGTAGTCGGATGTTGATCTTTTGGATGACGTATTGTTGTATTCGTGTTACATTGTTTGCCTTATGTATGTATCCCCATCTATTATGTAATGTTGATGTAATGATATCCACCTTGCAAAAGCGTTTCAATATGCGGGTCTATCCTTGGTGGGACCTTCGAGTTCCTTTTGGATAGGGTCGCATATTGGGCGTGACAAACAGGCTTTGAGGTAAGTTTAGAATATGTAAAAATATTACCGCATAGACAGTACTCCTGATGCTTAGTTCGGTGTTCGGAAAGAAAAGCCGGACTAAGGATCTAAAAGATATACGCAGGAGTCTAACATAAGTATGTCAATATGGGAATGCAGGGCGCCGCTGAACTTCAGACCGATCATGGAGGTCAATGCATTGAAGCGAGCCTCGAGCGGTCCGAGAACGAGCTCGGCCTTGCCAAGAAGCAGCTCGAGGACAAGGAAGGTAAGTAATACCTTATTAAAGAAATACCTTATAGGAAGGATTTGGTTGCAAAAATGACAGGACTAACATAGGTATTGTAGGGGCCACGAACGAGGTGGCGACTCGAAGGAAGCGGTGTCCGTGGGCCGAAAGCGGAAGCGGAGCGCACCGAGCGAGAGAAGCAGGAGGCGCGGGTGGCGGAGGTGCGGCAAGAGCTCCAGGCTCTCGTGGAAAAACACAAGAGTTTGGAGCGTGGCTCGAAGACTCGAGAGTCCGAGCTCGCCTCGGCTCTTGAGAGTGCCAAAGCCGCTAAGGACGGAAGCCCAAAAGCCCTCCAAGAAATTGAAGCATTAAAGAAGATAGCGCGGTAAGGCATTCTTTATGCAAAGCAAGCATGTGAAAGTGAATTACCCGTTACTTACCGAATCCGGAGCTCTCCAGAGCATTCGCAGACCGCCGCCAAGGAGGGAGCTCGACGAGAAGGTGTTCTCGTCTCAAGACGCTAAGGCCGAACGCCCGGTGCTCGAGCGACCAGCTGAAGCAGCTGGTCGAGCTCCACAAGGTCGCCGAACAGCCATGAAGGGCCTCATAGTTCGATTCGGGCCATTGGAAGCCATGCCTGGGAGCTACTTGGCTAGTGTAGCGGCTGGTGGACGCTCGTCCATGGATTGAAGTCATCAAGCGCCCGTCTGCATTGAAGGTGCCTGTCGGGCCCTTGCCCATGCTAAAGTGCATCGGGCAAGCTGGATGCGGATAATCTTGTGACGGACGGGCCATCCGGCACAAGGAGCATCGCAAGCCTTAAATGTACTATGAGGGCGCCTCAAGGGTGCCCGCCAGATAGCGGATGAGTGCTCCAAAGATGTAATTTTTGAATAGACTCAAGATTTGTTATCCCGCATAATCGAAAACTTGTTCATATGCGCTAAGCAACGCTTGTTAACTTAAAATATTACCTTCGTAATGCGGCGTTTATCAAATTCGAGAGATGGCAAGTCGTTGGCTTCAGCCCCATGCCGCGAAAGTGCTGGGGTGTTCGATAAACTTGAGCGCCTTGTTCCCATTCTTGGGTCCGCCGAGGGAGGCGCCAATGCAACGAACAAGGCAACCGGACTTATAGTGCTTGAACACTCTCACTTAGCCATAGAATTCTATAATTTTAAATTTGGCGAAGCCCTAGTATTCGGAAGACCGAAGTTCGGGCGCTATCCACGCCTTGGCCGGACAATGCCGACTCCTCGCCTAAGCGGCATAAGTCTTTAGGGACCAAAACCTCTCGAACAATGATCAGCTCTCGCCTCTATCATGACGGTCAGTTTTAGCTTTCCACCGAGGTGCTCAACCCAGCTCAACTGGGCACAATCGCAGTGGTTCTCCCAGCTACCTTAGCCGATATAACGGAACGTAAGGTACCAAAACATGGGAGCCGCAAACCCAACTATTGACCCAAGACATGATTCGAGCCGATGCATATAATGCTATAAGTTCGGGTGCCGACTTGTGAAAGTGTTCGACTTATCACACCATACTTTTGGGGTACTTAAGCCTCGGTGTATTGGCCGTAGCAAAGTGTACGGGTGCAACATGTCATGAAATGAACATATATATAGATAAAGAAAGGAGTGCAATAATAGGCAAAAGCTATGTATTGTGTATTCAAAAGGTACTACAATGGAAGCGTAACGATACAAATAGTGCGGTAAGCAAGGGATGGGACTATTTAACATGTCCCTCCGTGGGTAAGCTGTGGGATGGTATGTAAAACAGGTATAATGCTCGTAGTAGAGACCACGGACACTCGACGAGCCGCTTCCCCTGGCTGTTGCATCGTGAGTTCGACAATTCTAGTGCCGGACAGGACTTCTGGAAAACGGAGTCCTGAAAGTAAGAAAAAAAGAAGAAAGAAAAAGAATGACACAATCGGGAGCCCCCGGTGTGGTTGAGCCGCATTCTGGGCGTGTCGTGGTCGTGCCCCTCCCCTTATGCCCATGGTATCTCCAGAGCGTAGTTATGTACGCGTAGTACTGGCTTCGCAGTTTCGCGAGGGCTGGGGTTGGGGCCGGATTGCTACGCGTGCTCGGATCGTGCCAGGCGGTCTTGTTGTAGGTTACTCCGGGCGTGCTTGACTGTGGCCTGACGTTTAATGGCCGGACCCGGGAATTGTTGTGAGAGGCAGCTTTGCACCTCCGCCGCGAGGGCCGCCGTGTGCTCCTCCGTTCGGAGAGAGCGTTCGGTGTTTCCATTGACCGTGATTACTCCTCGAGGGCCCGCATCTTGAGCTTGAATATGCGTGAGTGCGGCACCGCATTGAACTTTGCAATGCGGTTCGCCCAAGCAAGGCGTGATAGCCGCTTCTGAACGGGAGTATGTTGAAGATTAACTCTTCGCCGAAGTTATCCGGGATCCAAGACCACTTCGAGTGTAATCGAGCTCGTATAATTGGCCTCTACACGGTATGACGCCTTTAAAGGTTGTCTTTGTGGGTTTAACTTGAGGGTTCTATGCCCATTTTATGCGACTATGTCCCGATAAAGCAGGTTCAGTTGCTATCGCCGCCCATCGACTCGGTGAGGTGAAATCCGTCAATAATTGGGTCAAGAACCAATGCGCGAAACCTCCGTGACGGATGCTAGTGGGTGGTCCTTCGATCAAGGTGATCGGGCAGAAGACCATGGGTTGAACTTTGGGGCGGCTGGCTCCATCGCAGATACGCCCCTTTAGCGCACGCCCGCCTCCCTTTGGGTATGTGGGTTATGATATCATGTTCACCGTCAAGACTTGTGTGGGAAAGCCCTTCGTCCTCTATTATTCGGCGTCGGGCTCTTCCTCGCCATCGCTATGCAGCCCCTTGTTGTTGTTTTCGGCGCTTAGCTTGCCTGCTTGTTTGAACACCCAACAATCCTGTTGGTGTGGTTATTGGTTTTCGGGTGCCATGTATCCGCACAAGCGATCGAGTATTCGGTCCAAGTTGACGGGCCCTGGTATTTCTTTTGAATGGCTTCTTCCACGACCGGTTTAGAGCCTCCGAATCCGCATTTACTATCGTGATCTTCAAGCATTATCACCCGCACGCGACGCTTATGCTTGTTGTGACGCGACCCGCCATTGCTGTCCTTGGTATCCGAACTATCGTGGTGTTTGGCCAAGTTGTTGCTTCGAGCTAGCCAGCTGTCCTCTCCCATGCAAAAAGCGGGTCATGAGTGTGGTGAGGGCTGCCATGGATTTTGGCTTTTCCTCGTCCTAGGTGCGGGCTAGCCACTCGTCATGATGTTGTGTTTGAAGGCTGCTAGAGCCTCGTGATCCGGCGGTCGACGATCTGATTTTTCTTTGTTAGGAACCGCGTCCCGAATTGTCCGGCCGATTCTTCCGCTGCTGAATTATATGGCTAAGGTCATCGGCGTCGGTGGTCGCACATATGTGCCCTGAAGTTATCAAGGAATGCGGCTTCGTGTCCTCCCAACAACCGATTGACTCACTGGCAAGCTGTTGAGCCAATGCCGAGCTGGTCCTTTAAGCTTGAGGGAGGTATTTGATGGCATGTAGATCATCACCGCTGGGCCATGCGGATATGGAGGAGATAGTCCTCGATCCGCACCGCAGGATCTATGGTACCATCGTATGATTCGATGTTTACGGGTTTGAAGCCCTCAGGGATTTGATGATCCATTACTTCATCTGTGAAGCATAGTGGGTGTGCGGCGCCTCTGTAATGGGCTATATCACGACATAGCTCATATGAGCTTTGTCTATTGTGTTCGCCCGCCGGGTTTGTCAGATCCGCGTGACGGTAATCATCCCGAGTCGTTACGCCCACGCGATCCGTAGATCGATCTTGTATGCTTTTCCTTATCCTCCAATATATCTTGCAAGTCCGCGCTGCTTTCCCGTGCCTTGGTACTTTTGAGCGGCGCCGAGGTGTGGCTTGAGCGAGGGCCGAGAGGTTTCTCTGTCATGCCACGGGTGGCCGGTCTGCCATGTCGTGCGCTGTTGACGTGGGTGCTTCCTCCTCCGATCGAGGCAACGGCCCGCGTTTGGGGTAGCTTTTGAGGGCGCTCGAGTTCATACTCTTCGGCTGGAAGGACTTCATCCATCCGCCGTCACCAAGAGGTCTTGGTCTGCTCTAAGCTGTTGCTTCTTTTCTTGAGGCTGCTTGCCGGGCCATGAGCTTGCGCTTAAAACGCCTTGTTCGACGGGTCCTCTCGCACGCATTTAATTGGCCGTCAGCCGAGGCTTGCCTCATCTTCTTGAGGGGGCGATAATTATCGCCCTCTACCTCTTTTTTCCGCAGACCGTCAGGCGGACTTGCTTCTCCTCCTCCGCGCTGAATCCTCGCGGAGGGGGTCATCTTTCGACATCGTCCGGGTATTATTATCTCCGTGCCGGAATCACCGTTTTACCGTGGCGGATTTAGAGTGTCGCCACGACGCCGGGCGCTTGGGTTGTTTCTTGAGGGTCATCCTCCGTCGCTCCATCGCCATTCCCATCTTTTGGGATGTCCAAGATGTATATGTCATATGACGAGGTGGCCTTCCAGCCTCTGTAGGCGCTGGTTCTTAGTCGTCTCCAGCATCGCCGTCCATACCGCCGATGTCTTCGGATTCAAGTCGAGCATGTCGGTTAAATCATCGACGGTGGCTACAAAGTGGGTGGTGGGTGGGCGTTGAATTTCTTCGTCGTCTCGATCCCAACCTTCCCGACCGTAGTCCGCCAGGGCTCTCGAGATAAAGAGAGACTTTAATGAATTCAGGATGTCGCTAAAGGGCGAAGTGCTAAAAGATGTCCGCGCAAGTGAACTCCATGACCGTGCCCAATCGGATTCGACAGCAGGGAATGGAGGGTTCGAGTCCGGAGAGGAGTCCGCACCCGGAGTCACGGCTTCGCAAAGGGCAGGGATGGAGTTCGCTCAATCGCCAGAGATCGTAGGCCCTCGAGGCGGTGTCCAACCACTCGCCCTCGATCGGGGAGTCGGCTCCGAGCTAAGGGTCAGAGCGGACTTTGTGTGGCTTCCAAGGCAATGTTCAAGCGCAGAGCTAGATCATGCCCATCGAGACAAAGCAGCAGACTTTGGTCTGTGGCTCAATCCATCAAGATCAAGTCTCCGCGATGTCGGCTGTAGTTCAAACTCCCAAATCTGACCCGATGGCTGTGGGCGAAGCTTTCGATCTGCTCCAGATGGCCAAGTGAATTGGGCCCGCAGCAAAGCCGCCGAACATGAAGATCTGTCCGGGAGAAAAGTCTCACCCGACTGCGTCGTTGTTGATGATCGAAGGAGCCATCGGGCCTATAGGTGACGACACAGAGGAACTCTCAATGAAAGCACCAATGTCGTGTCAAACCGGCGGATCTCGGTAGGGGGTCCCTAATCAGGCGTTTAGGCGGATGGTAACAGGAGACAAGGGACACGATGTTTTACCCTGGTTCGGGCCCTCTCGATGGAGGTAATACCCTACTCCTGCTTGATTAATATTGATGATATGGGTAGTACAAGATAAGATCTACCACGAGATCAGAGAGGCTAAACCCTAGAAGCTAGCCTATGGTATGATTGCTGTTCGTCCTACAGACTAAAACCCTTCGGTTTATATAGACACCGAATAGGGTTAGGGTTACACAGAGTCGGTTACAATGGTAGGAGATCTACATATCCGTATCGCCAAGCTTGCCTTTCACGCCAAGGAAATTCCCATCTGGACACGGGACAAAGTCTTCAATCTTGTATCTTCATAGTCCAGGAGTCCGGCCAACGGTAATAGTTCGGCTATCCGGACACCCACTAATCCAGGACTCCCTCAGTTAGAGTTACACAGAGTCGGTTTACAACGGTGGGAGATCTACATATCCGCATCGCCAAGCTTGCCTTCCACGCCAAGGAAAGTCCCATCCGGACACGGGACGAAGTCTTCAATCTTGTATCTTCATAGTCCAGAGTCCGCCAACGGTGATAGTTCGCTATCCGACACCCCTAATCCAGACTCCTCAAGAGTAGCCCTCGAACCAGGCTTCAATGACGACGAGTCCGGCCGCATATTGTCTTCGCATTGCAAGGCGGTTCCTCCTCCGAATACTTCATAGAAGATTTTGAACACAAGGATTATGTCCGCTCGCAAAACAAGTTCTACATACTACCGAGAGAGAATAATTCTTTGCACAGATCTGCTGACGACTCCATGGCGTGACATCACACCACGGCCGTGCCTTTATACTTAATCATTTTACTGCTCCACCTCAGCGCTTAGCGAGGCGCTTCTTGGCACGCCTTATCAAAGCGAGATCGTGCCCTTATTCCGGGATTCTCATCAATACGGGCGTGGGTAACCCAGCCGCCATTGATTACGGTGCTTGGGAGATAAGCGAAGTTTTACCAGTGGCATGGGGACACATAGTCATTCGTCCCATATAAAGGGATAAGGATCCACCTTTAACCCACGCCTTCTTCCTCCTGTGCTCATACATTTCC